>CM053400.1:9175735-9214986 GCA_028644305.1 Xerus rutilus
TTAAATATTTTATCTTCATTGTCTGAGGTTCTGTCTTCCAAGTGGAATAATCTGTTGGTGATACTTTCTATTGAGTTTTTGATTAGGTTTATTGTTTCTTTCATTTCAAGGATTTCTGTTTGGTTCCTTTTCAGATCTCTATCTCCTTATTGAAGTGACCTTTTACTTCCTGTATTTGCCTATGTATCTCTTTATCAAAATGATCTTTTGCTGACTGGGCTTGCTCTCTTATATCATTCTTTAAGTCACAGAACATTTTAATTATGTACATCCTGAATTCATGTTCTGTCATTTCTTCTGCTGTACTGACCACGGATTCTAATATTGAAGAATCTTGGTTTGTTTGAGTCACTTTCTTCCCTTGTTTTTTCATGATGTTTGTGTGTCTTTCCTTCTAGCTCTGTTGATCCAAATTGTTACAGTTTTTACTCCTATACGGGTATAGTTTCCCTGCAGGGTTTCAATACCTCTCTTTTAAAGGGGAGACCAATATTGGTTGATTACAATACAAGCAATATATAGTTTCAAACCACGTAGCTCCTAACAGCTCCCAAATACATTTACAGTTTAGTCATGATATACACCAATTATGAGTTCTTTTACAATCTATTATGTAACCAATAAGTTTGCACAAGGGTCTATAGTTCCTATTGGTGGGCTAGGGACAGTGGAGGGTGCGGTGTAGGATAGAATATTGGGGTAGTAGGAAGTGACGATATGGTTATTAGATCTTAGAAAGCATGAAAAAGGAGTCCAAGAGAGGTTGGCTATTACTAGAAAGAGTGACAGAGAGTTGGGGAAGACTGGTAGGGAGGAAGAAAAGAAGGGTACAGCGAGGAGAGATGATAGCAAGAAAAATAAAACATATGCAAGTGGGAGATACAGGACTGTCTAGTACCACTCTAGTGTTCAGTTCAGAAATCCCAATCTACTATGCCCACTGTATAACAAATACTTAGTTTCACAGCTGTTGGGGATTAGAGGGTAGGAAAAGAGTGAGAGAGAAAAAAGGGAAGGGAAGAGAAAGGAAAGAGCAGAGAAATAAAACAAAAAGATTAAACAATAGAAATATTAAGAGAAGAAGATAAAGGATGAAATAAAAATAAGAATAGAAGAAAATAAAAAACAATAAAATAAAAAATAAAAAAATAAAAAATAAAAAGTCTCAATGTAAATAAACGGGTATGGTTCCTTTCACCTCCAGTAGGTGGCGTTGTTCGTTGCTTGCTGGACTTTCCCTGCTGGTGTCCTGGGTGTGGGTTTCACAAGCAGGGTGAAACTCTAGGCTGCTGGTGAATACGCTGATTCACGGCTGCGTTGCCACCAATGTTTGTACCGAGTTGCTGTCCTATGCCCCCCTGAGACTGGGCTCCCCAGAGGCTCGAGGTAGCAGTCCCTGGTCTCCTGTTGGCTGGACA
Source organism: Xerus rutilus (assembly GCA_028644305.1). NCBI lineage: Eukaryota > Metazoa > Chordata > Mammalia > Rodentia > Sciuridae > Xerus > Xerus rutilus. Next base: position 9,177,154 of record CM053400.1, read on the forward strand.
CCCATGGAGGTTCCTTTGGGCAGATCCGGGCCCTCTGCGGCCCCTGCCGGTCCTCAGGAACTCTGGAGTGGAACTGGGGCGGGCCCAGGCCACCCTTGGGCTGAGCTGTCTCCACTGGCATCTGTGGAGCATCTCCTACCCTGAATTTGCGCTACCCAGTGGCTGGCGGCTGGGGCCGTGGGTCCACGAGAGCCACTGCTGTGGGCCCTGTGTGGCTGGGTAGGCGCTGGAGCCAGGTATCTCGTGTAGAGGCTGTCCCTGCCTGGGGCGAGCCCTGCGCGGGGGCTCCAAGCCGCTGCTGCTGAAGTCACACTGTGGCCATATACCACGTTTTCTTTATTCACTCACCCGTCCATGGGTTAGGTCTGGCGCTGGCTCTGGCTGTTGTGAATAGTGCTGCTACGAACACTGGTGACCCTGCTTTTTTTTTTTTTTTTTTTTGGTGCTGAGGATTGAACTCAGGAGCACTTGACCACTGAGCCACATCCCCAGCCCTATTTTGTGTTTTATGTAGAGACAGGGTCTCACTGAGTTGCTTAGCGCCTCGCTGTTGCTGAGGCTGGCTTTGAACTCGATTCTCCTGTCTCGGCCTCCCTAAGTGCTGGGATTACAGGCTTGCGCCACCGCACCCAGCTCAGATCCTGCTTTTAATGGTTTTGAATATATACCCAGAAGAGGAATTTGGGGACATTTTTGAGGACCCAGCTATTGCTTTCTATCGAAGCTGCACCATCTTACATATCCACAAGCAGGACACTCGTTTCTCCGAATCCTTGCCGATGCTTGCTTGTTTTTTAAATAGTAGCTCTCCTAATTGGGGTGAGGTGGTTTTGATCTCATTGTGGTTTTGATTTGCATTTCCCTGATGATTATGTTATGGAGCAACTTTACATATGCTTGTTGGTCCTTTGTTTATCTTCTTGGAACAAATATCCATCTAAGCCCTCTGCACATTTTTAATTTGGTAGTTGTTGTTGTTGAATTGTAGGCATTCTTTACATATTATGGATATTAGCTCCTTTTCAGATATATGACATAAATATTTCCTTAATTTCAAATGTAGATGTGTTTAATGTTGATATCATTCAGTTTATCTATTTTTACTTGTATAATCTGTGCTTTTGCTGTCACACCCAAGAAATCATTGCCAAATCCAATGTCATGAAATATTTCCTCTATGTTTTCCATGAAGAGTTTTATAGCTTTAGATCTTATGTTTAGGTTTTCAATCCATTATGAATTAATTTTTGCTTCTAATTCATAATGGATTTGCTCTTAATTCATAATGGATTATGAATTAATAATCCATTAATTCCTTTTTTAACATATGGATATCCAGTCTCCCCAACAACATTTCTTTTTAAAAAGATTATTCTTTCCCCCACTGAATGGTCTTGACATTCTTGTTGAAAATCATTTGGCCATCTATGCAAAGGTTTATTTCTGAGCTTTATATTCTATTCCACTGGTTATCTGTCTGGCATAAATGCCAGTGCCTCACTATGATTGCTATAGCCTTTTATTAACTTGGGACACCAGGAAATGTGAGATCTTTAACTTTGTTCTTTTCCAAGATTATTGTGGCTCTTCAGGATTCCTTGAGATATCACATGTATTTGAAGATGGATTTTTCTATTTCTGAAAAAAAAAATGCCCTTGGTATTTTGACAGGGCCTGCATTAGATCTGTAGATTGTGTTGGGTACTATTGACATCTTAACGGTATTAAGTCTACAAATCCATGAACATGTCTTCTGGTTTATTTGTGTGGCTTTTTAAAAACTTCTGCAACATTTTGTAGTTTTCAATATGCAAGTCTTTTGCCTGTTTGGTTAAGTATATTCCAAATGTCTTATTCCTTTTGATACTATTAAAAATGAAGTTATTTTCTTTTTGACTATTTATTACTGTATATAACACTGATTTTTTGTATTAATTTTGTATCCTGAAGATTTGATGAACTTATTTATTAGTTCTAACAGGTTATTTTTCCTTTCTTTCCAATTTGAGTATCTTACTTCTTTTCCTTGCCAAATTGCACTGGCTAGTATTTCCATATGGAATGGAAGTGGCAAGAGAAGGTATTCTTATCTTATTCTTGATCTTAGAGGGAAAGCTTTGAATCTTTCACTATTAAGTACATTAGCTTGACTTTTCTTTTCAAAAAAGGTACTTGGGATTGAAACCAGGGATGCTTAATCACTGAGCCACATTCCCAGTCCCTTTTATTTTTTATTTTGAGACAGGGTCTTGCTAAGTTGCTTAGGGCCTTGCTAAATTTCTGTGGCTGGCTTTGAACTTGGTGATCCTTCTGCCTCAGCCTCTCTAACCACAGTGGTTACAGGTATGTGCCACCATGCGCAGCTTAACTTGACTTTTCATATATGGCGTTTATGATGTTGAGAGTTTCCTTGTATTCTTGGTGTATTAGTGTACTTTTTATCATGAAAGAGTATTGAACTTTGTCAAATGCTTTGTCTGCATCAATGGGAGTGATGATGGTGTCTTACTCCTTCCTTCTGTCAGTGGTTACATTATTGGTGTTCATGCATTGAACCATCCTTGCATTCCAGGAATAAATCTCACTTGGTCATGCTATACAATCTTTTCAATGAGCTGTTGAATTCCATTTGCTAATGTTTTGTTAAACATTGCATCAATAACTCCGGCACAGTGGCATGAGCCTATAGTCCCAGCTATGTGGGAGACTGAGACAGAAGATCATTTGAGTCCACGAGTTCAAGACCAAACTGCACAACATAATGAAATCCCAGAAAAAAAAATGTTTTGAATTAATATTCATGAGGGATATTGGTCTATAGTTTTCTTTTCTTGTGAGTCTTTTTATTCTGGGTTTGGTGTCAAGTAATGCTGGCCCCTTACTTCACCTGTTGGGTCTCAGATTCTTCACCTGTGAGATGGGGAGACTAGTACAATCTGATGTAAAGGTCTGTGGTGCAAGTTAAGTAAGGGAATGAACACAGAGTGCTCTAGCCGGGCCCAATCCACAGGAAGCTCTCAGAGTATGTTAGCTGTTAATAATAATAAAAGCAAAACAGTCTGTAGTGTGCAGCCCAACCAGGTGGAGCTCATGCATTCGGCCTATATCAGCAGCTAGGCTTTTGTCCAAAGGTAGTTTTGTGCCCTTGTCCAAATACAGGAGGAGTGGTGTCATCAGGGGGTTCCCAGCAGCTCTCTCTTGGCCCCACATGCAGCAGAGCCAGGTCCCTGTTATGGATTCATCCAAACCTTCCTTCTTGTCTCTGGGTCTTGATCACAGCCTGGCAGCTTTTGAGGAACTGAAAGTAATGGGGCTTGGAAAGGGAGGAACCAAAAGCAACACACAGAATTTGTCTGCCTGCTCTAGGTGGTCGAGGGTTCCCAGGGCACAAAAAATGTGATCTGTAGGAACAAGGAGAAGGTGACGTGGGTGGCACTTCCTAATAAGATAGAGAGTTCCCATACATCCCACCTCTCCCCAGACTTCACACACACACACACTCAGTTTGCCCTGTTATTAACCTCTTGCATTGCCAGTGTGCATTTTTACAGTTGGTGAATCAATATGAATGTATTTTTACTAATTAATGTCTCTAGTTCACATGCCTTCACTCTGTATGGACAGCCCCCAAGTTGGGAGGGTTTCGTGATTCTTTTCACCTCCCAGTGGTGTGAACAGCACACGTTCAGTGTAACCACACTTACAGAGTTTTGAATTTTGATCTTTTCCCGGGCTAAGGACCCAGGGCACACCACCCTCTCACAGCTCCCCGCTGCAGGCAAACAGAGCTCCAGAGCACCTCTAAGGTTGGCTACGCGGAGTCACGATGCTCAGCAGGTTGGGAGCATTTGATCCATTCTGTTTGTACATTGCTGGATTCAATCTGCTAGCATTTTGTCAAAGATTTTGCATCCGTGCTCATGAGAGAGGCTGGTTTGTCATTTTCCTTTCTTGTGATGTGTGTATCTGGTTTTGGCATTGGGGAGATATTGGCCCCATTGAATGAGTTGGGAATATTCTGGAAGAGATTGTAGGGAACTGGTGTCATTTCTTCCTTACATGTTTGATATGATTCATCAGGGAACCCATCTGGGCCTGGTGCTTTCTTCTTCAGTAGGTTATTAATTATTGATTCTAGTTCTTTTATAGATATGGGCCCACTTGCCTCAACTGTTTCTTCTCATATGAGTTTGATAGACTTGTCTTTCAAAGAATAGGTCCATTTCATCCAAGTTATCCAATCTGTGGACAGAAAGTTGTTCATAACATTCCTTTGTTAGCCTTTCATTGTCCCTGGGCCCAGTGTCTCTCCTGTCTGCCTGCAGTACTTCATGTCTTCTGTCCTTTTTTTCCTGGTTAGCCTACTTTGTCAACTTTATTGATCTTCCCCAAGAGTCACCTTTTGGTGTCAGCTTTCCACTACTGTGACAAAATACCTGAGATAATCAACTGAGAGGAGAAAGGTCTATTTGGCACATGTTTTCAGAGGTTCCAGCCCATGGTTGCTTGGGTCTGTGGCAGCAAGGTGCATCATGTTGGAGGAGGCCCATTCACCCCATGGTAGCCAGGCAGCTAAAAGAGAGGAAGAAGCTGGGGTCCACAGATTCCCTCCAACAGCATGTCCCAATCACCTAACTTCCTCCCACTAGGCCCTGCCTCTTAAGGTTCTGTCACCTCATGTAGGAGCACAGGCTGGGACCAAGCCTTCAACACATGGGCCTTTGGGAGACATTCAAGTTCTAAATTATATAAGTTTCTTATTATTTTCTATGCTTTTTCCTTTTTCCATGTCTTTCACTTTAGCTCTGATTGTTATTTCGGTTCGGTTTGTGTTAGGCTTATGGCCTTTCTATCTCTGGTTTCCCACACTGGAAGCCTTGATTGATTATTCCAGAGCTTTCTTCTTGGTTATGTGTGCATTTAACACCATCAGTGCCTGGCCCTCCCTGCAGCTACAGGGTTGGTCAGTTGTATTGTCATTGTCATTTAGTTAAGATCAATTTTCACTTGTCTTGAGACTTCTTCTATGACTCATGTGGTCTTTAGCTATTCAGAAGTATATTGTTTAATCTTCAGGTATTTGGGGATTTTCCCAGCAATCTTTTCCTTCTCAATTTCTAGTGTAATGCCACTGTGGCCTGAGAGCAGAATCAGCATACTCTGTTCTTTTAAATGTGTTGAGGTGTGTTTTATGTCCCAGCATGTGGTGTATCTTGGTGAATGATTGTCCGATATGAGCTTGAAAAGAATGTGTGTTTTGTTGTCATTGTATTATGTATTCTACAAACACCACTTAGATCTGGTTGATTGATAATGCCATGCAGTTCATCTGTGTCCTTACTCATTTTCTGCCTGCTGGGTCCCATCTGTTACTGACAGAGGAGGAATGTCATCTCAACCACCACGTGGATCTGTCTGTCTCTCTTTGCAGTTCTATTGGGTTTTGCCTTTTGTATTTTTTAACTCTGTTGTTAGGTGCCTACTGGTTTAGGATTGTTACGTCTTCCTAGAGAATGGACCCCTTTATCATTTTTTAATGCCTCTCTACTCTCCTAATAGCTCTTCTTGTTCTGAAGTCAGATTTGTCTGCAATAAATTTAGCTACTGTGGCTTTCTTTGGTGTCTTTATATTTGGAGTGTTAAAGTGTTTGATGGAAACTTGTCAATAGACTTCAATTCAGGAAAACTTGGCACAAACCAGGCTTGTCAAGCCGATGGTCCCACATAAATCCATCATTCTATGCCTCAGTTTCCTCCTCTACAAAATGGGGACTGCCTGGGTTGTGAGGATGAAATGGGACACTACAGTAAGGCAGTTGACGAGTTTCTTGGCATGTAAAGTTTAATGTGTTAGAGTGCTCCTCCATCATATGCATCCATATGTTTTATTAGTAACATAAGCTGTTGGTACTTATGATGGCATTTTAGATTTCTAAGTGCAAGTACTTTTTAATGAAACCTGATTGGGACATCCTGAGAAGATGAAGATGAACTTAGAAAATAATTACAAAGTCTCAGGCTGGAGTGGATGTCCTGTAGGCTGTGTCCTTAGAAGACAAAGACAGCCAAGCATGGTGCTACACACATGGAGTCCTAGCTACTCAGAGTCTGAGGCAGGAGGATCACGTGAGTTTAGGGTCAACCCGGGCAATATAGTGAGGCCCCATCATAAAAAAAAAGAAAAAGATAAAATAATACAATAAAAAGAATAGAATGGAAAGAAAGAGATGTATTTCCTTACCTCCCTGCAGGGCCTGAGGCCAAGAGAAGGTGCTATTTCCCTGGATGCTGAGCTTGGCTCACGCTTCTTATTAAAATGAAATTAAGTAAAAGAAATTAAGTTGGGCGTAGTAGCATGTGCCTGTAATCCCAGCAACTCAGGAGGCCAAGGCAGGAGAATTGCAAGTTCAAAGCCGACCTCAGCAACTTAGCCAGACCCTAAGCAACTTAGCAATACTCTGTCTCAAAATAAAAAATAAAAAGGCCTGGAAATGGGGCTCAGTGGCTAAAGAGCCCTGAGTTCAATGAGATTAAAAAAAAGTGAAATTAAGAGGTGTTTCTGTCCCCACCACCAGCCCACCTGGCCCCCTGTTGGAAAGTAGATCGTCTTTGGTTGGATAGACTCTGAGTAGCTTTGGAGATGCAATCGGAATAACTAAGCCCAGGGGAAGCTTCATTGTATGTCAAGGTTTTAAAAGGTAGTTGTAAAACTATCATGTGTGCTGTGATTCATTTTGTTTTAATTTTAAAAGAATGTCAACATAGGAGAAAACCTGGAAGGTTGTGAGCCAGGGTATTAACAGCGCTGCCTCTGGGGGATGAGCTTACAAGAGATTCTTAATATCTTTTTATTGCTTTTCTCTATTTCTCATTTTCTGCAATAAGAAAACATGTTATTTTTTGAATGAACAAAACAGTGAACAGCAACATCCCTCGGCTAGTGTACCGTCTCCATGGACCTGGCCTTTTCCTTGCAGGGGCCAGACAGCTCTCACTGGCCAGCGGCCCCTGTGGTTTGTGCCTGGGCCATATCTGTTTCCTGCCCAGGCTTTCACTCCCGCCATGCCCATGCCTGTGCAGAAATGAGAAAGGGCCAACTCCCTGGCCAAACATTTACCCAGTGAGACTGCCCAGGGTCCTTTTGCCTCTGCCTGACTCTCCACCCAGCTTGGTGCCTGTCCCCAGGTCTAGAGTCAGACAGAGAGCACTTTCCAGCTCCAACACACTCTAGCTGTGTGGCCTCAGGCAAATCACTTAACACCTCTGATCCTCAGCATCTTTTAAAAATGAAGATGGGGCTGAGGTTTTAGCCCCATGGTGCTTGCTCAGCATGCTCAATGCCCAGTAATCAAAAAAAAAAAAAAAAAAGGCTGTGCTGACAATCCAAAGAAGTGACTCGGGTGACACATTTGGACGCACAGTGAGCACAGGCAAACACAGGGCCACGCTTTTTGTTTCCGTGACCGCGGGGCGTCTCTTGCAGTCCCCGGACATCGACAACCACCACGCGCTCATCGAATTCAACGAGGCCGAGGGCAGCTTTGTTCTTCAGGACTTCAACTCCCGCAATGGCACCTTCGTCAACGAGTGCCACATCCAGAACGTGGCTGTGAAGCTCATCCCGGGGGACATCCTGAGGTTTGGGTCCGTGGGGCTCACCTACGAGCTGGTCATCGAGAATCCACCCCAGGTGAGCGGGGGCCGGGGCAGGCAAGGGGACCTGGTGGCGGGGCGCGTCGGGGCAGAAGGACGAGGTGCCCTGCCGTGTCGCCCGGCCGTGTCGCCTTCCCGGCGGCCCAGGGTGCAGCCCTGTGGAGGGCGCCCTTCGGTTCCAGGCTGTGGGCCGAGCCGTGGGGCTGGGTCCGAGAGAGTCAGCGCCCCCTTCTGGCGTGGCCTGAGTGACATGCGGTTGCACGGTGGCGGCGACAGAGACGCCTGCTTGGCCTGAGACCGGGCAGCCCGGCGAGGGCGGCGCAGGCTTCCTGCGCAGGCGATGGCGCTTGGGAACCGGCTCCTCCGGGTGTGTGGCCTTGGTGACACTCAGTGTCCGAGCTTCAAACACGACAGCCATTGTCGTGTCCCAGATTGGAAACGCGCCCAGGCTCAGGGACTAAATTTTGGTCTCAATTTAAGTGAAATCACTCAAAACTTGCCCGTAAAGCCCAGTCACCAGGAACCCGCGGGCCACCAGGAGGCGGCGCGGCGGCTGGCAGGACACAGGCTTTGCCCCAGAATCTCCCTCTGCCACCCACTTGCTCGGCGCTCCTGAGCCAGCAGGCGACCCTGACCACCCGTCTTGGCATCTACACTGGGGCCATGGCAGCCGTGATCCCACGGGCAATGATCGTCACGTGAAGGTGGAATGAGCCCATTAGGATTGTGACACTCAGCCTGGCACCTCCTTGGTGGCACACACAAAAGTAACACCCGTCCTGTGTCCCCAAGGAAACCCGGTGTTGGCCTCACGCCCCACACCAACACCACTGCAGGGCCCGAGAGCTCCAAGGCAAACCCTTCCTAGGGCAAGAGGAAGAATAATAAAACGTAGACACTCCAGCCAGCGTGCTGGGGCTGGGGCATCCAACAGGCCTGCGAAACCTTCCAAGGGGATCTGCCCCTGATGACCCTGCAGGCCACCTGGACCAGGACACCACACCGCTCACATTTGGCTCTGGAGACCTGGAACAGGTTGTCTTGCTGTCTTGTTCTCCCTGGACCAACTTTAAAACATGTTTGCTCAGGAAATGCTCTGGGTCCTCTGGAAGCACTGGGGAGGGCCTCCTGACCCAGAGGCTGTTGACCTGATCAGGGGTTCTCAGGAGGTGCCCTCAGGTCCCCTGTGTCAGAACCAAGTGACAGCAGAGCAGTAGTGCCGATCTCTGAGCCCACCCAGGCCCAAGGACTCCTGCTTAGGGTTGCCAGAGAAAATTCAGGACACCTAGTTATATTTTAACTTGATACAAAGAACAAATAATTTTTAGTTATAAGTATATACCAAATATGACATGGGATATACTTACGCTAAAAAATTTATTTGGTTTTTACCTAAAACTCAGGTTGAGTCTGGGGCTGTAGCTCAGTGGTGGAGTGCTTGCCTAGCACGTGTGAGGCACTGGGTTAGATCCTTAGCATCGCATAAACTAAACAAAAATAAAGGCATTCTGTCCATCTACAACTACAAAAAAAAATTTAAAAACTCAGGTTGAACTGGGCACCGTATGTTTTATTTATACATATTTCCTCATTTATTTGCTTATGCTAAAGCTGACGATCCTACAGTGTACTCCTGGAACCTGCATTCTCTCGAGCTCCTTGAGAGACTGACACACCCCAGCAGAAGGGAAACCAATACAGAATCTTTTACATGTGGCATTTGTAGGCTTTTTAGAGATGAAAGAAAATGGAATTTCTGATTCAAGTCTGTGAAGTTTAAGGCAGTGTTTCCCTAATGGATCTGATTACAAAAATTTTTCAGAAATGTCCAGTAAAATTATAGGTTCCTGGCTCCTCCCTAGGACATTCTGATTTTTGTGACTTGCCAGTGGGAGAGGAGAGGACAGACAGTTACTACATGTATATGTTTCTTATCCTATGAAAGTCTTTATTGAAATATTATTTATAGTGGCATTACATTTGACATCTCAGTGCCCATCAAAGGGGGCATTGTCTAATGCACTACGAGGGGCCCACTCCTGGGGGGCACTGTGCTGCCTTTTAAAGACCCGGCTTTGCTGTGGTGTGTCTGACGTATCCAGCTGCCCGTGGTCACCGTGCCTAACTTGGTGGGTTTTGACATGCGGATGCACCCGTAAGGCCATCGCCATGGCAAGCCAGCAAGAGCGTGCCTCAAACAGGCCTGATGCTCCCCGGCTGGCCCCAGTGCCTCCATCAAAGGTCACGTGGCGTGACACATGCTTCCCCCATGTCAAATGTGCACCTTAGCAGGTTCCAGTGAATTCACAAGCTGGGCAGCCATCGCAGGGTCTGTTCCCAGCCCGATTCCATCACTCGCTGCTAGAGAAACCCGTGCTACCTTCACCTGCATCCGTCTGTTTCTGATCTGTTCGCTCTTGAACCTGGGTACAATGCACGCATGAGGTCTGCTGCCTCACCATGCTTACCTGAGGACGTTGGTGGCGCAAGGTGCCCATCACCTCGGCCATCCTGCTTCATCTTGCAGAACCGAAACTGTCCCCACAGCGAGGCCGCTCCTCCTCCCTTCCCAGCCCAGGCCGCTGCCCCTCTGCTTTCCTCTATGAATGCGATGCTCCAGGCACCCCGCATGGGTGACATCGTGCAGGATCTGTCCCCCTGCGAGCCTCCCCTGGTTCTTGCTGAAGGGGGTCCCGTGTGGCTGCCGCTCCCGTGGATTCTCTTCCGTTTACCTGGTGACCCTGCCTGTGGGCTATTTTTGTTTAAGTTCATATTGGAGAGTGACTCTCATCAAATATTTTGGGTCCAGTTTTCCTGAGACATGCACGGCCAGCTTGATGCCTGCGGTCCTGTTCCCATGAATCCTCTGGGTCCCAGGAGAGGGCGCTGTCTCCTGAGGTGGGGTTTCCCAGAACTCTCCTCTGGAGGAGAATGGTCCTAATATCACAAGGGGCGGCCGTCCTTTTCTTGACAAAGCCTTCCCAAAGGAAAAGTCTTTATTTCAGGGTTAGTGCCCAAGACCAAGAGAGGGACGTGACAGGCATGTTTTTAGGGAGCGGGAGCAGGGGGAGAAGTTAGGGACCTGAGTGTGTTTGCTACCCAACCGTACAGCATCGGGGCAGCTGTCCTGCAGACCAAGTCAAGTGGCCCAGTCTAGTCCCAACCCTGCCCTCAACAGCTGTGGGGCTAAGGTCAAGGTGAGATGCCTCACTTCTCAAAGCCACAGTCTCCACTCTATAAAGCTGGGGTCCTAATAGCACCTACCACCAGGGTTCTTATGGAATTAATGGGGCGCTGTATGCAAATTGTTCAGCCGGTGACCAGGTGACCATGCCTCCCAGGACCTCTCCAGCTACCAGGTTGCATTTGCAAGTGACAAACTCCTGGGATGACAGGCAGGGAGGAAAGGGAGGAGGATGAGCTCTTGGCTGTCAGAGCACATTGGCACCAGGACACGCCGGAGGGGCCACGTCCCTGCTCCCTCGCCAGCATGTCGTCCAGTGTCCCCCACCACCTGGACTTCCACAGTCTCCATGCAGATGGCGCCCCCTGGGGTTGTGCAGACACAACCTGGAGCAGCCAGTAACAAGAGTCTCCCCCCCAAATCAGGCAATTGAAACAAAAGCCACAGTCAGGGCGGCTGCTGTTGTGGTTGTTGCTTGTTGTTGGGGGGGGGGGTGTCTTTTGTCTGTGTGTGTCTGTGTGTGGGTATCTGTGTGTTGTGTCTGTGTGTGTGTGTGCCTGTGTTTGTGTGTCTGTGTGTTTGTCTGTGTGTGTCTATGTGTGTGTGTGTCTGTGTGTCTGTTTCTGTGTGTCTATGTGTGTGCCTGTGTTTGTGTGTCTGTGTGTTTGTGTCTATGTGTGTCTCTGTGTGTGCCTGTGTTTGTGTGTCTGTGTGTTTGTGTCTATGTGTGTCTCTGTGTGTGCCTGTGTTTGTGTGTCTGTGTGTTTGTCTCTGTGTGTGTGTCTGTGTGTGTGAGTGTGTGTGTCTGTGTGTGTCTATGTGTCTGTGTGTCTGTGAGGGGGGTGTCTGTGTGTTTGTGTCTCTGTGTATCTGTGTGAGTGTCTGTGTGTGCCTATGTGTGTGTCACGAGCCCCAGGAAGGGAGCTGTGGACCAGGGCTGCCCTCTGGCAGGTGCTTCTCGTCATAGCCGCTAGCCGTGGCAGGCCAACCCCCTGCTCCCTTCCGGTTCTTCTTCGAGGATGCGGCTGCCTGGGGGCTGGTGTGTCCCCAGCAGTCCTCCTGCACCGGGGTGTGCCCTGAGCGCTGCGTAAGCGCCACCCCATTCGATCCTCACAAGTAAGCAGCAGCCGCTGTCCCCTTACACATCTGTCAGGGTGACACAGAGGGAAACAGGCGGAGGAGGGAGCTGGACCCCATCTGTGTAAGGCTGAATCCCGTCCTCCTAAGCCACGGTGGACGAACTGCAGCCTGTGGGCCAAAGCTAGGTCATTATCTGTCCTCACAAAAAAAATGATATTGTAAGACAGCCAGCTCTGTCCACTTCAGCGTGGACCATGTTTGCTTTCCTGACCCACCGGCAGAGAGCCAGAGAGCCATGGCACACAACACCGGTGTCCACCATCTGCTGCTCTCCGGGACAGCGCCAGCCTTCACCCCCAACACTCCCAGTCCGCAGGAGCGGCGCCCATTAATAGTTAACTTAGCTAACTGAGGAATAAGAAAAAGAAAAAACAGACTCTGAACAATTGTTTCATTATCTCTTTAATGTAGAGCTTGGAAACATGGATCTAAATATAGATACATGCATATAGATGCCTTTGTACTTACAGTAACAAAAGAATTACACTGACATAGCCAATAAATATGCTAGACATTAATATATAATATACATAAAGGTATATTATAATTTTTACCTGTTTCTTCAATTGCAGAGTTTTCTTTTAAGACTTTGGAATGTTTTCCCTGGTGTAACTTTTGAAGCAGAAATTCGGGGTTTATACTCCACAGTCAACTGCAGCTGGAGAACTGTTTTTTTGTTCCAAGTTTCTCTATTTAATGTTTCAGTACCTGTCTTGTGACTGGTTCCTTGGTCTTAAATCGCTTCTCTGGGCCACTTCTTTACTTTTATAAGTTTAAAGGTAAATCTGATTTACAGGTAAATCATGATTACAGTGTGGTGGGTTTCATCTGAGTACATGAGAACCTGTGTAATAGCACCTCTAATTCTAACCACATAGTGAAGCTTGTGCTAAAATCACAAAAGCATACAGTCCAGAAAGTTTCATTGTTAGAACTTTCTGTGTCAGAACCCCAACTCAAACTAGCCTAAGCAAAAAATAAAATAAAATAAGAAGTCAGAAGCATCAGGGCTTCAGGCCTGGCTGAATCCAGGTGCTCAAACAATGGTCAGGAATCTGCCCCTTCCCACTGCAGAGGGTTCCCAACTATTTTTTTTTCCTGGTAACTCAAAGGCCTTTTTTAAAATAACGTTTTTGTTTTGGCACAATTTGGATTTACAGAGAGTTGTAATGATAGCAGAGAAAGTGGCATAGACCTCCTGCAGCTGCCCCCTGCCAAGGTCTTAACGTCTGTCTTGGACCACGCACGCGCGCACACACCCAGCATGAGCCATCATGGTCGCCACCCGGGGCCCACACTGCTCAGTCGCCTGTCTCCTGGGCCTGCCACCTTCTTCCCCTGGTTCTCATGTCCTTGGCGGCCCTGCCTAGTGGCCAGGTGTCCTGAGAACGTCCCCCATCTGTGTCTCTGTGTGTCTCTGCTTTGACTGGGGTCGTGGCCTTCAGAACTCATATGGCAGGGGCGAAGTGTCCTGCCAGCCCGCGGTGTCGGGGACACCCGTCAGCACCGCTGCCCGGGACGGGGACACGGGGCCAGGGTGCTGGTGCAGGTTTCCCGTCGTGTCTGAGCGTCACGCAGCCCCGGGGAGGCGCGAGCGCCCTCTGCCGGAGCAGGCGGTGTTGTGCTCTGCAAGACCCCGGGGAAGTCTCTCCCCAGGGAGGCGTCTGGCCGCCCCTTTAAGGTCTGCTCGGGTTCCTACGCGCCCGTGTTACACTTCGTGACCCACCACTTTGTCACTTATCTGTGGCTCCGATGGTTCCAGCCTTGGCCACCGCGTGACCTTAGGACCCTGTTACCTGGGCCCTCCGATGTGTCGCCACCTTTCTTTTCCTTAAGCTCTTCCTTAATTTCTGGACCACGGTGTGTCCCCTGCCCTCAGCCCATAATCAGCCGAAGGACGTTTTACTTGTACTCAGCCCACAGCGGGTCCAGTTGGGGCAGCAAACCTCTTGGGTGTGTACCAGGCACGGAGCCAGGCACTCTGCCATTGCTGGTGAATGTGTAGCCGAGAGCTCTCTGAAAAGTGAGGTGGCAAAGGTCTGCTGCTCGGTGGGACCCTAAGTCAGCACAGCCACCACGGAGGCCAGTGTGCAGGCTCCTGCCAGGCCAGGCAGGAACCCCGCAGCACCCAGCTCCCCGGCTCCTCAGGATTTATCCAGAAGAACGGAAGCCATCGTACCACACGCCACACGCAGCCCACGTCCACAGCAGCACAGTTCCCAACAGCCAAGCCCTGGAGCCAGCCAGGTGTCCAGCCACCCATGGATGGATCGAGAGCACGGGTACACACACCAGGGAGTTGCATGCAGCCATCAGGAAGAATGAAATTATGTCATCTGCAGGAAAACGGGGGGAGCTGGGGACCAGCATGTTAAGCAAAATAAGTCAAGCTCAGAAGGTCAAGGGTCGTATGTTTCCTCTCATGTGGAAGCTAGAGAGGAAAAAGGGAAAAGGTGGGGACAGGTCTCCCGGGAATCCAAGGGAGGCCAGGAGAGGAAAGCCGCCAAGCGGTGGGGGGAGGGCCGGGAGTAACTATATCGTTATATTGTACAAATACGTGACAACCAGTCCATCAATACGTACGACTATAAGGCACCAATAGAAATTGTGGAAAAATATAAAATTTTTGATAAAAAACGTTTGCTGCTATCAAGAACACACAGCGCGCTCTGTACCAACAACCGAGACCTCGCGCCACCCTTTCTGGTGAGTCCACGGAGCCGGCGGTTCTCACGGGACGTTCCTGTTGGTCTTTGCTGAACACTCGGGTCCCTGCGCCAGCGCTTGGTGACAACCGAAAAGCCTTAACATGGGGATTTTTTTGCTTACGCTTATGAGGGAGACCAAGGGAACTGAGAAGGGGCTGTAGGGACCTCAGGTGTCGGTCGGGGACAGGAGAGACTTCTCTGCTGCGTCAGACGAGCGCGGCCTCTGTTGGCACTGTTCGTCACGTTCCAGCTGTGGGGACACTTCTCTGCCACCCTCTCTAGTGCAAATGGAGATCAAGCCCTGACTTGTGGCGCTGCCTGCCTTCTAAGGTGTGAACGTCCCACGGTGGCCAGTTTCTAGCTGCAATGTCACGTCACCCGCAGGGCTGGGAGGAGCCTGGTCGCGTGCGTTTTGAACATTGGCCACGCAGGCTAAGTCAAGGGCGTGAGCGAGGAAGGTCGAGTGGTGCGTGCCTATCACTCTTCCTTCTGATACATTTAATTGAGACACACGTGATTTAGTTTGTATTCATGGCTGACTTTACCAACCAGCCTCGACATTCTGAATGCTGCACGGTGGCTCTCGGGAGGCAGGACAGGCTGGCCCAGCACTGCTCTGGCACACAGTGACTGCCACAGGCTCTGCTCAGTGGAGACCTCTGTCCTGGGAGCAGCTTCTAGGGTGCTGCCTGGACATTCCAGAGGGAGACACCAGCTCTCCTGGGAACGCTGTCTGCAGGCAGCATCCCGTGGTTTTCCACACCATCTATTAGATGTTTCCTTTTTTTTTTTTTAACTTGGAGAGTCTCCTGCTCTTCATTAACCAATCATCTAAGATGCTTTTGCAGGTGTGGCCGTGGGTGCCAATCATGAGTTCTAATAACCTAGATGCTCTAAGAGCAGGGGCTGGGAGTCAAGCAGAGGCACTGCCTCCTGGCTGTGGGGCCTCAGGAAGTCACCTAACCCACTGAGCTTCAATATCTTAGGCCACAGATGGGGTGCAATCCTCTCGCACCCCAGGGTCATTCTGATGAGACCACACGTGTTAGGGGCACAGCAGTCTCCACACATACACGCCTGCTCTGGGCAGGGCTGCCTAGCTGTCACCGTAATCGCAAACAGCTGAGAACATGACAAGCACTTGAAGACAAGATGACCCTCCCTGCCATCCACATGGCCTCCAGGCCTGCTGGCAGAGCCTGGGTCCTGCCAGGCTCCGCACAGACCATCCCCTTGTTCTAGGGCGTCCCTCCCAGCAGCAGCTGTGGCGGGGGGAAGGAGGTGTTGGCCTGGTAACAGAGGAGGGGTGCACGGTGTGGAAAAGTGGATCACAACTTGTTGAGTAAATCCTCCGTGTTTGCGCAGCTGATGGGAAGCGGCCGTGGGTGTGGACCAGGTGCAGAGGCAGACGGGGAGCTCAGGGCTGGTGCGCTGCCCAGACCCGGGACAAGTTGAGACGGGGAGAAGGGGAGGGAAGGGGAGGGAAGGGATGCATTTGCATATATTTTTTAATATAAAATTTCTAAATCCAGTCTTGTTGGTAACTGACCTTGACCCCAGGCTCCATGACGTTGGCCCCAGGCTACATTCAGACTCTATGTGAATATGGCCAGGAGCCTCCTTTAAATGTGAATCTTCTCCCCGGGTTTGTTTTTCTGCCTGCCTGTCCCCTTGCAGTTACCAGCAGTGAAAACCTTGACCTCACCTGATAGCGCTGGGCTGCTAAGCAGAGACCCAGCTTCAGCCTTCCAACCGAGGCCACCCTCAATCAATGAACTTCAAACATGCTATTGTTTATTTTTGCATCCAAAGAGTCTATTGCAGTCATTGCTGCATTTATATACCTGCATCTCCCTCTAAAGCAGGTCTTTGTCACTGGACTCTATGGAGCAAGAGAGACCTGCTCTAACCAGCCTCTCATACTGACCAGTTCAGGGTCAGACCCCAGCCAGGGCTCACAACCAGTTTCTGCATTTGCTCAGCCCTGTTCACAGCAGCCAAGGGTGGAAACAGCTCAAGTGACCATCAACAGAATGGACAGACAAAATGTAGTCTGGCCATCCATGGAATAGTATTCAGCCTTGAAAAGGAAACAGATTCGACACATGCTACCGGGGTCACATGGGTGACCCTTGAGGGCGTGATGCTGAGATAACTGTGTGAGCCCACTTATGTGAGGTACCGAGAGTAGTCACTAGTGAGGGACACAAGAGAGAAAGACAGGGGCTGGGTAGGAGGCCAGAGTTATTTGATGGGAAGAGTTTCACCTCTGCAAGACGGAAGACTTGCGGAGATGCAGCTCACAGCAGTTTGAATATACTTACCATTCCTCGACCGCAGAGTTAAAACTGTTTAAAATGGTAAAAATTGTGCTATGTGTTTTTTACGATTAAAAAATCTCTACACTTCCATCTGTCCTCTCTGGGTGCGCTCCCCCAGGGCTTCACCCAAGTCACAGCAGGTCAGGAGTGGCTGACCTGGTGTCCAGCCTGGGCTCCCTGGAGTCCTTGGCTCTGGTGGGATCACAAGCCCTGCCCCTGAACTGATCCCTCTGGCCACGAAATGTGATTGGCTGTCTTAAGCCTGCCCACAACCATGCGCTGAGAAGAAAGGAGGTTACCCCAACCTCCCCAAGAGGCAGAGTGGCCTCTGTCCACAAGGGCAGGAGGGCCCATGGCTGTGAGAACCACCTGCTCCCTTGGCACTTGGAGTTAGCTGGCCTGAGAGGCCCTGGCCCCCAGAACCCCAGCATGAAGCACCGTCCTCCTGCCAAACCAGCAATCCCTGGACTAGAAAGAGAGAAGGAAGGACAGGAAGAAGGAGAGGAGGGAGATGGAGAAAGGGGTGAGAGGGGGACAGGCCATCGGAGCCTGCTCCCAGGTCCCCTCCACCACCGCGGGAGCTGAAGAGAATTCCTTAACCACTCCAGCCTCGTTTATGACCCGGGAAGGAATAGACAGTCGCCCGCAGCAAGGGACAACACTCCTCCATGTCACTGTTTAACCGTGAGGCACAGGAGAGAAACCTCAGTACAGCACGAAGCCGGGACAAAGCCGGCGTCACAGCCTCTCCACGTTTCCTCTGCTTGGCCAGCCGGGTCCTGACGCACCCCCATCCAGCACAGCAACAGCCTCCCCAGGCCCGCCAACTAGAGGCTCCCGCCATAGACACTTAGGGAGCCTCTGGCAGAATCAGGTGTGTTGGATGTTAGGGACGAAGGCTAAGGAGACCGTTAGGTCTCTGCCATCCAGGGCTCTCGGCTTCAGGGGACAGATGGAGCCAAAGCACAGGTGAGAAGAAAACAGGTGGAGGCCCCAGAGCCAGGCTTGGGCCTCAGCGACCCGCCCACCTTTCTTCAGCCATTGTGGAGGACACACATGCCCAGTATCCATTTCAGGAGCTGGGAACACTGTGGTGAGCAGGGTCGACAGAGGCCCCTGGGAACAGGCACTAGCTCAGCAGCTCAGTCCTGCACTGATGCCGTGGGGACGCACCTGGCCTTGCCAGGCCTCCATGCCATCACACAGGTGCCACTCCAGGCAGGGTCCTGGCGTGACGAACACCCCCTCCCCTCCGAGTGCTGGTGTGCAGGTGTGCCCTGGGGCCCACGGCAGGGCATCACCCCAAGGAGCAAGAGTCCAGGAAGGCTTCCTGGGGGACATGACTCACAAGCTGAGACCTGGGGCAGTGATTCCGTGGCTGGGACGGAGGGGCGCAGGCCATGGCAGCGGATCACAACCGCACCTGATGCTCCTGTCTGCCCTGCAGGTCTCCTTCCCCTGGATGAGGGGCCCAGCAGCTTGGCCAAGGCCTCAGTCGACCCGGGCCGCACAGCAGCCGATGCAGTCGCCTTCGCCACCTCTTAACCTCTTCTACCAGGGCATCCGGCCAGTGCCCGTGCAGAGAAGCTGGTCCCAGGGCTTCCCCAGGCCCTCCATGGTCCCACCTGCCGCCCACCAACGGCCGGTGAGCGCCAGCGGGAAGATGTTCTCCTTCGTGGTGGACGGTGGCCCCAAACCCCCCCTCATCAAGCAAGGTAGGCACCGGGCTTCCAGGGAGGACTCTGGGATGGATGTGTGGCCATGAGGGTATGTCTTGTTTTTGCTCATATTCTCTGATTCTAAAAAATAGAACATGTCAGTTTGGTTTTTTTAATCAAGATAAACAAAGTAAGGGAACAGATAAAATCCAGCCATGGTCCCCATCGCCAGGATGTCTCTGTTAGTGTCCTGCCGGGTGTCCCCTGGCCTGCACACAGAGCCCCCATGCTGTGTGTGTGTCTGGGTGTCCCAGGATCTGAATGGATGCCCTTTAATGCAGATGTGCAGAAATACAGTGACTGAAGTCCCCTTGCCCACAACAGCCCCCAGGGGCTCTTAGAATGTTACCATTTTACCAGAGAGAAGGGACCAAGGTTTTACTGAGGGAAAATAACTTCTACAGAGGAGAAGGCTAGTGACTATAATGCTTTTCATCAAATTGACGGCCAGGTATCTCAGCCGCCTCCACTCAGGGCCTGGGGACTTGGGACACGTGCAGCCTCAGGGCTTCCTCCCCTCACCCCATCCCCTGAAGACTGGAGCATCTGGGGAGAAGACTGTGACAGAGACTGTCACAGTCCAGGGAACTGCCCTCGAGTCCAGGTCCTGTCTCTGTCCTCTCTGGCCCAGTTCCAGACCCTCAGAGTCTCCAGGCCTCTAGGAGCCTCCACCGCCTCCACTGGTCTTGCTCAAGACCCTTCCCCAGGCACCTTCCTCCACTATGGACATAGCCATTATCCTTGTGGAATGTTCTGGAGGAGGTAAAATGGTTTCTACCGCTGACATCATCTCTGAAGCCCCCGTGTTCCTGCCACCCTGGATAAGAAAGTAGCAGCAATTCCCCCAACATTTTGATATGAAAATGTTCAAACTGGCAGCAAAGTAAAAAGAATTTTACAGAGACCCTCTCCCCATTCCCTTGTTAGCACTGGCTACCCCGATTATTTTCTGTCTGTCCATCCCTCTATTCATTCACTGATCCATCTTATGTTTTAATACACTTCAAACCAACTTGCACACATCTGGTCTTCCCCAGACATCTTGGCATGTATTCTATTAACTAGATTTCAACATGTTTTGTCTTTTGATGTAAAATTAACATAGCGTCTATTATCAATGGTTGTATAACAAATTATCCTAAAACACAGCAGTCTAAAACAAGCAAATAAATGAAAAGCTCGTGTGTTCTACAGTTTCTATGGGTCAGGAATTTGGGGATCACTTAGCCAGGCAGCTGTGACTGGGGGTCTTAGGAAGTTGAAGTGGAGATGCTGGCCAGGGCGCGGTCATCTGCAGGCTTCACTGGCTGGAGGCCGGCCTGCCTCCCAGATGGCACACTCACATTGCTGTTAGCAGGAGGCCCTTTGGCTCTTGGACCCCTCCAGAGAGCCACTGGAGTGTCTTCAGAGAATGGCAACTGCCTCCCAGGGCAAGTGATCCCCAAAGCAGCTGGAAACTGCAGTGTTTGTAAAGAGCAAGGCACAGACGCAGCCCTGTCCTTCCTGCAGCACCCAACTGGCCACACAGGCAGCGCCCTCCAGCGGACTATGCGGGCCTGAAACCAGGAGGCGAGAGTAATTGGTGATCATCTTGGAGGGCAGCTCCCGCTGTCTTCCCTCTGGTCCTCAATGATTCATCCCCTCTCACACGTGAAAAGCCCTCATCCTCTCCTGAGCCACCGAAGTCTCATCCCATGACAGCACCAGCTGTCACTTGTCTTCCAAATCGGGTCCAGGTACAGAAGGGCTCCCTGGATGTGGCTCAAGTCCAGCTCCTGGGTGTAGTTGCTGGCCATCTGAAAACCTGTCAGCTAAAGGGACAGGTCATGTGTCCCCATACATCCAGCATACATGAGTGGGACAGACACGGATGCCCACTGTGGATACCCTGCCTGTTCAGAAGGGGCAGAAAGAAGAAATGCAGGTGTCACCAGTCATAGCAATTTCAATATCCAGGGAAAAGTTGGGAGTTCTTTGATTGGAATTCTGTCCTGGCTTGGCCATAAATGACATTCCCGCGGCTCTTTGCCCTCCGGGCCTGAGTCATCCTACAGTTGGCATCGGGCAGCAGCCACGCCCACTAGCTTCCCAGCAGAAGACCTCCCCTACCACTGTGGTTAGGGTGAAGTTTGGCTGTGTCCCCAAAGGCTCCTGCACTGGAAGCTAGGTCTCCATGTGGTGGTGCTGAAGTGGTGGAACTTTGTGAGTTGGGGCCTAGGGCAAGGCCATGGGGGCTCCAGTGTCGGAAGAGATGAGTGTGACTCTTTTGGAGAGGACTCGTTCCCGTGAGAGCGGGTTGCTATAGAAGATGGAGTCTAGCGCCTCCCCCACATCGCTCCCGTCCCTGCTCACACACGTGCCCCTTCGGCATGGAGCCAGTTCCCTTCCAGCCCTCCACCATGTCGAGATGCAGTCACAGGGCCCTCACCAGGATGGCACCATGCTCTTGGGACCCAGCAGCCACCAGAATCACAAGCCAAATAAATCTCTTCATAAGTTACCAAGCCTCAGGTATTTGGTTACAGCAACACAAAACACACCAAGACACCTACCGTGGGCTTCCCCTGGGACTGCCTAGAAGCCTGTGCTGTGACTGAGTGGTCCTCTGCAACCCTCTCTTGGTCTGCCTGTGTTCCTAGTGAAGGCCGTTATGGTCACACCCTTGGCTTCCTCTCCAGACCACGTTTTCCTGATGGTGCCTTTGATTTGACCTTTCCCTGGAACCTATTTCTTAAACTTCATTTGCCATCTGGAGCAGCCAGGGGTTCCTGGCTGTCACGCCAAGCCTTCTCTGGCTGATCTCTCTCCTCTCACATGTTACTGTAAGTGACCAGAGGAGCTGGGTGGTGCCGTTCGTGTCCCACCTGTGTCCAGTGTCCCACCTGCGCATCCCTTTGGCTAAACCGTGCGGTTCACTGGGTGTATTTCCTCCTGGCCATGAGCCACGGGAAGCTTGTCTGCAGACCCCGGTGCTCTGATAAGGACCGTGAGCCCAGGTCCGCACTGTTCTCTAAGCCTCCTTCCTTGCCGTCTCCTCGAGCACCACTGGCTTCCACTAACAGGCCACCATACTCTTTAGGGTTTTGTTAAGCCAGCACCTTGTACTGAAGTCCTAGTGGCTGTTCACGGTGGAGTGACAGATTGCCCCAGACTTACAGATCTAGGACGACGAGCACTTGGCATCTCACGCACTTTTTCTGGGCCTGCTGTTCAGAGTGGCTCGCTGAGGATCCTGGAGCCTCTCACGAGGTTGCTGTCCGCCTGTCAGCCAGGGCTGCAGCCCTCTGAGGCTCGACTAGGCCTGCAGGGCCATCGGTAAAGGATCCACTCACGGGGCTTTTGGCAGGAGGCCTCGGTTCTTCTCCACAAGGACCTCTCCACAGGCTGCTGGAGTCTCTTCACAAATGGCCACCAGCTTCCTCCAGAACATGGTCCAGACAGCAGAGCCAGCCTGATCCAGCCTCAGGAACCACAGTTCCTCTCTGCCATACCTCAGGTGACAGAGATAAACCTGTTGTGGGCTGCATGGCATGCCCTGACCTTCACATGTTGAGGCCCTAACCCAGGGCCCCAGGAGGTGCTCATATTTGGAGATAATGCCTTTCTGTTAAAATGGGGCCGTTTAGGGGGAGTTCTGCTCATTGCTCTTATAGAGGAGGAGACTAGGGGCACCAGGGATGCCCAGGCACAGAAGGGCCATGTCAGGATGCAGCAAGAAGGCAGCCACCTGCTAGCTGGGAGAGAGACCTCGGGAGAAGCCAGTCCAGCCTTGGACCTGCAGCTGTAGAGCAGCGGGGACTCAGCTCGCTGTCAAGCCCCCAGCGGGTGGTCCTTTGTCCCAGCAGCCCTGCTGACCAAGGCAGCTCCATCCTCCATCGATGAGGACTGTGCAAGGGTGTCCTCTCCAACTTCACATCACTGTGGCCAAAGCACCTGACGGGAATGGTGTAGAGGAGGAGAAGCTTATTTGACGCTCAAAACTTCAGAGGTCTCAGTGCACAGATGGCCGACTCCATTGCTCTGGGCCCAAGTGAGGCTGCACATCATGGGGGAAGGGCCAGCAGAGGACAGCTGCTCAGCTCATGGCACAGGGTCAGGACAGAGGGAGGGGCTGCAGGAAGAACACCAGGGTACGCCCCAGCGACCCACCTCCTCCAGCCATGCCCCACCTGCTAGAGATACCACCCAACCTGTCCATGCAAACTAGGATGGACGATTCTGTTACCGCTCTCACAGTCCAACCACTGAACCTCCGAACATTCCTGCATCTCACACCCAAACCATAAAGAGGCTCCAGGAGGACACCAGGGACAAGACTGGAGGGGGCTGTCTTGAGACTGGTCGCCAGGCAAGGAAATGCAGACCGTGAGCATCCATGATTGACAGTGGTTTACACCTGTGTAGCGCAAACCCCTGTCAAAATAACAGAACGTGACCTCACCCAGGAAAGTCCCCTGGTCCCTTCCCAGCCTCACCCTGGAGGCAGCCGCTCTCTCTGACTCCTCTTCTACTGTGAGTGAGAGAGTCCTAATCTGGAACCTCAGGTAGACGGAACTGCAGTCTGTGTTCTTTTGTGGAAGGCATTTCTGGTTCGGTGTAGTATTTCTGAGATTTGTCCGTCTTGTTGAGCGGATCACGCGTGGCACCGTCTCCTGGTTAAGTAATGTTCTGTTTCATGAATGCACCTCGTTTTCTCCCATTCTTACGCTGATGACTTGTGGCTATTTCTGGTTCTAATCTGTCTGAATTGGTGGATTCTCCACCTGCTTCCCCAGGGCCATGTTGAACTTGGCCTTCTCCAGGGGCCTTCCACCACCTGGGAAGTCCAGGCTTCGAGGCCCTTGGGCCCATCAGGCTTCACCTCCACAGCTGCCCAGGTTGCCATCCACGTATTGGGCAGGGGCACCATGGGTGTCTGTTCCCAACTGCCACCTTGTTCCCTGATACAGAGAAGGGCTGTCACCGTCCGGTGGGCTGGGGAGCCACCCGCTTCAGATCTGGCCTCTGCTCTGCCCTTCCCGGCAAACTCCAAGCTCTGGCCCTCCAGGTGGACTCTGGGTTGACAATGCCATCTCAACACAGCTGGTTCTTCACTAAACGTGTTTTCTTTTAGATTCCTGCCTTGCTTTAGGGGTTTGGTTTGGTTCGGTTTAATCTGTTTGGAAACCCAAAGCCCAGGATTTTTGTTGTAGATCAAGGTTTCCCAGTCCCAGCACTGAGGACACTGGGGACAGATAAGTTGGAGGTCCTGCACATTGTTGAATGCTTAGCATCATCCCTGGCTGCTCCCCACGATCACCATGGAGGCGCGCCCTCCCTGCACCCCCACATTGTGATACTCGATGTCATCTCCAGACACTGTCCAACATCCCCTGGTGGCAGAGTCGCCCCTGGCGAGGATCCCTGACCCAGGGGGATTCACCCTTCTCTTTCCATGGCTGTAAGTCCTCTGGGCAAGGCCAGATCTCGATGGCAAGAGCTCATGGAGGGCTGGGAGCAGCCACACCAAGAACAGAAAACACACGGAATGAGTTAAAAATATTATCCTGAATTACATAGTTTGCTCTGAGTAATGGGATCATCTGAACCCAACGTAGATAGCCTCCTTCTCTAAATTCAACGCCGCACCATGAAGGTCTCCCCACTCCACTAAATTGCATAATGGTTAAGAGCACAGACTCTGGGCTATGGTTTGGATGTGAGGTGTCCCCCAAAAAGCTCACATGTGAGATAATGGAAGGTGTGCAGGAGAATGATTGGGCCTTAACCTAGTCGGTGAACTAACCCCTGATGGGGTTAACAGGTGGTGCTGAAGGCAGGTGGGGTGTGGCTGGAGGAGGTGGGCATTGGGGGCGTGGCTTTGGGGTCTATGTTTTGTATGTGGCAAGTGGAGTCTCTGCCGAGCAACCCACACACGCTATGCCCAGTGAGCTCTGGTAACTTAGTAAAGTCCCAGGAGATCTAGACAGTTTGGCCAATAGTTGGTACTCCACACCTCTTTGGAGCCTGGTCCCCACACCTGCCACTAGCCACCGAGCCCTTCCTTGGGATTCTTCTCACTGAGATCTCCAAATGATCCAGTGGCCACAGGGCTAGCTCTAGTTAGCCACTCGGGTCCACCTCAGCCCTTGGGTTCCTTCTGATGCTCAGCAGTGACTGATGAAGAAGTCCGAGTCGGGGAAAGGCATCCTCCCCAGCACCTTTCCTCCTGGAGGTAAGGAGAGAGCCTCAGGCCAAACTGCCCTGCGTGGACTTTCTGCAGAGCCCACCCCATCACACAGCCTGCAGGTTTTGATGAGGTCCAGCTTCCCAGTCTTTAGGGGCTCCAGTCACTATCCTGCAATTAGGGGTGACTCACGGTAGCCCCAACAGGGTTGAAGTTGCCCCTGGAGATGGCATCTGATGGTA
Source organism: Xerus rutilus (assembly GCA_028644305.1). Classification (NCBI taxonomy): domain Eukaryota; kingdom Metazoa; phylum Chordata; class Mammalia; order Rodentia; family Sciuridae; genus Xerus; species Xerus rutilus. The sequence continues at coordinate 9,202,286 of CM053400.1, forward strand.
GAGATCCAAACTGGGACTGGACTCAGCCAGTTAGGACCAGACCTGGGGCTCCCTGGTCTGGCCATTCACCCAAGGGAGGCTCCCTGACATCAGCGATCCCCGGACAGCTCCTGCCTCCATCTGACCAGGGGGACCCCATCTTAAAGTTGTCCTAGCCACTCGTGGGCCACTCTTCCAACCAAAAGAAACCCATTCCTGTCCTCCAGCTCGCTAATCGGCAAAGGCTCTGGACTGTGTGTACCTTTCAGGTGAAACGCAGCCGACCACCCCGAGCGGGACCCCTGCTCGAGGCAACTGAGGCGTAAGCTTCAGGCCTGAGGGTCGTCAGCGCCCCCAGGCCTCCACGTCCAGCTGGGCATCAGGGTCAAGGCCGGTGCCCAGAGGGTTGTTCTTTTTCTAACTCGCTTCTCCCCGGATCCTTTGATGGGAATCTGGCTGTAGATTCTGCAGGAAAGGAAACGTCAGGTGGAGATGGAGGAACAGCAGGGCACCGCCCACCACGGGTGGGTGGCTCCTGAGCATTTGAAATGTGGTGGATGTGACTGAGGAAACGGACGGACGTCTGATTTTAACAAATTTAAATTTAAAACCCGTTACTCCATTTCAGTCTGGGAATGTTTCAGTGTTTTTGGAACAACTTGGGTCTGTGCCTCTCCTTTATTCAAGCGTCCATGTTTGTGAATTCTAAGGATAGAGCAAGTCTTTCTGATGGTAATTTGTCTTTCAAATTGGGCTTTACTGACCGTACAAAACAAACCCTGAATATCAATGACTTCATACCATAAAAAAAAAAAACCAAGAATGTGGAATTTCTCAATATCGTTGGTGTAGATTATATGTTGTAAAGATAATGTTTTTGATATATTGGGTTAAATGAAATATATTATTAAAATTAACTTCACGGCTGGGATTGTAGCTCAATGGTAGAGCGCTTGCCTCGCTTGCGTGAGGCACTCGGTTTGATCCTCAGTACCACATAAAAATAAATAAAATAAAGATTATTATGTCCATCTACAACTAAAAAAAAATTTTTTAAATAAACTTCACCCTTTATCTTTTTTTTTGGTACTGGGGATTGAACTCAGGGGCACTCGACCACTGAGCCACATCCCCAGCCCTATTTTTTTGTGTTTTATGTAGAGACAGGGTCTCACTGAGTTGCTTAGCACCTCGCCCTTGCTGAGGCTGGTTTTGAACTGGCGATTCTCCTGTCTCAGCCTCCCTAAGTGCTGGGATTACAGGCGTGCGCTACCGCGCCCGGCTTCTCTTTACCTTTTTAATGTAACTATTGCTAATACTATTTCAGAAGACACGAGGAGGAAGAGGGAGGGAAGAACAAAAGGACAGAAAGAGGGAGCCGCCATCTTGGTTCTTCATGCCAGGTCCCAAGACCTGCTGTCCTTGGTGCAGGACACTGAAGGAATGTAGCATTCACGTTCTCAGGGGACACTTGCACTCCTGACCTCTGAGTTGAGACAGGTCATCATGGATATGCTGGACCAGGGGATGGTTCATGTCCTGGGCAGGATGGACCAGGACGGTGCAAGATATGCTGGTTAGAATGGTGCTCAATTTAAAACTTGTGAATTGTGTCATTCTAGAATTTTCCATTTGAAATTTTCAGACTCTCAGGTAACTGAAAGCTTGGAGAGGAAAATCACAGTGAAGGGGGAGGCCACTGTAGGCGTCAGGCACTGAGCTTTGGCTCACAGTGTTCCCGACACCTTTCCCCACACGCCCTGGGGCCTGACCACCTTCCAGCCGTGCGTTCTGGGCTGCAGCACTGCCCTGTGCCCCAGTATGCCCATCTGTAAAATGCGACTGATAATACCTCTCGTCTATGAGGGTCACAATGTTGAGCAGGCCGAGACACAGGCCTCAGTCTCGTGGAACTTCCTGTCTCTTCCTGGAGACCCACATTAACAAAACACTGAACGACTGCAGAAAAACACCAACAAAGCAGTCACCAGGACACCACCAGGCAGGAGAGGTACCGGCACCCACAGTAGGAAGTGACTTGGGGGTTGAGAAGGGTTCCCGAGGGAGTGGCACTTGAGCTAAGTGCTGACAGATGGGTGCCATTCACAGTGCAGAGGGGACAGGAACAGCATTCCAGGTGGAAGGGTCAGGACAAGGGTGAGGGATGGTCAGGGTGGCTGGAGGGTCCACTCCCCAGTGGACGCGGCTCCAGGCAGGCAGGCTGGGAGGAGATGGGCCAGGTGAGAGTAACACGGGGGCAGGGCAGAGTGATAGGCAAGAAGGGACCAGGGTCCAGGTGTGGCTCCACCGGGGGTGGACGCATTTGCCCCCATGGGGAGGAGGGCAGGAGAAACTGGGAGGGGCTTGTCCCTTCCTCTTTGGAAGAGCTTCGCTTGATCAGCTTGTTTTATTGACTATAGGAAATTCATAAGAAAACCAACCCAGTAAAAAGTTGGCTCAAGAAGCCCTGTTCCCAGCCTGCTCTGGGGCAGAGGCAGCAAGCCCTGTGGGAATTCAGGCCCCTTTTTTCCCCACATGGCCTGGGAAACCCAGGGGCCTGTGCTGGTCATTCTTGGGCATCAGAGGGCACTGCCTCTGCCCACCGGTGGTTCTGGGTCCACAAAGATCTGGGGGCAACCATCGGCTCTAAGGGACTTAAAAAATGCCAAACCAGAATGAAGGCACAGCCCCCGTGTGCCTGCACTGACTGCACCTGCTGCTGCTGTGCGTTCTTGACTCGTCTGTGGCATTTGACAACAGCTAGTTCGGTTCCTCCCTTTGAACAGGGCAGGTCAGCATCGATCCAGAAACCACAGGCAGTGGGAAATTCGAGAGGCCCAGCTCGGAGCCCAGCAATCACAAAAGCAGAATTGCAGACATCCTTGCAAAAATTCCCACCCACCCCAAGTTTGTATCCCCTGCTGGATGTGGCTTGTGTCTGGAATGTCCCCCAAAGGTTTGTGTGTTAAAGGCTTGGTCCCCAGAGCAGTGATGTTCAGAGGCAGAGCTCAAGAAGCGCCCGGGTCATGAGGGTTCTGACCGCATCAACGGTCAGTCTGGATGGGTCCATAGCCTGGTGGCATAATGGAGGGGGGACTTCAGGGGGTGGGGCCTAGTTGGCACACTCAGAGTGTGCCCTGAAAGGGTATTTTTTGACCCTTTTGCCCCCTCTCTCTGCTTCCCCATGGCCCTTCCGCCATGGTGTTCCGCCTCACCACAGGCCCACAGCAAGGGAGTCCACCTACCATGGACGGAAACCTCTGAAACCATGAGCCAAGGCCAGTTTTTCCTCCTTCAAGTTGTTTTTCTCAGGCATTTCATCACAGTGACAGAAAGCTAACACTGTTCATGTCAATGAATTATAATATGGGCTGGGGTGTGGCTCAGTGGTAAAGCACTTCCCTAGCACGTGTGAGGCACTGGGCTCGATTCTCAGCACCACATGTAAATAAATGAATAAAATAAAGGTCCATCAACAACTAAAACAAAATATTTTTTAAAAATGAATTATAATATATTTGCTATAGACACCATAACAATTCCAAATGTAACAATGTCAGAATCCCTGAAAGTCATATAAATAGCCCTTATAAAATGAGGGTTAAATAAGAAAAAAGTCAGGAATACCTAAAAGTCTAGCAAGTGGGTACTAGTTCAATATGTTTTGGTGCCTTTGTGCAATAGACTAGTGTTACCAACAAAAAGAATGTGGTGCCGCCACGAATACGCTGGAGAAGATCTTACGTCTCTTCAGCGCAAAAGCAAGCTGGAGCAGAATCTCTACATGAAAATCCAATTACGTTTTTTAAAATATGTAATCACAATAAAAGTAACATTACTGCTAAATGCTCCAGGTAGAGGTAGGCAAACTTTCTATAAAGAGCCTGCATAGAGCAAAAAACAAAAACTAAAATGTTTTCTTCTCTTGAGTCTCACAACACTTCTGGTCACCAAAATATGGTAAGTACACCTGCCGTGTTAGTCAGCTTTCCATCATGGACACAAAACACCTGAGACAATCAGCTTAAAAAGAGGAAAAGGTTACTTTGGCTCATGGTCAGAGGTTGCAGTCCATGGTCGCCTGGCACAGTTGCCTTTGGCCTATGGCCACACAGGACATTGCGGCAGGAGCATGTAGCAGAGCAAGCTGTTCATCCATGGCTGCTGAGAAGTCAAGGAGAGGGAGGTCTGGGTCCCAGTACCACCCAGGGGCCTCCAATAACCCAACTTCCTCCCGCTAGGCCCTGCCTCCCAAAGGTTCTACCCCCTCCCTAGCACTGCTGGCTGGGACCAGGCCTGTAACACATGGGCCTCTGGTGATGTTCAGGACTCCAACTACAGCAGAATTTACGTGGGTTCCAACATTACCTGGGCTGGGGTCAGTCCCAGGGTTAGGGCTCTGCCCCACAAGGACACCCCACTACAGGCTCCAGTTGCAAGTCGAGGCCTCTTCCTTCTGACCAGTGGCTGTAAATCAGAGTTCCGCCATCCCTTCTCAGATTTGGTCACTTAACAGAGAATGGCTCCTGGGCCTCGGGAAAGAGCTAGCTTACTATTGCCAATTTGTGGCGTGAAAAAGACTTTTTTGTTTTTGGTACCGGGGACTGAACTCAGGGGCACTCGACCACTGAGCCACATCCCCAGCCCTATTTTGTGTTTCAGGTAGAGACAGGGTCTCACTGAGTTGCTTAGTGCCTCGCCATTGCTGAGGCTGGCTTTGAACTCGCGATTCTCCTGTCTCAGCCTCCCTAAGTGCCGGGATTACAGGCTTGCGCCACCACGACCCAATGCGAAAAAGACTTTTAAGGATACAAATGAACAGGCAGATGAAGAGGTACATAGGACGAGGGATGTGGGGCCCTGGGGGCACAGAGTTCCCACGGCCTCTCTGGGCACCCCTCCCTGCGGGCACTGAACCATCTGGAGGGCTCTCCAAACCCCGGGCTTTTGGGGGTACCAGGGAGACTTCGCTGCAGGAACATGATTGACTGAATCACTGGCCAGTCCAGCAAGACCTTTGGCCTTCCCCCTCCCCAGGGGTTGAGGGGCGGGGCTGATATTAGGTGACCCTCTAATCCCGGCTGGTTCCCCTGGCAACCTACTTACCACTCTGGGAGTCCAAGAGGTTTAGGAGCCATGTGCCAGGAAACTGGATGAAGACCAGACAGTGGACAGAGCCAGACAGTAACTATTTGAGGATTCAAGGGTCGCATAGGTCGTATTGCAACTCTCAGTTCTGCCCCTGTGGCATGAAAACCAGCCACAGGTGATAGAGGAATGACTGACTGTGGCCATGTTCCAATAAAACTTTATCCTCAAAAACAAGCAGTGGGCCTCCTTTGACCTCAGGGCTATAATTTGCAGACCCCTGTTCTCCACCACATTTCATTTAATGCTCACAATAACTCTTTTTTTGAAGGGAAGGGGCATTCTGGGGATTGAACCCAGGGGCGCTTAACCTCTGAGCCACATCCCCAGACCTTTTTATATTTTATTTTAAGATAGAGTCTTGCTAAGTTGCTGAGGCTGGCCTCGAACTTGTGATCCTCCTGCCTCAGCCTCTTGAGTCACCAACGCACCCGGCATAATAACCCTTTATAATAGAGACAATTGATGTCCCTAAATTAGGTATGTGGAAACTAAAGCAGAGAGAGATCAAATGACCTGCCCTAGGTCGCTAGATCTTTATGGAGCACAGGAAAAAAAAAGTCTGGACAAAAACAAATCAAGGTGACCAACAGCACACGTGGCCCTGGGAGAGGGGAACTGGTGGCTCCTCCCACTTCCCCATGCTGTTATGATCCCTTTGCTCTGTGGTGAGCCTCTGCACTGCTTTGTCACTTTACAGTCCCATGGACATAGATCCTGGGAAACCCAGGAAGGCTGACCTGAAAGCGTTCTCCAGCGCCTCGGGAAGCTGACCGCGTCTTCTGTGCTCTCTGTTCATGTCATGCCCCAGTGTGGACGGGTGCCATGGAAATGCCTGAACACTCCATGCCAGAGGGGATTCCTGGAGCAGTGCCTCCTGCGGAGATTTACCTGGAGCCGGACCTGGTCCAGCAGGACAAGGTGAAGGGCCCCAGGGAAGGGCGGAGCTACAGCAGCCAGGACTGCAGGGGACTTGCTGCCACCTCTCGTTTTCCTCTGTGGCTCAGAAATGCCCTTTTTCCTGGTATCCACAAAACCACCTCTTATTTAACCAAAAGTTATATCCCAAATAACAACATCCACAATGGATGTTTATTGAGCACCTACTATGTGCCGGATTGTGTCCTGAGTACTTGACATTCATTAGTTCATTTAATCTTCACTGTCTTCAGGATGGATTTTGTCACTTTCACTTTGCTGATGAGGAAATTGAAGCTCAGAGAGGTTAGGTAACTTGCCCGAGTTTGCACAGTGCAAGGGGCAGAACTGGGACTCAGACCCAGTAACTTGCAAGCTGGTACTTGTAACTCTCACCACAGTAACTGCTCAGTTACCTCCTAGAAGGAGGAAGTGATAGCGTAGGTCAGAGAAAAATGAGCCAAAGAAAGACTTGTTAGAGAACAAGAGAAGTTTACAGACTCAGAGGAACAGGAGTCAGAACAGGTGATATTAAGTGAACCTGGGAAGGACAGGTCCAGGTCAATCTCTCCCTCTTAGCCACAGCTTGAAAATCATCCTTAAAAAACAGCCTGGTGGCATCCTGCTTTCCTTAAAGATCAGGGCCCGGGCTTGCAGCAGTTCTCAGTCTGTGGGAAACAGAAGGAGCTGGGTCCCTGTTGCCCACGGAGGACGGGCCTGGAGATCTACAGCTTCAGGTCCCGGAGCAGCTGTCCCGAGACCAGATTGCAAAGTGCCACAGGGGGACGAAAAGTCCGCAGTGAACATACTGTCACTTATGCATGCTGTGCAACAAGCCAGCCCAGGACAGAGTGACTTCACACAGCAGTTCCATGTCCCACCACCCCGGGGCAGATCCTGGGGCGGCCCCTCCTGCCTCCTGCCCAGTTGCCACCAGCTGGTGCAGGCAGCGGGGCTGATGGTCTCCAAGGGTCCTATTCCCAGGTCCCTGACCTCAGCTGGGACACCTTGGTGGCAAGCCCGTCTCTGCACGTGACTTCTCACCCTGGGCTTCTTCCTAGCGCAGTGGCCTCAGGGACCACAGAGGCCAGGACAGACCTGCATAGTCTCTCGAGAACTTGCTTGATGACACTGGGCACAGTGGCCCATCCCTGTAATCCTGGCAGCTTGCGAGGCTGAGGCAGGAGGATTGCAAGTTCAAAGCCAGCCTCAGCAACTTAGTGGGGCCCTAAGCAACTCAGGGAGATCCTGTCTCAAAATAAAATATAAAAAAGGGCTGGGTTGCTCAGTGGTCAAGTGCCTCTGAGTTCAGTTCACTAGGTTCTGTTAGTCAAAGCAAATCACAGAGCCAGCGTAGCCCTGGGGCAGGGGAAATAGACTACATGAGGGACAAGAGCTACAAAATGTTTGTCACCACTGAACACCCGCCACAGCTGTAAGCTGGAATATAACGCAAACTCATTTAGATGTTTTTCTGTTTGTGAGCCTTTTACACCTCCCTGGCTTCTTCAGGTGCAAGTGAAAATAAACAAATTGGTCTAAGCAGGTGGGGAGGCACTTATTGGCTTATCTTATTGGAAAGTAAAAGGCCTGCCAGCTTGAGCGATGTCATCAGAAGGCTCCTGAGCACCAACCTGTCCCCTAGGGTCCCCTTGCAATGTGGCTTTTCTCCAGCAGGCAGCTTCTCGTATTAGCCAGATGACTGTGGACACACTCAGGCCTGTAAACTTCCAGGTTAGGGTCCCAAGGGAAGCCAGACCAGACCCTCTTCCTCTTGTAAACAACATATAGAATCTCTGAGATAACTGGAATGCACCAGCCTGGGTCACACTGAGTGTTGGAGGTGACACAGGTAGAACAGGACACATGACTGACACTCTTGCCAAGACCACATGGGCGGGGCTGGACCCCCAGGGAAGGGCACAGGGTCCTCACCAGAGAGGCAGAAACCACGGCTGTACACCACGCCCTGAGGGCTTCTTCATACTCTGGTGCCCGGCACAGAGCTTGGCACGTAGTAGGTGCCCAATAAATCTTTGTTGAATGCATAAGTACCTACTGAGCAGAGACTCTGGGTGCATCAGGGCACTCGGGAGCACGGCATCTGTTGCAGGCTGTCCCTGAAACTTTGCCACAATCTTTCACAAGTTCCCAGAGAAAGAGGCTTGGCGGCAGTCAGCACTGCCAAGCAGCCTGCCTGTCCCCTCCCTGGCCAGGAAGCTGGGGTCCTTGGGCTTACTCCAGGCTCCGCAGGCCAAGGGCTGACCTGGAGTCTGCGCATATACCTGCTGCCGACCGTGGGAAGTGGCCGGAAGGACAGAGACCCCTTTTAAAGTAACACATCAGAAATCCCTGCAGCTGCGTGTGAAGCTGTGTCTGGGTTTTGTGTTTTGTTTTTCTCAATCTTCCTGGAATTTTATTGATGACTTCTAGTGAGAAGTTTGGGGGATTTTTTTTGATCCTTTTTTGGGACACCTAACAAATTCTTTGGCTACAGTGCCTTTTCCTCGAGAGAAATGGAGACCAGCTCAACTACACCTGTGGGTGATTTCTGCCCGCCAATTTGTTTCCAGTCCAACATTTACAGGAATCCACACAAATTAATCACAGTTCCTCTCATTTCCTTTCCTGACTCGGTAACTTGGAATAAATTTTCATGTGAAAAACCAAAAGAGACAGGGAACGCAGAAAAGAGGAGAAAGAAAGATTTCAGAATGTATTACCTTTTTTGGGAGGGAGATGTACCGGGGATTGACCTCAGGGGCACTCGACTACTGAGCCACATCCCCAGCCCTATTTTGTGTTTTATGTAAAGACAGGGTCTCACTGAGGTGCTTAGCAACTCACTTTTTGCTGAGGCTGGTTTTGAACTCGCAATCCTCCTGCCTCAGCCTCCCGAGCTGCTGAGATTACAGGTGTGCTCCACCATGCCTGCTGGAATGTATTGGTTTTTTGTTGTTGTTACCAGGGATTGAACTCAGGGGCACTCGACCACTGAGCCACATCCCCAGCCCTGTTTTGTGTTTTATGTAGAGACAGGGTCTCACTGAGTTGCTTAGCGCCTCGCCGTTGCTGAGGCTGGCTTTGAACTTGCAATCCTGCCCCAGCCTCCTGAGCCACTGGGATTACAGGCGTGCACCACCACACCTGATGGGATGTATTACTTTTGAAGTTAAAAACTAGCCCTCGTGCTGGGCACAGTGGCACATGCCTTTAATCAGGCAACTCCTGAAGCTGAGGCAGGAGGATCACAAGTTGAAGGCCAGCCTCAGCAACTCAGTGAGGCCCTGAGCGACTTTGCAACATCCTGTCTCAAAATAAAAAATAAAAAGGGCTGGGGGGCTGGGGGTGCGGCTCAGTGGCAGAGCGCTCGCCTCACGTGTGAGGCACTGGGTTCGATCCTCAGCACCACATAAAAATAAATAAACAAAATAAAGACACTGTGTCCATGTATAACTAAAAAAAAAAAAAAAGTGGGGCTGGGGATGTGGCTCAGTGGTTAAGCACCCCTGGGTTCGATCCCTAGTACTAAAAAAAAAAGAGAGCTCTCCTTACAGTTGAATAGAATGTCATTTTCCTAATTACCTTTCTGAGGTCCCCAGTGTGCCAGACAGACACCTGGTAAGTTAATTCCAAAAAATATAAATGAACTTTCTAGCCCCAGACGTTCCCAAGTGGTCTGGTTGTTCTCAATGTGAAGGTATAATCTGAGAGCAAAGGAGACATTCCAGTACCTTTGAGGTGTGAGCATCCACTAGAGACCTGTCCACACAGGTGTGTCATTTTAACCAAACTTGTCTCCGGATCTTCCACGGGACAGAGACCGCTGCCACCCCCCGCCTGCCCTCGCCTTCCTGAGTCCTTTCTGATGCCCTATTTTTCTTATTTTTAAAATGGGCTCAGCTTTGCACCCAGACCCCACCCATTAAGCTCCCATCTGCTCTCCACCAGGATGAGATCATTCTGCTGCTGGGCAGGGAGATCAGCCGCCTCTCGGATTTTGAAATTGAATCTAAATACAAAGACGTCGTGATTGCGAATCTGCAGAACGAGGTGGCCGAGCTCAGCCAGAAGCTGATGGAGAGCACGGCCTGCAGGCAGGGTGACAGGGGCATCCCGCAGAAGTTTGAGGGTCCGGACGAAGGCGTGGACAAGCAGAAGGAGATCCAGAGTTTGAAGCAGCAGGTGGGTCTCGGGACAGGCAGGGTGACTGTTCCCAGGCTAGAGGGAGTCCAGGGGCTGGAGAGGGGTGCTGTTGCTGCCTGGAGGTGAGGGACTGAAATCCTCCACGAGCAGAGGCTTAGCAGCTTCCCAGAGTGGTGAGGATAATACAGCACTTATTGAGCACCACCTATATGCAAGCTCAATTGCAAAGGGCTTAGGCGCATGACTTACTTAAATCTCCGATGCATCCATTATACAGATGAGGAGACTGAGGCAGGCCCAGAGACGCCCAGGAACTGCCTAGAGCTTGCACAGCAGGTTAGAAGTGGCAGTGACTTTAATGACCGCCTCTCACACCCATCCAACCTCAGCCAAAAAGACCTACAGGCAGTTAGCCAAGGGGGAGAGCAGGAGCCCCCTGCCTTCCAAACACAGAGGCCAGAGGCTTTTCACCACGCCCTAAAGGCCATGGCTGACTCACTTTTGGGGAAGTCCAGCAAACAAGGCTCTTCCACCTGGACTGTCTAGACCCTACCAGGCATGTTCCTTCTTTAACAAATCCAAATTCCTTTTTAAAAAATATTGGCCACTGATCTTGCGCAAAAATTGTATCTCAATGACATTGATGAAAAGAAATCAGCCACTGAGCACTGCGGCCCATGCTGCCTCCGGGCTGTGGTACCTGGGCCTCCCCTTCTCCACCCAGCTCAGGGCTTCCGTCCCAGCCCTGAGAGTGGGACCCGGGGAGGACGCGGCCAGGCATGGAAGTGGGCCTCTTGCTGGGACTGAAGCTCCTCAAGGCCCAGCCTGGATCCAGTTACCTCCAGACGAAAATTCCAGAAATACACCCTTCATAATTTTTTTTTTTTTTTGGTACCGGGGATTGAACTCAGGGGCACTCAACCACTGAGCCACATCCCCAGCCCTATTTTGTGTTTTATGTAGAGACAGGGTCTCACTGAGTTGCTTAGTGCCTCGCCATTGCTGAGGCTGGCTTTGAACTCGCGATTCTCCTGTCTCAGCCTCCCTAAGTGCTGGGATTACAGGCTTGAGCCACTGCGCCCGGCTCCTTCATAAGTTTTAAATGACTTTACAAGAGCATATCATTATAGTTGTTCTATTTTATTAGGATCACTCTTAAGCTCCTAATTTACAAATTAAAATTTATCGCAAGTGCGTATGCATAGCAAAAAATACAGGATCCAGGCATTGCTGAGGTCTTGGATCGCACCTCCTGCAGACAACGGGTGTGGACTCATTCCTTTGTTCATTTAAATAGATGGTCACTGCCCTCTTCTGGGCTGTGGGGATCCAGCAGGAACAAGGCCCTCATGGCCTCCACCTTCCCCCAGCCATGCTCTACGATAGTTTAGATCTTGAAAGCCGCCAAAGGACCAATAAATGAATGACTCTCCTTTGGATCTATTTTTGAAAGAATAATGAAAGTAGCAGGTCCTGTGAGCACTTCCGCTGCAGACAGCTACCTTGACATATAGCGGTTTCATCGATGAGCTTCCTTCTCTTGATCCGAGCCTACTTTCACAACTGGATGGAGAACTATACCTTCAGTAATTCTCCCATTTCAGAGCTTTCCTGAGCAAAGCCTTGTCCAGGTACATGGACAGGGTGAGGTCTTCATTCTCGCTATCTTTGGGTCTGTATCAGCAGGTCACATTTGGAGCATTATTTAAAGTGACCAGTCATATCTATAAAATTTCACCAGAGAATTATCTAGAAATAATCACTCTGATTTATCACACTCTTGCCTCCTCCCTCCACCCTGATCTTTACTCAGATCCAAAAGAAAATGTTTTATAACGGGCGTCTCTGAACTAGAGGATGCAGTTGGTCTGAATCTAAATGGAGTTTTTGCTATTCACATTTTAAGCTCTTAAATATCCTACTGCCAGCAGAACATTCAGCCAGAAGCATAACCCACGTGGCAGTTTGATCTATTATTCTGATTATGATCTACTATTCTGATTACTCACGTATCCTCTCCAGCCCCGAAAGCACATGCATAATGATTTGCTCTTAAGGCCTTGTAGCTGCTGTGATACCACTAGACAACGCTCTCATGGGGTCAGAGCCACCGGGACGAATTAGTGGGTAGATTGTTACCTCAAAGTAACCACCCTTCCCAGCACCATGAGCTCTCCTACAATCCGATGCCCATTTTATTACACAGCATAATAGGCAATCAACATCTTGAGACTTCTGCCAAGTAGAGACAACTGGGATATTGATTTTGCTAATCGATATAATGAGGAGGTTTGAAAACTATTTGGGGTTTTCCTGCAACCTGAAATCTGACAGTTCTGCTGCTTAGGTTGAAATGGCGTATCTGCCAGACAGCACTGAGCTCTTCAAGGGACAGCCTTTCCTGTCCACCTGGAGGCTCCTGTCTACACAGTGCCTGCAGCGTCCTGCACACATAAGCACCAAGCTAAGCACTAGAAGCACTTATGTTTTTTTTTGTTTTTTGTTTTTTG
>CM053400.1:9215086-9239579 GCA_028644305.1 Xerus rutilus
GTACTGGGGATTGAACTCAGGGGTACTCGACCACTGAGCCACATCCCCAGCCCTATTTTGTGTTTTATGTAGAGACAGGGTCTCACTGAGTTGCTTAGCGCCTCGCCCTTGCTGAGGCTGGCTTTGAACTCGCGATTCTCCTGTCTCAGCCTCCCAAAGTGCTGGGATTACAAGCGTGAGCCACCACGCCCGGCTAGCACTTATGTTTTTAAATTCCAAGCATCTTTTATGGGAAAGCTGCATTTCCCTCTCAGAGAACAGAAGAGATGGATTTTTTCATTTGACATTTTCAAAGCACAAACATGCCAACGCGGATCCTGGGGAGTCTGGAGACGGGAGCTGCCCATCTCCCTCTCTGGTGGACACCCCTTCTCCAGTGTCTCAGATGCCCCAGAGAAAAAGAAAGTGCAGCTTCCCCAAGAGTCGTAGATCTAAACCACCGTTGTGCAGAAATGATCCCTGTCAACTGCCCGCAGTGATGACCTGACGCTGGGCGGGAGAGGCCAGGAACGAGGACTGTGAGCGCCATCTGGTGGCCAGGCGCAGCACACCCTCGCCCGCGTTACCTGAGCCTTCCCCAAAAGTAATCACAGCTACGCGTGTGTCCCGCGCCAGGCGAGCTCTGAGCACTTCCACACCTACTCATTTATCACGATGCTTTAGACAATCCCGTGAGATCAAAACCATCGCGGCATTTACAGGAGAACACAAGCTGGGGGACTCAGTGTCCGCCCTACGTTCACACAGCCTGAAAGTGGCTACATCCTGGACGTGAAGGTGGCTGTCTGGCCCCTGAGCCTGGCCCCCAGCTGTTGATGCTAGGTCCTGGAGGCAGGGAGAGGATGGATAGCCCTGGGGCCCGCACCTGAAGGCTAGATCTGAGCCAGAAGTCACCTCTGACGGGCTGTGGGCACCTGAGCAAGGCGCCCCACTCCTCATGTCCCATTGCTCATTTGGAAAAGGGGAAGAGGACAGGGCATCCTCCAGGAGGCTCTGCTGAAGCGCAGTGCGTGCAAGGGGTCTAGTGAGCTCTAGAGTGTTCCATGAGACAAAACTCGTGTTGTTGTGTGAGCCCTGAAGGGTTCTTGTCTCACACGCCAAAAGAATGAAGCACACAGGTGACAGAGGGTGGGAATCCAGCAGCAGATTTATTAGGAGCCAGCAAGGACAACGTCTGGCCCATAGGAGGGTCCCAAAGAGGGCGCCCCATGTCTAGAGGAGCTGAACTTTTACTGAAAAGTCTCTCCCAATTGTTCTCGTTCTCTTGACTCAAAGTGTGCGATTTTAATTTCTTCTTCCCATAATGGCATGGTCTAATGTGTTAACCTGAGTTTGTCCTGTACTGATCCCTTAAAAGAAAAGAATTTCTTGGGTTCAGAACAACTCCTTGGGGTTAGTCAACGTGAGGGCGGTCAAGGAAGCTGGGGTAACAACAGAATGTGTGGGTGTCCAGTGTGAGCGGGGCTTCCAGTGGGGCCGACTCAACCGAGCAGAGCTCCACACTCTAGCCTGGGGTTTCGTTCTGGGCGGTGGGACCCCATTCCCCAAGGTCCCTCTTTCTGTCTGCCTCTCTCCTGCCTCGTTGTCCCTGCAGGGAACTGACTTTACCACCTGCCCCCTCTGGAGCTCTGCCCGCTGTCCAGAGGTGCTGCTGAGTGGAGCCAGGCAGGTCGACTTAGAGGCTCAGAGTCCAAAGGGCACAAGAACCCATGTTCAGGAGGCAGCTCCCCGGTGGCAGTGGGCCTGGGCCATTTTGTGGGCACCAAGACAAGGCCATGTGTTGGCCATGTGTGACGTGGCGGTCACTGCAGGAATGGGCCTCCCCTGTCCCTTCCACACATCAAAACTAAAATGCTTGGCTTCCCCGATGCCCCGCCCAAGAGCCATGGGAATCCCATTCCAGCTCTGGGGAGATACCCGCATCCTGGACCTGGGCTGCGCCCTCTAACGTCTGTGCCGCCACCTCCCGCAGATCAGCGCCCTCCAGAAAGGCTACAGCCAGATGCTGTGCAGGACGCTGTCTGAGCGGAACTCAGAAATCACATCCCTGAAGAACGAGGGCGAGAACCTCAAGAGGGACAACACCATCACGGCAGGTGAGCTCTTGGGAGTAGGGTCAGAGCTGCCCTCCACCGCCCAGGCATGTGGCCCTGGAGGACATCACCAATTGGCCACCGCGCTGCTCCAGGAGCTTGCAGGCAGCCTGGAGTGTCCAGCCCTTGAGGCAGCGCAGCTAGAGTCAGAGCTCGTCGGGGGGAGGTCTGCTTGCCAGCCAGGCCCTCAAGCAGCCAGGCTCAGCCAGCCCACGGTCAGTGTTTGAGCAAACGCGATCCCCCGGCCAGAGGCCCGTGAGCACTGGCCTCAGCAGGGAGAGCGCAGGACGCCGTGCGTGGCTCCCACTGTCCCCTGAACCAGTATGCTGGGCATGCAAAGTGGAGCATAGATGAGGGAGGCCAGGGCTTCCAGGCACGGGCCTCCTGCCCCTTCCGCCCTGTGCCCTTGGGCACAGGGAAACATTTTGCTCATTGGCAGGAGGAACCTGGGTGGCAAGGGGCAGCGGCTCTGGCCCTCCTCCTGGGCACATCGCTGCTTAGCTGCAACCCACTCATTCACTGAGCGTGTGCGGGGCCAGCGCTGCTCTGGTGCTTGGCAGAGAGCCCTGAGCGTCGGTCGTGACCACTGTACTTGTGGGGCTCATGTTAGGGGTTCAGAGGGCTCAGACCATAACCAGGAGCCAGGTGAGGAGACCAGCGCACTTCAAGGACAGCCGAGCTGCGAAGAAAATGAAACGGCATCATGGTGGTGGAGCAGAGAGGAGCAGAGAGGCGCAGAGGTGTGACCGCTCAGCTGGGCAAGGACCACCCCAATGGGCGGGGAGGGGCCCGAGGGCCAGCACAGAAACCAAGGCCCTGGGGCAGCCATGGCAGGCGGTGCTGAAGTTGGTGAACCAGGACTGGGGGGAGGGGATCAGAGGGGCAGCTGTGTTCCCGCCACAGGGAGAAGCCTGGGTTTTATTCTGAGTGGGATGGGAAGGCCATGGGGTCTTAAAGCAGAGACCACAAGTCTAGAGACCTGAAGAGGACAGCGCTGTTAGCAGAGGGGAGGGACATCTGCAGTCCTGACTCCAGACCAACAGCCAGGCCTGAATTCAAGACATGGACTTGGGGTCTTTTAAAGGATTGCAACCCTGTGAGACAGACAGGGTCAGACTGTGTTCAGAGGGAGAGGGAGACGGGAGGCCAGTGGGCAGCTTATAGGGTCCGAAAGTCCATTGATCATTGCTGTTTGACAGCAGCAGACACAGCAAGAGCAGGCGAGGCCCAGGGTCTGAAGCAATGTGGCTTGGTGCAGGCCACACGTGTTCAGTAGAGGACATGCATGGTCCCCCTTGGGGCTCCCTGCTCCACTTTGGGACTCAGAACCCAAGTGCAGCTATTTCATGATCTCACCCATGGGAGAGAAAGCAGGTGATGAGTCTGGCTTGGGCATATGGCCTTAAAGGACCCTGGACACAGCAGGAAATGTGTCCACGGCTGTATACACCAAGCCGAACATGAGTTGCGATCCCTGTGGACCTGAGGGCTGTGCCCCAGGCCAGCCTGACCGTGGCCTTTCCGTGTCTCACTCTGCAGTTCCTCCTCCAGGCCTCTGGCTCTGCCTCAGTGGGGAATGTCCTCTGATGCCTGCTGGCCACATCCTGTAGTCTGGAGGAGGAGCTCCCTGGGCCCTACCTTCCTCCCTGCCTCTGACCCACACCACCTCCTCTAATCAGGGAATCCTAGGCATGGGCATCACTTGGGATGGGCTAGATCCTCACCACTAGAAGTGTGGTGCCTGGACTGGCGGCAGCAGCTTCCCTGGGGCCTGGTGAGCAACACAGCTTCAGGCTGCACCCAGACCTGCTGAGAAGACTCTGTACTTTCACCAGCTCCCAGAGGTCTTACAGGTGTACTCTGGTATAGGAAGAGCTAGCCTAGGTTGTGCTGCAGTAACAAACAGTCCCCAGGTCTCAGTGGCTTACAACAGGCAGACTCATTTCCCACTTCTGCCTTGGGCCCATCATGGTTGAGTAGGGGCTTTGCTCATGGTAGCCAGTAGCCACTCAGGGACGCAGGCAAGCAGGGGCCAGCACAACAGATCACAAATCTCACCTTCCATGATGAGAGGGCTGACGGAGAGTAGAGTGACAGGAACTAGATCCACTCTCCTTCCTGAGACAATAAAAAAAAAATCCCACAACAAAAAATACAGCCTAGACCCCATGAAGCAGATGACAGGGATCCTACAGAGAGAGGGGACAAGCCAGATGAGCCCCATAGTTGCCCCAGCCTGCTCCTCAGGTGAGGACAGACCACAGCAGGGAGAGGAGCCCGGGCAGAGCCAGGGTCTCCTGAGCTAAAGCGACGGAGTCAGAGAAGCTGGCACAGCTAGAGTTTGCTGGTCAGAGTGCCAGGAAGGAGGCCACCCAGAGAGGGCCCTGGATCTGCAGAGGGTCCCCTGCAGTCTCCAGCAGTCAGCCCTGATGGACACATGCCTGTGAGGCCTGAGAATCGTCCACCTTCTCAATGCCCAGAATGGAGAATACACGAAGCATCAGCAAGATACTCAAAAAGGTGCCACCTCGGTCATGAGGCCAAACTGCTCCAGACTCCAGGCCTCCTGGTCCCACTTAGCAAGCTCGCAGACAGGCCCCGAAGGGATCACCTGTTTCCAAGTAACTTAACTGGGTCCCAGGACAAAGCTCATTTTAAAAATGAAATTCTGGATCACGTTGTTCCTTGTTTCATAGACCTGTTTAAATGGCATCTACAAACAAAACTAGGACGAATGTCCTTCCAAGAAAAGACCCATCTCAGGTAACCCAACACCGCCTCATTGACACAGGCTGCTTCCCAGTTTTCCCACTATATGGTAACATAATAGTATACTGGTTATGAGTTTAGTCCAGAAAACCAGTGGGCAAAATAACACACGTATTATCTCACTCAGTCTCTGTGGTTCAGGAATCTGGGGGTGACGCAGCTCTGGCTCGAGGTCTCACGAGGCTGCGGTCTCAATGTTGGCAGGAGCTGTTGTCATCACTCATGGCCCCAGTAAGCACCAAGGTCCCCTTCTAGAATGACACACGTGGCTGTGGACCTTTCTCTGGGGCTGCTCAGCACAGCTGCTCACTTTCCCCAGAGCAAGTGATCCCACAGACAGCAAGAGGGAGCCACAGCACCTTTTATGACCCAGCCCAGGAAGCCACATCCCACCACTCGCACGATACCATGTTGGTTACACAGGTCGCACCGCTCAGGCTGGGAGGGCAACTCAAGGGCATGAATCCTAGGAGGGGGGAATATTGGGCCTCTTGGAAGCTGGCCACTACAAACCATCATGGGTGCCATGAAGCGAGCACTATGAGACACTCCCCCAGGTTCTTTATCCCCATCCTCTCAATCCACCTTTACAAGACTGTAGCTGCTGTGGGGATCGAGACAGCCCAGCCAAGACCACTGAGCCAGGAGGTGGTAGAGGCGGGTTTCAGACCAGAATGACCATGAATCCACCCACCCATCACAGCCTCCAAGACTCATCTCCTGATGTGGCTTATGCCCACCAGGGCCCTCACATGTGGTTCCTGCCTCTGGGGAATATCCACGGTGTCCGATTCTCCCCAAGACCTTCCGTGATGCTCCGTGGATGCCATCTCAGCCCCATTTCAGCTTCTGGGTCCTTGGCGATGACTCCCTCCTCGGTGCCCGGGTCATACTCACGTTGGCTATCAGGGAGGTGATGACAGTTATCCTTACTGCCTGTTTGACCTTGTTTTTACAGGAATGGTGACATCTTTGCAAAAAGACATCTTAGCAAGGAACGAGCAAGTTCAGCAGCTGAAAGAGGAGGTGAATCAACTAAAGAGTCAGAACAAGGAGAAGGAGTACCAGCTGGAAGCCCTGAACGCCAGGGTGAGTGTCACGTGACATGCTCGCTCTCCGCCTGGGCCCTGTCTTTAAATTTCACTGCTCTCTCTCTGCACAGAGGCTCAAGGTCAGCGCCCAAGGAGGTAAGGAGGTAGCTACGGGGTGCATCAAGACATAAAATGCTCCCCACCAACAAAGACTAAAAGAGGTGGCCGGGTTCTTGGCAGCTCTTCCCAGAAGAGTGTGCATGTAGCTCAGCTTCAGCAAAACGTGAATTCTAATCCAGCCATGTTCCTCACACCTGTTATAAATTAGTCTCCTTAAGCCTGCAACAAACACACCTATCTGCATGTATTTCCATGGCGAGAAAATACGGGTTTTAACAGGCAGTATTAGAGCAGAACAGAGTCGCACTGTGCGCAGAGGACCACAGTGGGCTCCACCTCCGCCCGTCACCCTTCAAAGCAGAACGTTGGCTGCGAAGACAAATTTGGACGTTCCAATCCCTCCCTTAGCATCAGTGCCAGTGAGGACTCCTTAGGGGAGCCATCCGGTGGGCAAGTTAAGAACATTTGAGTGTAATTTTGACTCGTTGCAAATTTTGCCTACAATACTGGCTTTAGAGTCCAGGTCTGGTGAGGGTACAATTTCTCTGTTTCTTGTCGACTTTGAAACGTCAAGGGAAAGCCTGGTAGCAGCCACCTCGGGTGGCCTGCAGATTCCCCGGCTGCAGGATCGGTAGCCCGTCTGCGTGGGCGCCAAGGTGGGACCAGATCCACACCATTCTGCTCAATGCCGCGCCCAGCGCCCCGCTGGGAGCCGGGGACCAGGAGAGCAGGAGCCTGGGGTCAGCAGACCCGGCTCAGGTCCAAGGTTGCTTTCTTTAGAACTCACGAGGCCTCCATTTCCTCATGGGTGACATGCGGGTGACAAAATGCAACTGAGAAATGGGAGGCTGGTTTCCAGTGTGCTGTCTGCTCTGACCTGGGGTCGGCCTGCCTCATCCCACCCTCCGCAGCCTTTCCCCAGAGCAGGTGGACTTCCTGGAGGAAAAAGCCATTGCTGTTTTACTGGGGGGATGGATCAGGGAAAGGGAGGCTCGCCAGGCTCCTCTGCCTCCTGAGGGGCACTTGGGTGACTTCTGTCCCCATGTCCCCTTCCAGAGCTCTCTG
This sequence comes from Xerus rutilus, assembly GCA_028644305.1. Taxonomy (NCBI): domain Eukaryota; kingdom Metazoa; phylum Chordata; class Mammalia; order Rodentia; family Sciuridae; genus Xerus; species Xerus rutilus. The sequence continues at coordinate 9,222,165 of CM053400.1, forward strand.
CCCACACCTGCCCTTAACACCAGGCTCCTCAGGATGAACGGCATCAGAATCTTGATGCCTGGCTTTTAAAAAATATTATGTGTGTCATGTGTGTTCATTTTAGGAGAAAGGAGTAGATAATACTAAAAGATAAAAAGAGGTTAATATGTTAGTGCATCTTCTCCCAGAGTCCTGTTTTTATGTTACCTAGAATTTTATATTGAATTTACATCATGCATGTATTTAAAAACTTTAAACACCTCCTGTTTCCCCACATTTTGTCACTGGTCTTAAGAGCTCTGGGACATTCTCCAGCATGCACCCAATGGAACAGAGTGCTCTCTGTTGCTGGGCATGTTTCTCTTTCTTTCTTTCTTTCTTTCTCTTTTCTTTTCTTTTCTTTCTTTCTTTCTTTCTTTCTCTTTCTTTTCTTTTCTTTCCTTCCTTCCTTCCTTCCTTCCTTCCTTCCTTCCCTCCTTCCCTCCCTCCCTCCCTCCCTCCCTGATGCTAAGAATACTGTGCAGGACGTCTCCATCCTTCAGATTCACTGACTGATCCAGTTCCTGCCTGTGGTGCAGTCCTCTGGCAGAATGGCCGGGTCAGAAAGAAGGCGGCTCTAAAGGCCGGCTTCCAAATCGGCCCCCTCCTCACAGCGTGAAAAGCCACTTAGCCGCAGCACTAAGCTGTCCAGCCAAGCGGTGGCCCCTCAGGGCATCCACGTGCATTTCTGAACCCAGCTTACCAAAGCTGGATTTTTCTTGTGATTTGGATTGCTGGCTTTTTAAAAAGAGCTTAGCCACTCTTCTTCAGACACTGGATTAGAACAGCAGGGAATGAGTACTTTCAGGGCAGACAGGGGTCCTGGGAGCCTCAAGCATCCCACATGGCCAGCACTGGCCTCTTCTTTCTTGGTACCAGGGATCGAATCCAGGGTTGCTTAACCACTAAGGCACATCCCCAGCCCTTTTTATTTTTTGAGACAGGGTCTTGCTAAATTGCTGAGGCTGGCCTCCAACTTGTGATCCTCCTGCCTCAGCCTCCTGAGCTGCAGGGATGAAAGGTGTGCACCACTGCACCCATCACTGGCCTCTCTCTGCTGTCCTTTCTCTCCACAGTGCTCAGCACTGAATGAACAGTTAAAAAAGGAAGGTTCCCAAAAGGAGCACAGAGAAGACCAAGAGAAAGAGTTAAAAAACTGCAAAAGCGTGAGTTGAGCTTCCTTGTCCGCGGGTTCTCGGGGCTTCTGAGTCCATCACAGCTCACAACCCAGGGCTGTGTGTTAGCCTTGTGGTCTCTGCTTGCTGCTGGAGCCCAGCAAAGAGACGGGCAAGGAAACCATGGAAAAGATCATCCCAGGATTCTCTGGGCAGTTGGCTTTATCTCCCTCATGGTGTGACCTGGGGCAGTGCGGGGGCAGGCATGGGTACAGGAGGCCCGCCAAGTGACCACCACACTGCTGCTGGAAGTTCATTCCAGCCCCCAGCGCTGGGCCTGCAATTCCCACACTGTAACTCCATCAGCTTCAGCTTGATCCCAGCCACGGGCAGTGTTGTGACCACAGACTCCTTCCTTAGGTAGTTTGATTTAAACACATCAATTTTATGCCAATTCATAAAAAACAAAACAAAAAGTTATCATTTGCCTTATATAGAAGGCACCTGTAAAAATAAACATTATTATAATGTTTGCTCCCTACCCTACCCTAATGGAACCCTCTGGGGCACATCAGCCCATCTGCTGGCAAGTACGACACCCTAAACACAAGGACACAGCTCTTCTCCATGCCAGGGACGCTGCTCTGCCTCAAACAGAAAAAGAAAGAATGAAAATTTTCATCCTTCTGTTCTTCCAAACAGATGGCCTTTATTTGGGCCGATCTCAAAAACAGACCTCATTTATATTCCAGGCACTTGTGAACATGTCAAGATGAGCCTCGCCATTATGCAGAACCACAACCGACCACCGAAAGCATTTAAAGACCCTTAGCCCCAACGACCAGGGTCTAACGCGTGGGCGGGTGTCTAGTCCTGCCCCACTGCCGTCTGTGCCCATTTCCAAAAGAAACAAAAGAAACAAAGTATTTTCCTTCATGCATCTCTTTTAATATATTAATTGAAAATAAAGTCCACTTTGCCTACAGACGCAGTGCTCTGGTGCTGAGAAGGGAGTCACAAGCCAACTCCAGCGGGGTTGCCCCTCTGCGAACCCCGTGAAAGGGGCCCCCAGGGCTTGGACCTTTTGGCCAGAGGGCAAGCTGACTCCTCTGTGGTTGGAACTCTTTCAGCAAATCCAAGACATGGAGAAAGAAATGAAGAAGCTGCGGGAGGAGCTGAGGAAGAACTGTTCCGAGCAGAGCGTGATCTATAAGACGCTGCGAGAAAAGAGCAAGGTGGGTGGCCAAGGACCGCGCTGCCCCGGGAGCGAAGGGCCCGGAGCTCCTCGCGCATCAGCCCCTCACAGCGACCCCGTGTGGTGGACGCTGGTATTGGCCCCTCTTTCCAGATGAGAAACCAGAGGCTCATAGAGGTAGAGAAGCTACTAGGTTGGTCCAGGTAAAGTAGACATGGCAGGACTCGAGCCCAGCTCTGATTCCCACGCTCCCCATGTGGCCACTGCTCCAGCCTGTCCTCCAAAACTCCCCCCACACCTCGGTCCTCCTGGATTTCACGAGTCTCCTCACAGGGAACACCTTCCTCGCACATTCTAGAATTGTGCCCTCTGCCACAGAACAGCCCAGCCACACGGGGCCATGCGAATTTTAAGTCAACTGGAACTAAATGAAACAATTCAGTTTCCCAGTCACACCAGCTGCATCCCAAGTGCTGGACAGCTTCACCTGGCTGGCGGCCACTGTCCTAGACTGCACAGGTAGAGGACATTTTCACCATCACAGAAAGCTCCAGTTTAGACCCAGTGATGATGATAGGGAGTGACCACTTTGGACGAAGAGTTAAAATAGGCTTCTGGATCTCACATAGTTCTTAAAAATCTAAGCTGAAGGTAACTGTGAGGATCTGAGCAGGGTGGGAGGAATCTCTTTGCTCTCCACCTGGATCACCTACTTTATTTGATGAGAGGACTGTTGTCACTGAGAAAACCAAGAATATTTTCAGAGCAAAATCAAATGACAGGAAAATTCTCAGAGGAACTGCTCAAGGATGATCTGAGAAAGAAAAACAAATGACCCAATATTTTCTCCAGTTTTTATTTAATGTAACTGTTAGGATAACCATAGATGCTAAGACATTAAAATTTCACAAGCTAGAATATATACTAGACAAGAAGCTGTCTGAAAAATCCCATCTCAATGATGCTGAAATGCAAAGTTGACTACATATAAATAGAAACATTAAACACAGACTAAAACCAACAGTAAAAACACACTGAGTAAAGTTTGACATTCACTAAAAATTGAGAAAAGAACAAAATATTATCAAAAAAGTTTAGATGTGCGAAGTAGAATCTGGGGGAAAACAGACTTGGTGGAAACAAGGGCCATAGAATAAACTATGCAAGGGCAAAGCTATGCTTGGTAAGAATTTGATAGGAATTAGAAAAACTTTTAGATAAATAAAATCATATTTGTAGAACTTACCCAGAAAAGAATAAATCCAGATAAAAATAATTTCAAAAGAATTTTAAAAATTGGAAACATGGAACTCTGTTAAACCCCTGGCTTTTCTCTGAGCTATGACTTTTCCTCAAAGCAAGGCTTTGGCTGCATTCCACAAGTTTTAGTATGTAGCATTTGTTTTATTATTTAAATCAAAATCTTTTCCAAGTCCCATTGTGATTTCTTCTTTGACTCATGTGTTATTTTGACATTATTTCCTAATTTCTAAGCATATGAGGCTTTTTTTAATGATTACCTTCTTGCTCTTGATTTCTAGAGTAATTACACTGTGGTACAGAATATCCTCTATGTGATTTCAACCCTTCCATATTGAGACTTACTTTATGACCTGCATGTGGTCAATATTAGTTCCACATACGCACTTGAAAAAAAAATGTGAAGTCATTGGGTACAGTATTCTAGATTCTATATATGTTTATTAAATCAAGTTTACCAATGATGTTCAAAACTGAAAGGCTCTTATTGATTTTGTTGTCTATATGTCTGTTAATCATTGAGTGGCATTTTTTTAAATCACATCATCATTGTGGATTTGTCTATTTCCTTTTTTAATACTGTCAATGTTTGCTTTCTATATTTTGAGTGTATGTTACTAGATGCATATGAATTTATCATTTTAATACTTTCTATTTAATCAACCTTTTGATCATCATGAGATGACTCTCTTTATCTCTCTCTCATAGTATTTTTCCATTAAAGTCCACTTTGTCATTGATATATCTCCATCAGCTACACTGGCTTTCTTTTCATTAGAGTTTCATAATATTTCTTTTCACTTTTTCTATCAATCTTTCTTAAAATTTAGATATATCTCTTGTTGACACCATTCTGGCTTTTTACAAAACCCAGCCTGGCAATATTTGTCTTTGAGTCCATTTATGTACAACATAACTGCTGATAGATTGGATTTAAATTTATTATCTTGCTCAGTGCCGGTTATACCACTTATGCTATGATGTTTTTCTCTCTCCTCTTGCCCCTGTGAGTTGATAGGTTTTTATTATTTCATTTTTTCCCTACATGAGCTTAGAAATTTTTCACCCTTTCCCTCTTCTTTTAATGATAATAAGATAAGAGCATGCATTCATACCCTAGCAAAATCCAGATACTTCTTGAGTCTTTTCTTCCCTTACTATTCTTCTAGAGGTTATTGCAAGAATCACAGCATGCACTTTCAACTTGCCAAACCCAGTATTCCCTGATGAATCTGCCCTCCTCCTTGATGACAGAATAGCCTTAGACAGTGTGACACTATGCAGATTCATATGCCACTGTCAACATCTTCTAAACTTCCCCGTAACGAGAAGACATTATTAGTATTTTTGTAGAGTCTAAATTCAAATCTGTGCATTAGCTGTGCCTTCTCTACATCTCAGGCCACCCCGTGGGATAGTTTTTCTTCTGCTTAAAGAAGATCCTTTAGTGTTTTCCTTCAGGATGGCTCTGCTGATGACAAATTCTCTCAGGCATGTGCAAGTGCATGTGTGTGTGTGTTTGTGTTTATGTGTGTGTTTGTGTGTATGTTTGTGTTTGTGTGTGTATGCATGTGTGAGAGAGAAAACATATTTTAACCTTCAACCTTGGAATATATTTTGACTGAGATTTGAGTCTCCATCAGCAATCGCTTTCTTCCAGCATGTCGTTCTCCTGTCTTCCGGTTCCCATTGTTCCTATGCAGAAGTGAGCCTTCATAAACCTAAAAATTATACCTTTGTGTAATCTGCCTCTTCTCAGGCTGTTTTAAATTCTCTTTTCCTTTGACTTATAGCAGTTTTTTTAAGTTTTCAATGGATCTTTATTTTATTTATTTATATGTGGTGCTGAGAATCGAACCCAGTGCCTCACACTCTAGAGGAGCTAGGCAAGCGCTTTACCACTGAGCCACAACCGCAGCCCTTACAGCAGTTTTGTGTAGTTTTTCTAGGTGTGGATTCATTCTTATCTGCCTTGTTTGGAATTCATCTGGGCTTCTTGAGTCTTTGGCTTGGAAATCTTTCACTTTGGATCTTGGCGTTTTGGAGTGGGAAGCTTCTGAAGGCCTTTGAACAAGGATTGACGTGATTGCATTTGTGATCAACTCTGATGGTGGAATGATAGCCACGACGTGTCGTGTCCTAGGCACCATCCAGACATTTATCTCTTACCATCTTCACACCAGCTCTATAACCTAGAAATTATCATGTCTGTCTTACGGACGAGGGAACAAGGGAGGAGGTGAAGACTCGGAGTGAAGTAGCCCAAAGCCACGCAGTCAGGAAGGGCAGAGCCAAGACCAGAAGCCATGTTTGTCTGACTCCAGTTACTGAGGTATAGCCACAGCCATGGGTGACTATGGAGACTGAAATTAAATAAAATTTATACTTTAATTCCTCCACAGTTCTATTAAAAATAAATGCAATTTTTAAAAAAAAAAATTAAATTGCATTTATTTTTAAATAGAATTTTAAATGCAATACCTCCACTGATCAAGAAGGTATATTTAGGGCTGGGGATATAGCTCTGTTGGCAGAGTGCTTGCCTCACATGCACAAGGCCCTGGGTCCAATCCCCAGCATCCCCCCACCTCTTCAAAAAAGAAGGTGTATTTAAACCCCAGTATGCCCAAAACACGTCACGTGCTCAGTGGCCAGACACTCAGCACAGACCCAGCCACCAGCACCTGGCAGAGAGCCTTCCCAGAGCTGCTCCCAGCCTGGTGACCCCCATGGTACTGCAAAGAACATACTGGAAGGAAATGCACTAGAGGCAGGGAGGCCACTTCTTGCAGGCCAAGGTTCTCGGTACCCGGCCTGAGGCCGGGTGAAAGGACAGGAGCACAGTAAATCTCTGCTGCCCAAAGGCAATGATGTGCTCCGACTCTGGCAGTGACGTGGGGAACAGCACAGACAGGCTTGGAGACACTGGAAGCGAGAGCTGGAGCGGGGTGGCAGCTGAGGACAGCTCTGGCCTTGGGGCTAAGATGCACATCCGAGGCCGGGAATGGCCTCCGCTTTCACAGCAGCTGAAAACGCCTGCTGAGATAGAAGCCAGGCCTGGAAAGAGCGGGCGGTGAAGGAGCTAAGCCCAGAAGGCCAGCTGGCTGCCACGGGGCAGCATCACAGCCCCAGCGCCCCACAGTCCCCGCAGCTCAGAAGGCTCTGAAGGGCTTGTCTGGGGTTTTATTACCTCTGCCGCCCCCAGCCCCCTGGTGAATGGTTTGCAAAGTGACTTCAGCACAAAATCCTTTCACTCAGCAGTCGCCTCATATCTGAGTAGTGCCAGGACCCAGGGGCCGCAGGTGCTCAAAAAAGAGATACTTATTGTTCAGAACTGAATAGAGAAGCTGCAGGGTCCCCTGACGGCCAGCAGAGGGCAGCCTTGAACACTCCCAGGCTCCCCTCCCGTTCGAGGGAGCCCAGGCGAGGGGCCCTGCCAAGCGCCTTCCTTTGCTGGCTACCGTTCTCTGCTAGCCAGGGCTCAGCCAGCCTGGCAAAGCGCATCCACTGGAGAATGTGCTAAAAGTATTCATGACAAATAGTTATAAGTAAACCCAATAGTGACATTGGTCAAGCCCCCTGTGAGTGTCAGCATGATGCCATGTGGTATGTCCCCAACCCTTTCTTTTTTGTTTTAATATTTTTAGTTGTAGATGGACACAATGCCTTTATTTTATTTATTTATATGTGATGCTGAGGATTGAACCCAGTGCCTCACACGTGCCAGGCAAGCGCTCTGCCACTGAGCCACCACCCCAGCCCCCCAACCCCCTCTTACAAGTCACAACATCACCTGACGCCCTTGCAGAGCCCCTGTGAAGGCCAGGGCTGTCCTGACCATCCTTAACCGGCAGAAACCCTGCTAGGCCACCATCCCCATCTGACAGGTGAGGACACTCAGTCATGGGCCAGTGACGTGGCTTTCCCGAGGTCACAGGGACCATGATGGGATTGGAGCCTGGGGTAGGACAAACAGTGGAGCCAAGGGCACAGAACCCAGTCCTTGTCCTAGTGCTCGCCCGTGACCCCTGCCGCGGGCTGTAGCTGTCCCTGCCCCTGTGGGACCCAGGCCATTAGACCTCCTGGAGGAGTCTCCCCAGGGTGCATTAGGGCCACATGAGCCCCAGACATAGGCTTTCATCATCCTTTCAGGTTGAAGAGAAACTTCAGGAGGATTCCAGAAGGAAATTGCTTCAGCTGCAAGAAATGGGGAACAGAGAGAGCCTCATTAAGGTCAATTTGGAAAGGGCAGTAGGTCAGGTAGGCGTGCTCCAGAGCCCCTTCCTCACCCATTTCCCAGCGATTTTCTGCACCCAAGTAGCAGGTGAGGGCGAGAGGAAGCTGGTGTGGCCCGATTCCCACAGACCTGGGGACCAGCGGCCTCTGCAGCTGCTCGTCTCAGTGGGTGTGGCTGGAGAGCTCTCTCCTGCGCAAGCTCCTCTCTAGTGTGTGCTGTGACCCAGGACTCTGGCCAAGCAGCCAGTCCTGGCTCCACGCCTGTCCAGGCCTCTTGACCCCAGGGTATCTCTAGGACTTTCTCCCTGACATTCTGAGTCCTGACATTCACCAGTCTTTCTTCCCTGGGCCCCAGCAGGTGTCTTAGTGTCCATAAGGAGACACCACTTTTCTTAATAAAGTGAACCCCAAGTGTCCAAAGTCCATGCAGGATGGAGACGGTGCTGGGCAGGGTGGTGAGCAGGCCTGACACGGCCAGGTGGGAGGCACCGTTGCTCCAGTGCGCGGGCCCGAGATGGCCGGGGCCCTCTTGATACACAGGGCACAGATGTGAGGGCCAGACCACACAGAGGAGACTCAACCACAGGCTCGGGGAGGGCAAACTGAAAGGCCCCAGAGGGCATGACCCCCAGAGTGCAGCCCACCCAGGACTGCATACTTCAGCGTCTTGACGGGTCCTCACCTGAGAGCAGCTGCAGGGAACCCACAGAACATTCCGTGTGTGGTGCTGGTTTTGATTCAGTCCACGGTTGGCCAGTTCCATGGCTCTGGGCCTGAGGTGAGGCAGAGCATCATGGCGGAAGATGTGAGGCAGGAAAGCTGTCAGCTCGCGGCAGCCAGGAGGCGGAGAGGGAGGAGGGGTGAGAAGGGACAAGCCCCTCTAGGACACACCCGGACCCAGGCGCAGGTCCCTCAGCAGTACACTCAGCCATCGATGATCAACCCGTTGAGGAGCTCAGAGCCCTCGTGGCCCCATCGCTTCCCCAAAGCCCCTCCTCGCGTGTCCAGAGGTGACATTTCACATCCAAACCCTAATGTGGTGCCTGTTTTGTTTTTTCATTTCTGGGAAGGAGGGGCCACCATGTCCCCCATCGTGTTCCCAGAGGCCCATGAGCTGCCAGTCCTTCCAGGATCCTCCCCGCCCAGCCCAGTGCCCACAGCCCTGCCATGGCTACGTCCAGTCTCAACCTGGCAGTGTGCCCAGGGCTTTGTCCCACACTCTGACATTCAGAGGGACACACAAGGTGGAGATGCTGACCGCTGGGCAAATGCTAAAGCCCTTCCACACATACCCACCTCGGTCACCCTCATTCCTCCTGAAGGTTTCCAGCCTGCCGCGGGCTTTGGAGCCTTGTCAGCCTGCACACCTGGGCCACCCCCACCCCCTGCCCCGGCACTCCCAGCGCATGCCGGACTTCAGGGTATGACCAGGCCTCTTGGCCAAGGGCCGAAGTTCTCATTTGGGCTCTGGGCAGAGGTCACTCCAACTCCCCCTGCACAGACTCAAGAGAAAGGATGAGCCCAGCGCCTTACACCCTCTTACCGCTAAGGCCCTGTCCCCTGTCTGACATTCTACCCACCTGCAGACCACTGACTTCAGGACCAAGCCCATGCTTCAGAAGCTTCTGTCCCTCTGCCCTGGGCAGTCCTTCTGTAGGCAGCCCCCCACCCCAGCATTGGAGACCACTGCTCACGGGGCTTGTCCTGAGTAACCAACTCCCTGGGTGAGCTGGGGTCCTCCCTTAGTCGTGAAACCAGAGGACAGGTTCTGGCAAGAGGACCTCGGGACGTCCTTGGGACCCTCACCCTCTCACCACTTGGTTTCCAGAACTCCCATGTGCTGTAGACTCCTGTGTCTTGGGACTCCTTGACTTTTTAGTTGGACTCGTGGCCCTCCGGGTCCCTCCAGAGCTCTCATTAGACTCTTTAATAACCACATTTTTCCAGGGGACCACAAACACAGGCCAGGAGCTGCCATGCAGGTAAATTCCCAGAGGACGCTGGCCTCTGTGCCTTTGCTTTCTGTGGGATGGACTCCAGGACGCCCAGGACTTGGGTTCTATGGGCTTTAGCAGTGGCACCCACCCACCTTAGCCTGAACACACCAGCTCTCAGGAGGCCATGGGCACCAGCAGCTTAGCCTGAAGCAGAGGACCCTAACCTTGACCGGGTCCAAGTTCCCAGCGAACACCTGCTGAGCCCCCACTCCACGCCAGGGGGACCAGGCTCAAGGGATTCAGCAATGAATGCCACAATCTCCAGGACGCTCATGGCCTATGGTGTTAGCACAAAATGGCAGAAGAGAGCTCATTCCCCTCTCCCCAGGCGCCCTTGCTGATTGCACAATTTACTTGGGCTGACAGTCTCAATATTTATTTCACAGTCTGGTGCCAGCTTAGCAATTATAGAAGAGCGCTCCCGGCCCCAGACTTCCCATTGGATAATTGGCAGCAAGTGGCTCTTTTAGGGCTTGAGACATGTGTGCACGCAGACCACGTGCCTGGCTTGGGTCAGGCAGGCATACCCAACGAGTAATTAAAACCTGCGGCTGCTCTTCCTTCTGTGGGTACAGCCGCTTTTGGTGTGTGGCAAAGAGTACCAAACCACAGAATGACCGCCAAGGCGTGCAGGCCCGTCTAAGTGATTGTCTCCTTGGACCCCATGACGAAAATGCACCCCAGCCCTGACTCCACCCCAAAGGCCCCACTGACCTGTCGCCCCCTTTCTGCCACAGCTGGAGCAATTCAGGAGCCAGGTCATCAAGGCCACCTACGGGCGGGCGAAGCTGGGCCAGGACAAGACCATCACCGACCAGCAGGTCAGTGTGGCCTGCTCGCCATGGGACTCCTTTCCTCTCTTCTCCAGGGATCTGGATGCCAGACCCTGGGAGCATATGTTTCTGTTTTTGTTGGTGGCACATATTTTTCACACTGTTGCTACACCATAAAGATTTGTTTTGATTTTTTATGGGATTTCCTGGCTTTTAAAGTAAAAGCCAGTTAAACTCCTTTGAAATGTTCTTATGAGAATCAAGTTCAGCTGTGCAGGCTGACTTCCTGCCATCGGCCACACACACCTAAGCCAAGGGGCAGCCTCCCCTTAGTCCACGGGCCCTGGCTTTTTCCTCCCAAAGAGGAAGATGGCAATGGCTGAGGATGGGGTTCTGGGGTGATGATTGCCCTGCCATCTTCCCAGGACTCTTTCTAGTCCTCTGGGTCATGGCCCAGGTAAGAAAACACACCTTGGGCTGCACTCAGGGGGCCCAGGAGAATCCAACCTGCTGATTCCCTCAGTTTCAGGCTCGGTGTTTCCAGTCACTGCTGCGAATGCAGAAGGGTCTGGAACACACACATCGCAACAACGCAGGCCTTTGGCTCCTAGGAATGATCTCTGATCCTGAGTCCCAGTGACAGAATGGGTGTTTTCCTTAAGACCCCAAACGTGGCCGGTTCCTTCCCACCTGCTGAGCTGGGTGTCTTGAGCGACCATCCTCCGGTTCCGCCCTCCTGGAGCCAGTGTGCGTTCAACATCTTTCTTTTCCTTTTTCTCACCAGCTGATAGAGAAGATCACTCAGGTCACTGAGGACAACATCAACTTTCAGCAGAAAAAGTGGAACCTACAGAAGGAGAACCAGCTGAGCAACTCCAAACAGGAGGAGACCACGAGGAACGTGGAGAAGCTGAAGGCGTCGCTCGACAGCTGCCAGGTGGTCCCCTTTGCCTAACTGCTGTGCTTCGTATCTGGGAAACGGTCAGCTTTCTGGAACAGGTTGGACAGAAATGCCCTGATTTTTTTCACCCACCTCTTCTCCTATTGGAGAACAGAAAACCAGGGACCTCAAAACAGGCCTCCCAGGTGAAGAAAAGATGCCCAGGCATCTTCAAATACAGTCGCCCTTGGCATCTGAGGGTTCCACATCCATGCATTCAGCCAACCACATAACAAAAATTTCCAGGGAAGGGCTGGGGGCTGAAGCTCAGTTGGTAGAGTGCTTGTCTTGCATGCACAAGGCCCTGGGTTCTAATCCCCAGCACCACAAAAAAATAAATAATTCAGGGGAAAATGCGTGTGTGCTGAGCACTGTCAGTACGCCCTAACCAATAAAGGATAGCAACTCTGTACACAGCATATGCATCATACGAGGTATGCCGAGCAATCTAGCACTGATTTAAAAATATAGGAGGATATATATCATCATATGCAAATAGTACACATTTTATGTAAGGGGCTTGAGCATCCTCAAATTTGGGGATCTGCGGGGGTGGAGGTGGAAATGGGGAATTGGAACTAATCCTCCATGATCCCAAGGGACAACTATACTGACTTTGGGAAGCCCTAGGGGCAGAGGAGGGAAATCCCATGTTATTTCCAGAGAAGCTGAAGATGTTTCTGCACATTACGTTTTTGACCCAGCAGTGAAAGCTGCTTCCTCTGGTTACCTTTGACCCTGGAGGAGCCAGGAGCAGAGGCCCAGGCCACCGGGGGCCCCACAATGAGCTTATCACAGGCAGCTGCCTGTGCTTTCTCTTCAAATCAGCAGCTGCTATTTGTGGAGTCTGTGCAAATGCTGGCTTGTCAGCACTCCTTCAAAAACCAGGAAGCCACACTTTCTGACCAGCTTGTGTATTGAGGTCTGCGGGGACCGTGATGAATAGGAGAAGCCAAATTTGGTTCTATTTTCAGCCAAATTGTCTCAGGCAATTTGGCTTTGGAATTGCATGTACCTAAAAGGATGTTCCCTAGACCATCCAAAGAGTGCAAAAACTACAATGTGAAAAAAAATCACATTGAATAAAACTGGGGCCACTCAGGATGGCCAGTGCGCACTGGCTGCCTTGGGGCAAGGTCAAGGTGCTGTTCCCTGCCTCCAGGTCTGAGCTCTGCACAATCTCATCTGTTTTCAGGCTTGCTTGAAAATGTCTTGCAGCAGCAGCGACCTAAAGAGGGAGGTGGACCTTCTCCAGCACCTTCAGATGAATCCACCTGTCCTGGGGCTCCAGAAGGTGACCCTGGATATCCTGAGCCACTCACTGTCCTGGCTGGAGGAGACGGAGCAGCTGCTCAGGGACCTCGGCATCCAGCTCTCCAGCTCCGACAAAGGTTCCTGGGATTTTTTTTTTTTCTCCTCACCTTAGTTGCGTGATTCTTAAAATGTCGTGATGAATCTTGCCATGATGGGGCATCTGTTGAGATGGCTTCGTGGCAGGTGGCCGAGCATTCCCCTCTCCAGACTTACTTGGCTTGAGAAGTGATTTTCCTGGAAAAAAAAAAAAATACACAAGTGAGACATGATTGCCACAGAAATGAAACGTGACAGAGGCAAAAAGAAACTTAAATCCAAGTTATGCCAACTCCTATCTCGCAGCAGTAACTACTGCGATATTTTGTAACTTGCACAGCAGTTTCTCATGGTACTAGCTGTGTGACTCCAGGAAAGTTATATAACCTCTCCATGCCTCAGTTTCCTCACCTGTAAAATGGGGATAATAAGGAGCCCTCACCTCTTGGGATCATTGTGAGGACTGAAATGCACTGATCTCTGTAAAGTGCTTAGACCTAGTACCTGCACAGACAGGCATTAACTACATTTTTTATTTTAATGCTACGAAAAGTAGTTTCCTATTTCACCAAATTTTGCTTTAGTTTTGTTACTAATGTTGGATTTTCAGGAATCCCCTGCTGGTTGGATGCACACAGACCTCCCTGGTGACAGTTGGTGGTGGCAGGGAATCCCCCATGTGGGAGGTGCCATCTCTTATTTAGCCAGTCTCCTGGGGTGAGCATGGAAGTTGCTTCCAGTCTTCCAGGCTCCTAGATTGTTCTAAGATGAACATTATTGCATAGAATCTTCATCCTTCCGTCCTTATCCTGTTGTGGAAGGACAGGAACCTCTTTCCCTCCATGTATGCCTTACCTGTTTACCATAACCAGGCCCCACGCATGGCAGACGCATGATGGGGACGGGATCTGGTCATGGGCATATGGGTGTTCATGGAAAAATTCTTCCAACTTAATGTTTAAAATAATAAATCATAAAATATTGGGGAAACAGACGCTATCCTTGCTCTCGCATAGCTTTCAGTCTCGGGGAGGGATGGGATGAGCATCAGTGCAAAAATCACCCCAGTAAACATCAAATTCGAATGGTTGCAATTGCTGTAAGGAAGTGCAGGGTTTGCCCTGGGAAGGAGGGCAGGGCATCTGGAGGATGCATAGGAGTTGTTTGCTGTAGAGAGGAGGGGACAGCATTCTGGGTTGGAGGGACAGCATGGTGGTGAGGGTTGAGAACCCGAGGACAAAGGCTGGTGGCAAGGTGGGCACAGGCCGTGTGTGCGGGGCCCCCCAGGGCCCTGGTGGGCAGCTTTACCTGAAAGCAGCCAGAAACGAGTGAAAGGTTTTAAGGAACCCTTTGGACAGTTTTGCATCTTGAGAGCATCATCTTGGTCACAAACGGGACACACAGTGGAGCGAGGCCAGCCTGAAGCACCAGGAGCCCAGACAGGGGCTGCTGAGGATGACGGTGGCTGCAGTAGGGCAGGGTGGGTGTGGAGAAGGAGATGCTGGGAGGTCAATCAAGAGGCCTCCGTGGCAGGGCTGGGTGGGGCTGGAGAGGAAGTGACAGGAAAAGAGATTTATGTGGCTTCTAGCTTTCTGGCATTTCTAAAGGGACAGATATTGTTGTTTCACTAAGATCCAGAGCAAGAAGTGCTGAAGGAGGCCCAGGGCTAAGGGAGAGATGGGCGCGAGGTGCCGTGGGGCATCCCAGAGGAGGTGCCCAGGAGGCCACTGTCACAAGAGGCCTCACTGGAGGTAGACAGTGGTGTATCCCAGCGCCCCAGAGAGCATGTGCCGCACTGAGGGTGATAAATGCCTAGGGGATGGATGGTGGCGGAAGGGGGTTGGAGGGTGGACGCATAAAGCCACAGGTGTGGGAGGTGCCGCTTAGCAGGTTGGTCCCAGGGCCAACCGTGGGGAACTCCAACATTTCAAAGATTGCAAAATTGCTCTCCAGGAGGCTGCGTGAATTTGACATTCTCACAGTGGTGAGTGAGAATACAGGAGTGATTTTCCACTCTGATGCTTCCATGTCCCCAGCAGGATATCTTCAGAGTAATCCTGAAGGTGGCGTAAAGTTCTTGAAAAAAATAGGCAAAAGCAAAAGTAAGATTTTATTTTATTGCCTGCCCTCATTGTAGCCCAGAGAAGAGGTGGGTAGCAAAGGCCAGGGCAGAGGGACAAGGGACCACAGTGTTCGCCACAGCCCAGCAGCTCCTAGTCATGGTTAGTGTCCTTGTAACCATAGCAGAGTGCTGGGCTCACCCGAGGACAGGTGACGTGTGAAGCACTCTTGCTGTTCTTCCACACTGGGACCCCAACAGGGGCCCTCGCCTCTCTCCTGGTGGCAGTGAGGCCAAGCCAGTTGTGCACTGTCCCCTCCCACTCCCAAGGCCATTTCAGTCACTGACGCCGTGTCTGTGAATCTAGCTGTACATTACTGTCAAGAAATGTGGCGGTAAAGCTAAACTGTCAGGCCGGCAATCCCAGAAAGGCTGAGAAGAACTGGTTTAAAACACTGGTTTTTTCCGCATGTCTTACACCTGCCATTTTTCTCTTCCAACTTCATAGAGTCACAAGATTTGAGGAGCATAAACTGGTCTCTGCAGACCCTCCTCCCTGAACACGCACCACAGATCTCCAACACTGGATAAAGAACATGGTGTTCCAAACACGCGTCCTTTCTTCCTGCCCCTACCCCCAGCTAGCACCTCTTAAAATAATGTCCCACAGGACGCCTGTGGGTGAAGCAGTGCTGTGTTCAGTGATGGTCACGGCTTAGTTCTAGGAAGTCAAGAGAAAGGAAAGGGAGGAATCACAGAAAGGTTAGTGAGCAGGGCCCTCCCGCCACTTGATGGAAGAGAAAGCTGGTGGCAAAGGCATTTTCTCTCCCAGAACAGGCGATATTAGAGGAGCCAGAGCCATCTGAGTCCAGCTCCCTCCACAGCCATCGCAGGAGGAGGCGGGGCGTGGTCATGATGATGTTGGTGATCCTGGTGGTGATGGTGATGGTGATGATGATAGTGGTGGTGGTGGTGGTGGTGGTGGTGGTGATGATGATGGTGGTGGTGGTGGTGATGATGGTGGTGGTGGTGATGATGATGGTGGTGGTGGTGATGATGATGTTGGTGATGTTGGTGGTGATGGTGATGGTGATGATGATGATGGTGGTGGTGGTGGTGGTGGTGATGATGGTGGTGGTGGTGGTGGTGGTGGTGATGATGATGTTGGTGATGTTGGTGGTGATGGTGATGATGATGATGATGGTGGTGGTGGTGGTGGTGGTGGTGATGATGATGTTGGTGATCCTGGTGGTGATGGTGATGGTGGTAGTAGTCATAATGATGTTGGTGGTGATGGTGGTGATGGTGATGATGGTGATGATGATGGTGGTGATGGTGATGATGGTGATGATGGTGATGGTGATGATGGTGGTGATGGTGATGATGGTGGTGGTGATGGTGATGATGGTGGTGGTGGTGATGGTGGTGGTGGTGATGATGGTGATTGGTGGTGGTGGTGGTGGTGATGCTGATGCTGACAATAGTGATCATGGTGGTCAACACTTACCACTGAGCTCTTATTCTAGACGCCAGCCTCAGTGTCTTACGTACATCTTCTCAGCTCGCCCTCACAACAGCTCTATGAAGTGAGCCCATCGTCTTCATTTTGGAACCCAGGTGGCCAAACACAGAGGGAAACTGCTAGAAGCCCTGCCGGGTGGCAGGAACAGCCCAGGGGAGGGGGCCTTGTGGGCTTCACCTACCAATGCTGTCTGATTGGTGGCAACTGGCTGTGTGGCCCAGCCGGGCAGATAGGAATCGTCTGAAGGACCTTGAAACTAGCTGCCCACACCTCCTGCCTGGTTTCCCAGGCCTCCCTTGATAAGGGAATCAAAGGACTTTTACATTCTTCTCTACTAGTTCAATTATTTGTGTCTGTTTCTGAAAGACTTTGTTACAAATGAAAGGCTTCCCTACATGCATGGAAAACAGTCCATTCTCACATAGCCCAGGTCCACAGTGTCTTCACATGAGAGGAGCGAAGCCAGGTGTGCTGTAATATGCATTCTGTGCTCTTTTTTTTTTCTCAATGTCAGTGCCTGACCAAAAGAAAAATCTGGAGGAAAAAAATGTCAAACCCCTGAGACTATAACTGCAGCAGGATCAGATGATGTAGGTCCTTTAGTTTCACTCAGTCATTCAACAACTACTGTTGAGGGCCTCCTGCATGCAGCCACTGGCCACAACACCAACAGCAGCAGCCACATTATGGACTTATGTGTGTGTGTGTGTGGTGCGGGGCATTGAACCCAGGGCCTGTGCATGCGAGGCGAGCACTCTACCAACTGAGCTATGTCCCCAGTCCCACATTATGGACTTCTAAAAACATTTGGACTTTTGTAATGAACACATATAACTTTTCTAAGTTATATGTGTGCAGTAGCCCCGGCCAGTGTCAGCCAGGCTGCTTCTCCTCCCTGCCATCTTGGTCCCTCGCAGCTCCTCTCCTGGTGCCTCCTCACACTAGCCAGC
>CM053400.1:9240079-9257821 GCA_028644305.1 Xerus rutilus
TACCACGTTCCAGGCAGCAGAGTTAAGAAAAGGAAGATTGGAGAGGCCAGAGACCCCCAGGGATTGGTCACTCTGATAGCTATTGTCATAACAACACGGCAATAAAGAGCCATGGGACTTTCGGGGCATTCAACAATTATTAGTGCCTGCTCACTTGCCCAGGTCAGCAGCCGGGTGGCCCTACCGGCCTTGGGTGGACGGCTCAGGCGTTCCAATGTTTGCTGGTCTTGGCGGATCTGGGCTGCCCTCCAGGGAGTGAGGTACTTGCCTCCACGCGCCTCTTGTCCCCCAGCCAGCGAGCCTGGGTACCTTTTCCCCAAAACTGCAGAGGCACAAGGGACAGCAGAAGGGACCATGCGGTGCTTTCCCACCCCCTGCTTCTGCTACATACGCTAACGTCCCTTTGGCCAAAGCAAGTCACATGCCTGAGTTCAGTGTCCCGGGATGTGGTGTGGGCAGGCACTGCTAGTGACACAGGCAAAAATGTGTCACTTAGAGATGGGAGCTGCAGATCCAGACGGTCATTTCCATGCACGACAGAGACCCGATCCAGGGGTCGGTGACTTTCTCTGTGATGGGCCCCACAGTCATCTTGATCTCTGCAGATCATATGGTCTCAGGCACACAGATTCAGCTCTGCCGGGGTGACAAAGGCAGCCTCAGACTATAAATGAGCAGGTGTGGTAGGCGTGGCTCTGCTGCAATAAAGTTTTATTTACACACGCAGGCAGTGGGCCACGTCTGGCCTGTGCACTGCAGTCTGTCAACCCCGAGTCTAGTCCATTCTCCTCGTTTTACAGACATGGCCATCAAAGGCCAGAGAAATTGGTTACTATTTCATTACCACATAGCTCATTGTGCCTTTCAAAGTTTCCTGATAAGAACAGCTAAGGGGCTGGGATTGTGGCGCAGTGGTAGCGTGCTCACCTAGCACGCGTGAGGCACTGGGTTCGATCCTCAGCACCACATAAAAACAAAGATATTCTGTCCACCTAAAACTAAAAAATAAATAAATAAATATTTAAAAAAAAAAAAAAAAGAACAGCTGAATCAAAAGAATCAAGACAAAGCTCAGGCCTTCTGACTCCTAGCTCACTGCTTTTCCTCCCACACCCAGCAAACAGTAACTAATAATCCCAGCTACTGTTTACTGAGCACCTACTACATGCCAAGCACCGTGCTAAAAGCTTTCCAACATTATCTCATTGAATCCTCACAACTTTAAGACAGAATACTGTGATTAATCTCATTTTCTAAATGAGGAAGCTTCTAGAAGTATCTTGAGCTGGGATTTTATCTAGATTCAGAATCCAAAGCCTTACTACTGCTTCCCAGTCAGAAGCTAGGCTAAGTACAGTGTGTGTGTTTAAGAAACTTTTGTGTAAATCTTTGTCTCCTGAAAGGTAAACAATTTGTAAAGCCATGTGGACATGACTCCTCCACCCAGCTCTTGTCAATTTCAGCTTCCTCTTGTCTCCATTTAGATCAAGATCAACAGCTCTCAGGAAACCCACCAGTTTCTGCTGCAAGAAAAGCTGCAGGAGCATCGGGCAGAAAAGGAGAAGCTAAATAAGGAGATGCTGGAGCAAGAGGAGAAGCTGAAAGCCAAAATCAGGCGGCTGGTGGAAGAGAAGGCGGTAAGGAGGTCCCTGTTGTTCTTTTTACTGCTGGAAACCAATAAAAGGATCTTTTCTATGGGAAATTGAGAGCAGGTGCTCAGATGGAGAAATCCCAGCAACTGCCGAGTTAGTGCTATGGAGCTAAATTATTAAACAGGATGAATAATTACGAAGGATTTCACATGAAGCTCAAATTCTAAAACTCACAGCAAAATCAACCCAAAAAGGCAGGACCATTGCAATTTCAACAATGCTACCTTATTTGTTTCTCTACTGCAGTTATATACAAATCGTCATCACTGCAAGAGACCCTGGTTTGTAAGTGACAGGCCGTGTGTGCCCACCTAGCTTCCTATCCCGGTCTTCATGCATGTCAGGGAAAACAGATGGCCAAAATTGCTACTAAATCTTCCAAAAACCAGGCCAATTAGAGACACGCTATAGCAGAGCCTGTCAAACGCTAAGGTGCCGAGAATCATCTAGGGACCAGCCCCCAATGCAGATTCTGGCTCAGCAGTTCCAGGGTGCTTCAGATGGTACTGAGGTGACAGGTGACCGCTTTAGAGGAAGGTTTTCCCAAAGTTTCCTGATAAGAACAACTTAATAAGATGCCCTGTTAAAAACACAGACTGTTGACCCCCATCGCAGCCCCACTGCCTGGGAGTCTCTGGAGAAGGCCAGGAAGCCAAGTGTTCTGCTCTGATCTCATTGTGATCTTGACCTAGGCCTTCTCTGATGTTCAGGGACCCGCTCTGAACTTCACCATCTCTGTTTCCATCAGCCTGGGTCAGTGACTCAGGATTTGGCCACACTTTTGTCCTTTGGGAGATTTCAGAATACCTAGCCTTGCCCCTCTCCCTACCCCCGGGTTCCAGTCTAGCCGGGCAATGGCGTGGCGCATGCTCTAGGGTTGGTAAACGCTCTGGGCGACTCCGACCTGAAGCCGCAGTTGAGAACCACTGCCCAGTGGGTGTGGAGCAGGCTTGGCCTGTGGCTGCTCCTCCCACCCCTCAGGACAGCCGCCCATGCACAAGACCCCAGCTCGTCCCCTGCACCTCTCTCCCACGGGGACCGTGCTGCCACGGGTACCACCCTACCCCAGCTCCTGCTCGGCGACTGCCCACTTGGACATCCTCCTCCATCACATGCACCCCTGTCCAGGCCTCTGCCTCTGCCATGTCCGTCCTCCGGCTCACACCCGGTTACCCTGGTACCTCTCTCTCCTCCTCTGTCTTCCCTCCTGGCCTTTCTCTGCCTTTCTTGAAATAAAGGATACAAAGGAAGCCCCATCCGACACATCCACAAAGGCAGTGTCCACTACAGCCGCAAATCAGAGCGGCGCATTTTCAAGAGCAACTAGATATGGGAAAGGCGGCCCCTTGCATGGAGAGGAGACGGAACCAGCCCACACCTGCGGCATCCGGCACCTTCCCAGACTCCTCTGCGCTGCCAGCTTCCCAGAGTGCCGGCTCTCCAAAGGCCCTATTTTGGGGGGTTTTTTGGTTTTTTTTGGAAGGGGGATTGGTTTTTCCATTGTTGTGATCTGGTGCTTCAGCCCCACCTTGGTGAGCACCCAGGGCACCCTGCGGGCTTGCCCGTCACCATGGTAAGCACCCTGGGCACCCTGCAGGCTTCCCTGTCACCCGTTTAAGACGTGGTTCCTGACAGAGAGCACTTCTAGGGCTGGTTTCAGACCCTGTCACACACATGAACCTCGATGCCCCCAGCCAGTCAGAGGTGACGCTGTTCCAGTTCCCCAGGGCTCCCTTCCTGGTCACCCCTCCCGGATATGTCACACTGACATGGATCGGCCGGAGCCTAAGGACTCGTCTGAAGGGGCTTCCTGAGCCTCAGTGCTGGCATCCTGATTTTAAGTGACCCTTCCTTGTGCCTTTCGACGCCCCTACACCCCCTCTCGCCCGTCCGAGCTCTCTGGTGAATGCTGCCTAGTCCGAGGACTTTGTGGCAAAAGAAATTCCAGTTCCTCATCAACCTAGCGTGTCTTTTTTTCACTGTGATTTGAACGACATTCTCTGGTCTCCGCGCACACCTGTGCTGCAGACCAGGGCCGGCCAGCCGTTTCCATGAAGAGCAGATGACAGGCGTTCCCGTTTGGCTGGCCCCGTACTAGTCACTGTCGTGATTCCTCAAATCTGCCACCGAGCGACGGCAGCATGGGGCACACAAACAGTGAGGGCGAGTGTTCTGATAAAACTTTATTTAAAAAACAGGCCGAGGGCCAGAGTGGGTCTGTGGGTTGTCGTTTACTGACCCCTAATTCAGAACCAGGGCCAGGGCTCCAGTCCCCAGTCCCTGTTTGAGCAAGTCACTAATAAATTAGGCAGCTTACTTTTCCTCTTCTTTTTATTATTGTTGCTGTCTGTCTGTTTGTTGTGGTACCAGGGGTGGAATTCAGGGACATTCTAATACTGAGCTACACCCCAGCCCCTTTCTTATATTTTTGTCTGTTAGAGACACAGACTCACTAAGTTGCCATGGCTGGTCCCAAATTTGTGATCCTCCTGCCCCAGCCTCCTGAGTCACTGGGATTGTGGGCATGCACCACTGCGCCCACCAAGATTTCTTAATCTCTCTGAGCCTGTTTCCTCCTCTGCAAAGTGGGGTGCCAGGTGTTTGCTCACCCCCCATTCCTCCCATCCACCCAGTGCAGAAAGAACTATCCCTGTCCCTGCTGTGCAGATGGAACACTGAGGCTTCCTCGCGTATATCCCTGCTTACTAGGCCCTGCGCTGGGGTCCAGCCCAGGCTCTCATGAGGCCCTGCCCACTCCAGAGTCCACGCTCCTGGGCTCTGTGGCCCCCACCTACCCTGGGTGTGGCGGGACTGAAGAGGGACGTCTGTGGAGCGTGGTAGAGTCCACATTCCCGCCATGGTAACCAGGTCTGCTCAACAAGCCTCACTGACTTGCAGGCCCTGGAGGACGACATTGCTCAGGAGAAAAGCAGAGCGAGAGAGGCCTTGCAGGAGGAGCAGCGGAGAGTCCAGGAGCTGGAGGGTCGCCTCGCCCGCCAGAAGGAGGTGGGTGGGTAGAGCTGAGCAGGCCTCGCCCTGCCTGGGAAGCACCCTGGGGCCCTGACCTGGGCCTGCCCGCTTCGGCGCCCGCTGCCCAGCTCCTGTCTGCGGCCCAGTCTCCTCAAGAGTGCGGTGGGGAGTGAAGGGGCCCCTTGCAGAGCCTGGTGGAGTCGACGTTCTCGCATGGCCTCCGGGTCTGTGCAGCAGCTGCCGTTGGCTTGCAGGCTCTGGAGGACCGCGTCACCCAGGAGAAAAGCAGATCCACGGAAGCCCTGGAGGAGAAAGAGAGGAGGGTCCAGGAGCTGGAGGCTCGCCTCGCCCGCCAGAAGGAGGTAGGCACCCGGGAGGGGCCGGCCAGAGCCCAGGTGGCACCTGAGGCCACAGGGCAGTGAGTTCAGAGGGCAGAGACGGGGAGCCCAGCAGGCCGAGCTCTTCCGCTGGAGCCCTCCCGCAGCCCTGGGCCCTGCGCCGGGCTTGGCTGCTTCGGGAAGCCCAGAGGGACTCAGGAGGGAACCCAGAGCCGGAGCTTGGCCACAGGTAGGAACAGAATGCGAACAGCATGAAACACCTTTAAGACAGAGCTTGAGGAACAAGTCAGGACAAGGGACAGGGCGTCACCTGCGGGGAGCTTGAGCTCCCAGGCACAGGACGGGGGACAGCAGTCAAGGGCGTCCAGGGCTGCAGGCACCCTCCCCAGCCCCCCGGCTCAGCCTCACACCAAGGAGGGTCTGCACCTGGGGCAGCGTCCAGGGTGGGTGCTCTGGGCTGGCAGGATGTTCCCTTTAGGTCAAGTTGCGGGAGGATCCTTTATCCCCTTAAGGGTGTCGTCCTCTGCCCAGCCCTGGGCCCCGCGAGAGGGTCCACTTCCTCCTCCACATAATACTGGGGACGCTTGCCGACGGGGACCTGCTCCTGCTGTGTCTCGCAGGACTGCAGCCCGGCTGGGCCCTCCACAGCCTGCTCTGCTCTCGAGTCAGACTGTAGCTCCCAGCAGAAAAGAGGAGCCGAAAAGAGATGTTCTGTTGGGCCCAGAAAGTTCTGTTTTGAATTTATAAAATGCACTTAAAAATTCCGACTTCCATCCTCCCTTGAGAGTCAGGAAGCCTGGCCCATGTTTCCCCTTGGCAACGGAGCTGGCGCTGAGCCAGGTGGCAGCCGTTTGCAACGGTCCTTGCTGTTCTCTGCTGCATTAAACTCAGCCCTCACCTGGGGCACCTGTCCGGCCCCTGTAGGTACCTGAGTTTACAATCCCTCGTTTATTTTCCTAAAGTGTGGTAGCCAGAACATTCTTCTCTAGACACGGAGGCCCAGGGACTCCCCCCTCCCTTAATGAAGACATTCTACTTCTTTTAATGTGCCCAGCTAGCTTTGAGGAAGCTCTATTACATTATGACTCATGTTTAGCTTGTGGTCACCCTCAGGTCCCTGAGCCCTTTTCATGCACGCTTTCATTAATCCCTCCATCCTAAGGCAGCAGAGAGGGGTTCAGGCTTTGCAGCCAGGTGAGATGTGAGTTCGAATCCTGGCTGGGGCAGATCCGTCAATGCCTCCCTTTGAGGAAGGGTGGCCGTGAAGGTTGGATATGTATCCAACATATCCAAACAGTGACAGAAACGTCACTGGATACATGGAAGCTTTTATTCTCACCCCTGCCGCTTCTACCTGTAGCTACAGTGGCTTCCTCTCCACCTCAGAGTAACCCCGGCCCCCCACCATGGGAGAGAAAGAAGAGACCCCCGGCCACAGCCTTGCACCCCAGGGAGGGTGTTTGCTGTTGGTTCCCCCACAGCTGTGCTCATGGCCCTCTGTAAACAGTGTCACTGAGGTGACCGCCGAGTTATATCTCCAGGGAAGGTGGCAAGAGGGAGGGTCTCCATGGAGTCGCTTAAGTCAAATGCCACCAAGAGGGCAACAGAGGACCGCCCTGGAATTTAGGGATTCCGAGGTCAACAGGGACGTCAGAGCAGGAGTGAAACCTGGGGCAGAGGAGACGGTCCTGGTGGCCCCAGGTCTGTTGGAACTTCAGCCACCTCTGGCCAAACCTCCCTGTGGCTTCTCCCAGGGGATTTGGCTCAGCAGCTCTGGCTGCAGACTGTGCTCAGCCTGGGGTGGTTGGCTTTTCTTCTTGTCAGATCTCCGTCACCTCACCAGGCGATTCTCCAAGGGCAACGGGATAGTCTGGGGTGTGAGGTAGTGTTAGGGGTCGGCTCTGCTTCCCTGCTGTGGACTTGGGGGCACAGGGACAGGGCGTGTCTCCTGCAGGTGGGGCCCATCGCAGCCACAGAGGAGCTGCAGAGAGCAAGGCCAGTACCTGGCGTGGGGTCAGGTGCAGCAGCTGACCCTAAGTCACCGGAGGGGGCCTCCAAGTCTCTTCACGGTTATAGGAACATGCCCTGCCCTGAATCCCACCTCAGACCCTCAAAATGGAAGTGGGGTCCCCTCAATGCCACTGCTCATCTGCTCTGTTGGGCTGATGTTGGGACAAGAGAGTGCTGGAGCTTTTTAAACCACTTCTCACTTCAAAATATGTGATGTCTCAGGGGGTCGAGTGCTCCCAGGGGGCAACCTGGGGCCCCCACTGTGGATTATAATGGACGCCATGTTCCAAGTTCCAAACTCCTGACACTCAAGCTGGTGGTTAGAAGCCTGGCCCGGGAGCCAGGTGACCAGAGACGAGGCAGGCCAGCGGCCGACTTCCTTTGGTGGCTGGCTTTAAGTCCCTCAGCCCAATCACTCATCACGAGAGCTTCATAGGTGAATCCTGGACAGGGCTACCAAACACCCACTGTGTGTCCCTCTGGAAGTCCCTGCGGGGCCTGCCCCTGCCCCTGTGGAGACCGTCGTGGCTCTTTTGCCAGGACCTTGTTCTCTTCTTGAAACCAAATTCTGCTTTCCCGATGTGGGAAACCCCATAGCGGATGAGATTCTCCCGTCAGGGAGGCGGCAGGCTGCGGTGACAGTCCCTCTGTCTGCCCGGTCCTGCTCCGGGCCTCACGTGCTGCCACCAGCTTCCCCTGCGCAGGGTCTCGGCCTCATGCCATGAACCGTGTCAGCTGGAGCCAAGCCCCCGCCTGCTCCTCCGTTTGCTCTTCTGTAACATGGGCCCACAAAGGGCTCTCCCGGCTAGGGTGCAGGAGGGCCAGGGCCCTTGTCTTGGCTCTTAGGACTGTCCTCAGCAGCAGCGTCACGAGCAGGCACCCAAAGGACCAGACGTTGCTTTTCAGGTCTTGGAGAGCAGCATAGCCCACGAGAAAAGGAAGGCCAAGGAGGCCCTGGAGTCGGAAAGACGGAAAGTGCAAGACCTGGAGAACCACCTGACCCAGCAGAAGGAGGTACAAGCCCAGAATGCCCCGGAAGGAGCTCCCCAGCCAGGCGCATCCTAGAGCAGTAGGGCCAGTGTCTGCCACCTCCTAGCTACCCAGGGGCCCGCGGGGCAGACCCTGAGCTTCCTACTCCTCAGTGTCCTCATCTGTAAAATGGGAACGCGGCAGGCCCTGCCCACAGGAGTAGGTGTCTCGAGGTTGAAGTTCTTAGGACGCCACCGGCACCCCCAGCTTGTCCTGCTCTGTGGCCCCCGCCCAGAGCAGAGGGCTGCCCTCCAGGACTGCCCCAGGTGCAGTCTGGCCGGTCCCTCAGCCAGCATCCTGCTCGTCCTCATAGCAAAGTGAGAGACTCCTGCAGTGCCAGGGCCTCTGGCGGACCCCACACGGGGCAGGCAGGCAAGTGAGGAGCTGTCACAGTGGTCACATCTACTACCTCACCTCTGGGGCCGGTGAGGAGTGCAGCCTCCCAGGGACAACGCCTCAGGGGAGATGAGGAGGGGTCCCCAAGGGCGGGGCCGAGCAGAGAGGACACATCCACCCACCCGCCCACCGGCCTGGGGCCGGCCTGCAGCCACTCCAGCCTGCAGCAGCCATGAAAGGCCAACGGGGGTCACTGCCAGCCCCAGTGCTGGGGTCGCCCTGGAGACAGGCGGGCTGTGCAGACGTCACCAGAAAGCCCAGTAGCATCCCCACAGGCAGGGGCAGAGGCAGGGCAGGCCCTCTCTGCTGGCCTCAGGGACTCCCAGGAACAGGTGGTGGCTCAGTGGGCTGCTCTGCTCAGTGTCATTGGTGGCTCGTACTCTCTGAGCACCTGTGTGTCGGGCCCTGCTCTGGGGACAGGGACGCCACAGTGGACAAGACAGGCCAGGGCTGTGCAGCCCAGAGCCCTGTCCCAGATCAGGGAGACGGGACCACGTCAGCACAGCCAGACCAGAGCCGGGCACTGAGGGGCCAGAGCACAGAGGACGGTGGGAGAGTGGCCAGCACACATGGAGGGCTCTGAGGAGGTGACCCAGAGAGACCCCTGGAGAGAGGACAGGCCCTCAGCCAGCCAGAGCACAGTGGGCAGGGGACGGAGGGAAGGTCCCAAGCCAGAGAGTGAGGAGGCTGGAGAGGGAGTGGGACATGCAGGCGGGAGGAGAGGCGCTGGGCCCGAGTGCCAGCTCTGGGGGCCGAGCCCAGCTCTGCACCCGCATGCTGTGCGACCCGGCAAGCCCCTGCCCTCTCTGTGCCGTCGGCTGTGATGTGGGCATCGTGGCAGAGCCACCCCAGAGGCCTGGGGAGAGGAGTCTGTGCTTGCGGGGCACCTACCCAGAGAGGGCAGGGTCCACGGGGGGCAGGACAGCCTGTGCCAGGCCCTTGAGGGCGGGAAGGGCAGCGTCCAGTGGGATGAGGGAGGCAGACACGGGGACTCGGCAGGTGTGAGACCCAAACTAGGCCACAGCTGCCCCCTTGGCCGGGGGTGGGTCTTGTGTCCAGGCTCCCACCAGGAGAGTGGCCAGCGCAAGTCTCCTGCCCTCAGGTGGCTGCGGGGGGAATCGCAGGGCCGAGATGCTGGGTGGTTAGGGCCAGACCCTGGCGTCCAGCTTCACGTCATTTCCCAGGAGGTGACAGGTACGTCACCTGTCCTCCTACTACCTCAGGCACCGCCTCCATTTCCTCACCTGTAAAGGGGATCCCTGGACAGGCACTGTGCCTGGGGCTGGCGGGGTGAATGCCCTCGAGCACTCCCCACAGAGCAGGGCGCGGGGCAGGCCCTGTTGTTCTCCTCTGGGACACCCTGAGCAGCACATGAGAAGAGACACAGAACAGGCTGGTGGCCCCTTACGACAGGCAGGACTCAGGCTGCACAGTCACCAAAGACATGGCAGTTGGCAAATGTGAGGTCAGAGCCCCGGGAGGGGAGGGAGGGTGCACGCAGGTGGGCGCCGCAGAGAGCTCGTCAGAACATGGGAACACTGGGAACGCTGTCTCTTCTTCAGGGCCACACGCCTCCCGGTGTCCCCTCCTCTGCCCACTGATTGGAACCTTCCCACTTGCCCAACATTCCCTGTAACAATTTCCATTTGTTCTCCTTTTTGACAAGAGTGCACATCCACTAAAGAAAATTTAGTCACCAGAGCGGTGGGAAGAGGGAAGATAAATGGCCAGGATCCTAGTCCACCTCCCACCAAATGACCACAGTTCACATCTCAGTGACACTGCCCAGCCTCTGTCTGCACAGCGCACAGACATTTAAAATGCCTGTCCAGTGGACTTTCAGTTATGGGGACATAACTGCGAGAGGCTCAGTGGCCCCAAACAGAGTGTCTCACCCTAGGCTGGCTGGTCCCTCCTGGGCTTGTACGGGGAGGTCCCCGCCTCCCACCCCGTGCCTAGGTCCATGGAGCAGGCGTTCTCAGCTCCACACCGTCCTGGGCATGAAGTCCTGAAACCCATGGCTCTGTAGATGGGATGATTCTACCTGTGTCCTTTGAAGCCAGGGACAGGAAGGCTGGGGACAGGAAGTGTGCCCCCGTGCTGTCTCCCTTCCCACACCTCCTGAAAGCCAGATACCTCCCAGCCAGGCCCACACTGGTGCCAACACATGCCAGTTCATTCAGTGACTCAGCGTCAAATGACGTGACCTGGGAACTCACCAGGATGTCATTTCCTGAGCACCAACCCCAAAATCCTGACTGCCGAGTCACTCCCTCCCCCACGCACGTGCCTAACCAAGGTTTGGCTCCTGGTGGTCGCCCTGCCTGGCGGGTGCTCTGCGAATCCCTCCTCGCTCCCAGGCTGGCCCTTGCTCCCTGCTGGCCCTTGCTCCCTTCCGGCCCCAACCCCACCCCACTGGCCTCTGCAGTGACCAGCCCGGCTTCCCTCTGCAGCGAAGCTCCCCCTCTTCCCTGCTCTCCCCTCACCCCTCGCCCTTGACTCCCAGATCTCAGAGAACAGCATTGCCTACGAGATTCAGAAGGCGAAGGAGGCCTTGGAGAAGGAGAGGAGGAAGGTGCAGGACCTGGAGAACCGCCTGACCAAGCAGAAAGAGGTAGGAGTCGTGACAGATGGCCAAGAGGAGCCCCGCGTGGCCCTGTGGCCAGGTGTCGGGTGCAGATCCAACCTCTGCCTCTCTGGCTGTGGGTCGTTAGGCAACTTGCTCACCCTCTCTGTGGGACCCCTCCTGGGTCCCCATGGTGCAAAACACACACACCCGTGCACATGTACACATGCCATGAGCAACATCCAAGTCGAAGCAGGTGGCCGGCACTCACCTGGCCAGCAGGGTTAGATTACATAGAGGTCAATGTGATCCAAAAGAATCAGGAGCCAGCAGGGACTGGAAAGGGCCCCCAGCCTCACGTCCATCTTAGTCCTTTTCTTCAAAGACAAGTTCCCCATCACCAGCATCATCAGCATGTCTGGGGAACTTGTTCCAAGTGCCCCTTTGGGGCCCTCTCCCCCACCCAGGGATTCTGACGCGCGGGACGCAGGGCAGACTCGGGAACCTGCATTTTTAGCAGCTGCCCAGGGGCGCAGGGCCCTCCGGACAACGCCACCCAGGAAAAGCAGTCGGCAGAGCACATGCACCCACCCGGCCCCTGGGCTCCTGGCACGTGTGCAGAGCCACCAGAGCCACACGTGCAAGAGCTAGGGCTGCCCACTGTGTAGGGAGGGTACCCAGGCCACATGAGAGCCCCAGGGGAGCAGTCTGTTTGTCCCCAGGCTGGGTCCTCCAGATGGTGTGCCACCGAGCTAAAAAAAAAAAAAAAATGTCATGAAATCAACAAATGAGTCATGACATTATTCTAGAAGTTACTGGGCAAGGGCCTACTAGGCATGGCCCCAGCTGTGCAAATGCGACTGCTCTTGGCACTAGCCCCAGAGAACCTCTCCTAAGGCTCGTCCTATGGAACACTGTGGAGCAACATGCACCGTCCTCAAGGACAGGGACCTCCGAGGCAGGCCTGTGACTGCCAGCAGCTGGCTTCACGCCAGAGCAGGAGGAGCACAACTCCACCCAGGCACTCACCATGTGCCAGGAAAGACCAGGGGAACACAGGACTTGGGTCTGAGCAGTGATTTTTTTGTTGGACCTGAACCCCAAAACTGACGCAACCAAAGGGAGAATGCGTCTGTGGGGTCACACCCACAGCAAAAGCTTCTGTACAGCAAGGAACACAGGACAGACAGACAACCTGCGACGGAGAAAAATAGTTGTAAGACGTAAGCCTGATACGTAGCAAATGTCCAAAATATACAAGGAAATCCAGCAACCCTGTGGAGAGAAACGATCCAATGAGCTATTTCATAAAAATCACGCAGATGGCCAACGGACCCTTGAAAAAATGCTCAACATCACCAGCCACGAGGGAAATACAGCCAGCAGGGCTGTTATGGAAAGATACCTGGTGTCAAGCAGGATGTATAGAAAAGGGACCTGTGGACCATCGAATTAGTATGACCACTGTGGAAAACCATATGGAGGTTCCTCAAAAAGCTAAGGACAATGACCAGATGATCCAGCAATCCCACCTCTGGATATCCACCCGAAAGATTTAAAATCAGTTTGTTGAGGAGACATCGGAACCCAAGTTCATGGCTCATGGCAGCCAGGTTATGGAATCAGCTTTGGAGCCCATCAGCAGGTAGACAATGGATAAGGAGATGTGCTGTCTATGTAGACAAGGGAATATTATGCAGCCTTAAAAAAGAAAGAAATTCTGGCATTTGTGATCACACAGATGGAACTGGAGAAGATCATGATAAGGGAAGTAAGCCAGCCACAGAAAAACAAATACGGCCTGCTCTCACACATATGGAGCCTAAAGTAACCAAACTCGCACAGCAGAGAGCAGGAAGCTGGTTACAGTCGGGGTGTGGGGGAGGGGCGGATGATGCACCAATATTACAAAGCCTCATGGAAGAATAAGTTGGGATTTTTTTTCTTTTGAGATCTATTGCACCACATGATGAGCATAATAAATAATACTGTGTTGTACACTGCTAAGAGTATATTTTAAATGTTTTCGCAAGAAAATAAGTATTGAAGGTGATAGATATATTAACTTGATTTCATTATTCTGAAATGACATTGTGCATTATATTAATCATAGCATTATTTTGAACACCAAAAATATATGTAATTTTAATTTTTCAATTTGCAATAAATTTTTTTAAATTAAAATAATATATAAAACAAAAAATAGAATTTGACTTTTCTGAAATTCAGAGTAAATCTTTTTTGGGGGGGGAGCTACTAGGGATTGAACTTGGGGCACTCGACCACTGAGCCACATCCCCAGCCCTATTTTGTATTTTATTTAGAGACAGGGTCTCACTGAATTGCTTAGCACCTCACAAGGCTGGGCTTTGAACTCGCGATCCTCCTGCCTCAGCCTCCCGAGCTGCTGGGATTACAGGCATGCGCCACCACGCCCAGCTCAGAGTAAATCTCTGAAGAAATGAACAGGGAATTTTTTTCAAAGAGGTCACTGAGTGTCCTCTGTAACTAAACATATTTGAAAAGCAGATTTTACCCCCAGCAGATGAATGCATGCCAATATTTGATATTCAAAATAATTCCATCGGTAGTTAATGGAAATAATTCCATTTCAAAACAAAACGCTCTTTTATTCTACTTCCAAATCTGTGGGTGTGTTTGTTCAAAGGGTGTTTTGATATCTGGAGGTGAAGGTCGCAAGCTTGTGGTCATTGGCAACAAATGGTTTCTTTTCATTAGAATTTTTAATCTCTATATGCAAAAAATAATTTAGAAAATGAGAAAAAATTATAAGGTGAGGGTTGGTATGAGACTCTAAACGTTGCCACTGAGCCCTGATTCTGAATCTGTGTGGGGGGCACATCTTCAAAAATCTCCTGGCTGAATTTGTAATAAGTACCTGTAACCAATTTGAAATTGCAAACTGCAAATAAACATGTAACAAAAGGGCCATCCAGACACAGAGGGGCTGACTGGCATGTCATTTTACTGGCGCACACGGGAGAGCAATGAACAGGTCAACTTCACCTGCAAAGGTAAAATAGACGAAATGAGAGCGGAGAAGAAAACCCGTGCCCCATCTGTGGACAATGAATCAGAATGCATTCTGCTATTGTATACACCTAAGTAGAATAAATAAATAAATAAAATTTTTAAAAAAAGAAAAAGAAAACCAGTTTCACACCAGAGGGGCAGGGACCGCGGTGCGCAGGCCTCCCTGACCTCAGGCAGAGGCGCAGGCAGCAGGGCCCGGGCAGGCAGCTTTGTGGCCGGCCAGGGAACAGCTGCAGTTGGTGGTAGAGTCTCCAGAACACCTGGGGAGTTCACTGAGTAGTGGGTGACAGGCGGCTCCATGGGGCTCCTGCCACCATCCCCAGTGAGCATCTCCGTCGGCCGGGTCTGCACGCTCTCGAATCTAGTGGGGATGTGAAGACCCTCCCCAGGAATCAGACAGAGCTGGGCCAGGGCCCCGGGAGTGAGGCTCAGGAAGAGCCTGATGAAGCAGGTGTTTGCCTTTCTTTTTTTTTTTAAAGTACAGTTTCCCTTCCTGATTGTAGAAGGAGCCCCTGTCATCACTCAGGAGAAGAAAAACTAGCCACGGTTCCCCCAAGCAGAGCTGTCTCTAGCAAGGTTTTGATGCGATTCCACCTGGATGCTGAGCGTGATTAGAGACATGGATAAATATTGATTTGTTACGAAGTTAGTGGTTTATGCTGTGAAGTGCTGTGCACCGATTTGGAAGCTGCTTTTTTATATGTAACTTGTTGTCCAGTGTCTCCGTAGGGCTGCACAATCTCCCGCCATCCTCCACTGAAGGATGACCTGGGTCTGCACCACGTCTAACGGACCCCACTTTATCTGCCCCTCCTCGTGGTCAGGCCCTGTGGTGTTTTCTCCATTTTCAAGGGTATAAAAGATGCTTGACTGAACACCCATGCATCAAGCTGGACATCCTTGGGATCAATTCCCAAAGACAGAACTGCTGCTGGATGCAGTGGCCCATGCCTATGATCCCAGCAACTTGGGAGGCTGAGACGGGAGTATCTCAAGTTCAAGGCCAGCCTCAGCAACTTAGCGAGACCCTGTCTCAAAATAAAAAAGAAAAAGGGCTGGGTGGCTAAGTGGCTAAGCACTCCTGGGTTCAATCCTTGGTACCAAAAAAAGAACTCTGGGTCCTAGAATATGAACATTTTCAGACTCACAGTGTGTTCCCAAGGAATATCCCAGAAGGACCATACCCATTCATATTGCCACTGATGATGGTGAGTGCCCAGTAACATGCCTCAAAAATATATGTTAAACTAGACTAAGTCATGTTTGGAAGAGCCCCACACCACGCCTGCTAAGAAGCCCGGGTTCTACCTTGTCTGAACCACTCACAATGCACAGGAGGACTTCGACCGTCCAAGGCAAGAAGGGGCTCCAGCAGAGGGACAGGACACGGCCACTGGGGTCCTACGTGGCCAGAGCCTGGAGGGTGGAGGGAGGCCAGTGCCAAATCCCCGTGGGAAAGCAGAGAATCCCAAAGGCAGGTCATGCTATGAAGGGTGAAGGAATCTGGCACGTTTACCCTGGAGAAGCGACTTAGGAACTTGACAGCCTTCCTCAGATATTTAAAGACTGTCTCATAAAAGAGAAATAAAATTACTCCATGAGCTCCAGGTGTCAGAACTGAGCCGAGAGACCAGAAGTCCCAAGGAGACAGACCACAGCTGACACAAGGAAGAGTCCTGTAGTAACTGGAACCTTCTAGGCAAGGCATGGACCTCAGACTTCACCAGCATCGGCAGAATGGAGTTCACGTCCTCCCTGAAGACGGCGGGGCGAGGAGGCTAGAGTTGACCCTTAGTCCTGAATGTCTGCTAATTTGATGTTTGCTGTTTGTCTAGGAAATAGAATTAAAAGGGCAAAAAGAGAACACTTTAAGTAATAAATTAAGTGACGCACTGGCCATGATAGAAGAGGCCCAGCAAACGAAGGCCGCTGAAAGCCTAAGATCAGAGAGCCTCGCCCTGAAGCTAAATGAAACCTTGGCTGAACTGGAAACTGCCAAGACAAAGCTGGTAAGTCGGTGCCCTGCAGGGGCCGGGACGGGAGAACATGCCCCAGGGGAAGATGACAGTGTCCCTCCCAGCCTCAGCCGGGTACCTCTTTCCTGCTGGGAGCCACCCTGGGCACTGCAGGAGGGTCAGTAGCACCCCAGCCTCTACCTGCTGCAGGCCAGTTCCCTTCTCCCAGTTGTGACAACCAAAAATGTCTCCAGATGTTGCCAGTGTCCCTCAGAGGCAAGACTGCCCATTGAGAAACGCTGGCGCTGGCGTGGCGTGAAGGTGGCCGGAGGCTGAGAGGCCTCTCCCAAGGCTTCTGAGATGAAGGGCAGGGCTGCGCAGCCCAAGGGGGAAGGAGCCAGGAGCCTGGGACTCTGATCCGCGCTGCTCGGCATGGAGGCCCTGGGCAGACAGGGCCACACGGTGGGCTCCTTCTGTCGGCGGTACATCCAGCCAGCAGGGCTGTGGGCAAGGACCTGATAAGACGAATCTTCTGGAAATACAAAGTAGATCCGAGGGAGGGAGGCAGCGGAGAGGCCGGCTCAGGCGTGGCACGTGGTGGACGCAGCTGCAGTTCAGAATCACAAGGACCTGGACGCTTAGGGTGGGGACAGCGAGCACAGGAAGGGGCCTGGTGGCAGGGGTGGCATAGCAGCACTCGATAACCAGCTCAGGGACATGAGCACCAAGGGGAAGGGGATCCACAGGAGACTGGCAAGCTTCAAGCCAGGGCACCTGGGGCCATGATGGCAGATGAATGGCACTTTGGCGGGAATAGGGAGGTCCCGGGGGAGGTTCTCCTGGGGAGCAAGGCAGCAAGCGATGGTAGGTGCAGAGTCCTAGCACTGCCCCCACTTTTAGGGATTCGGTAGGTTTGGGAGGGAAAGAAGAGGAATTTGAATCTGGAAGAGTCTCATGGGGTGACTGTTGGAAAGTGGGCACAAATGAGCTGTCCCAGCAAAGAATTCACACCTCAGGAGGTCCGAGGCCGAGGCCTGGGTAACAGGGAGCAGAAGCCACAGAAGCAGAGGTCAGAGGTCAGAGGAGCAGGAAGGAAGGAGGTGGGGACTGGGGTGGAGACGCCAAGAAGGGCCTCAGGAAGGAGAAGGTGGTCATGGGGGCGATCTGGTTTGCCATTCAGGGGCCATTGGTGACTTCTGTTTTTAAGAAGTCCAAATCCATTTGCTTTTTTTCCTTATAAAATTTTTCATTCATTCATATTGATCAAGAATCTGGGTCTAGGTACGTGGGCCTAGTGAGAAAAGACAAGTTTCTTGTGTTGTGGAGTTGAGCTCCAGCGGGCAGAACAAACAACAGGACAAGCTCATTTCAGATGGTGGTCTTGGGGAATAATAAAACAGAACATTCAACAAATCAAACAGAAAATGTCTCAGACTCCTGATGGGTGATCAGGGAGGGCTCTTTAAGGGGATGTTGGAGCTGAGACCTGAAAGACCAGAAGGGGTCAGCCATGAGAGGAGCCAGGGAAGGAGCATGCCAGGCAGAGGGAACAGCATGTGCAAAGGCCCTGTGGCCAGACCCAGTCCAGCACCTGTGCAAATGAGACCAACTGTTGTCATCGTCATAGCCAGCTCCCACCATCACGTAACCATTGCCCTGTTTCCCCAGATCATGATGGAGGAGCAGATAATACTGCAGCAGCTGACAGTGAAGAACCTCCAGGAACAGCGGGAATCACAGAAGCACGGATTCGAAGAAGAAATCATGGAATA
>CM053400.1:9258321-9275171 GCA_028644305.1 Xerus rutilus
CCCCAAAAAAACTTTAGAGTGGAATTGATGTCCCACGTACCTCCCACAGCTTTGTGTGCCTCACAGCTGGTGGCCAAGGCAGAGTCACAGTGGTTGTAAGAACAGGTTCCCTGTGAGGCTGCTGGTTTCACAGCCAGATTCCTTAACTTACAAGCTTGGCAACCACAGGGAAATTGTTGGGTGTCTCTTTACTAATCTGTAAAATGGAGCAAGGAGAGTGTCTCAAACTCACGGGGCTATTATGAGAGCAACAGAGTGTTAGACATGGGAGAGATGCCACAGCAGGTGTACACACAGAGCAAGAGGGGCCCACTGCCTGGTCACCATCCTGAAGAGTCCCCTGAAACTAGGTTCTCTAGAAATTTGGGGGCAGGAAACGTGAGGTCTCGGACAATTCAGTTACCCCTAAAAATGGAGCTCCGTTTCCTGTTCTTCCAATGTACACGAAAGCTCTGGAACCTCTGGCCTCGGCTGGCCTGCTGCCCTGGCAACACCTCTCCTCTGCCCTAGGGCTTCCCAAGAAAAACACAAACTCCAGCTGAGTGTGGAGAAGGAGAAACCCAAGGGCGCCACCCAGAAGTGTGACATCTCTGTGCAGATAGAACCAATGCACCCCGATGGTTTCCTGAGCAGCCAAGAGGTAAGGGCACCACAATCCTAGGCCCCTGGCAGGACTTGCCACCGAGAGCCCAATGGTGGCTTTCTTCCCTTTGGAAAATATTTTCATTCTAAGTTTCAAAAGTATTGCTTGCCTGTGTGAAATATATAGAGTGAAAACCCAGAATCCACTCTACGACTGCAGTCACCTGGGGCTGGAAGCCTGTGCCACCAGCTGTCCCCACAGAGGCCACCACACCCTCATAAATCATGAACGTGTAGTGGTTGAAGATCAAGGCTGGATCTAGTCGGCCAGGGCTCCAATCCCCAACTCCCCCACTTAGAAACTGACCTTGGAGAGGTCACTGGGCTCCAGTGGCCTTGTCTTGGAGTAATGACAGTTCCCGCCTCCTGGGGTGGTTAAGAAATAGATTTTACTCATACACCTGTGTGAATACACACATGAACCCATACATACATAAACTTATTTAGTACATAATATTTTTTGCCAATAGTATCAAACCATATATATTCTGCAACTTGTTTATTTTCACATGACACTATTTACTGGGCATCTTTTCAAGAAAGCATATAAGGTTCTGCCTCATTCTTTTACATGGCAGCATAGAATGCTATTATGTCCCTGTTATCCAACCAATCCCCGGTTGATGGATATTTAGGTTGCTTCTCCTTTCACACGATGCTGTAGTTAATATACTTGTACGTATGTAGAGCACATTCCTAGATGTGCAGCTGCTGGATCCAAAGGAGTTCCTCAATTTTGCTTCATAGGACCAAACTGCCTTCCCAAAGAGCCACAGAATTAATGCCCCGTGGCTGTCCTGATAATGCCTCTGCACGACCACCCAGAGGTCTGTGTGTGCCCAGAAGTCCCAGCCACACATCCCGTGGGGAGTGAGTCTTTGAGTAAGAACAGCCTGCATCAGGTTGTCCCTGAAGCCGGCCCTCACTCTGTCCCTGAGGCTGGTGCTGAGATAGTTTCCATCACAGCAGGAAGAGGCCAGTGGTCAGGTGCCTCGGTTCCTCAAAGCCCTGGCTTCCTGGAGTCCACCACATCCTCTCCCCTTGGCTTTATGAAACCAGAGAGCAGGCTGTGGACTCCCCTTGGAAATGGGGCCAAATGTGTCAGCAAAGATGCTTTCCCCTGCCAGGCAGCAGTGAGCCCAGGCCACCGGCGGTTCAGACAAAAGGGCTCTAGATCCACCCAGTGCCCCTGGCTCTAGTTGCTTCCAGAGCACTTCAACAGAGGTGGTTCCTGTTGCTCAGGGCAATGGGTGGGGAGACTGAGCAGCCCAAGCACCCAGCCATTCACTCATTCAACAACTGTTGAGCACCTGCTGTATGCCAGGCTCTGAGCCAGAGTCAGGGAAATTCACACAAGGTCCCTGCCCACACCAGAGTCCCCAGACTCTGTATGTTTGCTGGAATGTGGGGCTGGGCTGGGATGTCTGGGATTTTTGGTTTCTAGCATGAGGACAGGATGAGCTGTGGAGGGTGGGGGAGGGAAACTGCAAGATGAAAGGAAAGAAGTATTTGTTCTTCTTGGAATGGTTTTCCTCGCCCCAGCTACTTCCTGTTTCTGAAGCCAGGGCAGGTCAGAGGGCTTAAGGGTTGTATGAGAAAGAACCTCTTTCCTCTCTAAATAAAGAAGTTCCCAGAAGAGCCACGAGGAAGGGTCACGTGGTGCTCCGACCCACTCTTCAGGCCAGCCGAGGTGGTAGCCAAGTCTACTGTCGCGTCTGCCCCTTGGCCCCCAGCTCAGCATCTCCTGCCCTCCTCGGTGTAGGGAGGGACAGAACGTTGAAGGTAGTTAACTCCCAGGGAGACACACTGTCCCAGAGAGGAGTGAGGCCCAAGTCGGGCCCTGGAAGTGGGCCCATTGGGTGTCCTGTAAACAACTAGCCAGAGCAGGACCAAGGACAGGCCAGGTCCTTGGTGGAGTGGCCTCGCTCTCCGCTGCTGGGTAGAGAAGCTGGGCAAGCACCTTCCCTCTCCAGCTCTGCCTTTGGTGCATTGGGGCTGTGCATTGATTGAGTACCTACTGTGCTCAGCCCTGAGGGCCATAGACTCCATCGGGGACAGACGTGGCTCTCATGGAGCCTGTGTACCAGGAGGGGAGAGAGGGAAAAAACAAGTTAATACTGAGTAGAATGTCCAGTGGGGACAAGTGCCCCAAGGAGCCATGTGGCAGGATCTGGGGCAGAGAGATGGGGGGGGGTCTTTGGCATCCAGCGGTCAGGGACGCCTCTGCAGGAGGGACTTGGGGCCCAATGAGAAGGTGGAGGAGTGGATAAGGGACGGGGGTAGAGAGCACTCCCAGGAGACCTCAGATGGTGCCACCAAGCAAGCAACTTGAAGGAGGCCTGGGCCTTGAACCCTAAGAGGCCAGAGCAGCCAGCGTGGGGCCTGGGAGCCATCGTCACACAGACCTGTAACAAGCACAGAGTCATCACAGGAAGAAGAGACAGAGGTGTCCTTTCCCCTTCTCTCAGCCTCTGCTTTGATGGGCAGCACGTCTCGCTCTCTGGAACTAGAGTACCTGCCTGCCCATCTGCCTTCTGCCCCAGAGAACGAACTTCCCAGAGAAGTGACGTCCCAGCAGGACTCTGCCTGCCTCCTTCTCAGTCTCAGTGGCTAAAGAGGGGCTGGCATGAGGTCAGGGCAGTAGGTGGGTAGGTAGGTGGGAAGGTGGCAAGACAGACAGACAGGTAATGATAGACTGATAGACACATATCTGAATAAAGAAATAGAGACAGATGATAGAAATATCTGTCCATAACCTTTAAATAATTTGGGTTCACTTCTTACTATATATGGTATCTTCTCTATCTTTATCTGTAGTATGAAATAAACTAAAATTTCTATTTTAAAAAGAGTTATAAAACAACCAGATTGTCAATTTCTTCCCTTTCTTACCAGTTCGGATGAGGCTTTCCAGAGCAAGTCATCTTCAGCTGAAAACTATCCCCAATGCCTGTCCCATGTCCCCACTTAATAACCCGATTTCCACTTATCACTGCCTGCCACGTATTTTTCTTCCTTATCTGCCTCATTGTCTGTCTCCCCGCGTTAGGATGCTAATCCCTGGTGGCAGCCTGCCAGTTATGTCGCTGCTGAACCCCGAGAGAGTAGAACGAGTCTTGGCACTCAGAAGTGCTCAAAAAAATCTGCATGGAATAAAGGGATAAACCAATGAATGAGTGAATTGCCACCTTGGAGGGGTGCTGGGTGGACTCCATGACAGCTTCAGGGGAGTCCTTGAACCTCTGGAAGCTGGATGCAGGTGTTTGTGTGTAGGAGACCTTTCTGAGGCAAAGAACCCTGCCTCCTTCTGAATCTTAAAAGGGAGCATGACCCTTACAGACTTGTCTGTGCCCCAGGTAAACCCAGCCATAGTCCGAGCTGTCTGGACCACAGGGTCCATCTGTGGCCAGTGGCTACCATGTTGGAGGATGCAGGTATAGAACATTTCTGTCATCACAGGAAGTTCTGTTGGAGATGCTGTTCTAGAGGCACCAACCAAGAGTCAATCTTATCAGATCCCCCTGGCAAATAGGAGACAACCACACTTATTTCCAATTTAAGAGAGCCTGGCGTGCTCTCAACTAAAAATATCACTCTGGGGCTGGGGTGCAGCTCAGTGGTAGAGCAAAGGCTTAGCATACAAGAGGCCCTGGGTTCCATCCCCAGAGCTGAAAAAAAAAAGGGGGGGTCAATAAAAACGCCCCTACATAAGTAGACCTCGCTGCCATGGTGCACAAACAGGACCAGAATGATAACGAACAGAAACCCGGGCATAGAACATTGGAAGAAAAGAAATAAAACATGGGGAAGGAGTATAGAGAGGATCTTTTATTTATAGTGTCGCTAAGTAGGTAGGAAAGTTGGAAATCCTCCTAGATGTGACTGGTATTTGCAATGAAAAATTTAAATTCCTTCTCTGCTGATCTCCGATGATATTTTCCAAAAGTACTAAATGACAAGGCTTCCGCTGTACAGGCATTGCTCGGGTTTCTGTGACTATCAAGAGAAGTGCTCAGATCCCTAACCAGGCTGCTGTCTGCACTGTTCTGTCCCCCAGGAGCAGTCTTTCAGTGACCTAGGGGCCAAGTGCAGAGGGTCCCGACACGAGGAAGTCATTCAGCGTCAGAAAAAGGCCCTGTCAGAACTCCGAGCGCGAATCAAAGAACTAGAGAAGGCCTGCTCTTCCAGTAAGTCCCCTCCTCTCTAATCCCTGTCATCTCATAATTGGAAGGACCTTATAATACAAAGATGGGCCGGCCGTGACCTCAGA
This sequence comes from Xerus rutilus, assembly GCA_028644305.1. Lineage (NCBI taxonomy): Eukaryota > Metazoa > Chordata > Mammalia > Rodentia > Sciuridae > Xerus > Xerus rutilus. Next base: position 9,263,234 of record CM053400.1, read on the forward strand.
ATCAAGTGCGGGGCTTAATATTAAATAAATAGGACATCATGAAAACTCACCATTGTCCTCCTTTTTCTTATTTCGCTGTAGCCAGGTGGAGACTTTTTCACAGACTTACACTACCTGAGGGTCAACGTCGGGGAAACTGTTAGCGTACCCCATTCACAGGGGACAGGGCTGTCTCAAGATTGGGAGGTTACTGTCTGGGGCACCGGGCACTGGCTCAGGCCTGAAGCCTAAGGTCAAGCCCCATCCTCGTCCCTGTGTCTGGAAGATCTTAGGGGAGGCTCGCCCTCGAGGCCTCAGCCCTGACACCTGTAAGGTTGCCGCCTCATCCACTGCGTGGCCTGGGTCAGGCCATGTAATCTCTCTAGGCCTCAGTTTCCTCATCTGCCAGGGAGGTCATGAGGACTCGCAGCCCTGTGGTAAGTGTCCCATAGACCGTAGCTATGGGTGTTCCATGAAATAACCCCTTCCTGAGTCTAAATTATTTCTTTTATAGATCATAAGGACCTGGTGAATGAATCATTTCTAGAATTAAAGACTCTCAGAATGGAAAAAAACGTCCAGAAAATAATATTGGACACAAAACCCAACTTGCCAACTCCCTCAAGAATAGAGATCCAAGCGGTAACCAAAGCCATGTTGTCTCTGCAGTGAACTGGCACGTGCGGAGGGTGGGCGAGCGGGCGGACGCGAGCCGTGGGCCGGGCAGGTCCTCCCTGAGGGACCGGCGCTTGCACTCAGGAGCACTTGGGGACTGGTAGGTGATAGGCTGCCTGCATAGGAGGGTGACCCCCGCCTGTGCAGCGTGAGGCGGCATGGACTGGATGGACATCGGCCAGGTCACTCTCCAAAGCACAGTGGGCCAGCAGCTCTGTTCTGCAGAAAGCGTTCACCAGGCCACTTTGTGACATTATGCCACAAGTTTGCCTCGAGTTTCCTTTCACTGTAAACTAAAAAACATGAGCATGTGAAAGGTAGCAGGAGTGATGCAGAGGAGGCCCAAGCTCTGGGTCAGAGGGAATCACGTCCAGATCGCAGCCGGAAAGCTGGGTGGCCTCGGGCAAGACTCTTAACCAGTCTGAGATTGTTTTTCCCAGCTATAGAATGATGAGGAAAAGGTAAAAGAATTCATCCGTACAGTGCCAAGCCCGGTGCCTGGCTCACAGTGCACATTTAATAAATGATAGTTGTCATTATTTTAAAATATCATTTAAATAGTAGTGTTCAAGGAGACCTGCCCTTCGTAAAGGGGCACAGGCTTGGTTGCCAGGATTTTCAGAAGTAATTTGATAGTGAAGTTTAAGGTGCCCTTGTACCCTAAATGGGTGTTTGACTGGGCATTATGGGCACATAACAGTGGGCAGCAAGGTCACCATCAACCACAAGGCCCTCTGAGTAGCTGCTTGCTGCATGGCTGAACCACACACAGGCTTCCAGAAGAAATGATGAGGCCATCCTATCCGGGCTGACATTCTCTCGAAAGATTCTGTGGACATTTGCTAGAGTCCAGGATGAAGGTCTTTGGAAATGAAAGGATTTTCTTGATAAAATCAAACCCTCCTTCTCCACATCTGGAGTGGAGGTCAGCTCAACCTCATAGCCTGACCCTACTTCCCAGAGTGACTTTGCCCTTGGAGATAACCCCAGATCCAACTCCTGACACCACACATCAGGACACACACACACATACACGCATCCGACTCTCTTTGAAAACCTCAATCCAGGCCGGGCGTGGTGGCGCAAGCCTGTAATCCCTGCACTTTGGGAGGCTGAGACAGGAGGATCGCAAGTTCAAAGCCAGCCTCAGCAACGGTGAGGTGCTAAGCAACTCAGTGAGACCCTGTCTCTACATAAAACTCAAAATAGGGCTGGGGATGTGGCTCAGTGGTCGAGTGCCCCTGAGTTCAATCCTCAGTACCAAAAAAAAAAAGAAAACCTCAATCCTCCAAGGCTGGCAGTAATTGAAATGAAAAACAAGGAGGACGGACAGCTGATGATGCCCAGGGCTCAGCGCCAGGCACTAAGCTAAGCCCCGGGTGTGTGTTACCTCATCTGCTCCTCCAGCAGCCTGTGTCACCACTGTTGGTATTATTCCTGTTTCATAGATAGGAAAAAGTAAGGCGTCTGAAAGTCAAGTGCCTCATGCAAGGTCACAGAGGCAATAACCTAGGGAGCCAGGACTGCATCCCTGGCAGTGCCTCCTGCACCCCTCTAGTCTGTAGAGAAGGAAGAAAGGGCGACCTAGAGGGTACGAGGACTTGGCCAAAGGGCTGGAGATGCCACACTGCATTTGAGGTCCTTTTTGCAGCTAATCTGCTCAAACTCTCATCTTCAAAGACCCTCTTTTTTTTCTCACCCCAATAACTATGTCCACTTGACATAGAGAAAGATGTCCACTCCTACCTGTCGCCGTCACCTTCAGCCTTTCTGTTTTACAGTGGGGGTTTGGGGTTGTTAATCTCAGAGGGTGACACAATAGTGTGGCACAAGCTGTGGGTAGAATGTTCATGATGCTTGTAGCAAGCACTGAATGCAGACCCAGTCTGGTTCTGGGGACCGTGAGTGTGGCCTTTAGTGGCTCTACAGACTCCCCATGTGGCATGGTGGCTTCACATTGCTTTGGGGGAGGAGCCTGTGGTGACCAGAGTCTCAGCCAGTGCCCCGCTGTAAACCTACCCTGCACCAACCCAGGAAAGGGCCTGGGGGAGCCTGGCCCACCAGCCCGCATGCTCCACCAGGGCAGCCCTTGGCAGTACCTTCTGAAGGCCTCGCTTCTGCTGCATGAAATGGTGGCTCTAATAAAAGGAGAGGAGACATTTTCTATGTAACCTTCATTCATTCATTCAACAAATGTGCCCATACCAGGCCACTCTGTGCCAGGTGCCACCCTAGGCACAAGGAGAGGGTCAGTGAGCAAACAGCAACATGGTCCCCGTCTCTATGGGGCTTGTCATCTAGATGGGGATTCTCGACCTCAGCACCACTGATATTTGGGGCAGATAATTCCTTCCCATTTGTGAGGGGCTGTCCAGGTGCTGCAGGGTGTTTAGTGACATCGCTGCCCTCTTCCCGCTAGATGCCAGTAGCACTATCCATCCTCAGATGGGACAATGAAAAGGGTGTCCAGACATTGCAGAATGTCCCAGGGGAAGAGACAAAGTCACACCACTGCAAGCTCTTGTTCTAGAAGGAAAACAGATGGCCATCAAAGTAGCCAAGCCATGTGTAATCCATTGCACAGAGTCCTTCTCTGGGAGAAGGACACAGTCCTCTTTAGAAAGCAGTGGCCAGAGGGTGCACACTGAGAGGTCAGGAACTGAAATGAACGTCACCTCCTGAGTTACGCTTCCATCGTCACCGAGCATTAGCTTCCGGCTGCAGGATTTCCTAATGGAGTCAGAGAGAGCGTTTGTCTTTCTTTTTCATTCCAGGACAGCCTTTCCAACTCAGAGACCAGCTCCGGCATGGAGAAGTCAGAGAAGACGGATGTCACCGAGGCTTTAGATCTCAGTGAAAGACTGGTGTGTACCCACAGCCTAGGGGCCCCTCCCAAAACCTGGTCCCTGCAGGCACTGTTAACCTCGGGACAGTTTACCAAGTGTAAACCTCACAGACCTAGGCAGTCATTCTAAAAACTCCACGAGGCCTGTCTGTCACCCCAACATGGGTCAGAAACTGCACAGTTCAATTCCTTGAGAGCCTGCAAAGCTACAAGTATTTACGTCTGTTGCCATCCGCCCCAGGGTTCCCAAAAAGGCCTAGTGTTGGTGGATGTGGGGAAAATGAAGCCCGATTGTCCTCATTTCCAGAGCACTTGTGTGCTCTCTGCAGTGGCAGAGGGTGGCCGAACAGACTGGCACTTGCCTTCTGGGAGCAGCTGCAGGGCCAGAGCCCCACCTCTGAGCTGCCGTGGCTTTCCTTGCAGTACCTGGACATGAGCCGGACGCTCGGAAGCCTGATGAACATCAAGGACATGTCAGGTCACGTGTCCATGAAACACCTGTCCCCCAAAGAGAGAGAAAAGGTTAACCAGCTGCGACAGAGGGACCTGGACTTGGTGTTTGACAAGATCACCCAGCTCAAGACCCGGCTGCAGAGGAAAGAGGAGCTACTGAAAGGTTACGAGCAAGACGCGGAGCAGCTCAGGTACCACCTGGCCCTCTTCTGCTGAGCGCAGGCAGCAGACTCCTGGGGCTGGACGGGACAGAGGCCCCAGAGGGGAGTGGCTGAAATGTTGGGGGACAGCAGCCAGGCCCCGTGGGGCAAGTCTGTCGGTGAGAAGGCCACAGTTAGAGCACTGAACTCCCATATTCTCTGCACTCTGCGCAGGGCACCAGCTGTCAGCCTCTGTGACTCACTGGTGTGGCCCTGCTCACTCCATCCACACCTGAGAGTCGCATGCCCCAGGGAAGTTGCGGGGAGCACAGCCTGGATCCCCTATGCTGTACACGTCCAGCCCATGAGCTGTGTGAGCTGCCCTCTGCTCCCCAAATCCCAGTCCCGGTCTCAGGCTTGTGATGAAGCTCCTAAGTCAGCCTCCCGTGGAAGCATTCAGAGGGGCCACTGATCTGGGGACACTGGCAATGGGGACAATGAGGGGACAAGAGATCCTATCTGTCCATGTGCCCAGGCAGAGCAAAGTGTCCGTCCAGATGTACCAGTCCCAGGTGGCGAAGCTGGAGGATGACATCTACAAAGAGTCGGAGGAAAAGGCGCTGCTGAAGGAGGCCCTGGAGCGGACGGAGCAGCAGCTGCACCAGGAGAAGAGGATCAACAGGGCCATCAGGCAGCAGAAGGTGAGGCGCCCCTGGCCCTCAGGGATGGCAGAGGGCAACCCAGGAGGCCCCAGGGGGTGCACAACACAGTGACTGGTGGAGAGGAAGGTGGCCAGATGGCTTTAGACAGACCTTGGTTTAGAGAGAGCTTTTCCGCTCCCTGGGCACTGGCCCGACCCTCTCATTGGCACCCCCTTCTGCAGGCCAGGCCAGGCCGGGGCTCTGCCTGTGGCTTGCAGTCATGATCCAGTTCATTCCTGCGTCCAGCAGTCCCGCGTGTCTGGTATGAGGGTCCCTATTTTACACGTGGGGACACTGAGCTCAGAGAGTTGAGGCTCGCCCAAGTTTGCACAGTAGCCAGGACCTGACCCCAGGTGTCTCTTGGCCCTGGTTCCTGGCCCTGTGCTGGGCCAGCCCTCAGGGCCCCTGGTAATCGTTAGCTTTTTCACTTTAGAACCGTGGGTGTGCTTGCACGCGTGTGTGTGCACACTGTGTGTGTGTGTGTGTCACCTGCCTGAGCTCTGAGGAGGTGGGGCCCTAGCAGGCTGCCTCTCCCAATGCCGAGCATCGGGCTCTGCCAACAGGCCGGGAAGGAAAGCAGCCTTCCTGCTCTGAGGGAGCCCAGCCCCCGTGTCTCCAGCGTTCCCTGCTCTGAATTAAACATCACAGGCTTCCACAGGCGTGTGTCACGGGGCTTCCTCAGGCGGAAGGCAGTGTCCTTTTGCAGCGAGCCTGAAGCGTGAAGCTGGGCAGCGCCACAATCTGACATGCGGTTTGATGTGCCCTCTGGGGAGCCCGCGCCTTCCCGAGGGGCTCCCCGGGGTTGGCAGCCCGGTCCCCCAGCAGAGACAGCAGGCACAGAATAGGACGGCAAAGGGCCCCACAAAGCCCATTGTGGCGGTGGGTGAAGTGCAGGCAGGAGGGGATTTACATAATCAGCGCGCATGCATTATTCACAAGGCCGCGCACAGTGCGGCCCGCCAGCCTGCCACCAGCCAGCATGCCACGCGGGGATCTAACCGGCCAAGTCAAGCCTGTGTGAGCCCCCAGAAGAGCAAAGGCTGGGGACTCCGAGCTCACGGAATTCTCCCATGCAGGAAGATCGGACAGGACCAGGGGCAGCAGTCCCAGCAGGGCTGCCATGTCCCTCCAAGGGCGCTCACATCAGCCGAGGGAGGCCCCCGGCTGCCCTCTCAGGGAGGAGAAACTGAGGCCAGCGGAGGTGGTGCCTGGCTGCGCACGACCCTCCAGCCCTGGTCACTGTGCTCCCCCCACCCCTGCAGCACCGTCGCCCCTGGTGTTCATCCGGGCATCCGGGCACACATCCGCCGGTTTGCAGTTAACCTTTGTTACTAGCATGTCGTAGGGGACGCTGCTTGGCTGTGGGGCGGGGCGGGAGGGCATCAATTCTACAGTTTTGCTGGATTCTAAAGGGAAACTTTATATCCATCCTGCTATCAGGTCCTTCCTAGGAACATATTTTCATTTTTAGAATGGATATTAGAGGAAAACAGAACTTATTTCTTTTTAATGTTACACTTAATATTTTCACAAGGAGCCTTAACTTTTTCCAAGTCTCCAGGATAAAATCTCAGCACCTATCCATAAAGATGGACTGGATTGCTCCTCTGGAGCCTCCAAACACTCTCCACCCAGACAGACAGACACACACACACACACACACACACATGCAGTTTTAATGTTTAAACATCTTTTCACCAAGCAGAACTTTCCAGAATCACAAGTCTACTTCTCTTTGGCGGTGCAAATGAGACTTGATATAATATGCTGGGGAAACTTCTGCACCAGACATTCCAGAGAACATCCTGGTCTTGGGCTTCCTGACTCTGGGATGCCCCTGGAGCTGTCTCCATGGGACAAGGTGACAGTGATAGTAGCCCAGCCTGTGTTCAGTCTCGTCCACTTTCCACATCACTAGATAAGGCAGCAGTGTCCCCAAGTGACAAGTGACTTCACTCCTATGTCTCAGTTTTCTCAACAATACTGTGACAACAGAACCTCCTTCTTGGGACCTGGGGAAGGTGGCACAGCTTAATGCAGCAGCCTCTGACACGCAGCAGGCTCCTTACCTGACTCCCTGGGGTGAGAATGGCAACTCGGGGTGGGGGTGGGGGGCAATTCCTGTGTTTCTTTCAGAGAACTGCCTGCCAGCTGATGAGTCCCAACAGCCCGAGACTTTTCCCTGGTCCCCTAAAGTTGGCAGCTCCTTTGTAAAGCTCTCTTTTCTGTTCGGTGAATACAACTAGGGCCAAGGCCAAGAAAGAGCGGAGACTTTGTGAATGGGTTAAGCCCAGAATTTTCAATAGAAAACATTGAAATGCACAGAAGTTGCCCTTTGGAAAGCGGCGAGCCCTTTCTTAGCCCTTCCTTAGGATTTTAGTGTGAGAACTGCCGCTGGAGCAGCAGAAGCAGCTCAGCTCCCCTTCCAGGCCGCAGCCAATCAATCCTGGCCAAGGAGCTTGGCACAGCTTTGCTGGGTGGTCTCAACTGGGCTGGAGCCCCCAACCTTCTTCCTACTTAATTAGCTCAGATCCCTAATCTTTACAATGAGAATAAAAATAGTGTCTAACTCATAAGGTTGGATTCGATGAGAGCGTATTAATAAAACCCTAAGCAAATAGGGCCACTGGATACGTGTTCCCTGGCCTCCCCCAACAGCTTTGCTATTCTATTTAACTATTTTCCAAGATTTTCTTGGGCTCAGGTATTCTCTAGATACCATGTGTTCTTGACCAAGAAGTGATCCTGGGCACCCCAGGGTCATTCCAGATGTTGTATAGGCCAGGAAAGGACTAGGGGACTCAGCAATGCTCCCCTTGTTCCTCCTGCAAAGATGAGAAGGTAAAATGTGGGTACGGTGGTGCAGCATCTGCACAGAAGGTGGCTGAGACAAGGGCCTCACCCATCCCCCTCATCTTCTGCCCACTCCTTCCAGTGAATCCCAGCATCTTCTCGAAATGCCAGAGGTGTGTCCCAGGTTGGAACAGGCGAGGACATACTAAACACTCTTGTCCACCTGATGTTTTCACTCAGGAACGTGTAGAGGATCATGAACACAGAAATGCAAAAGAGTCGGCACCTTGCAACTGTTCCCTCAAAGAGAATCAGCGGCAGGTATGGAGAGGTGTTCTGCTCCGGCAGCCAGACACAAAGTAGATACAGTCTTTGCAGGGGGTAAGAGCCCATGGAGCGGAAACGCCAGCACGCCACCCTGAGGACGGCCTGGGACGCCGCACACCTCCGCTCCCCTCCCTCTGCAGCCCCAGCCCCTGCCCAAGATTTAAACAAATGACCTATGAGAATAGCAAGTGTCTACCCCAGTGCATTGAGGCGGTGGGGGGGGGGGATGCGAGAGTGCATTGGCTGACAGAGGCACCATCCTTGGCACTAAATGACTTGGGGACTTGTTAACAAGCTCATGACAAAGGAAGGGAGGGGTGAGAGCCCCTAGGAACAAACTAAATCAAAGAAAAGGGGGTATAAAAGGGGCCAGGAGTAGAGATGGAAGTCTTGATAATGACTTCCACACCTACCTACCAAGGGGAGCCTCATGTGACTCTGAGCTTCCCGGCAGCCAATGGGAAAGGGAAACCCAACTCAGCCTCCAGTTCAGTGTCCATGGGATGCACCCAAGCATTAGAACAGAGACTGTGCTGGGCGCTCCCCCAGAGGGGACACTGTAGTATAATGAACCTAAAAATGGCCATAGTACAGAAGAAACACGGTATCAGCAGAGCCATGTCTGAGGAAGTCCCTTGAGACAGACTGATGTCCTCACATCCCACGAATCCAGTCAAGCTCAGTGACAGCAGGTCTGTGATTGGTCGGGCTTTGCTCTTCGCTGCTCAGCAGCCACTGTTTGGACCCAGTCCAGAACTGAGCAGGGCTCAGACTGGAGTCCCCTGGTACCCTTGGTCCCATGGAAGGGTGTGACTCTGGGCACCCCAACCCTTGCTCCCCAGAGCAGCTCTCCTTCACGGGTTTTATCTGCCAAGCACTGATGTCCCATCCCAATAAATGGCCTTCCTTCAAAGCTTGGGGAGAGCCCAGTAGGGTTGCCAGACTGAGAGGAAAAACTAAGACAGGATGCCCAGCTGCATTTGAGTTTCAGATAAGCAGCCAAGAGTTATCCAGTCCAGGTATGTCCTAAATATTGCACTGAACATACTTATACTTTAAAAAATGTTATTCTGAAATATGAATGAATTGGGTACCTGGTCTCACCTGGTGACATGTCAACAAATACTCACTGAGCCCCAACTGGATGCCAAGGAGGGAGGCTCCAGGTGGCTGTCACACACGGCAGCCACAGATGCGTTTCATTTGGCTCACAGGGTATTTTTTAGTTTGGATGGTGTTTTGGGGTTTTTTTGGGGGGGGGAGTTTGGTCTGTAGTTTTTTGTTTTTAAATAGCGTCACAAAATAGGTCCCTTCCACAGAATACCCTGAATTTCTGGCCTCTCTGAGAAATTTGGAAGATGATGGTGACCAACCTCACAGGTCACCATCTCCCAGGCCTCTTAGAAAGGACACAGGCTGCTCCTGGGTTTGCTGCCACCCCCACTTCACCCCCTTCTTTTGCACCGCTGGCCCCTGGAAGCATCAGGTTGGTGACCCCCATGGGAGCTCAGGGCTCTCAGAACCTCCTCCCCAGGTGCCTCCACATGTTCACCTGCCACCACCTGGAAGGGAGGCCCAGCCAGCCACTGTTGTGTCCTCAGCACCTCAGGGGTCTCTTTCCTCTGGGCACTGCCCTTGAGGTGCAAGGTCTTGAGGATGCCAGGGTCAGCACCTGCAAATCAAACCCCCAGCAAACAGCAAGCTCCAGAGCTGGGGTGATGGCTTCCAAACAGGCTGCAGTCCCTAACAGGAGGCCAGCCAGTCTGAGTTTCCGAGCACGTCCACCATGGGGACATTTAGGGGGAAGCCCCCGGGGACATCCAGCCCTGCTCAGGGAGGTTCCGTCACCAGCTGCAGCAGATTCATCCTCAAGAAGAGTGCAGTGTTCTGTGGGGACCCTGGCTGGTCAGCCTCCTCCTAGCTGGACTCTGAACAGAGATCCCCAGGAGACTCCTCAGGGTGGTGGACCATTGTGCCCAGTCACACACCCTCCCGCAGCCCTCATCGTCACTCCCTGCCCCAGGGAAGCCCCAACATCCCGAATGGCCTCTGAAAGCTGAGAAGAGCTCATTTTTCTTTGAGGCAAAAAAACATAGAGAGTGAACGTAAGTTTAAGGTTGCCCGTGTGCTTTCTGTATCGAAGAGACACTTGTTTATGGAGATGGTGAAGGACAAGAGGCAGAGCTCAAATTTCCAGGTGAGCCAGAAAGAGAAGAGAGGAAGCAGGAGGCCAACAGCAGAGAACCCTGCTGTGAACCAGGCACTTAGTACACGCCAGGCACGGGACATGGCTCATCTCACTTAAACTCCACGGCGCCCTATGGGATGGGCATTGTTACTGTCCCAACTTAGGAGGAGTCTGAGGCTCAGAGACTAATCTGTCCAGAGTCCCCCGAGTGGAGCCCACTGCAGGTCTGACACCAGGTCAGTGTTTCTTGCCCTGCTTTGGGTGATAACCATTCAGGTCATGGCTGATCCCATCTGGGTGGTGTCTCTTGATTTTCAAGGAGGCACCCTCCAGAATACCCTTTTCTTGAGAGCTGAGGATCAAGGCTGTGAAGTCTGAACCATTGCCATTCACAATTCAGCCTTGACGCTGGAACTGCCCCAAGCACACCCCCGCCTTGCCACAGCAGAGGCGAGCTCCTGGAGAGATCAACACCTTTCTGTTGAATGTGAGAGGAGATATGTTCAAGTTTGAAAAAAGGCCATAGTTATTCTGAGACAATAAAATCATCATTGGAAAATTTCAGATATTCTATGTAAGGGACATTTTTGGAAAGCAGAAGCCTGTTCTCAATCAATACGCTTGTCCTAAGACAAGAAGGTGGCTACTGCTCAGAGCAGATGTCAGGACAGAGAGCATGCCAAGGGTCCCCCTAGATCTGAGAACTTTGCAACGAGAAGGTGGGCACCACCTGAGCTAGGCTTTGGCAGGATACCTTGAGATATGGGGTCAGCCCTGAAGTCGCAGAAATGTCCTGCTTCTCTGAGCTGTGAAGGCCTCCTCCGGCTCGGGAACAGCTGTGCACGAGGTGCCGAGTGAGCATCCCATTCTCCAGCTCTCCAGCCAGGGGTTCCAGGCTCCGTGTCTAGGATCTCCATGATGCAGAAAGATGTCTTCCAGGTTTCTTGCAAAGCGTGGGTTGCCTGGAGTCCTTAGGGTGATGGAGTCATCATGTCCACCTCGGAAGAGACAGGCCATGTGAAATCCACTCCTCCATCTTGCCCACTCATCAGTCTCCCTCCCTAGTGAGCTTCAGATCCGGACCTTTCTTTCTAAGTTCCCATGGCTTCTTGTTTTCTGTCTTTTACGATGCCATTCATTAAATTGCTTTCACTGCCGCTAACAATCTTTTATAATTGTGTGCGGGTTGTATGCTAAAGAGGAAAATCAAGTTTCTAGTCTTCAAGAAAATCTAGAAATTTGTCAAGTACCTCGTTTAGGCTAGCCAGGGTGCTAATGAACGAAAAGAGGTGCTGTCCTATCCCTTATCCATTCCACAGACACTTACTGAGAGCCCATGACGTGGCAGGTGCCAGCCATGTGTCCAGGCCAATCATGTACTCCCAGTGGGGCAGTATCACCCCTCAGGGAGCCAACATTTATTTTGTTTTCCTGGTACCAGGAATTAAACCCAGGGGTGCTCTACCACTGATCCACACCCCCAGCCCTTTTTATTGTTTATTTTGAGACAGGGCCTCTTTAAGTTACTAAGGCTAGTCTTGAACTTGTGATCCTCCTGCTTCAACCTCCGAGTTTCTGGGATTACTGGCACGGGCAACAACACCCAGCCAACATTTATTCTTTATATATAAGGCACAAGTACACATATGCACGTTGCGCCTTCCTGATCTGAAAGTCCCAAATTCAAAATGTTCCAAAATCCAAAACAATCCATGATGCCACAAGTGGAAAATTACATACTATGAAACTGTTTCCTGCACAAAATTATTTAAAATATTGTATCAATTACCTTCCATCCCTGTGTGGAAGGTGTATATGGACCATAAATGAATCTGGT
>CM053400.1:9275671-9333594 GCA_028644305.1 Xerus rutilus
AAAAAAAAAAAACCGCACCAAAGTCCGAAGCAAGTTTTTCTCTAGCACCAGAATAGATCGCTTGGTTAAGCAACAGTTCAAGCAGCTGGTGCAGGTCTGAGATCCAAAATGTGTGAAAAATCCATTGTTTGTTGAACAGGCATATTTAAATTTGCATATGTTAAATACAAGGGCTTTATGAAGCTCTGTATTTTAGGTCTCTCAAAGGAATATGTTAATGTTTAGCGCATCAACGTCACCGTCCAAGGTGGCGATTTGTTCTCCCGGGGGGAGGGGGAGGAGGAGGAGGGGTAGGTAGAGGAAGAGGAAGGGGGGGAGGGGGAGAAGGGGGAAGCAGGTGGGAGGAGGGGGAGGAGGAGGAGTCTCCTCAGCCCCGCCCTCCCTCTCCCCGAGCCTCTCCCTGCCGGGCTGCTCCCTTGGCCGTCGCTGATTGGCTGAGTGGTAGTTACCCAACGCAAGACAAGCCAATCTGATCTCCCTGCTAGTTCAAGCTGGGCCAATCAGCATCTCTGTCCTTGGGATGCCGTTCGGGATATTGGTGGTGCTGGCGCAGAGAGAGGAGGTGCAGTTCCAGGGCTGGGGAAGGCCTTTCCAGTTGTGTCCGGAGAGACGAAGCCGGTATTGGGAAACAGAAGGTTGGAGGTGCAAGGCGTAGAGAGACAAGGACCCCGGGCCCAGAGCGCACAGGTCCTGCAGACACCAGGCAGGCGCCAGGGAGCGTATGCTGCCATGGAGGCAGCGCATCTCCATTTCCCCGACTCCCTTGCAGCTAGAAAGGCACAGTGTGAGCTCTGCCCAAGGACATGAATGAAAGCCCTCAGAAGGACTTCCCTAGGAGAAAGCCTTGCCCCTTTGCCCTCTGTCCCCTTTCAAACCTGCTCCCGGGGTTCAGGTTTGGAGCAAGAGCAGCCATCTTGGGTTAGACAAAAAGCCAAAAGCCAAAGCCACCCCCCCCACAAGGACAGTGGGCTAGAAAGACAAGAGCGAGGGGTGGGCGCCTGGCGGCATCCATGAGTACAGAACTGCCCACCTCTGTGCTTCTAATGTAGGACAAATAAGCCCCTACCAGTTGAAGCCACTGAGTCAGCTGGGCATGTCTGTGCTGTGCAACAAACCACCCCAAACTTAGTGACTGAGAATGACATTTCTCATGAATCCATGGATCAAGCTGAGCACTTTTGCTGTCGAGGATGGCTTGGCTGGAGCTGGATGGTTTAGGGTGGCCTTGTTCACATGCCTGGTCACTGGCCGACAATGAGTTAGGTCAGTGGATCTCAACGAGGGGCAAATTAAACACCACACATTTGATAATGTGTGAATATAATTTTGATTGTCACTGCTGTGGCAGGGTACTGCTATCATCTAGTGGATCAAAAAAAGGCATGGAACAACACCCCAAGACAGAATCATTGCCTCTCAAATGTCAGTGGTAGTGAGGTTGAGAAGCCTGGGTACAGAGGCCTCCAGCTGGAACAGCTTGTCTTAGCTCACCATGTTCGGTTAGCATCCAACCCACCAGACCAGGCTCGCTCATGCAGCAGCAGTCACAGGTTCCCAGGAACGGGAGTGAGAGCCAGCCCCGAGACACAAGCAGCATTCAAGTCTCTACCTGCCTTGTGTTTGTTTATACCTCATCATTTGAAGCCAGGGTTGATGTGAGTGGGGCTCTAGATCTTTACAATCTGCCCACATCCAGTTTCTGTTATTGGAAGCTGACTTGTTCCCAGCTGCCGCAGGAGGAGAAAGCTACCTTGATTCCTGATGACTTGCCAGTTCCTAGTTCCCTTCCTTGTGAAGATAGTTCGACTGCTTGCTCTGGGGTTCCACTAAGACCCTTTGTATCACACAAGATTCCTGGATTGCAAGCAACAGAAATTTCCTGTGGCTAACAGGCAGAAAGGGAGTTAGTTTGTTATTGCAAGGAAATGAGGAAGTCTAAGCAAAGAAGAATCTGGCGTGGATACTCAGGGACCTGCTTTTCCTCCCCATCCATGCTCCCTTTTGGTATCCACTGGCAGAGTGTCTGTTAATTGCAGCCTTCACTGTGACACTGCTACACAGTCCCCACTGGTGTTCCTGAAAAGCCAGCAGCAACCTCTTCATGGGGAGAGGGCGCACTCCAAGGTACAACAAAGTACCTCCAAGAGGATCCCTCGAAACCCAATCTTCCCCTGCTCCTCCAGGAAACTACGACAAAGTGCTTCCTTCCGCCCTTGCCCACGGGAACTGGTTCGGATTCTGAGAATCGTGACTGTGACGATAAGGTGCCCTTCTCTTACAACTTGGCAGTTGCAGAAAACAGTCATGAAATGTCTGGGGGAAAAAATAGATCCCACAGCTGCGTTCCAAAGTGTGCTCCTGGGAAATGCAGTGGTTTCCAATTTTTAGGGACCTGGGGAATCAAAGCAAATTCCTGAAGGATCAGAGGAACCCCCATACCTGCTGTAGCTGATGCACCCCTCTTTTTCATGCAGAGGCCTCCCAAGCAGGAGGTCAGGGCCAGTGAGGGAGACTGTTCACGCTTATCAACTTGGCCTCATTTCCATCAAGACGCACCACCTGCATCCGTCTGCTCAGCGTCCCCAGTTATTTTGAGCCACCTCGACCTTGTGTGCCTGCTTTTGCCTTTAAACATTTTTCTTTGCCCATCTGTTCCCCAGGAATCGGCTGCAGTGCCTCGGCAGTTTCCTCATTTTCGTTTCCTCTCATCTTTAACATACCGCTTTCCTCCCTCAGGCCCTAAAATATTGGAAGCAGGTATTTTATCTTCTGACAAACTGCGGTCTTATCAGAGAGATCAGAGGTGCCCTTTGACTGGCAAATCAACTTTATGGTTAAATATCCAACCTCCGTTCATTCAGGCAGTGAATACTGGGTGCCTACTATGTGCTGGGCACTTATGCTACTATGCTAGACACCATGGCCTTGACCTTTGCTCTCCCTTTCATGTTCTGATCTCCTGCTTTAACTGAAAGGGAGTTGGAATCCTTACTGGGTATGTCACATGGGAGAGCTCACTTTGGACATTCATGTGTGTTTTGGCTTTGAACAGGCTTACTGCTGGGAGTTCTCTAAAGAGAGCTGTACGCAGGGATGACCCTCTTCTGGGAGTTTCTTTGTGCCTTTTGGCAGTTGACACTTAATAACTAACCATAGTAGCTACTTTTTTTTTTTAAATTTAGTTATTTTATTTAAATGCATTTCAAGTCATACTACATAACCAGAGCTCAGTTTTTCCATTTCTCTGATTGCAAACCAGATTAGTAGCTACTTTTTATATTGCTTTCTCCAGCATTAGACCCTGTGCTAGGTACTGTGGAGACATTACCCACTTAATCCTATATGTATCACTGCAATTTTGCCTATGAAAGGACAAGTCCAGAGTAGGCAGGCAACTTGCCCAAGGTCACAGAGCAGGGATCAGAGTCAAGACTTCTCCTTAACTGCTCCAGTGTATCGCCTTTCTCAGCAAATTCCAGGAATCTGCTGGTTTTAGTGAGGATGGGGTTGGCACTTTTTCTATAAAGAGACAAATAGCAAAAGCCTGCTTTCTATAAGAGGCCATTATGCTTTGTCGACCATAGGGTCTCTGTTGCCACTGCTCAATTTTGCCACTGAAGATGATAGTTAAATGAATAAGCATGGCTATGTTCCTATAAAACTTTATTGATAAAAATAGGCAGTGGGCCAGATTAGCCAACCCTTGTGTTAAACTGACCAGATGATTAATACCTGCACAGCTGCTTGCAGGAAGTCGAAGGATCATCGTCTTCACCTTGGAGAGCATTTTGAGTTTTCCCGTGTGCCGTGAGCTGCTCGCAACACTTCACCTAAGCGTATCTGACTCTCCCAAGCAGTCCAGGAGGAGAGAGGAATTCCATTTTACAGACGACGCCACTGACGCCAGAAAGGCAAAGTAACTTATGGGCTGGGGTTTCCGCAGCCAGCTCCTAGCCATCCCACTACACTGCCCCTCGCCATCCGAGCTGCATCTGCACCCTGGGGAGCTGAGCCTGTGGCTGGGAAGCCTCGACCCCCCACCCCAAGCCCACAGGGATGCCACCTTCCCTGCACATCCCTTTCTTCCTGGCACCCTGGCTTCCCCACCCTTCTGGACGCTGCCTGCTTCCTTTAGTTGATACCTTAGCTCAGGTGTCTGGCTGAGGCACCAGGCTAGTTCTCTCACCTGACTCTGCCTTTCTCTGTGTCGACCCGCTGTGGTTAGTCTTACAGTGTCCCTTTCAGTGTCACCAGCTCTTGGGTGCCCCTGCGGCAGCTGCGTGCAGTGTTTACCAGTACCTTCCATCTACTCATCCATCCTGTCTGCTGAGCAGAGAGCTGCTTAAATGACGTCCTTGGGCACAGTGATACCCAAGGACCAGCAGGTCACACAGCCTCAACCCCTATCTGATGCTTCTGTTGCTTCCTCAGAGGACACACAGGACAGACATTTGAGAGGCTTGTATTTTAACAGCTCCTGTTAACTTTTGTGTTGAGTCATGTGGGTGGCACAAAGGTGTCACTTTAGCAGCTTCTCTTTCTTAGCAATGACCTTGCGACCTAAATGGGCCACCCGATGATCTGAAGGGGACACTGAAAAAACACCCACTCTGTCCCCAGCCCCGAGGCAGCTCAGGCCCTCCAGCATTCACTGGACAAATATTTCCCTGGCACTGACCTCAGGGCCAGGCACCACGTGGGCACTGAGGACTGGGAGTGGAACCAGGAAGGCTCACTGGTGGGGGGGCATCAGGTATGAGCACTTCATTATGGATAGTAAGTGCTCAGCCCCAACCACAGGGGGCTTCCCTGGAAGAATTAGATCCTTTCTCAGTCACACAGCGTGGGATCCAATAAATCTCACACTTCAACACGGCTACGCTGGCCCTCCCCTGCTTGCCTACAACCAGGAACATTCTAGGACCAGCACCCAGTGCCCAACACAGTATGTCTTGATTGCCTGAACATAGCAGGCTGCTACTTCCTCAGAGTAGCTGCTGCCAGTGTAAAAGCCACAATCAGCCGCCCATATTAGTACCATCTTAAGAAGGGGTCCAGGAGGGCAGCGCAGAAGCAACATCGCTGGATTTTAAGGTACCCCGATGCACGCTTGCGCACACACGCATACTCTCCAGCCCATTTGAGTGTCAGAAACTGAGCTGCCCATCACTTGGACCCTCCAGTGACCAGTGGCTATATGGTACTAATCTGAAAGATCATGGAGGTTCTCAAATAAATTCCTAGTATCCAAGATCCCCCGCAAAGACAGCTCTGTAGACAAGGCTTCTACCTGCAGCTCTTGACCCCCATCATGCCCTTTTCTTCCTGCCCCACTTGGGTGGCACCATGCCCCTGACACCAGCTGTTCCCCATTGCACCCTTTGCCTGGCTTCTAGATTTTGAAGACATAAGAAAGCCTCTGAGGCCAACCAGCCTGGGACGCCTTGCCCTCACCCCAACTGCTCCAAGTGAGTATCTGTGTTGTCCCTGAACCTTGACCTCTGAGCATCTGGCTCAGTCCTTCAAGGCTTTCCTGATGAGCACAAAGTGTGATGATTCGTTAGCATACTGGTGTCTGTCAAGCAGGAAGCCCGGCTGCCTTCTCTGAGCTGGCTTTATCTCTAACAGCCTCCCCTGTCCCATCTGGCTTCCCCAGGTCTCAGGCTGGAGGGACCACCCAGGGCTGCCACGCTCCGGAATGCCTCCTGCCACTCCCCTTGGCCCAAGGACTCTTCCCATCTCCTTTCTCCCCTTCTTGCTTCTCCCCACTCTTCTCAAAATGCTGCTGTTGTTCTTGATATCCTTCCACCCCTCCCCAAAAGACAGTTACACAAGTAGATGTGGGAGGAAGAAAAGAACCCAAGTCAGCGATGACTAAGTGGCCTCCCTCCCTGCCGCTGGAACTCTTCAGAATCGGCTCTCACTCGCCCCTGCCTCTGTACAAGTCCTTTGCCGAGGGTGTGATTTTTCCTGAAGATCATTCTTTCCACATGACCAAACACTGTAATGTGTCACCAGTGCAGATCCCTTCTCTCTGCCAGAACCCATGCTTGGGGCACGACACTTATGGTCATTCCAAATGACTTGCCCTAATGAAGAGGCAGGTGAAGTTTCCCACAGGTTCCGTTTCCACACAGAGCCCAGCGCTTTGCTTTGCTTTTCTCTCCTTTACTACTTATTTGGTTTCAGGGGCTGAAGGGCTGGGGGGAGTCCTTTTCCTGAAGTCTGATGATCTCAGAAGGGGAAAGTTCAGATGTAAAGTTGCCCTCAACATGCATCTGTGGTTTGGGTCAGATAGCCACAGCCTACTCCACAGTCTGGGCCCAAGCCCAAGGCCCCTGAGATGGTCCCAGCAGCAGGCATCTGGAGACCTCCATGCTGTGCAAACCCTGACAGCTCTTGAGAAAAAGCAACCCAAGAGGTGTTAAAAGGGCTGGTCCATCCAGGAAGCATTTCCTGAGCTCAAAGTTTAACACACCAAGGCTCTGGTGATCAGCTCCTCTTTTAAGATGCAACAGGAAATGAAGAGGAATTTCCACTACCTGTGTGTCATGGTGCCTGCCCTCCCTCCTCAGGGCTGTGTCCACACAAGTCAAATGGGAAATTGACCACAAAGTTAAACAGACACAACCAGTCCAAACAACTCCAACCAAAACCCCAGGTTTATTGCATCTATATAAGTTATTTTTCAAGAAAGCAACCCCTTCACGTAATCTCTGAACTCTTAAGTTTGTTCCTGTGTCAAACAGATGCAAAACATTCCGTAATAAAACAGTCCTGTTTCATGCAGAATTGTTAGAAATCATGAGATGGGGCCAGTGGAGGCTTGCCAGAGCTTTAAAAGTAATTAGCTGCTTTGGGAGGAAGACCAAGAATTCGGCAAACCTAAACATCTACAGACCTAACTGTAAATATGCCAATCTATACCATGCCCCTGGTCCTTTGCACTCATTAAATCAACTATTTTTCTTCCGTTGGGTTCCTCAAGACAGCGAAGGGAGAAAGGAAGACCTACATTTTGCAAGTAGCTGGACCAAACTACCCAAGAATAGCAGAAACTCAATTCTAAGCTTTAAGAAAACAAAACCATTTAGGCTGAGTATCCTTACTGGACTCAAACAATCTCACAGACAAATGAATGAAAATTTCACATTTTCTAAACTCTGAAAGTATTTTTCTCAATTTCATCCTTTAAAATATATTTTAATTCAGTAATTTTCTGAAATCAACAAATGCCAGTTGAATGTTTTCTGTGCAAACCACTCTGAAGCATCTTTCTGGCTTCACTTTCTCAGGTGCTCTGGGAGCTGAGGCCCTGCATCCACCTTTCCTCTGCAGCCTGGCTGGTGGGAGCAGATACTGCACCTAAGAATCACCCGAACATTTTAGAGTCTACCCACAGAGTACATTCCCCCAACTAGATCTGAGATTCTCAAATTTGAGGGAGCAGAACTACCCTGGGTGCTTGTTAAAATACAGATTCCCGGGTCCCGCCCCAGAGATCAGCATTGCTTTTCTGGTTTGGAGCCTGGGAATTTGTATTATAACCAATAGGACCGTGATTGTGGTTCTGAGGCTGGAGGGCCACAGCTTTGCAGTTTTAAGGTGACAGACGCGACTGTGAAGATACTCTGTGAACCCCCAGGCCCCCTCCCATGAGTTTTTGGGAAAGATGTCTCTCCTCTGGGGCGTCCATCAAAATGGCAACATCAAGATCTCCTTGTCAGTCCACCTCAAGTAGAGTCACAGGTGACAAACTGGCCCAGCAGCTGTTCTGCCAAGTCATCCATGTGATGATGGTGCCGCCCGGGAGGACAGGGGCAGCCCCTTCCCCTTCCCCTCCCCCGGTCTTGGAGGACCATCTCCTGCTGGCCCCTCCTTTCGGGAAAGAGGCCAGCCGCCCCAGCCACGTCTAAACTGGGCACCTGCTCCCAGGTCCAGCTTCTTCAGACCCCTGCAGCCCTCACTGAGAAAGCCAGCGTTGCACATCGAGTCGTCTCCATGGCAACCGACAGGCTGTCACAGACAGTGGACTTAGAAGCAAGGGGATTCCAGAGAAGAGGCTGCGGGCGGCGCCCCCAGCCCCGGACTCACACCCCAACTGCGGGCGAGTAAGCCCCCTTCCTTCGCGCCGTGGTTCCCGCTCCGGCTCCTGCGCCGCACTGGGGAGCAGAAGGAGGATGGCTCTTTTCAGTTGGCACCCCAGCCTCACCCGGGAGGTGACGGCGGGCTCGGAAGCCCGGACCGCTTGACCCCGGGCGACTGCGGAGCCCCGCGCGGGGCGGGAGGCGGGGCCGAGGGTGGGGCGCGGGCGGTCCCCGAAGTCCCACCTTCGGAGGCGGCGCCTGGCGCGGGGAGTGTCAGGAAGAGGAAGAGCGCGGCCGGCGGCGGTGCGCGGCGCGCAGCGAGCTGCGGCCGGGCGGAGGCGAGCGCCGCGCGGGCCACCATGGCCACGGACGAGCTGGCCACCAAGCTGAGCCGGCGGCTGCAGATGGAGGGCGAGGGCGGCGGCGAGGGCGGCGGCGAGGCCGCAGAGCAGCCCGGCCTGAACGGGGCGGCGGCGGGGGCGCCCGACGAGGCGGCCGAGGCGCTGGGCAGCGCGGACGGCGAGCTGAGCGCCAAGCTGCTGCGGCGCGCGGACCTCAACCAGGGCATCGGCGAGCCGCAGTCGCCCAGCCGCCGCGTCTTCAACCCCTACACCGAGTTCAAGGAGTTCTCCAGGAAGCAGATCAAGGACATGGAGAAGATGTTCAAGCAGTGAGTGCCCCGTGCCCCGCCACCCGGCCTCGGCCCGAGCCCCGACCCCATCCCGCCGCGCCAGCCCCGCGCCCCCAGACCCGACACGCCAGGCTCGGGGACTCCAGCCCTTCCAGATCATCCCGAGGCTCCCAGTCTCGACACCCACCACGCATATGGGTCCGGGGAGCACGGGGGCCCCCGGCACGTGACCCCTCCTCATAGTGATGCCTCTCGGGTGCACCAGGCGCGCGCACGGGCTTGGGAGCCCCAAGGCTCCCCAGATAATCACGATCCCCCCTCCCGCCGCCGCCACCACCACGCATGGTCCCGGGACCCACGGGACCTTTCGCCCTGTTACTGACGCTTCCCCCACCACCCGCATCTACATACTGAGATGGAGGGCCTGGCGACCTCCCGGCTCCCCCCACCTCCTAGCTACACGGTTCCCCACCCCCACCCCGTACAGGCTGGTCAGAGATAAGTACCCCGGTGCCTCTCCAGGGAGACCAGTCCTGCACCCGTGCCAGACACATCCCTTTTGTTGGGGTCTTGTTATTTCCTCTGCTTATTCAGATCTGCCTCAACATGGGTTCTGGAAGGGACGCCCCCACCCCTCTGGTTATTCAGCATCTTTCTAGAAAACTGTGGGCAAAGACTCCTCAGCCCTCCACCCCTACCGCACTCCCCGTGTGTGGCCAAGTCCCAAATCTTTGGCCCTCAAGTGGTCTTCCTGGGAAAGGGCCCCTCAGTCCCTGTCCCCAACTCTGCCGGCATGTAAACTGCCCACAAGCAGTCCCCTCTAGGCAAAGTCTCCTTCCACACACCACAGGTCCACCCTGCTCATCGCCTCCTCACCCTCCCTATGCAGCAGCTGCTCTGTCACAAGGCTCCCCACCACCCAGCCCTTCCCTCCCCACCCCACACGGGATCCCCATGCCCCACACCCACTCCATTCAGCAAGGGGCCGTCCTCTCTGATGTGCCCCTGCTCTGTATCCCATGATCCCAGGCGCTGCACTGCACCAGGGTGGATGGGCAGCACCCCCAGGGCTTGTGGCCTCAGTCCCCCCCACCCCAGATCGAAACTTAATACCGCTGGGGAGGGACTAGAGAGAAAGGACTCCAGTTCCTCCTCAGGTCTGTCCCTGGGTCACCCTGTTGGGACTGAGATGGGAGGCCACTCTCCCCCCCAGCCGTATTTGTGCCCATGGGTGGTGAAGGTGCCCAGTCCCCTTCGTTAGCCCTGCCCACCTTCTGTTGCCTGTCGCCTGGCCCTGGCTCCTGGACAGGGAACAACCCACAGGTACTGGACTGGAGTAGATCCAGAAGAGGGTGGAACCAGCAAGGGGCTGAATATTGGGCAGAGGGAACAAGAGGTGTAGCCACCCAGCACAGGCAGGTCGAGCCGAGGGAGGAGTGTGACATGGCTGGTGCCACCTGGGCTGAGCAGGCGAGGGGTGTCAGCCGCAGCCACAGCAGCTCACAGCCCAGACACCACGCAGGAAGCCCAGGAAGGGCTGTGTCGCAAGCCCACAGCTTGAGAAAGGCTTTCCCACTTCGCTGCGTCCACAGCTTCTGCATTTGGCCCCAAACAGGAGAAAAGGGTTTTGGTTCCCCGTCTCGGGTGGTGGCTGGAAACCCCATACTTTTCCGGAGGTCAAGTCCTTGATCCCACCCGCTGGAAGTCCAGGGCCCTAGGAGCCCACCTTGACTCAGGGCCTTGGTTGGAGTTCTGAGGTGTCCTCTCAGCCGGACTAGCCAGGTCAGGAGGACGGGGTTTCCCACATATCAGGAAGAGCAGCTGAAAATCTGCTTGGGCCCCAGGGTGCTTTGTGACTTCCTTGTGGAGCTTGCCCTGGGTAAGTCCAGAGGCTCCTCAGTGACACACAGATCCCTGCATTGATAGTGCTACTGAGGCAGGGGTGAGCTGCGGGGACCCTCCAGCAGCCCTGTGACATGGGACTGTTTCATCACCCTTGTGCGGGGGGCGGGTCTGCACTCCTTATTTATCAGATCAGTTAAATAACTTGCCAAGACCACACAGGTAGAAATATAGGGTAGGGCAAGATTTGAACCCAGGTCTGTGACTCCAAAACCTGCGTTCTTCCCTTCTGAGTTTCCTATCAGAGACATCTGCGGCCACATCAGAGAACAGCCAGCACCCACTTCCCTGTGCGCAGCTGATTTCCCACTCCATGTACCCAGCCCATTTTGCCTTTCCTCCAGAGGCCTCCTTCTCCTGGGCTTCTACAGCATCCCTGTCCCCCCAAAATATAGAGCTGTTGGCAAGAACCCAGACCCCATAATGAGCAGGGCTTGGGAGGTGGCAGTTTGATCAGAAGGGGTGCAGCAGGGACAGTCTCCGTGCGTTTGCAAGCCATGCTTGCTGTCCTCTTCACAGGATGTCTGGGGACTAGTTTGAAGAGGGGTGCCCTGATGGAGAGCAGGGGCAGCTGAACCCTTCCAAGCCATTTCCTGGCACCAGCCCCCTTTGCTAGGAGGGGCAAGGGGGCCAGGAAGCTGGACTTCTAGGGAAGGAAGTGGCACCCGCCAAGGGCCCTGGCTTGCGTGGAAAGCTACAGATTTTGTATTCAAGGAAACAAGGCTTCACTGTGCCAGCCGAGCCAGCCCAGCCGAGGCCTGGCTGTGAACAGCCAGCAGACAGGCTCTCGTGGAGGACAAAACCCCCGTTCTGCCTCCACTGTCCAAGTGGGACTGTGGCCTCCTGGGTCCCAGCAGGGCCCGGGGATCACAGCCAGGGCATCAAATCCTGGGCTGTGCTGAGAGCAGAGGGGAGGGAGGGGGGAGCCTGCCCTCCTGGGAAGCTACCACCAGAACCCAGTGTAGGAGGGCGGCTGGCAGATGGGCATCTGGGGGCTGGCCTTTCTCTGGTGGCCAGGAGCTAGGAAGCCGGGCTTCTGTCCTAGTCTTCTCGTCTTCCCTGAGCCTCAGTCTACCCATCTGTTCAAAGAGCAGGCCATATCTGATAATTCCCAAGTCCTTCGGCTCTGACCTCATTCCTGAGGGGCCCTGAGAGCTTGCGAATGTCAGAATTGACTTCCAGAGACTTCTGGTGTGTCCAGTCAGTGTGGATTCAGCAGATATGTCCTGAGGGTGGTGATGGAGGGAGAAAGGAGGGTTCAGGGAGGTTAGATAAGCTCTCGCCACACGGGTTCCTCTTGGGAGAGAACTGAGGGTTGACCCCAGCCCCAATCCCCATTTTACAGAAGAAGAAACTGCGACCCAGTGAGGAATATTGACTTGCTCAGGATCACCCAGAGGTTTTCAGTGGCTGAACCGAGTGTCCTTGTCTGTACAGTGGGAAGAGTGGGCCCTGCTCTCAGGCTGAGTTCTGGCGTGGTGCCGGACGCAGAGGCATGACATCCTGGAGCCTGGACTCTCCTGCATCTGTAGCCTCTAACCCCCTCCATTCTCTTTTCCTCTCTCTACACATCTATTCAGGGCTGTTTCTAGAACCTTCCAGTGGGGAGGGGACATGGGACAGCCCCAGAGACCCTTAGGGATGCCCACGTCTGGGCTGGCCAGAGCCTCAGTGGGGCTCTGGAGGGTTCTGTAAGCTGAGACCTGCCAGAAAGGTAGTCAGCCCTGTAATTCTGAACCTACTGTGGAACCTGAGGAAGATGCCCTAGTTCCTTGTCTTGCCCAGCCCCCGTGGCCCTGTCCCCAGCTTCCTCATCTCATGACCCCTTACATCAGAGAGACAGGCTTCCCTTTCCTTCTGGCCAGCTCTTTTCTTCACAAGCTCCTGAGGCCACCTGCCCTCCCCTGCAGTGGTTAGGAGCAGAGCCTTTGGAATCTGTAGCCCTGAGCTCCAGGTGTGGGCCCTGGAGCAAGTCACTTAAACCTTTCTGAGCCTCTGTTCCTCACCCTGGAGCAGGGGTGAACTAGTGCCCACACTGGGCTGCAAAGGGCTCAGTCTAGCACCTGGCCCTGAGCTACTGTCACCATCATCCCCAAGTCAACATCTCTCGCCCCAGGCCCTAGTAGGGCCAGGTGGTGGTCATCAGGCCAGACATCGGTAGCCCACACCAACCCTGGCTGCCTTCGCTTACCCTCAAAGGAGCTGCCAGGCTGGCACCAACCCTTTGCTTTGGGCCTGAGTGACAGGGACCTGGTGTAAGAGTCCTTTCTTCCTGCTGAACAGACACTGTGATTGACAGCTACATATGGCTTTGATAAATAACAAAAATGGAGGAATGAATTCATTATCACTTAATTATGTGGAAGGCAGGTGGCAGGGGAAGAGCTAACAGCAGCACTAGAGGGACACAGAGCTGAGACTCCAGTGCCCATTGCCCCCAGCTGCCCAGCTGGGTCGCCCTAGGCAGAACACTCAGCTTCTCTGCACCTGGGAGGCCCTGGGGCTACAGGAACTACCTGGTAAAGTAAGAATCAGGTGTGAAAAAGCCCTGGTCTTTGTGAAGAGCACACGATGGTGCCCAGTCTGCGGGCTGTTGACATAATGGGGATGCTTTGGGAACACACAAGGTCTGCCCGTGACCATCACCCACAGATAGTAATGAAGTTTCTTCTGTGTGCACGTTCTAGAGAATCAAGTGAGGAATCACCTCCTGCCTTGAAGAGGCTTCACATCTTACAGAGAACCATGATGTGCAGGGGTCCTTCAGGGTAGGGGTGGGCCCACAGGGCTAGAAATGGAAGGTTCCTGAATTCCCACCATGAGGACTGGATGTGCTCGTGTATGCTTCCCATCTCCAGCCCCTGCCTCCCACCCTCTGTGTTGAATGAGCCACCAGGTACACCTGCTCCCAAAGGAGTTTATCTGTATGTCTTACAGGACAGATGAGGAGATGGAGGCTCAATAAGGTTGAGTCACTCGTTCAGGGTTGTCCTGAGTGGTGGTGGCTGATTAGAACCAGGTGTCCCTGCAGGGAGCCCTGTGTTTGTGATGGAGGTGGGGAGGGCCTCCCAGAGCAGGTGGGGGTGCCTCTGTGCAGGTAGAGAGTTGGGTCTTCCTGCAGCTGCCCAGCCGGCCTCCCACCCACTGGGGAGGAGCCTTTCCTGAACCAGGGCCACTCTGCTCCTCCCACCTCCCCTCTGCCTCTGAGTCAACTCCTCTCCCTCCCTGGGGACTTCTGGCTCCCCTTGATGTACACTTGCCTGCCTGCCCTGTCCTTTCTGCCTCTCCTCCACTATCCTGCTTGTCGTCTGGGGTCACAGCAGGTTCAGAGACCCAGGCCCTCCCACCACAGTAGGCAGTGACTCCACAGCCTCCATGGGGACAGCCCCACCCTCCAGCAACTCAGTTCCCCTGGCTGCCCAACAGCCTTCCCCATAGCCAGCTTCCACTTTTCAAGCAGAGCAGAGCAGGGCTCCACCCAGGAAGGCTCACTGGACCGTCCTGAATCCGGAGGGCCCTTCCCAGCACCTGCTGCTCACCCCACCCAGAAGCCATGTGTACCTGCCCTCTTCAGGCGCCTGGCCTCCTGCTGAATCCTACATCCTATGAGATCTCCATCACCCATTTCAGATAAGGACACTGGTCTCAGAGGGTTCTGTGACTTATCCAGTCACACAGCTGGTAAGAGGCAGAGGCAGGATTTGAACCCGGGTCTGGCTAACCAGGCTTCTGGACTCTTATTCACTTGGTCCATAGACCAGCAGCAGCAGCAGTGGGGAGCTGGTGAGACCTGCCAGCCCAGAATCTGCATTTTAACATGATGCCCAGGTGTGCACGGGAGCACAGCCTCTCCTCCACTTGCCTCAGGTGGACCAGAGGGTGACCTTACGCAGATGACTTCATCTGTCTGAGCTGCTCAGGATAACGAAGTGATGGAGGAGAGAGTAAGCTAGATAATAAAGACTGTGTATTAGGCATTCGGTAAATACTCTTTATAATCACTTCTATGACTTTTTTTTTTTTGGCCTTTTTGCAGTGCTGGGGATGAAACCAGCAAGTGCTCTGGCCTCCAGCTGCATCCCCAGCCCAACAGTGGTTATTATTAAGAGCAGGCAGGAGAGCCAATCTCAGTGGCACACACCTGTAATCCCAGCATTTTGAGAGGCTGAGACAGGAGAATCATGAATTCAAAGCCAGCCTCAGCAACTGGCAAGGCACTAAGCAATTCAGTGAGACCCTGTCTCAAAATAAAAAATTAAAAGGCTGAGGATGTGGCTCAGTGGTCAAGTACCGCTGGTTTCAATTCCCAGTACCAAAAAAAAAAAAGACATCCCTGTCCCCAATCCTTGACAGCCTCTGCAAATTGCTGTCAGTCTGGAGGCTCCCACTTGATCCTCAGACTCACCAAAAAACCCCACGGTGGAGCCATGAGCACCACACTGGCTCGTTCCTTCTCCCTCCCTCTCTCACCCCCCCACCTCCCTTTCTCGCTCCCCCTCCGCTCTTGGCTGACACAGGGCAACAGATCAAGATCAGATTCTGCAGATAGAACTGGAGAAAGTGGCCCGCGCTGGCCTTTCCCCACTTGGGTTGGGCAGTGAGGGCAGGTGCGCCACCAGCACTAGGTGCCCTCCTGCCTGTGCCTGTGCCTGGGCGGGGCCACGCTGACCATGACAGCCAGCAAGTCAGACCTCTCTGTCCTCTAGAACTTTGTCACCCCAAGGAACCTGCCTTCCCATTTCTCAGAACAGAGCATAGAGGCCCAGAGCCTCCCTACAAGGAGGGGGAGGACTATTCGTACAATGAAATTAGTAGGATTGAAGCCCCTGCCAGGGGCTAATTTATTTACTCCCTAATAATCCTAATGGTGGATATTAACAATAGCAATAATTGCTGGGTCCAAAGCCAGGTGGCCCTGAGGGCACCTGAGTCTGCAAACAGCACCCTCTCCACTGGTCTGTCTCCTGGGGCTCTGCATGCCCAAAGGCGCTATCAAAGAAGGCCTGGCAGGGGGTCAGGAGGGACAGAATCGGGTCCCCTGTGCTCCTACCGTCTGCCTGGGCGGGGGCTGTGGCGACAGCACAGCTGCAAAGCCAGGAGTGGCCACCTGAGCAAAGCAGTGAGCTTCCCGTCCTCAGAGGTACTCAAGGCACCAGGCACTGGGACTCTGCCCCTCACCCGGTGCTAAATTAAATGACCTGCGGTGCTCCTTCCAACGGTGCAGAGGCGGCCTGTTCTCAGGCCTGGCCGGGATCCCAGCCAACCCTGGCCGATTCGCTTGTCTCTGAGCCTCTTCCCCCCACCTGCTCAGCAGGGATGTTTGCATGGGCCCTGTGGAGTTCTTGTCAGGAAAACCCCTTCGCATGGTGCCAGGCTCAGAGAAGGCCCTCGGCAAAGAGCAGCCTGTACAGATAGTATTGTTCTGAGTGGGGCGGGCCTGGGTGTGGCCCGGGCACTGCTATCACGCCACTGGAGCCAGCCACCACAGCCTGGGACTCCTGGGGATCAAAACTGGAGTGGAGGAGGGAGACAGCCGGCAGGGTGTGACCATGCTCAACCCAAAGGCAGAGTCTGCTTGGGTGGTGGCCATGTCACTTTCAGGGGGGATGGGAGGAGATTTTTGTCACCAGCATCCAGGACAGCAGCTGCCGAGCCCTCCCTGAGGAAAGCTATTCAGGGGGAGGCGGGTAGGAATGTGGGCACAGTGCCTGGCCCAGGGCCTCCCTCTGCTACGGCAGAAAAGTGCTGAGCTCCAACGGGGGCCTGGCTTGTCAGTGCCACCCGATGGCACTGGCCTTCCCAGTCTCCCCAGCCCTGCAAGCTTAGGAGTGTGGGACCCTCAGGGGACCAGAAAGGGAGGCAAGGAGAAAGAAACCGTGTACACAGAAGACTCCCGTGCAGCAGCCACTGTTGTGTGGAATCAGCACGTTTTACGCACCTACAGTGTGCTCCCCATTTTCCATCCATAATCGCGTTACTCTTTTCCTAAAGGTACACTATAACAACGGTGATCCGTTATCAGAGTTACTGTGTAATAATAACCATGGGCGGGGCTCTGTGGTAAGAGTCCACTTGAATCCTCTCTTTCAATCCTCATTCTAGGTGGTTAAATTGAAGTTCGTGGGGTTAGGTGACTTCACGGGGCCACCCAGCCAGCAGGTGGCAGAACTGGGGTTTGAATCCATGTCAGTCTCAGTTAAACCTGAAGGTTAACCCCGAGGACCTGGCTGATCCCCAGCCTCGGAGTGCATCAGGCCCGAAGGCACAGGGCGCGTGTCTGTGCACAGGAGTCTCCTGGGAACAGCCCCCGTCTGAGAGCACCTGCTCTGGGGACCCCACACCTGGCCTCCCCCAGCCCTCTGTCACCTCGCCTTAGTGATGGATGTGTTGGCACTGCTACCACTCCTGCATTGTCCCCTTGGGGGTCAGAGCCTGCTTGGGATGGAGCCCAGCCCGGTCATTGACTGACTCTTGATTGATACAGGCGCTGCTGCACAGTGCGGTTTGAGCCGCAAGCCAGCCAAGCCTGGGGCTGCCAGAGACAGGGATCCAGAATCCAAGTCTCCTTCCAAGTTTGGACGCTTTATCTGCGCTTCCTCTGAGACGGAAATGCCCCTGGCTTTGGGAGAAACTCATACACTTGAGTCATAAATACAGCTGGGCCTCAGAGAGAGAAGGGCGTGGGACCCCCCCCCCCCCGGGCTGGGGCCCTCCTCATGGCGGGGGCTCGGTGGCTAACTCCCCCTGCAGTGGTGGGAGCTGTGGTTACGAGCTGCTCTGTGCTGGGCCTTTACTGAGTGCCTGGCCTACGTGGGTGCAGGCAGTCCTCGGTGTTCCCCTGAGAGCCTCTAGCCCGGCAGAGGTCCTCACCCAGCACCACTGACACGTGAGGCCAGATCATTCCGTACGTCCTGTGCACTGGGGTGTTAGCAGCATAGTGGCCCTTGGCCCACCAGATGCCAGTAGGCGTCCCCGCCCCAGCCGAGACAACCAAAAACATCTCCAGATATTGCCACATGTCCCCTGGGGGAGACACACACCCCTGAAGAACTATACTATGCATATGTGGAGCTCAGGTCATCTGGCTGCGGGGCCTGGACATTTGTCGTGGACCTCCATTGGAGCCAAGGTCAGAAAGCAGGGGTTGTGTTCCTGAGGGCCACCGAGGAGGGGTCCGAGTGACTTGCCTCAGAAGGGACCAATTGCCCCACCAGGCCCTTCTGCTCGGGCTGCCTCAGGGGTCATGAAGCAGCCCTGGCGCTCTGCCGCCGCAGGCAGGCTGGAGAGCGAGAAGGAGGGGCCTCAGCCACCCCACAAGGCCTCTCCTGCTTGAGATGGAGGCTGGGCCGTGGGAGCTGCCTGACCCTCAGCCCCAACCCACACCTGCTTCTGCCCCAGCCGCAGCCCACAGGGCTCTCTGGCCCGACTGCCCCGGGTGGGAAGAAGGCCTCAGGACTCTGCATTCCTTTCAGGGTTCCATCTTTCCTGTACTGCATTACTTCCAACCACTGACTCACTTGTGAACTATTTATACTCCTCGCACAAATGCTCCCCTCCGCACTCCAGGCAGACCGTCTGTGCTCTGCAGGCAGCGGCTGGGCACAGAGCAAATGTGCAGGTTTGAGCCTGACAGTCCAACTCCACCCTCACTGCTGGGTGGCCATGGATGGGTTACTTAACCTCTCTGAACCTCTATTAATTACAAAATTAGATGATTACCAAAATTAAATAAAATGAACAGGTAAAAGTTCCTGGTACAAAGACAGATTCCAGTAAGTGGCTGCTATTAGATATCCAGTCAGGCAAACTTTATGTATAAGAAGAGAGAGGCAAAGAAAGCTGGGAGCCCACAGCAGCACCAGAGTGACACGTGTTCTTACAAGATCTCCAGGTCCCCAGGTACTCAGCCCCTCTGTGTCACACTGCTGTCACCAACATTGTCTCAGCCAGCCAACTGGAGGCCTTGGGGACTGTTAGGTGTAGAAATATTGATTTGCCTCCCTCCAAGACCCCTGTCCCCAGCTGTCCCAGGACACAGGCAGGGCCTGGCTGGACCTTGCAAACAAGCCCCCGTCCCCTGGGCTGTGTGCTGCAGGCACCAGCAGCACCTCCCCAGCTAGGGACAGGCCTGGAGGCCACTCTGACTCACACTCATACCACAAGGAGAACGGGCAAGATGCACATTTAGACCCTGCACTGCCAGGCAGTTGGTGGCAGAAAAAAGAAAGGAAGTACGTGGGCAGAGGCCTCGCTGTCCCCAGCCCCTGCGTCAGCCCCGCCACCCTTGCGGGCTCGAGGCCAGCTCTTCCCTGAACACACCCCAGGCCTGCGCTCTGCCTGAGAAGTCGGTCCTCCTGCGACCTGCAGCCCTGCCCCATCCTGGACACTGCCCTAGACGAGGGCAGAGGCCTCAGACTTTCCTTATTCATTCATGTGTTACTCTTGCAACATTTCTGAGCACCTGTTGTTTTTTGGCCCCTCCTGGGGTCTGGCAGAACTGAGGAGCAGGAAGTAGAATCCCCAGTGCAGAAAGCACTGTGTGGGAAGAGCCACTCGTTTCCTGCAGAGAGGGCTGGAGGGCTGGGGCGTGGCTCAGTGGGTGAACACTTCCTAGAAGGTGCCAGGCCCTGGGCTTGATCCCTAGCAAGACGGAGAGAGACCCATTTCATATCCCGCTACTTCCTCTAACCTGTATTTCTCAATCGGGAATGGTTTTGCCCCCTGGGGGACATTTGGCTATCTAGGAGACATATTTGGAGGGATGCAAGTGTAAATGCCCCCCAGTGCCCAGAACGGCCCCCTCAGCAAAGAAATATCTTTCCCAACATGCTGACAGTCTGAGGTTGAGACTCCCTGCCCTCGCCCACGAGGCTCCGCCACCTGAAGTGGAGCCAGACAGTAGAGGAGAGGTGAGGCTCAGCAACGTCTCTCAAGTTCCTGTGGAGATGCTCTTTAGCTGGCAGGTGCTGGCGGTGGTCAGGGCTCATCTCAGAGCTTGGTCCACACTCTGTGGTATGCAAATTCTTTCTCGCTTGTTCATATTCTATTCAGTAGAGGGAGGCTGTGGTTACAGCCTGCTCACACCCGGGCTTGTCCAAAAGTCAGCGTTGTTAGCTGGGCCCAGCAGCTCAGGAGGCTGAGGCAGGAGGATTGAGAGCTCAAAACCAGCCTCGGCAACTTAGCAAGGTCCTAAGCAATTTAGCAAGACCCTGTCTCTAAATTTAAAGATAAAATAAAAAGGGCTGGGGATGTAGTTAATTGGTTAAGTGCCCCTAGGTTCAATCCCCAGTACCCCCAAAAAAGCATTGTTCAACATGCAGGGGCTTCCAGGCCATGTGATGAGCTGCCCATCGCCGCAGGTAACCAAGCAAAAGCTGAGCCGCACATCAGGACCTGCCTGGCTAAGGTCCCTTCCAGCCATAACTGGATGACGTGATGGTAGAAGATGCCCTCTGGACCCCAAGATCAGACTTGTCACCTCTCACCAGTGAGGTATGAGGTATGCCAAGATGTCCTTAGGCCCCTCTCTCTGTGCCCACAGGTATGATGCCGGGCGGGACGGCTTCATCGACCTGATGGAACTCAAGCTCATGATGGAGAAACTTGGGGCCCCACAGACCCATTTGGGCCTGAAAAATATGATCAAGGAGGTGGACGAGGACTTGGACAGCAAGCTCAGCTTCCGGGAGGTGAGTACCGCCCAGCCAGCTTCTATCAGGGCTACCCCCAAGGGCTTGGTGCCCAGGGTGACAGTGACCCTCCCATCCCCCTCATTGAATGACTGACACTTGGCTGTGTGAGGCTTCGAGGGTGTCCCACAGGAGGCACTGGGGGTCTGAGATGCCCTAGACGAGGACACATGGCCAGCCCTTCATGTACTGAACACATATGGAGCTTTCCGTATCCCTCAACCTGACCAGGCCCTGAGGGTACAGAGAAAGTCCCTGTCCTTCAAGTGTCCTGCAGTAAAGAGGAGGAGATGTCAAGAGGACACTACCTCAGTGCTGTGACCCGAGAGAGGAAAGAAGCCAAAGGATCCGAGGGCCCAGTGCTGGACAACTAGACCTTGGGGCTGTCCTTCCTCCCTGGGACAGGCACCGTGGGCGAGCCTGGTTGATGGCGGAGGAAGCAGAGGCTCAGAGCCACCTAGGACTGGCGCTAGACCCCAGGCAGCAGAGGGCTAGATGCAGGGCAGGTGGCCTCTGCAGGTGTCCTGGGCCCGCGGGAACTGGCAGGAAGCTTAACCTGAGTTGTACCCTTGTCCAAAAGTGAGACACCTGATAAAACGCACGCTGTGCAACAGACCACTGGAAATAACTGTTCACAGAATTGAAAACTTTGGACTTGGTGGGTTAAAGGAGGCAGGGGAGGGACAGGTGGTGAGGGCCACTGGGTGACGACAGGCTGTCCCAGGGGGAAATGTGGGCAGCCCAGGAAACAGTTTGAAGTCAGAGGACACAGGTTCAGATCCTTCTGGCACCGGGACATCAAGCAGGTCTTTACTGTCTCTCAGCCTTTTGTGCCTTGACAGCTGAGTAAGTGGAATATAGGACATACTTGTTTGGGGACCATGGGGAGCAGAGATGCAAGGCGGGTTGCGGGAGCTAGATGTGGATAGAGCAGGACCACAGTAACCCCGAGTCCCTGAGAGCAGAGTCACCGCCCTCCCATCCTGCACCTGAGTGACAGGCCCAGAGAGGGAAGGGCGGAGGGCACGGAAGATGTGAACCCAGCTCTCCAGCTCCCAGTCCTGCGAGCCAGGCCCACAAGGGGTGCCTGAGGCTGGGGCCTAGGTATGGTCAGAGACCTTGTCCCCTCTGGTCCCCACTTGATCCTTGGTGCCTGTCTCCTTGCAGTTCCTCCTGATCTTCCGCAAGGCAGCAGCTGGGGAGCTGCAGGAAAGCGGGCTCCATGTGCTGGCCCGCCTCTCCGAGATCGACGTCTCCACCGAGGGTGTCAAGGGGGCCAAGAGCTTCTTCGAGGCCAAGGTGAGGAGCCCGGGGACTGCAGAGGCCAGGCGGGTGTGCCCTGAGCCTGGCTTAGCTTGAGGATCAGCACAGCCCCTCCTGTCCCTACTGAGGCTGCAGAGGAGATGTGGGGCTCCGCAAGGGCCCAGAGTGCCCTTAAAGAGGAAGGGCCAGGGACACAGCAGAGCAGGCCAGACACAGCAGTGGCCCCCAGAGATACCAGACTGCCAACTCCAGCCTGGAGGAAGCAGAGGGGGCCTCCAAGGCCACCAGGGTGCACAAGCCCTCCCCTTTCAGTGCATCCTTAGCAGCTCCTGGGCCTGGCATCCCCCCAGGGTCCCCAGGGCTCCTGTCTTTCCTCATTTCTTCCTCTTCCTAAGCTAAGACTTCCTTTCAAAGGTACCTGCCGCAGGCTCCCAAGCATTGATGGAACATTTTGGGTTTCACCAGTGCAACTGGGGTACGGTGGGTTTCTAGGACAGGAAATCAAGGGTGACATCAGCAACTCTCACCAAAGGGACCATCACTCTGCATCAGCCACCGAATAGATATCTCCCAGCGACCCCGTGAGGTCCGATACATTGAGCCAGTTCTAGGTGGAGAGAGAGTCTGAGAGGTGCCTACCGATGGCGGGCGAGTGCTGGTGCAGGCCACAGCTGTGTGGCTGGGGTACAGCAGAAGCAGGAGCCCAAGGGGTCCCTAGCAAAGGCAGCCCATGGTGGCAGTAAAGACACCCCCCCAAGCCCTGACTCCTCCTCCCCACCCCCAGGTGCAGGCCATCAACGTGTCCAGCCGCTTTGAGGAGGAGATCAAGGCCGAGCAAGAGGAGAGGAAGAAACAGGCTGAGGAGATGAAGCAGCGGAAAGCAGCCTTCAAGGAGCTGCAGTCCACCTTCAAGTAGCAGGAGCCTGGCCGCCACCCTCCCCGCCCCAGCAGCCAGAGGCGGGCGGGTGGGCACGGCAGGTCCAGCCAGGCCTGGCCTCTGTCCCCTGGGACCACTACTAAAAACCTAAATTGTGAACAAGCTAGTTGAGGGGTCTCCTGAGTGCCCTGGCCACTGCCAGCTCCCTCCCACTGTCCCTGCCTCTGCCTGGCCCAGCCCTCTGCGGCTCTCACCCCAGCTGCCCTGCTGCCTGCCCAGCTGCTCCCCGCCCAGCTCCTGCCCCCTGTGCCTGCTCTCCTCACATACGCTCTCCCTGCCACCTGCCCCCTGGCCCTGGACAGCCCCTTCCTAGACTGAGCAAGAGGAACCCTCAAGTAGACCAGGGCCTGTGGGAGGCCCCTTGCCCAGACCTTTTACTCTGGCTCCGCCCCCTTGGCTGGAATGGGAGGACTTCTATTTTGGTGAAGGGACCCAGGCCCTGGCACCTAGTGCTGACATGGAGATGGGACCCCTCCAGGTAGGGTGAAGGGGCCGCTGTGTGCCAATCTACCTCACGGTCCCACACTCTGCCGGGCAGGCCATGGGGTCACAGGCAGAAACAGTGCTCCCTGTGCCCCGCCCCAGGACAACCTGAGGGCCCCAGGGGACTGTGGAGAGCAGGGCGGGGCGAAGGGTGACGCCTATTTAGAAAAGAGACCAGTACTGGGTCCATTCCCCAGGAGGTGCGCGGCACCTGCAGTGGGGAGCAGGACCGGGCCCCCATCACGCCCTCCCGCCTTGTCACCAGCCCCGACAACCGCCTGGCACGCCCCGCCTAGGAAGCATGGGGACCCTGTGCCCGCCACCAGCCGCGCCCGGCCCGTCCCACGCGGTCCCCAGTGCGCTTGCTCACGTGTGTGTACATGTGTGTCCTTTGCTGTGTCGTGAAACTGTGACCGTCACCCAGTCCGAACAAGTGAACGGCCTCACGTGAGGCCACAGTTATGCAACTTTCAGTGTGTCCTGACAGTGTCACTGCGTTTTAAAGTCGATGACTCTTTATTTTAGTACAATGCCGCGGGAGTCCGCCAAAGTCCCGCCAGACTTGCAGAGGTTTTATTTTTTTGGCCTTAGAATCTGCAGAAATCAGGAGGTGCCGGCCGCGCAGCCGCGGGGCCCCGGGTGGCGTTTGCCTTAGCCGATGTGTTTATACAGATAAATATAATTTTTTTTCCTTTGGCTTTTTGCTTTTTATTCTTTTTCTCCCATCTCACCCTCCCCCCCTAAAAAAGGCTACTTCTTCATTCGGTGGTACGATTATTTTTTTTAACTAAAAGAAGATAAAATTATATATTCTTATGTGTGAGTGTGGTTCTTGATAGTTAGTAGGGGACTGGGAAGGGAGGGGACAGGAACAAAGTGACCCATGTGCTGAAGGGCCATGCCAGAAGTCTGGGGAGGACAGGACCTGCTAATTGGTCTTCAAGGCCCACATGATACCACCAGGCAGGCTGAGCACCATCTGTATTAGTTCATCTAATTCTCAAACCAGCCCAGGAGGGAGGTGGTGTTTTTATTCCTCCTTTGCCTATGAGGACAGGCAGGCCTGGAAGGTCTCCAGAGGCCACGGGCCAGCAGGACCCAGCCCAGGCTGCAAGTCCACAGCCTCTGCGCTCACCATGAGGTCACCTGTCGAGACTGTAGAGCTCTATGGCCAGGAATGGCACTAAGGGTACCGGGATTCTGGGCTGATGTACCCCCAACCATACACTCAAAGGTCTTGAGTAGGCTGGGACAACACCCAGGGACATGGCAACAGCAGGGAACGGGGACTGAACAGATCAAGTGCCCCGGGGACCCTGTCTCCCCATCTGCTCAATGTGAGGGTAGACTAGGTTCTCAGGATCTGCTCAGCCCTGGGGTTCCAGAGGGGTGCTCCCCTCTTTCAGCACAACCTGGGGCGGGGGTCCGGGAGCAGAAGCTTGGGTTTAGGCAGGGCACCGCTGCCCCCAGGTGGCTGTGGGTGGTACTGCAGCAGCCAGGTTGCACGTCGCTGAAGGCAGCCCCAGGGAGGTGCACTTCCAGGGCTCACCCACCCCCACATGCTGCCCAGTGCCTGAGATGCCACCACCCTCCATGCAAGATTTTAGGGCAAGTATTGCCTTTCAATGCTTTTTCTCAAGGAAAGCACACTGCAATCTCTAGCATCCTGGTGGGAAGGGTCTCTGGAATGTGAACGTCCCAAAGAGGAAGAGCTTAAATTCATCCCCAGAGCTGGAGCCCAGCTGCTCAGACGATCCACACTGGACTCCAGCCCTCAGAATCTGAGACAGCGGCCAGCTGTCCCGTACCAGGGCCCTCCACCAAAAGGCGACTGGGGCCCAGCCTCAGCCTGCACAAGACCCCCACTGCCAGCCCCGGCAAGGGGGCTAGCTCTGAATTCTCATTAAGCCCCCTGCCACTGAGTCCCAGCCCGGTCCCTCGACAGAACCCCCAGGACCCCAGCCCCCTACCAGGCCCAAGCCCCATCATCAAATATCAAACCCCTATAAGCCCCTAGCCCCTTACTGAAACTGTAACTCTCTCCTGAACTTTAACCCTTATGAGCCCCCAGACCCTCTCTGAATCCCCAGTGCTTCACCTGGCTTTGAGGGGAGGCCCTGCCAGCCCCACAACCTTCTGCCTTAGTGGGCCTCATCAGAGAGTCAACAGCTGCACCCAAGAGGCCCAAGCCAGCAGCCATAAGACTCAGGACCCGTCAGCGGCACCTGCACATTTCCCAGGCTCTCCCCCTACCCCCACCCCCAACCTGGCACTGCTTCTCCTGAGGCTCCAGGCCATCATCTGGGCACGTCCACCACCCCCTCAGCCTATCCCCACCACGTCACCCATGGTTATTTTTCCAGCAGACTGGCCCTGGCAGCTGGGGACTCCAGGCCCTGGAAATCCCAGGGTTGAAGAGGGTGGAGGTGGGGATCCTAGCAACCTCACTCCAGTCCTCAAATTCGTTTTGGACTTGAGTCTGTAGAGAAGGAGCCTTCTCCTAGCCCATGCCCCACTCAACTCCCACCTAGAGCCAGTCTCATCCCACACACACCTTCCACCATGGCCCATCACTCCAAGGAACACTTATCACCCTGGCTGCCAGGGAGCTCCCCCAGGGCTATGCAGGGTCTTCTTTCTCCCAGCACAGGGCCTGATTTTAGGAAATGTGGGAAGAATTAGTGAATTCATTCATGGTTTCTGCACATATAGTATGTTAGCGCCTCACGGTTGAGCAAAGAAAAAAAATCACCTCTTTGTATATGCAAGCTAATCCTACTCCAAGCCCCACCCCTCCAATCCCAGGACATCCACCCATAAGGCTCCCCTCTGCAGGTACTAGCAGCTCCCTGGAGCTGCTTGTCAAGTTTTTGTTATCATGGCTGGAAAAACCAGGTCAGCTAACCTGATATCACAGTTTGAGCCACTGAGATAACGGTATCCCACAGGCAGGACAGCACCAGCCACACACCTGCCCAGAGGCAACCCCACTTCTGCCCAGTTGCTTCAGGCAAGGGTGGTTTTCTCCTGGCTGCCTCAAGGCATGCTGAAGGCATCTCCATGACCAGAGCAGGTGGCAGAAGGATCCACAGAACATGCCCACAAATCTCCCAGCTGCTCAGACACACACGACCACCACGAGCAGGTGCCGCAACAAGACCATGCGTGTACCCAGCAAGTAACAGGAGCACAGTGCCTGAGCCCTGGTAACTAGGGCCAAAGTGTTCCCCCTTTTTTTTAAATTTGGTACAGGGACTGAACTCAGGGGCACTCGACCACTGAGCCACATCCCCAGCCCTGTTTTGTGTTTTATGTAGAGACAGGGTCTCACTGAGTTGTTTAGCGCCTCGCCGTTGCTGAGGCTGGCTTTGAACTCGCGATCCTCCTGTCTCAGCCTCCCTAAGTGCTGGGATTACAGGCGTGCACCACCATATCCGGCATGTTCACACTTTTTAAAATCAGTAGGAAAAAGTGAATGTAATCCAAGTTGAATTACACTCACTTTTATACTCATGCAGTCATAAAGCAATTTGCAACTTGATGGAGAGAGGGGCTCGCTGACAGTCCAAACTCAGCTTTCTGAGATGCGACCAGATGACCAGATAAGGACCAGATGACAATAATACAATAACAACAAACACTCACATAGTATCTATCATATGCCACTTAGAGAAACAGCCCTAGGAGGCAGGTACCATTTTTACCCCTATGCTGTAGATGAGGGAGTGAATGCACAGAGAGGTTGAGTCACAGGCACAAGGTTGCATAGCCAGGAAGTGATGGTGCTGGGTTTTCCTTCTGTTATGGGTACAGTTCACCCCTAAACACAGTACTTGCCAGCCCGATTTCGGAATCTGAAGCAGATGAAGGCCACTTCAGTTTTCTCCAGGGACAATATGTGGTGTTGCCTTACATAAAGGCCCCGACTGGTAGAGGTTGTGAAACAAGGAAGTCACCCTAAAGCTGAGTGTCTACACCTTCGAGAGCAGCCAGCACCCTCCCAAGAAAGTCAGCATCTCTAGAACATTCAGATAAGTCACATAACAACCCTTCACCTGGTGCCTCTGTCCCAAGGCTTTGGCGCCGATGCCACTTCCATGGTTAATGCGTGGCTCCGTGTGGTCTAGACACGACCCGACACTCTGACACGTGACATTCATCTGTGAGTATCTGTGGACACAGAGGCGTGTGTGTGCACACTCATCCAGGTGTGCTTGCACATCTGAGGGCACATGCACGTGGCTGAGAAACTGCTGCCTCTCTCTGGATATAGACGACAAGCTCGCACACGTAGACAGCCGGTGACCCATCATCCCAAGTTACTCCACAGACCTGAAGGAAACTGAGGTCCAAAGAGGTGGCCCAGGGTATGGGGTCATCCGGTCACTGACAGGTCTTGTCTGCCTCCAGACCCTGCCAAGTCCAAACACGTCACCTGGTTCAGTGCACATCTCTGCTCACCGTGCCAGTCCCACACCAGGGACAACATTTTCAGGGCTTGGCAGCCAACAGCTCTGGGGCTGGGGTGGGCGGGGCAGTATCCATCGTCCCCTCCATCAGGATCAGCCTCTCAAGTGGAACAGAAAGCTCACCACAGCCTGAGACCCCAGGCCAGAGCCTGAGGTCCCCCCAGCCAGACAGACCCACCCCCCCCACTCACGCTTCCTGTCTGTGTCTTTTTATTTTCATTGAACTTACTGATTATTTTTTACTAAAGTAATGTGAAATTGTTTCAAAAAAAGAACCTAAACTGTGTAAAGATATGCAAGTTAGAATCCTCCTTCCCGCCCTCAGATGGCCACTGCCAACCACAGGCACATGGGGGTCTGAACCTCTTTGTCAGCAAATGAGTCCTAAGGGGACCAATGGGTGTAACTCAGAAGACAACCAAGGAGCACTTGCGCTTCTCCTGGGGTTCCCCCTCTCTTGGGGTGAGTAGAAAGGTGGGTTGCAGAATCTGACCAGCCGGGCTGCCGTCAGGCCTGGGAGCAAAAGGGTAAAAACAAGCTCCATGGGGTCAGGGGTGCTGCCCCCAAACTGCTGGGGATTCTGGATAGGATTTCTGAGCACTACGGCTGGGGCCGGGGCCCTGGGTTCGATCCTCAGCACCACATAAAAATAAATAAATAAAATAAAGCTATTGTGTCCATCTACAACTAAAAATAAATAAATAAAAATAAAAAGCCTTTAAAAAGAAGAATTTCTGAGGACAGAGTCTTCTCAACCCACAGATTTAGATCTGCCACTGACCTTGACATTTAAGTCACAAAACCTTGGGACTAAAAGGAAACCGAGTCTATCTGGTCCTATCTGCCCATTTTAGAGACGGGGAGACCAAGGGGCCTACATCTAAGTGGCTCCAGGTAGGAATCTGGCCAACGGAGCACCTTCCAGGTGCCTGCAAAAGTGCCGTCCCCAGCCCTGGGGGCAGGGGCAGGAGCCCAAGGAGGGAGAGAAGTCAGCAACAGTGCTGCAAAGATGCAGGAGGACTCTGTGACTCTCAGCAGGGGCCAGACTGCAGAGCCCGGCTGTACTGCTGCCCAGCCGTGTGACCCCAGACAGACCCTTGCCCTCCAAGTCTGTTTCCTCATCTTTAAGGAGCAGATAATAGGATTGGCCTTAGCGTTGTTGGAAGAATGAAATGAGAAGCTGGGCGCGGTGGTGCACGGCTGTAATCCCTGCACTTTGGGAGGCTGAGACAGGAGGATCGCGAGTTCAAAGCCAGCCTCAGCAACGGCGAGGCACTAAGCAACTCAGTGAGACCCTGTCTCTACATAAAACACAAAATAGGGCTGGGGATGTGGCTCAGTGGTCGACTGCCCCTGAGTTCAATCCCCCATACAAAAAAAAAAACAAAACTAAACTAAATGAGATACTAAAAGAACTGTGGAGCACAACCTGGCACATAGTAGATGACTAATAAATTATAACTAAAAAGGACGAGGCACAGAGAGGGTATGGGAACACACTTCAAGCACCGGGGGAGCCCCCTCCAAAAAAAATCCTGCACCTCAGCATTTGCTGTGCTTCAGGGTATTTGGAAAAATCCATGTTTCCAAAGCCAGCCCCCCCTCCTCCCCAAATTAAACAATAACCACCCAAGGTCAGAGAAAGCGCCTTAATGGAACAGGCTTCTCTCCAACAGGTGGCTCGCCCTTGACCAGGTGGGCTCGCCCCTTTCCTGCCTATAAGGGCCCCTGCCTGCTCCACGGCCAGACAGCCCCAAGCACCCCACCATGCTGGGTGTCACGATTCTCGCTACGCTCCTGGCCTACAGTAAGCTGGGGACGAGGATGGGGATCACTGCAGTCAGCCAGCAGTGAGCTCAGTTTGGCCTCCTGGGCACAAGGACAGAACAGGAGCCCCCTGTTCCCCAGGAAAGCCACTTTGGGGTCCAGTGTGGGCCTGGTTACCAAGCAAAGGTCAGATGAGCCACTTCCTGCTTGGCCACCCTGTGTCCACCTTGGTGGGACAGGGCTGCAGCTGCCTCCCCGGGGGTGAGGACTGGAGATGTGGTGTGGAGGCCTAGAGAACAAGGAGGCTTTCCTTTCTGCCCAGCCGCAGGGCTGTCCCTCTCCCCTGCCCACCCCTTCCCTTCTCCAGAGGGGAGCCAGCCCCACTCACCTGCCCCTCCCACCCGCTTCTCCCAGCCTCCAGCTGCGGCGTCCCCAGCGTCGTGCCCAACCTGTCGGCCAGGGTGGTGGGAGGGGAGGATGCCATTCCCCACAGCTGGCCCTGGCAGGTGAGTGTGCTGCGGAGTGGGAGGTCAGGATGGAAAGGGTCGGGGAAGGTCCCCAGGACCTGTGAGCTGACAGGTGGCCCTTCTGCACTCTCCTGCAGATCTCTCTCCAGTACCTCAAGGATGACACATGGAGACACACCTGCGGTGGCACCTTGATCGCCAGCAACTTTGTCCTCACAGCGGCCCACTGCATCAGGTGAGCAGGCATGACACCCCATCACCCCGGGGGAGTCTGATAAAACTGCTTTTATTGAGCACCTACTGCACACTCCAGGCATTCGGCTCAAAAAACTACTTACATCCACTGAGTTCATTTCTTGGGCACCTGCTATGTGCCGAGAAACTGCAGTGAAGACAGCGCCTGCTCTCAGGGAGCTTATATTTTAGCAAAAGGCAGAGCAACAGACAGACAAGGAAAAATCTAACACAGCAGAAGAGGATAAAAAGTCCAAAGTTCTAGGAGATACTGGAGCAAATGAAGGAAATGGGGTGGAAATCATCCATCTGGGGAAGGGTGTTTCGGATGGAGGGCACAGCCAGCATGGTGGCCAGGAGGAGGGAGCCTGCTTGGTAGGTCTGAGAAATAAGGACGCCCGTAGGGCAGCAGCAGAACGTGCCAGGGAGGGGAGGAAGGGGAGCCGGACAGGAAACCAGCAGCAGACCACACAAGTTCATGGGTGAACTTGGGCTTGGACCCTGAGCAAGATGGAGCTGCTGGAGGGGCTTCGAGCACTGGCGTCCAGAGACTCTCGCAGCTGAGTCCAGAACGAGTGGGAGGGAGGACAGGGTAGAAGCCTGGTGGCCAGCAGGTGGCCAGAGGTGGTGGCAGCTTGGGGTCCTTTATTCCCACGGCTGTGCTGGGAGGTGAGCTCTGGTCTTCCCCCACCTTACAGAGGAGGCATTGTGGTCCCAGCCTCCTGGACAGAGGGCCAAGGCCACAGCTGGAACCCTGGGGGCCAAGTCTGGGCTTGTCCCCTCCTCCTACAGAGGGGCAGCAGGAACAGACGCCCCTC
Source organism: Xerus rutilus (assembly GCA_028644305.1). Taxonomy (NCBI): domain Eukaryota; kingdom Metazoa; phylum Chordata; class Mammalia; order Rodentia; family Sciuridae; genus Xerus; species Xerus rutilus. The sequence continues at coordinate 9,306,419 of CM053400.1, forward strand.
CCCCAGTGAGTCCCGCAGTGGCCTCGCCACTCCGCCTCCAGAGCCCCAGGTTCCCTTGTCTGCCCCCTGGCTGGCAGGAGCCGGAGACCACCTTGACCGGGTTCCCCTCCTCTGCCCAGCAACACCCTGACCTACCGCGTGGCCCTGGGCAAGAACGACCTGACGGTGGAGAACGAGGAGGGCTCCGTGTTCGTGGGCGTGGACACCATCTACGTCCACGAGAAGTGGAACTCCTTCCTGGTGCGGTGAGTCCCCAGGCTGCTGGGAGGTGATGAGGCTCTGCTAAGTGCAGGCGGGGCCTCCTATCCTCATCCTTAGCTAAGGATCCCTGGGAAGGCCCGCAGGCACCCAGGAGCCTCCCTGACCCTCCTTTACTGAGTGCAGGCTGCCCACATTGCCGCCCGCCTGCAGGATGCCACCTCTCAGTTAATCTCCCAACAGCCCTGGACCAGGAAGGAAGGCTCAGAGAGGTTAGGGAACATGCCCCAGGGTGCACAGGCCAGCCCATGGCCAACTAGAAATCAAAGCAGGTCTGTCTAAGGTCGCCAGCTTCCATTCTGGGAACTGCAAATATTTAAAGTGGCATCTTTTATCATGATAAGCACCCCGCTGAACAATAAAAGTGACGATTTTCCACTTCATTTGTGGTGGCACGTGACCCACCATGTTGAAGCCTCTGCCCCTGTCTCTACTGTTCCACCTTTCACGATTGGAATGTTTATGGAAGATCTCTGGTCACTGTCCTGGCCACAGCTCACAGCCCAGGTCTTGCAGAGCTGGCCAGAGAAGTCAGGGCCCCTCTGCCCCCTCATCCCCTCTGCTTTGGATTCCAGCAACGACATTGCCCTCATCAAGCTGGCGGAGCCCGTGGAGCTGAGTGACACCATCCAGGTGGCCTGCCTGCCAGAGGAGGACTCTGTGCTGCCTCAGGACTACCCCTGCTTCGTCACCGGCTGGGGTCGCCTCTGGAGTGAGTACAGACCCAGGGGAAATCCCCAGAGCCTTCCTGGAGGAAGCAGCTCTCCATCAGCCTGCCACCCACACTGCCCCCCTCTTCCTTTCTGCCTGAACATTTTCACCTCTTTTTGAACTTTGCAATAATAATGCTAATATTTATTAAGCACATACTATGTGACAGATGTTAACAAATGCATGTAGTGGGTGCTATAAGGATTAAGTAGATTAGAATCTGCCAATCTTACAGCAGGGCTTGGTGTGTTGCAAGTGCCATATAAATAAAGTAAAATAAGCCATGTGGGGTGGGGAATTAGATCTTATGGTATACCACATGCCCAAATAGATTCCAGCCGAATTAAAAGGTTAAATGCAGGGGCTGGGATGTGACTCAGTGGCAGAGCGCTTCCCCAGCACGTTTGAGGCACTGGGTTCTACCCTTAGCACCACATAACAAGTAAAATAAAGGCATGCTGTCCATCTACCACTACAAAAAAAAAAAGATTTAAAAAAAAAGTTTAAAAGGGAAAAAAAGGTTAAATGCAAATAAATGACATTATGGGAAAGAGATCTGGAACAATACTTAGGACATCTTAGGGGTAAGAAGGATCCTTTAATATTTAACCCCAAAGTCAGACCTACAGGGAAATGATTGACAATTCAACCCCCAGAATCCCAATGAAAGACAACTCAAGCCGGGGACAGTGGCAGTGTCATCCCAGTGACTCAGGAGGCAGGATGATCACAAGTTCGAGGCCAGCCTCAGCAACTTAGCAATTCCCTGTCTGCAAAGTAAAAACAGAAAGGGCTGCTGGGCGTGGTGCCGTTAAGCCTGTAATCCCAGCAGCTCAGGAGGCTGAGACAGGAGAATCCTGAGTTCAAAGCCAGCCTCAGCAATGGCGAAGCGCTAAGCAACTCACTGAGACCCTGTCTCTACATAAAACACAAAATAGGGCTGGGGATGTGGCTCAGTGGTCGAGTGCCCCTGAGTTCAATCCCCAGTACTAAATAAATAAAAAGGGCTGGAGTGGTAGAGCACACTAGGGTTTAATCCTCAGTACTACACACCCACACACACAAAAAAAATGTTTTTAATTTAAATTGGGGGGCAAAAGACAACTCAGTGTACGGCTGTCTCTTGAGGCTCTGAGTGTGGCCTCCAGCCCACGGCCCCTTCCCGATCCTCTGGCAGATCCTTAGCTGGCTGAGGGTCCCGAAGGGCACATGTGTGGTCCCTGCAGAGCTGCGGCAGGACTCGGCTGCACCCTGACCCAGGCTCTGGCCCCTGCAGCCCTGGGTTAGGACAAGGCAGGGCCACCCAGATGCTCCCTGCTCACTGGGCTCCCTCCTCCCCAGCCAATGGCCCCATCGCTGACCGGCTGCAGCAGGGCCTGCAGCCAGTGGTGGACTACGCCACGTGTTCCAGGTGGGACTGGTGGAGCTTCATGGTGAGGAAAACCATGGTGTGTGCTGGGGGCGACGGCGTCATCTCCGCCTGCAACGTGAGTGTCCAGACCCCACACAGGCTGCTCCAGGCTGCCCGGCCGATGGGGGCCGGGAGGGTGCAGCAGAGAACATCTTTCCCCAGGAGACTGAGCCCTGCTGGGCCTGGTAGGCTTAGGGGAAACCTGTCACCACTCCTCCAGCACAGGGTGACAGAGCTGAGCATGAGTGGCTGCATTCAAGTCCCTGTGCCACCACTTACTACCTCTGGGACCTGATGAACCTCTCTGGACCTCAGTTTTCCCGTTGATAGAAAGCACTGTAGCAAACACTTCCCAGGCTTGCTGTGGGGACTAAAGGAGACAAACGGCCACAGAACAGGCTTCACTGAAGTCTCTGTGCATGTCCCCGCTTGTCACCAGTTGTGCCAGTCCTGACAGCCTGAGGTGTTAGGGAGTCTGGCTAGAATCACAAAACATCTAAGATAATCAGGGGCTGTCTTGCTTCCAAACACTTGGCCCTCTCCCCGCTCCCACTCTCCCGTCCTCCCCGGGCTCCAGCACAGCCCCTGTCGTTCCCTGGGCAGCTCACAGAGACTTAGACATGCAGACCTGAACAGCCAACAGACCAGAGCACAGAGAGGGCTGACATCATCCCCGGATCACACAGCAAACCAAGAGCTAGTCTGATGCCCCAGGACTCCCAGAACGAGGCCAAGGCAGCCCCCACTCCACATGGTCTGTGCCTCCCTCACCAGAACAGGCTGAGGCCGACAGTGGGTACTGAGGCTGGCAGCTGGGCCCACACGCTCGCCCCGGCCTGTCCCTGGGGGAGGCCTGGGGATGATGCCTGCCGGGTCTCTTGCAGGGGGACTCCGGCGGCCCGCTGAACTGCCAGGCGGAGAACGGTGCCTGGGAGCTGCACGGCGTCGTCAGCTTCGGCTCCAGGCAGAGCTGCAACACACGCAAGAAGCCCACGGTCTTCACGCGCGTGTCCGCCTACGTCGACTGGATCCACCAGGTGGGCGCCGCCGCCGCTCCCGCCACGCCCACGCCACTCCCCGAACGCCACGCCACGCCCCGCCCCCGCTCAGTCACGGGGCCTCGGCCACGCCCACGCCCGCTCCCCTCACTCTCATTGGAGAAGCGCTGACGGCGCGCTCACCGCCGCTGACCTTGAGTTGGGCGCGGTGAAGGTCACAGTCACGAACTCCATCCACCCGTCCCTGGGCTTCAGCACACACTTAGGTCCCCGCCCAGGACACACCTTCCCCCCAGGAGGGAGCTGCGCCCCTTGAGTGCAGGGCCCCGCAGTGGAGAGCGAGGTCAGGAGCGGCAGTTCACCTGGGGGGCGTCTGAAGTGCCGAGGGGGGCTCGAGTCCTTGGGCAGAGACAAGGCTGGCTTGTCGGGCTGGGGACTGCCTGCTGTGCCATGCACGCCCCTTCCCCAGGACAACAGCACCAGCAGAGCCTCGTGCTGCCCCAGAAGGTGGCAGGTCCCAGAAGCCCTCATACTGTCCTCTGCTCCTCCAGAAAATGCAGCTGTGATTCGTCCCCGGAAGCCGCGGCAGCCAATCCCACGACAGCAATAAACCTCATTCCCTCCAAGCCGCCTGGACCTTAATTTGCACCGCCCTCCTTGCTGGCTCCCAGCTCCCCAGGGGCTGCCCCTCTCACCAGGAGTCCACAGAGAGACACCCTCAGCCAGGCTGGCAAGGCCTGGGAGGGAGCCATTGGGGGTGTTCGTGGGGGCAGGGAAGTCCTGGACCAGTGTGGGTAGCCTGAGAGACCAGGATTAGGACATTTAGAACACCTGTCCCCTCCGACTTCAGGTGCCTCTGATCAGCTGATGGCTTCTCTGAGTCTGCATCCATAGTGAATCTGGAGGGGCCTCAAGGGCCCAGCTGCAGGTGGGGTATGGGCTCTCCCCAAGAGCAGCCTCTGCAGCTCAGGAAGCCAGGCCCCAGGAGGATGCACGAGCTCAGGGACCCCACTGGCCCCCCTGTGGAAGGAGGTCCCCGCAGGTTCCCCTAGCATTAGCCCCACGGCTGATGTTGGCCAGGGCTCTCTGCTTGGAGAAGCGTGTGTTGAGCCCTAACATGGGGAGGGTACAGGAAGAAATCTTCAAGGGGTCCCAGGAAGAGCTCTCACTACATGAGAGAGGTAGGGGAACTGAAGCCCAGGGAGGAAGAGCTGGGCCCCGTCATGGGAATCACAACCTGAGGAGCTCGGGAAAGGAGCTCTCCTGTGGCAGATGGAGGGCTACTGGGACTACAAACGTTAGCAACCCAGTGTCCAGTGAGGTGCAGCCAAGGTGGGCACTCTCCTCTGGCCATAGGGGCTTCTAATCTGGAGTGCTAATCTGATCTACCAAGGTGCCCCTGGCCCCAGACTCTGGCCTCATGGGAGAGGCCTTGGCTACAGCTGCTCTGATTGGTCCAGAATTGTCCCGCTTCCCCATCAGACTTCAGCTCCTGGAAGTGGGGACCAGGGCCTGCCTCCCACACACCCGGCGATGCCAAGCAGCTTCCCAAGAAAGACTTTATTTGCTCAGAGAGAAATGGATTCCACGAGGAGCTGGGCACCTGCTTGGTCCTGGGAATCCAAGGATGGTTCAGACAGCATCCCTGCCCTGCAGTGAACAGATTGCTAGGCGGCACATGTGAAAATAGAACAGGAGACCAGGAAACACTGAAGCCAGTGTCAGCTGGTGGGAGGAGTGTGGGATGGCTTCCTGGAGGTAGTGACACCCCAGCTGAGTCTTAAAACTTAATTAGAAGAAGGCGGGCGCGGTGACACAGCCTGTAATCCCAGCACTTAGGGAGGCTGAGACAGGAGAATCGCGAGTTCAAAGCCAGCCTCAGCAATGGCAAGGCGCTAAGCAACTCAGTGAGACCCTGTCTCTACATAAAACACAAAATAGGGCTGGGGATGTGGCTCAGTGGTCATGTGCCCCTGAGTTCAATCCCCAGTACCAAAAAAAAAACTTAATTAGGAGATATCTACATACAGAAGGTACTACTGATTGTCTGACCCAAACCACATTCCCAGTCGCCTCCCAGTCGTCATGTCTGTCTCTGTGTTGGAGATCATAAAAGCTAAATATTGGCTGTCCCCAGCTCTGACCTAGGGTACCGTAATTAATCTTATGTTGGGTGGGCACCTAGTATGTGTTAGCCTCTCTTCCATAGGTTTTTCATTTATCTCAATGTCCCCTCCTCCCCTCCAAAAAAACCCCTATGAGCTACGTTGTTATGAACAACATTCCCCATTTTACAGATTGGAAAACTGAGGTCAGGGAGAGCTAGTCACTTCCCAGGGTGGCTTAACTAGAAAATGGTGGAGCTGAGATCCAAACTTCGGTAATTGGGCTCCAAAGGCCAAACACCTGACTACAACGCTGCACTGTGCTGCAGTGTAAGGAGTCTGCTAGAAACACACATGGTTTCTGCTAAGAGGGGCCTGATACTCCTGCTGCTACACCCATCCTGAATATGGTCATGATGGCCAGAGCTGAGGCAGCTGCCTTGCAGCCAAGAGAACTGCAGAGACATCAGCTCAGACCCCACCAAGTTACAGATCCAAGGCCAGCAATCCTTCTCTCCCAAATGTCTTGCTACATAAAAAAAATAAACCTGTATTTGTTTTCACCACTGTAGTCAGTTTTCTGTTACTTGCAGCTCAGCACACTCTTGATTCATACCAGAGGGAAAATCAAAAGAGGTCACTTTCCTGGCTGAGGGTACAACTTGAGCAAAGCCACAGCTACCACAGGGAAAGAAATTCCAGCAGCTGGCCTTGCCAGAGGACAGGGGTGTTGGGATTTCATCCAGAGGGCAATGGGGAGCCCTGGAGGGATTTTAGACAAACAGGTGAGGGCTAAGCCAGGCACAAAGGTACAAGCCTGTAACCCCAGCAACACAGGAGGCTGAGGCAGGAGGATTGCAAGTTCAAGACCAGCCTCACCAACTTAGTGAGACTTTGTCTCAAAATAAAAAATTTTTAAAAGGCTGTGATGTGGCTCAGTGGTGAAGTGCCCCTGGGTGTTCAATACTCAGGACCAAAAAATAAATAAAATTAAAACAAAGAGGACTGGGGATCAGGTAGCTCAGTGGAAAAGCACCCCTAGGTTCACTCAGCACCACAAAGACAGAGAGAAAGAGAAAAGTGAAGGCTGAGGTCACCTGTATACGATGAAGTGTTCCTCTCATGACCTAACGCAGGGTGGCTTGGAGCAGGCAAGGGAGGAAAGAGCGGAGGCAGGGAGGCCAAGTTAGGAGGCCACTGCAATGGTCTCAACCAAGAACATGTGGCCTAGAAACAGTAAAGGAGAAGAAAAAGAGATTCGGTAAGTTTTTTTTTTTTGGTACTGGAGATTGATCTCAGGGGCACTCGACCATTGAGCCACATCCCCAGCCCTATTTTGTGTTTTATGTAGAGACAGGGTCTCACTGAGTTGCTTAGCGCCTTGCCGTTGCTGAGGCTGGCTTTGAACTCGCGATCCTCCTGCCTCAGCCTCCCACAGCACTGGCATTGCAGGTGTGGCCACCGCACCTGGCTGAGATTCAGTAATTATCTAAGAGGTGCCAACTGAAGCTTTGAGAAGCCTCCCAGCACCAAATCTATATAAACTTTTGGGAATGTGATCAAATGATTGAAATTACCATTTATTAGCTAACACATAGTGAAACATGAGCCACAGTCCTGTTCATTTAACAAGACGATGAAATTCTCAGGTGTAGAGACAAAATTCACTTTTGTACCCAAGAAACAATACCCTCAGCCCCAGAACCTTTGCACATGATCTTACAGGGCAAAAGGGATTTTGAGAAGGGGTGGTTATCCTGTATTATCTGGCTGGGCCCAGGGCCCTTATACAAAGGAGAGAGGAAAGTCAGGGTCACAGAAGGAGACCTGAGCTGATCACAGGGTGCACGCCTATAATCTGAGCAACTGGGGAGGTTGAGGCAGGAGGATCACAAGTTGGAGGCCAGCCTCAGCCACTTAGTGAGATCCTGTCTCAAAATAAAAAAGCAAAAAGGGCTGAGGGTGTGGCTCAGCAGCAGAGCACCCCTGGTTCAATCCCCAGTGCTAAAAGAAGGAAGAGGAGGAGGAAGACACCTAAGGACCAAAGCAGGAGTTGGTCAGGGAGAGACTTACAGATGCTTCTCTATAGGCTTTGAAGAGGGTAGGGCCCCAGCCAAGGAGCACAGTGGCCTCTAGATGCTGGAGGAGGCCAGAGCTTCCCTTCCCGCATCCAGAAAGAGCACGGCCCTGTGGACACCTTCACTTTGGCTGCCCTCTCCTGCTGGAAGGAACTTTAGGAGAACCCTGTCAGGGTGAGGGAGAGGGTGGCCTCAGGAAAGACTCCCTGGGATCTTTGGGATTTGTGGACTTTGTCCAAGAGGTCATAAACTGGCTGTTGAAAGACAGGGAACATAGAGACCAACCCTCCACCTCCAGCACCTGCCTGAGAGGAGGGTCCGGACAGGGTGCCAAGAGCCCTGTGCCAAAGGTCCACTGCGGTGCCACTGGGGGACCAGCTGCGATCACTGTGACTAGTGTGACTGAGCACTTGGAAACCTGTGCTGGGCACCACCAGAGCCCTCACCTACACAGTCTCATCTAATCCTCACGACCACCCTGATGATTCTCTCCCTTTCTAGAGGAGGAAACTGAGGCTCAGAGAGGTTTAAAACCTCACCCCAGATCATACAGCTGCTGATGGGCACCAGGATTTAAACCCAGGGCAGGGGTGTAACCACAGGGCTGGGGCAGCTAACAACCGCGCTGCCCACGCTCAGGTCCTCTAGTGACGGGGTGGCGGGGAAGCTGGGGGGAGCTGACCACCTCACTGACGCAAGCAGGGAGCCCGGGGATGCGGAGACGGAGAGGAAATGCTCCCAGAGGTTCACAAACAGCTGTGGGGTGCAAGCAGCCAGCCCCCAGCCCCCGTGGCGTGCCACCATGGGCATTTGTTGGGGCCAGCCGGGGGTCAGTGAGGCAGCCCCGCTCCCTTGGGCTGGCCTCGCTCCTCTGCCTAGTGGCCTGCTGGGGCTGGGCCGCTGGGCTCCGCGTCTCTCTAATGTACCCCTGGATGCCACTGCGCTGAGGTGTGGCAAAGGGCATGGATAGGAGCGATGGAGCGGGGCCATCTTGGCCACCAGCCACTCCTATGTTACCTCTGACCCAAACTCATGGCATAAATGACAGAGGGCACCCCCAGGGCTGCAGCTCGAAACCCCACCAGTGACAGGCAGTGTCGGCGGCCAAGGGACTTACTTTTCTGAGCCTTGGGTTCCCTCACCTTAAAGTGGACACCTGCCCCGTGTCCCTCTAGGGAAACAATAAAATAACAGTGTCGTGCAAGGATGGAGTCATGCCGCCGCTGGCCTCAGCCCTGGAGCCCTGGTCTCAGATCCTCCCTCTGCCCTTTGTCCCTGGGGAGAGAGAGCCTCACTCCCGGCATGTCTCAGCCTCCAGCATGTCCACGGGGATGTCCCCAGAAGCTCACTCTTGTCAGCTTGAGACACGTGTCTATAAAGGGTCACCTGGCAATGGGCTAAGGGGCCACATGAAGTCAGAGCATGAACTTGACAATAGAATAAACCCAACACTATCACAAAGTCGCCAAGTTCAAATGAACTTTTCAGATGAAGAACGGGACTTCTGAAATATTTTGCTGTTGTGATTTCTGTGCGCTAGAGCCCAGGTCATGGCTGCTGCTGCGATCGAGAGCCTGCAAAGCAACCCTGTTGGTTTTTTCTTTCTTTCTTTCTTTTTATTTTTTATTTTATTTTATTTTATTTTATTTTATTTTTTTGGTACTGGGGATTGAACTCAGGGGCACTCGACCACTGAGCCACATCCCCAGCCCTATTTTGTGTTTTATGTAGAGACAGGGTCTCACTGAGTTGCTTAGCGCCTCGCCGTTGCTGAGGCTGGCTTTGAACTTGCGATTCTCCTGTCTCAGCCTCCCTAAGTGCTGGGATTACAAGCGTGAGCCACCGCGCCCGGCTCTTTCTTTCTTTTTTTAATATTTAGTTGTCAATGGACCTTTATTTTTTTATTTATTGATACACGGTGCTGAGAATTGAACCTGGTGCCTCACACATGCTAGGCAAGTGCTCTACCAGAGCTACATCCCCAGCCCCAGCAACCTTGTTTTGTAAATAAAGTTTTATTGGAACACAGCTATGCCCATATGGCCACTTGGCACTACTACCCGGAAGCTGAGTGGTTGCAACAGAGGCCATGTGGCCCAACCTAAAATATTTGCTGTCTGGCCCTTTTGACTAAATGTTTGCCCACCCTTGATTGATGGGATTCTTGAAAAGTCGGAAGAACTGTGTGCTATTCTGATCTGAGGTTTGCATGACTAAGGAATTAAGAATGAACGTTTATTGTACATTCACTAATCTGAGTGCCTGGAACGAATAACTGGTGTTTAGTTCTACCCACCTCTGTAAGGGATCCATGCTATTGTTACTGTTTCTATTTGACAGGTGAAAAAAACTGAGGAATAGAGGGACCCAACCACGTCCTGGTACAGAGCTTCTCCAACCTTCATGTGAAGCCAGATACCATGGCCACGCCTGTAATCCCAGCCCTTTGGGAGGCTGAGACAGGAGGATCGCGACTTCAAAGCCAGCCTCAGCTGGCTGGGATTGTAGCTCAGCGGTAGAGCACTTGCCTCCCATGCATGAGGCCCTGGGTTCGATCCTCAGCACCACATACAAAGCAATAAAATAAAGACATTGTGTCCATCTACAACTAAAAAAAAAAAAATTAAAAAAAAAAAAGCCAGCCTCAGCAACTGGGAGGCGCTAAGCAACTCAGTGAGACCCTGTCTCTACATAAAACACAAAATAGGGCTGAGGATGTGGCTCAGTGGTCGAGTGCCCCTGAGTTCAATCCCTGGTACAAAAAAAAAAAAAAACCTCCACGTGAGAAGAGCAGAGCCGCCTGGAGAATCTCGATAAACCGCAGATGCTGAGGCAGAAGTTGGGATGGGGACTCTTCCTCTCCACCCAGCTCCTGAGCACCAGGCCACATTGCTGGTACAGGCCACACTGATAGCGAGGGTCCAACCTGGTCACTGTGCAGAAGCTCCGGGTCTAAATCCAAGGCCTGAGCCTCAAGCTATGTGGCTTGGAAGACTCATTCTGAATGAGTCAAAAAGCCATGAGAATTTCACATCTGCCCCACTGAAACCCCAAGGTCGCAGCCCAGTTTAGAACTTGACAGGCTGCCACGCTGTCAAACAACATGGTGTGTGGAGCTGCCCCCCAGAGAGGGACGGGGTGGTAGTGGCTCCCTGCTGCCCGCCTCCGCTGCCTCCGCTTCGCTCCTAGAGCTTTGCTGGGGGGCAGCCTCACCAGACCCCGTTCCACCCAGGGTCGGGTGGTGTCTGGATGCCCAGGACCCAGAGCGGAGCATTGCTCCAGGGCCAGTCAATCAACGCACTGCATCCTCTCCACCTCACAACAATTGGGTCAGGCGTGGTCATTTGACCAGAGGCAGGTCCAATCAGAGCATTTTCAGGACTGGGCGGGGGCAACCAGAAGACTCTGACCCTTTCCCATGAGGGCATATAAGGCTACAACAGCAAAATGGGGGGAACGCAGGAAGAGGGGTGCTTTTGCTCCCCAGGGTACATTTGGCAATGTGTAGAAAGGGTTTTGATTGTCACAAACTGCACGGGGTGATAGTACTGGTATCTGGAGGGAGGGGGCCAGAGACGTTGCCAAACATCCTACAATGCACAGGACATTCCTGTAACAGAATCATCCAGCCCCAAATTCAGAGCTGCAAGTCAGAAAGGCTGGCCAGAGATACTGCAGTGATCTTGTCCCAAAGGAAGGGAGAAGCTGGTGTGCCACCGGCCACTTGATGGAACCTGACAGCAGAGCTCAGTGCAGAAGGCAGAGCCAAAAAGCATAAAGGGCTGGGGCTGGGGCTCCATGGTAGAGCACTCGCCTAGCATGTGTGAGGCACTGGGTTTCATTCTCAGCACCGTATATAAATAAACGAATAAAATAAAGATCCATCCAATAACTTAAAAAATTTTTTTAAAAACTCAGTTTAAAAAAAAAAAGCAGAGAGAAACCGAGACCTGGGAACATATCACCTTTGGAGCAGAGCTGGTTTCAGGCACAGCTAGATTCAGCACAAAGGGCTTGTGTAGCTCTGCCCCTGTGGCTTTGCTGGTTGCAGCCCCCATGGCCTCTCTCTTGGCTTGTCTTGGTTTGGGGTTTGTTTTTTTGTTTGGTAATGGGGATTGAACTCAGGGGCACTCAACCACTGAGCCACATTCCCGGCCCTATTTTGTGTTTAGTTGCTTTGCGCCTCACCATTGCTGAGGCTGGCTTTGAAATAGCGATTCTCTGGCCTCAGCCTCCCAAAGCGCTGGGATTATAGGCATGTGCCACCGCACCCAGCTTCTTGGCTTGTCTTTGCTTGATTCTTGTAGCTTTCCTGGATGACATCCCACGGTCCTGGCATTTCTTAATCTGGGGGTCACCACTGCAGCTTTGGCTTCCTCCTCACATCTCCATACATCACCCTCTGAGGAGCAGCCTGCAGGGACTCCGACCCTGCTGCCCTTGGCCTGGCCTCCCAGCCCTGCCTTTGAAATCTCAGTGGAAGCCTCCATGACCCCCTAACTCCAGCATCCTGCATTCCTGCAGAACCAGCATCTTGAGCAGTAGCCCAGCCTCCAGGGACCAGGACCTCTGAGTGCCTGGGGGGCCAGGCATGGTGAAACAACTTCCTAGGTCCCCTGTGCAAGCAGGGTGCCCTACTCATCTCTTCTCTAAGGAATTTTTACTTTTATTCCCTTGCGCCTGAGATGGGTGTGGTCTTGCCAATTCCTGAGATGCCCTCAAGTCATTTTTCCTAGCGTTTCTGGTTAAAGTTTTTAGCATTTCTTTAGTGTCTAAAATGTCTTTAACAAACACAACTTCCTTAGCCACAGTTTTACTTGCAATTTTCTGGCCAAACTGCAAATTTTTCAAGCCTTTATGCTTTGCTTTCTGCTCCCGAATATCACAGTATATTCAGCCAAAAGCTTTCAGCAATATCTATGCCTCCCCCTGAATGCTATGCTGCCCAGAAATTTCCTCCACCAGATTAGTTAGTCCATCACCTTTAAATACAGTCTCACAGAAAGTCTGAGGACAAGGGCAAAATGTTGACAACTTCTTAGCCAATACATAACATGAATGGCCTCTCCTCCAATTTCCAATGGCGTCCTCCTCCTCTGAAACCTCATGACCCCAGTCTAGACTGTCCATGGTCCTCTTAGCACTCTGGTCTTCTGAGCTCCCCCAGAATCGCCCATTAAACTGCTTACAACAATCTAACACTCTTCCAGCTTGTATCTCTGAAGTTTTCAAAACTCCTCCCACAAGCCGGGCGCAGTGGCTCAAGCCTGTAATCCCAGCACCTAGGGAGGCTGAGACAGGAGAATCGCGAGTTCAAAGCCAGCCTCAGCAACGGCGAGGCGCTAAGCAACTCAGTGAGACCCTGTCTCTACATAAAACACAAAATAGGGCTGGGGATGTGGCTCAGTGATCGAGTGCCCCTGAGTTCAATCCCCAGTACCAAAAAAAAAAAAACTCCTCCCACAAATTCAAAAAAAATTCCAAAAGCTTCTAAAGCACATGGCCAGGCTAGTCACAGGAACAACCCCACTTCAAGGTACCAACTTCTGTTTTAGTCAGCTTTTTTGCTGCTGTGACCAAAAGATCTGACAAGAGCAATTTTAAGGAGGAAAAGTTATCTGGGGCTCTCAGTTTCAGAGGTCTTAGTGCAAAGATGGCCAACTCTATTGCTCTGGGCCCAAGATGAGACAGAACATCATGGCGGTAAAGTGTGGTAGAAGAAAGTAGGTCAGGACATGGCCACCAAGAAGCAGAGAGTTGTCACCACATCAAAATATCAACCCCAAAGGCACGACCCCAGGAACCCACCTCCTCCAGCCACACTCTACCGCCTACAGTTACTGCAGTTAATCAGGCGATTAACACACGGATTAGGTTAAGACTCTCCTAACCCAGTCATTTCACCACCAAGCTTTCTTGCATTGTCTCACACATGAGCTTTTGGGGGCCACCTCACATCTAAACCATAACACCTGTTTTGTACATGGGCCAGAGCACCCCCGTGATTTGCCCAAGGTCACACAGCAAGTCCTGGCGTGGGTCACCTGGTGTTTGTTCAGTGACTCACACAGAAAAAAAAAAAACTTTTTTATATTAAAGCAAACATACAGAATGCCACATTCACATTTACTTTTAAGATAAAATCTGAGGCTTCAGGAATAGTTGGTTCTGTAGTCTAAGGGTCCAAACTGTTACAGGAAGTCAACAGTAGAGCTGGAGCCAGAAGCCAGGGCCTCTGACAACCAATCCAATGGGATTCCGCGCCCCAGGCTCCCGTGCCCTGTGTGATCCTTGGGAGATTACAAAGTTCTTGGGCCCCCAGGTTCTAACCCCTAACACAATCCTGCAAAATACTAGCAGGCAAAGACTTGATCCAGGTCTACAGAGCTGAAGTCTGAAGCCCTCTTCCCTCTGCTTTTCTGCTTGGGGCAAGTAGAGCTTGTGATCACAGAGCAGGGCCACCTCACCTGCACCTCACCTGCCTCGCACTGTACTGGCCCACAGCAGGGAGTGAAGGCCTGAGGAAGAGCCAGAAAGCCCATCGGGAAAACTCGCCCTTTTTCTCCACCCTTCCCCTGCCAATAGGGGGCCCTGACAGCACTGGGGTGGCAGGCAGAATACCAGCTTCAGTGGCTCAAGGAATCAGACCTTGGCTTTGGGACCAGACCATCCTGGGTCTGAATCTTCATTCCGCTGCTTAGAAGCTGTGTGATCTTGGGCTGGTCATTTCACCTCTCTGAACACCGGGTTCCTCATCTGAAATAAAGAAGTTTCTGGCAGGGTTGCCTAAGGTTTAGATAAGAAATGTGACTGTATCTAACACAACTAAGGTGCTTGGTGAGTGTCTGCTTTTATTTGCTCCTCTAAGAAGCTCTCGTATTGATCCCATTTGGAAGATGGAGTTATTGGAGAAACGCAAGACATCTGATCCACACCAGTGACGCCCTCCTCTGCCAGCACTCTCCTCAGTCCCCCCCCTGGGGCTGCTGAACCCCAACTGTGCGGCCCCACCTTGCCCTTCTCCTCAGCGTGTTCCCCTACGCTTGGCAAAGCGTCAAATGCTCTGAGACGAGCTGGGTACATGTTTCCTTCCCTATTTCGCAGACAGGTAGCCCTGGTCCTAGAGACTTACGTGACTCAATCAGGGTTACACACAAGCCCTGGCATTGCCTGGAACAGGGTTTCTCCATCTCGACACCACTGGTGTTTGGAGTGGGACACTTTACGTCCTGTGTGTTATAGGATGTTTAGCAGCCTCTCTGCTCTCTACCCTCCAGATGCCAATAGTACCCCAACCCCAACCCTATAACCAAAAACATCTCTAGACATCATCAAACGTTCCCCAGTAGCTAAGCCAGCTGTTGAGAACCACGGGCCTGGGGTGCTGTTTGCCAGTTTAATCTTTTCTTTTCTTTTCTTTTTTTGGTACTGGGTATTGAACTCAGGGGTACTTGCCCATTGAGCCATATCCCCATCCCTATTTTGTGTTTTATGTAGAGACAGGGCCTCACTGAGTTGCTTAGCGCCTCGCCTTTGCTGAGGCTGGCTTTGACCTCGCAATCCTCCTGTCTCAGCCTCCCCAAGTGCTGGGATTACAGGCGTGTGCCACCGTGCCTGGCTTAATCTTTTCTTTAAAAATGCGACCCCAAGAACCAATAACCCATGATTTTCTTCTTCTCTTGACATGCACATAACTCTGAAAAGTAGGTAAAACCCACATTTCAATAGCTGCCTTTAGCATCTTTATCAGTGTCTTTTCAGGATGACTGATGGGAGAAGATGGAAAAAAAAATATTTGGATGCCAACCCTTTATTCCATTGAGCTTTGGGAAAATCTCCATCTTGCAGGCTCCTACTCTATCACCTGCTGATAATCAGCTCATAAAACCAGGGCTCAGCCACGGCCAGACTTACAGAACTCCCACAGACTCACCATGATCAGGACCCTACTGCTGTCTGCGTTGGTGGCTGGAGGTAACCCCCATCACCCAGAGGCGCTGCTCTCCCAACCCCTGGTGGGACTGGGAATGGGACCTTCCTGCCCTCTGTCCCCGCCTGGCTTACTTCCACTACACTCAGCCCCGTGTAGTTATAGGAAAGTTGGGGTGAGTCTCAGAGAAGCAAAGAAAAGCTGCACTGTGACCTCTTGGGGTCCTTGCAGAGGATGATTTTTCTGAGTGCAGGGTATGCAGCAAGCAGAGTCTCCATTGATGGGGTCACTGCTTTCTGTACTGGCCACCCTTTCTCCTTCCTCAGCTCTCAGCTGTGGGCTCTCCACTTACCAGCCTCAACTGAGTAGGGTGGTTGGAGGTGAAGAGGTGACACCCAACAGCTGGCCCTGGCAGGTGAGTCAACCACTCCGTACCTCCCCTCCCATCCCACTCATTTTTCATCCGCCCTGTGCCCTTCCACCATGGAGTCTGTTATGCTGGCAGAGATGAGGACTGGTGGGTGCTCAGAAGGCAGTATGGGCAACTTCACCAATAAAATACATGTGTGTGGCCTTGGCCAACCTCGGGGTTGGGGAAGAGGTGCCTTCTGCAGCTTCTATAAGGAGCTGCCCTGCCCACTACCCCTGCACACAAGTTCATAAATGGTCTTACTCTGTTAACCAATCAGACATTTGCTTACACGTGCACTGTTATTTTTATGAGCCATTCATCACCATCTATGCAAATGTACATGCTTTAAGAAACCAATCAGTGCTGTTTATGCAAATCAATCTTCAACTCAGTGTTATCAATGAAAACGAACGCTTGGGTAGGACACAGGCCCAGATTACTAGACCGTTAGTGACAGGGCTCGCAAAGGTGAGTGAATTTACAATTGCATAAACAGATGTCGGAAAATCTCTGATCTGACATAACTGGGACTGAGAAATTGAAAAGGTGGCTATAGAAAAATCTTTTTATTTTTTTTTATTTTTTTTATTTTAAATATTTATTTATTTTTTTAGTTGTAGGTGGACAGAATATCTTTGTTTTTATATGGTGCTGAGGATCGAACCCAGTGCCTCACGCATGCTAGGCGAGCACGCTACCACTGCGCCACAATCCCAGCCCCTAAAATCTTTTTATTTTTTTGGTACTGGGGATTGAATTCAGGGCACTCAACCACAGAGCCACATCCCCAGCTCTATTTCGTGGTTTTTGGTTTTTTTTTTGGTACCGGAGATTGAACTCAGGGGCACTCGACCACTGATCCACATCCCCAGCCCTATTTTGTGTTTTATGTAGAAACAGGGTCTCACTGAGTTGCTTAGCTGGCTTTGAACTCGCGATTCTCAGCCTCCCAAAGTGCTGGGATTACAGGCGTGCGCTACCGCGCCTGGCTAGAAAAATCATTTTCAATCATACATATATGCTTTAAACATTTTACTTAATTTATAAATGCTTAATACACATTTTACTTATCTGTTCACCAATCTTTTGAATTCTTAACTCTTATAAAAACCAACCCCTATAATATGGTGCCTATAAGTCCATCTCTTTCCAGTGGAACAGAACTTCAAGCTGCTCCTGAAGCAATCTGAGTAGAATCGGTCTTGACTTTTGTCATTCCTGCCCCCAGCCCCCCACCCCCAAGCCCGTCTTTCCACCTTCTCCCAGACACCTACTTGAACAGCCCTTTTTTTGGGAGGTGGGCGTTGCCATTTTTTAAGAGTCACCATTAGCCAATGTCTTCCAAGCAGCTAGCTTCCCTATAAATCACAGCTCCATTTTAAAGAAAAAATTTTTAAATACCTTTATTTATTTTTATGCTTCATGCATGCTAGGGAAGGCTCTGCCACTGAGCCACCACCCCAGCCCCCACAGCTCTATTTTTGAACTCGTATTTCATCAGTTCTGCATCTTATCAAAACACATTCATTGCAAGTGTAACTGACAGAAACAGGTTTGGGAACAGACCCATCTGGATCGGGGCACATTTCTAACCCACGTGGTCAGAGTACCTGCCAGAGGTGAGTGCCCAGGGTGTCCCGTGCAGCAGGTGCTGATTTCGAGCAGGGAGTGGTGAGCACCCTTGGTTTGTGTCCAGCTTAATGAAGTGGCAATGGAGACGCGGGGCGTAGCTCAGTGGCAGGGCGCTTGCCTGTCATGCAGAAGGCCCTGGGTGTCCATGACAGAATGGTGCCTGATTTACAATTTACATCCTCGCCTCTATGTACTTTTGCTAGTTTTTCATCTTTTTCAGTCTCACACTGTTTTCTGTGGGAACTTGGAAGAGGGGCAACAGCCCCTGCCCTATGGGATCCCAAAACTCAGTGTGCCTTTGTGCCGAGAAACCAATTGATGTTGCATGGAAATAATTCCTGCTCCAATTGTATCCTCACCTTGGGAACTGATTAATATTGTCTTGGAAAATTCTGCCCCTCCTGCCTCTGTTTCCCTGGGGAGGCTTTTTTTTTTTTTTTAACTGAGATGGGTGGGCAGATATAGCCCAGGTGGGGAACTCAGGTGAGACAAATGAAGTCCTTTAATCAAAGCCAGCATTACTTAATGTGACTGGACACTCTACTGCCTGAAAGGACACTTCTATTCACCCCAAGACCTTGGCCCTAGGCCGACACCCCTAAAACAAAAACACAACATGCTCAAAAATATCGTAAGCAGCTGGGCGCGGTGGGGCAAGCCTGTAATCCCAGCACTTAGGGAGGCTGAGGCAGGAGGATCGCGAGTTCAAAGCCAGCCTCAGCAACAGCGAGGCGCTAAGCAACTCAGTGAGACCCTGTCTCTACATAAAACACAAAATAGGGCTGGGGAAGTGGCTCAGTGGTCGAGTGCCCCTGAGTTCAATCCCCAGTGCCAAAAAAAAAAAAAAAAAACATAAGCACTTTAAAACTAAAGTAGAATTTTTAACTTTGTTATTGGTTCTTTTTAGTTCTGCATAACAATGGGATTCATTCTGACATAACTATAAAAGCATGAATATAATTTGCTCTAATTCAGTCCCCAGTATTTCCTCCTGTACTGATATCTCTGCTATTTACTTTTAGTTGTTTTTGTTTGTTTGTTTGTTTGTTTGTTTGTTTTGGTACTGGAGATTGAACTCAGGGGCACTCGACCACTGAGCCACATCCCCAGCCCTATTTTGTGTTTTATGTAGAGACAGGGTCTCACTGAGTTGCTTAGCGCCTCGCCATTGCTGAGGCTGGCTTTGAACTCGCGATTCTCCTGTCTCAGCCTCCCTCAGTGCTGGGATTACAGGCTTGCGCCACCGTGCCCGGCTTGTTTGTTTGTTTTTTGAGAAAAAGGAAAAGGATGGTTTATTGCTTTGCTAGCAGAGGAGAAACACGGGAGACTCCTGTCCCAAAGGCTGTGATTCTATTAGTTGTTTTTTAATTAGTGTCTTATGGATGTACATGATGGTGAGATTCACTGTGGTATGTTCATATATGTACATAGGAAAGTGAGGTCAGGTTCATTCCACTGCCTTTCTCTATCCCGCCCCTCCTCTCTTCCCTCAAAAACTGACCTTTTTGCCCAGGTGATATTAGAAATATTTAACCATCTTTATGGCACAGACCACATTGTACAGATTCTCACAGCTGTGCAAACTCACATTCTGAACTTAGTGTTGAGTATGTGGTAAGCAGTCAGATAACCAGAAATTTATAGTGTTGGATTTTTTGTTTTTTTGGTACCGGCGATTGAACTCAGGGGCACTCGACCATTGAGTCACATCCCCAGGACTATTTTTTTTGTATTTTATTTAAAGACAGGGTCTCACTGAATTGCTTAGGTCCTTGCTAAATTATCGAGGCTGTCTTTGAACTTGCGATTCTCCTGTCTCAGCCTTCTTCCAAGCTGCTAGGACTACAGGCATGCGCCACTGCTCCAGGCTTGATATTATGATTATTCATCATCCTGAGTGCCCTGCATGATGAGCATTATGGTCCTCATCTTCCATATAAGGCAACTGGGACTCAGAATGGTTACATAATTGCCCAAAGTCACACAAGCTTCAGGAAGACTGTAACCTGGAGCAGAGACCCAGAGGAAGTGGAGGAGATAAGTTGATACCTGGGAGAAAAATATTCCAGCAGAAGGAACAGCCAGTGCAAAGGCCCTGGGGCAAAAACGGGCTTTGTATATTTGCAGAACTGATGGAGGTTAGCATAGCCAAGGGGAGGGGAGTGGTGCTGAGGGCCGAGTTCAGAGAGGTGATGGAGGAGCTAGGAGACCATCAGAATTTTGGGTGTTACACTGGGACGGAGGGGGAATCACTGGAGGTTCCTAACAGAGATATAATCAGATTTATGTGTAGAAAGGATCATTCTGGCTGCTGTGTGTTTGGGGTGAGGGTGGGCCATGGTGGGAGCTGGAAGAAAGATAGGAGACCAGGAGCAGAGGTGCAGCTCAGAGGTAGAGTGTGTGCTTAGCATGTGAGAGGCCCCAGGTTCCATCCCCCCAAAAAAATGAAGACCAGGATATCATCCAGGCAAGGGATAAGGGGTGTAGGACAGAGTCAAGGTACAAGGGAAGCCTTCTCCCCACGTGAAGTTACATCTGACAGGGTTTTGTTGTTTGGGGTGGGTTGTTTGGCACTGGAGATTGAGCCCAGGGGCGCTTTACCACTGAGCTACACTCCTAGCCCTTTTTATCTTTTGAGGCAAGGTGTCTCTCAGTTGCCCAGGCCGGCCTCAACCTTGTGATCCTCCTACCTCAGCCTCCTGAGTCTCTGGGATTGCAAGTGCGGGCCCCACAGCTGGCTCGCTGATGGATCTGAGTGAGGGGTAAGAGGGAAAAGAGCCCAGGGAAGCCCCAAGGATTTTAGCCTCAGCAGCCAAGAAAGCAGAGGTGGCATTGACTTTGCCGGGGAACCTAAGGACAGAACAGGTTTGGGGGAAATTAAGAGTTTGGGTTTGGACGTATCAAGCTGGAGCACTGTGTCCTAAGGAAATAGTTCCCAAGAAGGAGCCTATCTCAGAAAGATGTTCAGAAGTTATTTTTTAATAGTCTATTTAACTTCTCAATATTGTTCAATCATGCATTTTTGTGTTGATCTGGATTTTTTATATTCTACAAAGCACAAAAGGGCTTTTCACCCTGATGACTGAGGTTCGGGCACCCCTTTTGCACAGCTCTCAGCTGAAGAACTAAGTCCACAGGTGCTTTCCACAGGTCTCCCTGCAGTACAGCTCCAACGGGCAGTGGCGCCACACTTGCGGAGGGTCCCTGGTGGCTAAGAACTGGGTCTTGACAGCTGCCCACTGCATCAGGTAACTGCTTTTTCCTGGTCACCTAGGCTGCTCGCCCAACCAGCCAGCACTCATTTCCAAAAGAGGGGA
Source organism: Xerus rutilus (assembly GCA_028644305.1). Taxonomy (NCBI): domain Eukaryota; kingdom Metazoa; phylum Chordata; class Mammalia; order Rodentia; family Sciuridae; genus Xerus; species Xerus rutilus. Next base: position 9,327,271 of record CM053400.1, read on the forward strand.
CTCAAAGGCCTGAACCACACTATATAAAGGAACTTCGCAAATAACCACTTGCCTTGCCAGACACGATCTATGATTTGGTCTGTTGTTGACTGACAATCAGTAAATGGCCTGGACTGAGGGATGATGTGGAGGACGAGGAGGCCCAGTTTCTGCCCTCCTGAAGTACCAGATGTGGTCTCTCCATCTGGCACTGGGTCCACTTGACAACATAAATAACTTCTCTAAGCTTTACTGCATCCCTTGCAAAAAATGAGATAACAGAATTTTTTTTTTTCAGTACTGGGGATTGAACCCAAGGATGCTCTACCACTGAGACACATCCCCCAGCCATTTTTAATTTTTATTTTGAAACAGGGTCTCACTAAATTTTCCTAGCTGGTCTCAAACGTGCCATCCTCCTGCCTCAGCCTTATGGGTGGCTGGGATCACAGGTGCCTGGCAAGGATCACAGAATTTAGTATGGCTTAACTGAGAGGACACATTAAAGGGCTTAGCACTTAATAAGTGCTCAACAAAAGTTAATTACAACACATATACAATGATAAAATCCACAAAGGAAAAACTGTTCCGCAATGCTCTCCACCTACCCTCTTCCTCTCCCGTGTCCTCTGTCTAACTTATGTCAGCCGGAACTCTTCAGCAGTCCAGTTGGGCTGGCCCTGAAATTGAACCTACCCACAGATGTATAAGCTTTATGAGATGCTGGAGAAAATAAGGAGGCTGGGAAATCAGGCATCCTGACCTCTAGTTCTGGATTCTCACTGGACTCTTTAACCCTCTCTGGGCCTCGGTTTCCCCATGAGAAAATGACAGGTGGAGAATTAAACTAGAAAGGGACTCCTATTTTTATCATTCCCTCCAGAGTGATGTAGGATTTATATTATTACAACTTTTATTACATCATAGTTTATAGTTAGTATAGGATTGCTGTATTTATTACATGGTGGTGGGTTTCCTGTTATGGCATTGATGCTACATAGTAACCAACAGATTGCTCTTGGGACAGAAAGTTCCCAAGCCTTACTAGTGGCTCAGGCAGCCATCACTTACTTGGACCCATCCCAAGTGACATCATGGGCTGGGTGTCCCTGCCTGGGGGGGGCTCAGAGGCAAGAGGGACTGACCCTCTGGGCTCACCCCTCCAACAGCTCCTCCAGGACCTACCGCGTGGTGCTGGGCCGGCACAGCCTCTCCACGGAGGAGCCGGGCTCGCTGGCTGTCAAGGTCTCCAAGTCTGTTATCCACCAGAACTGGAACCCCAACAAACTCTCCAATGGGTAGGCTCCTTCCCAGGGCTCCCCGCGGGGAGGTGGCAGGAGCATAGATGGGGGCGTCACAGAGGCCATGGGCTCGCCCGTGCCCCCACCACTTTGCTCCTTCTATAAGGAGGGGAAGGGCCTCTAACCTCCTACAGGTGTGGCCAGTGAACAAGCTGTCTGGGTGGAGGCGGTGACAGGGGAGGGGGACAGTGACAGGGAAGGGGGAAGCAAAGACTGGGCAGCATCCTGGGTCTCCTGCCTGCTGAGCCCGCAGGCTCCTGTGTACCCCAGGCCATCAATGACTGTCCAGCCCATGCCAAGGGACACAGGGAAGGTGCTCTCAGTGGAGCAGGGCACAGTCCCTCCCGACTTTCCCAGCCCCAAAGCCCTCCCAAGAAGGTCTGTTACGTTTTCAAACATGCCCGGCCACACTCTGTGTAGATCAGCCCAGGAACTGTCTCTGCACCCTTCAAAGTCCCACTTAGATAACCCTCTTTAAGCTCTGCCTCTTTCCTGACCCAGGAATGACATCGCCCTGCTCAAACTGGCCACCCCCGTCTCCCTGACTGACAAGATCCAACTGGCCTGCCTCCCACCTGCTGGTGCCATTCTAGCCAACAACTACCCCTGCTACGTCACAGGCTGGGGCAGGCTGCAGAGTAAGTGCTCACTGGGAGCATCCAGGCCAGGCAGGGAGGGGAGATGCTATCACTTCTCTGGCTGGGTGTCTCATCCCACCCATCATTCCAGGGTGTTTGGCTGCCTTGCAGAGATAGCATAGTCTCTCCTAGTCTGCCTGGGTTCAAATCCCAGTTCTCCCACTATTAGCTGTGTGACCTTGGGCATATTACTTGGTCTCTCTGTGCTAATTTCCTCACCTGTGAAATGGGGATAATAACAGCACTTACAGAGAGGACTGAAGGAGATAGTCCAAGCGAGGTACTTAGACCAGTAACAAAGGCACATAGCAGCTGCTGCGTGCTAGTTGTTACTGCCACTCGGATGGAACTAGGGCTACAGAGACCACATGACACCTTCCGCATAGCACAGGTGGCCCAGAACAGCATTGGCTCTGTGACCTCAAGGTCTGGAGGTCCCTGGAGCCCTCAGGGGACCCTCTCTTCCCTTATCCAAATCTGTCCCCTGTGCCACTTGGCTTTGCTACTGAGAACACGGTTAAGCGTGAGTCTTCTTTTGACATAAACCCAAGGAAATCTCGTGAAACCATGAAATCCCGTGACAGCACACCACAAAGAAGGGACAAGCACCCACCCCTCCCTTGTAAAATCACCAGAGGTTTGGAAGATTCTAGAGAGGTCTGTGCAGAAGAGGGATTTCTTTTTCATAAAAAACCCCAGGCCATGCTTTGGAAAGCGTAGTAAAGTGCAAGTGAGGAACAAAAGTAATTCTTATCCTTGCCATTGGTGTGGTAATACTGATGGGGGTGTACCCTGGGGTTTTCTGGATAAACCAACAGGTGGGCACACTTGTATCTGATACGCAGGAGATGCCCCCGCCAGCCTCCCTGCCTTCTGCTCAGTTTCCCTGTGATCTTGGTTTTGAAGACAAGCTAGTCAGGAGGGCCATCGTGCTTTCTCTGAGTGTATGCGTGTTGATGTACTTACCTGTCACTCATAGGTTTATGTCATTATGAAAAAGAAATCCCTCTTCTGCACAAACCTCTCTAGAATCTTTCAAACCTCTGGTGATTTTACCAGGGAAGGGCAGTGTCATTGGGGGCCATTAGGAAAACTCTACCCTGACCACCCTCACTATTTTTCCCAAGTAGAATGCTCCAAATGCCAGCAGGCTTACTGGCATATTTAGGTAAATGATAGAAACCCATGGAAGTAGCTCAGCAGATAGGAGATTTGTTGTGAGGATTTAAGAATCTCAACCCTAGGGCGGGGAGATACAGCCAGCCATCAGGGACAGGCCAGAACCAGGAACTGCGCGCCTGTAAGAATTCAACAAGCCCGCCCTCGGAATTTCCGCCCCGCGTGGGTCCACCTAGTGCTTCTCCACGTGGAAAAAAATGGCAGCCACTGCCAATAGCGCTCTGGGCGGGAATTCTTAGTCTACCGCCCAAATTCCCAGGAGAAGGAGCTCATTGGCTTAGTGTAAGTCAGGTGCTCACCTCTGAACCAATCACCAGTGGCCAGAGCACTGACCAATCAACTGTGAGGGCACAGACTAGAAAACATGGCTGCTCCCAGCGCAGCCCCGGGCGGAAGAACACGGGCCACGGAGAAGGGGGCTGGACGGGCAGCCCAAGAGGTGCCACCACTTCCTACTTACTCAGGAGTCCCTCTGTCCCTCTGATCCCTTCTTTCTGGTCTCGCTCAGCCAATGGGAACAGTCCCGACGTCCTGCAGGAGGGCCGGCTGCTGGTTGTGGACTACGCCACCTGCTCCAGCGCCAGCTGGTGGGGCAGCTCCGTGAAGACCAGCATGGTCTGCGCTGGGGGTGACGGCGTGACCTCCAGCTGCAACGTGAGTATCCAAAGCCACGGGCGCCCTCTGCAGTGAAATGTGACTGGGGATGGGGAGAAGCCCCGGAGGTGCCAGCGTCGTCCTCACACCTCCCGGCAGAGCCCTGGAAACCCCTCTGGACACCCCAGAATCTGGCATTTGTCCTTATAATCTCCAGAAATGATGGCTCGAGATTTTCCTTGTAGTGTTTGTTCTCCCTTCCTCACTACTAGGAAGTCCTTCCTTGGGTCTCTTCAGGGTCCCTCATTCCTGTCATCCCTCCTTCCTCTGCGTAGGAGGGAACCAAGGGGAAGTTATTTTCTGGGTTAGGGTTTTTCTAAGGTGACTTCTACCTTATTTGTTGAATTAATCCCCATTAACAGCTTAAGGTGTCCTCTCAAGGTAGCTGCCACCGAAGCCTTCATGGAGACAGCATCTTAACCCAAAGAAATTGCTACATTGTGGGCTCTGCAGTGGATTGGGGACCAAGAGGGAAGGGGCTTGTCATGCCCTCTGAGCACATAGACCCCAGGAAACTCCCTTGTCACAGGAGGAAGTGGCTGGTGGCAGTCACGAGCTCAGCAGCCTAACTCTGGTGTGCAGCTCTACAGGGTCACTTGTGCCTGGACCACCTCAGGCAAGGTGCAGCCTCTGAACACCCCAGCTTTTCCTCTCAGGTGAACTGAGTACTCACAACACTTGCTTCATAGCTTTTGTGAGGACGGAATGGGATGAGGCCAAGGAAGTGCTTAGCTCCACTTGGGACACCCAAGGAGAAGCTCCTGTAGGTCAGAAGGCAGCACCCAGAGCTCTGGAACTGGGTGCCTTCAGGGCAACCCACGATGGAGCAGCCTTGAGAACAGGGGTCCCCTGAGCAGCCCCTTCCCTTCACCTGACTCTTGCTCAGGGCGATTCTGGAGGACCACTGAACTGCCAGTCAGCTGATGGCCGGTGGCAAGTGCATGGCGTGGTCAGCTTCGGGTCCTCTCTTGGCTGCAACTACTACCGCAAGCCCTCCGTCTTCACCAGGGTTTCCAACTACATAGACTGGATCAATACGGTAAGAACCAGACCAGTACTGAGCCCCGTGGGTCCTGCCCTGCTCACCTGGGCCCACAGATGCCACCTAGGGTCTAGAACTCCCTCCCTCAAAGGAGGCAGGGGCCCCCATGGAGGAAACTGGGCACCTGGGCAACTTTGGCTTGACCCTGACATCACATCCAAAAGTTCTGTGTGTCAAATTGGGTGGAAAGCAGCATAGAGGGTGAGCCTGTCCAAGGAGGCTGGACACAGGATACCCCTCAGGCATTTAGAGTGGGTTCCTTAGGATAAGGGGGGCATTCCACTTTTGCTTATCAGTGTGGGGGCCCAGACTCTACCACCATAATTGGTGGTACCAATAATTGGCTACCACCAATAATAACCATAAAAATAATCGTTAGCACCAATATTGAACAGCAATCCTAGGTAGAAGCAGGATGACAGGAAGAGTTGTCCCTAAGAAAGGGGCCCTGCGGGCAGGTGGAGGAGGTGCAGTGTCTGGGGACCAAAGCCGGGAGGGAGACACAGCTGTAGAGGTGGGTTTTAAGCCACCCTGGCATTGCCACCATCTTGGTTTGCTCTTCTGTAAAGTGGGACTACCCCAACCAGGGCTCCTGTGTTTTCAGGAGCCAGAGCAAGTGGGAATTGCGGTGCTTGAGGCAGAGCCTGCAAATGAGGGGAAGCTGGCACCTGATCTCATTATTTTAAATTCAATTTGCAGGGAACTGAACAACTGAACAGTTGATTTAAATTGCTCTCTTACAAAGCCAAATATGAAACTGCAGCGTGAGCCTGTGGCCACACAAGGAAAACCACGCTGTCCAAGGAAGCAGGTGGCTGCTTCTGAGTTCACCCACAATGCTTGGCGGCTCCCTGTTTATTTGTCCTTCTCCTGGCTGTGCTTGGTTAAGTGGCCACAGGCCCCAGAGATTCCAAAAAAGTTAGTTAGAGAAAATGGAAAATCAGGAAGGAGAGAAGCTGTTGATTTGTGGGGTTGTTGTTGATGTTGAGGGTATTTTTTTTGTCAATTGGAGGGCCGTGATTCAATCTTGGCAGAGGGACAGCTGCATGCAGCTTTCCAGGAGCTGCTAGCACTGCAGACAGGCCTCACGGACTGGATCAAAGGTGCTTGGGGCTTTCACCCAGCCAAGACCCAGGACGCTGTTGCAGCCCCAGCTGCTCCAGGAGTCACTGTGCAGCTGGGCCTGGCAGCACCTTCAGGACCCAAAGCAGGGCCTGGGGCAACTGTCCTGATGTTGTCCTAGCCACAGCTGTTCCCAGCCCCAGACGCAGCACAGCAGAGCAGGCCAGATGGCAGGGGGATTAATGGGAAGCCAACCTTGTGTGGCAGCTGGGTGAAGGCCCACGTTCACCACACAGCAGCCACAGTGGCACCGACGCCCAACTATGGGTTCTGGAGTGGGACAGTGAGGCGGCCAGCTGTCCCTTGGCAGAGACTGTCCCAGCAGCTGCAAGAGACTGATAGCACCTTGCAGGGGTCCCAGGCCAGGGGCACACCATAAGCAGCCAGGAGGCACAAACAGCTAAGCCTC
>CM053400.1:9333694-9348099 GCA_028644305.1 Xerus rutilus
TTTTCAGAAAGTAAAACATTTCTTTATAAAAATATTAAAAGAATACAGGAGTGCATCAAGTAAGTCCCCCTCATTTTCCATCTTCTGAGGTCGTCACTGCTAACAGTGCGGGCTTGTGACCTAGGCTACATGTGCATACAAAAAATACCTGCAAGCGTACAACTATGCACAGTCTTCTAGCCAAAAACAGGTCCAACTCCTGATCTGCAACTTAGCTCTCCACCCGATCTCGTCACGTTTTGCCCGTCAGTACATAGACCCATGTCACTCCTTTGAGCGATAACTGATTTTCATACTCCGACCATGAGGAGGGGTGCTTCGTCTGTTTCCTGTGTCACTCCCACGCTGCTGCGGTGAGCATCCCTGGACATGCATCCCTGTGTACCAGCCTGAGGATCTGCACTGCAGAGATCCAGAAGCTTCCGTGGGCCCTGGGTTGGCATACTAAAGTGTTCAGGGGCTGGATATGTAGTAGAGCAAATGCTTAGTAGGGGTGAGGGGCCCCGGGCTCAATCCTCAGCACCAAAAAAAAAAAAGCTTAATAGAATCTGTCTTAAAAGAATCTTAATAGAAACAGTCTCTGAAAGCAGGCTAACAGCCCAGCCGCAGCGCAGACCAGATGAGACGCCTTGCAAGCAGTAGTTTTGAGAAACAAATCTAAGCCCGTGCCCATCCACACATTTGATTTTTGGGGGTTAACAGGCCCCTGACCTAAAGCCCAAACAGTACTCCAGGCTGGGTCCCCTCTTTACTGGAAGACCCCAGCAGTCAGTGAAAAGCTGCGGTCACCTCTTTCCCGAGTGTCATCAGAATTCCTCAGGCGGGAGATACTGCAACATGGGCCACTTGGGACGTGCAGGAGCTGCAGGTCCCTGGAAGCACAGACAGAAGCAGACCTCTGCTTGTGGGTCATTCGCTTATTTTGTGTGTGTGTGTCCTTCAGGTCATTGCAAATAACTAACCAAAGAAGCCTCTGGACATCAGAACTGGAAAGATGGCAGAAGCAAAATAATAATAAAGGGACAACTATATGAATCACATTTTTTTTAATATTTATTTTTTAGTTGTAGGCAGACAGAATATCTTTATTTCATTTTTATGTGGTGCTGAGGATCAAACCCAGTGCCTCACGCATGCTAGGCGAGCACGCTACCACTGCGCCATAACCCCAGCCCATGAATCACATCTTAGTGAGACTTATTAGCAAACCATCCAAACCTCCACAGCCCCGAAACCAAGAAACAGCAAAGGTCAGGACCACTGAGCTGCTGAGAAGACCAGAGGGCCAGGGCGTGCTCTGGGGAGCCCAGTACCGCTTCAGGGCACAGCACGATCACGCACCTGGGGTGGGGTCCCTCAGCAAGGAAGGCACATGGGAGGCAGGGGTTGGGACTCAAGACCTGGATGTGGCAGATGTCTCCCCTAGTAATCGTGTTGCCCTGGACAAGAGACTTACCCTCTCTGAGCTTGTGGTCTCACCCCCACCTCCTGGGAATAAGACCAGGGGAAACAGTCCCAAACAGGCAGAGTCTCCTCTATAAGGACGAAGAAAGTGCCAGAGCAAAACAAGGGGCAGACAGGTTCGCGTGAGGGTTACCTGTTAAGACTGGACGGTGCAGTAAGGGGAAAGGGAGCCATTTTTGAAATTCTACTTGGAACTCACAGGTCCCAGCCATGAGCATCTAGAGCCCGAGCTTGCTGATCTGAGGGAGATGCTCGTTTATTTACAGCCCAGAATCCCTGCAGATGGATGATTCTCAAGCGTGGGCGGTTCTGTCCCCCAGGGCACATTTGGCAATGTCTTAAGATATTTTTGGTTGGCATGACTCAGGACTGGAGAGGGATGGTATCTGGAGGGGAGGGGCCAGGGAAGGGCAAAGCACCCGACAGTGTGCAGGGAAGGCCCACAACAAAGGGCTGTCTGACCCTACAGAGAGCCAGTGTGGGGCCAGAGGCTCTGCTCCAGGGAGAACGTGGGGTCACAGGCCTCCGTCACTAATCCAGAACTGGCCACCAATGAAGAAGCCACGTGCATCCATGACTTTCTGCTCCTCTTCTACACTGTTGGCGTCTGTCTCCAGCCCAGAAGCAGCTGTGGGCCTGGCTGCTGCCCCCTGGGGGAAGGAGCAGGCCCTGCACAGGCCGCAGAATCCTCAGCTTGTAGGTAGCCAGGCCTCGTGGCCTCCAGGACTGCAGCAGGAAGTCTTGGGGTGACGATAAGGTGGGGCGAACAGCCCCAGCCTCTTTAAGTTTTAAAGAAAAGTTTTTTCCGTAGGAAATTAAAACAACCAGGAATCTGTTTGTAAACTCCTCTCTCCGAAACAGCATTAGCAACCTGCAAGAACACAACCACAGAGAGTCTGAGAGTGGTTTTCACTAAAGCAAGCAGGGCAGGGGATGTGAACTAAATAGGCTGTGTGTGTGTGTGTGTGTGTGTGTGGTGTGCAGTGCTGGGGGCTGAACCCGGGGCCTCTCTCATGCTGCCCAGAGCTCCACTCCCAGCCCCCCCGCCCTTTTTTCTGTGACAGGGTCTCTAATTTGCCGAAGCTGGCCTCAACCTAGCCATTCTCCTGCCTCAGCTGCCTGAGTCACTAGGACTACAGGTGTGTGCCACCACACCTGGCACTACTACAAGTTTCAAGAACACAAATGCAAAATTTCAAAACTCAAAACTTCACAAAGTTTAAATCAGACCAAAAGCTTCACATGAAGAGAACTAGCCCTCTAGAGAGAAGAGGCCAGGACCAGGAGTCCTGGTGGCCTCTGAGGGTCACCTGCCAGGGCCATGGCGCCTATACCCCAGCATCGTGGGAGGTGGCCGCCTGCGCTTGCCCACTTCCTTGGCTCTGCTCGGCCGTGCTCAGGCCAGAACCTCTCTCAGAAGCAAGCAGGGCCCCTTCCAGCCCCTTCCATGGCACAGAACACCAGGGCAGAGCAGGAGGGACTCAGGCACACTCCCAGAGGTAACAGCCATGTAATCTGGACCCTTGGAAGAAGCTACTGCTCCAAGTGGGGCTCCAAGTGGGGCTCCACAGAGCCAGCCAGGCCCTGTCAGGCTGCCCTTCCCCACCTCTCTCTCACTGGGGCCCTGGCTGCACTACAGGGGCATCATGATTCCTGAGCGTCAAGAGTAGAAATTGTGCCATGGGGGGAGGGCACAAGGGGCCTTCAGGGATGCCATGCTCTGACCACTGAGCAATCCCACCTGGCAACAAGGATGACTATGTCAGTGGGGGACTCTCAGCCTGGGGCTCTCAGGAGGCAGGGCAGGTGGCTCTTACAGGCAGGCATGTCCCTTGTCAAGAGCATCAAAGCCCCTGACTCAGGAACACACAGAGCCCGCCCATCCTTTGCCTTTGGTTTGGGCCTGGTGTGCTGCCAGCCCGTGCCCTGAGGAGGACATGCTACCCTCCAGAGGGAGGTGGCACCCACCCTGAGCAGGAGGGACTGCAGGTCTTCAGAGTGAGCCCAGCTCTCGAAGACACTGTCCAGGGTCTCGATGTACCAGGAGCCACTCGAGGTGTCCCTCCAGGAGACAAAACCTGCAGAAGGAGGAAGACTGAGCTCCAACAGAGAGCTGTGGGGCCACCTCTGGACCGGGACCCATGGGTGTGTGGTGGCAGCATGGCCCTATGCACGATGACCTGACTTCACCCTCACGACCAACCTCCTGAGCTTGGCTGTGACTGTCTTCCCAGCAAGGAAACCAAGGCTCCAAGAGTCCAGAGACTCACCAGGGAGAGAAGGAAGCGTCTTAGTCCTTCCTCCTGTGCACCAGGTACCGTGCCATGAAGCACCAGCCCCTTGGCTGATCCCCACAAACCCCAAGGCAGGATTCCTATTCCCATTTTAAAGATGAGGAGGCCAAGGCAGCGGCACACCAACCCAGTGACTGTGCACCCCAGGCATCTCGCCCACCTCGCCCTGAGCTGAAGCTCAGAGAGGTGAAGTAACTTGCTGGGGGGTCACACAGGCAGCAAGGTTCAGAACCAGGACCTCACAGCATAGCTGCCTGTAGAGCAGACAGGAAGACACCAGGGGATGTGCTCACCTGGGAAGGTTGAGTAGGACACAAGGATGTCACTGGGTGTGGGTAAACTTGACACTGCGTCCAGCTCGTCAAAGGTCCTTGGACCTTCCTGGAATGGGATGGCATCTGGCTCAGGGTTGCTACCAGAGGCTCTGTCTCCAGGGGAAGTGCTGGCCACCATAAACCCATGGTCTTTCTGTCCTGCAGGAAGCAGAAACAAAAACCCATCATTAAGCCAGGCGCAGTGGCCACGCCTGTGATTCCAACAGCTGGGGAGGCTGAGACAGGAAGATCGCAAGTTCAAAGTCAGCCTCAGCAATGGTGAGGCACTAAGCAACTCAGGGAGACCCTGTCTCTACATAAAACCCAAAATAGGGCTGGGGATGTGGTTCAGTGGTCGAGTGCCCCTGAATTCAATCCCTGCTGCCAAAAACAAAAACAAAAACCCCACAAAACAACAACAAAATAACTCAATAACCTCATCACTAAGACACACAGTATTTCTTCTGACAAAGAAAAGCCCTGGCCCTGAAAGCTTCGCTGGTGAATTCTACCAAACATTTAAAGGGAAATTAACACCAATCCTCAAACTTTTCCAAAAAGTAAAGAGGAACTACTTCCTAACTCATTCTCTGAGGCCAGCATTGCACTGATACTAAAGCCAGGTGCTCAGATGCCAGGATTAAACTGCAAACTAATAGTCCTTACGCACATTGATGCAAAAGTCTTCAACAAAATACAAGCAAGCTGAATTCAGCAGATTATACACCATGGCCAAGAGGGAGTTACTCGTGGAATTCAAGGATGGCTCAGCATTTGAAAACGGATCCACAAAACCCACCACATCAACAGAATGGAGAGAAATTTCATGATTTTCTCACGAGACAAAGAAAAAGGCATTTGGCAAAACAACCAACCTTTCACAATAAAAACACAATAAACTGGAGACAGAAGGAAACTACCTGAATATGATAAAAGCCATGTGAGGTCAGTAGAATAGAGGAAAGGGACCCAGAGGACGAGAAGATGGAAGGTGGGGGGAAGTGCTAGGGAGTGATACTGGCAAATTACACTGTTGTATTTTGTGCATGTACAAATATTTAATAACAAATCCCACCATTATGCAGGACTCTAATGTACCAATAAAAAAAAGTATATTTAAAAAAAAAAGCCATGTGTGAAAACCCCACAGTGAACATCATGCTCAATGATGAAGGAATGAAAGCTTTTCCTCCAAGGTCAGGAACGAGGCAGAAATGAGTACTTCTGCCACTGCTGTTCAACATGGTACTAGAAGCACTAACCAGAGCAATTAGGCAAGAAAAAGAGAAGGCGTCCAAAGGAGAAACTATCTCTGTTCACAGTATGATATAATCATGTAGAAAACCCTAAAGATTACACCATAAAAATTATTAGAACTGATAAAGATGAAATCAGCAAAGGAGCAGGTACAAGGTCACCACACATATACTTGCAATGAACTATATACCAAACAGCGAACCATCAGGAAAAGAAGTTATGAAACCAATTCTAGCACCAAAACAAAGAGTTAGGAATTAATAACCAAGGAGGTGAAAGACCTGTACAATGAAAACTACAAAACCCTGCTGAAAGGTTAAAAACAGGGCTGGGAGCTGGGCACGGTGGCACAGCCTGTCATCCCAGCACTTAGGGAGGCTGAGACAGGAGAATCGCAAGTTCAAAGCCAGCCTCAGCAACAGCAGCGAGGCACTAAGCAACTCATTGAGACCCTGTCTCTACATAAAACACAAAATAGGGCTGGTCAAGTACCCCTGAGTTCAATCTCCAGTACCAAAAGCAAAACAAAACAAAACAAAAACAGGGCTGGGCTGTAGCTCAGTGGTGGAGCACTTGCCTAGCATGCGTGAGGCACTGGGTTTAATTCTCAACACCACATATAAATAAATAAAAATAAAGGTCCATCAACAACTAAAAACATTTTTTTAAAATTAAAAACAGGGTTGAGGATATAGCTCAGTTGGTAGAGTGCCTACCTCGCATACACAAGGCCCTGGTTCAATCCCAGCACCCCAAAAAAGAAAGAAAAACAATTAAAAACAACATAAATAAAATATGCAAGGGAATGAAGTTGGACTTTCCTTAATACCATATACAAAAAATTAACTCAAATTGGATCAAAGACCTAATTTTAAGACCTAAATACAACCCACGGCCAGAGGGTTAGGAAACTCAGTATTTTTAGGACATCAATACGACTCAACACAGCTACAGATTAAATACAATTCCCATCAAAATCCCAATGATGTAGCCGGGCGCGGTGGCTCAAGCCTGTAATCCCAGCACTTAGGGAGGCTGAGACAGGAGAATTGCGAGTTCAAAGCCAGCCTCAACAATGGCGACGCGCTAAGCAACTCAGTGAGACCCTGTCTCTACATAAAACACAAAATAGGGCTGGGGATGTGGCTCAGTGGTTGAGTGCCCCTGAGTTCAATCTCCAGTACCAAAAAAAAAAAAAAAAAAAATCCCAATGATGTTTTCTGCAGAAATTTTAAATAATCCTAAAATCCAAAAGAAATCTCAAGGGATCTCCAAAATCCAAAACAACCTTTTAAAAAAATAATAATAAATAATAAAGTTGGAGAACTTCTTGAGTTCAAAACTTACCACAAAGCTACAATAATCAAAACAGAGTGGTGCATAAAGACAAGTACAAAGACCAGCAGACTAGAATAGAGAGCCCCAGTGTGGTCAGATGGTACTTCACTAGGGTGCCAAGACCTTTCAATGGCGGAAGGACAATATTTAACAAAAAATGCTAGGAAAACTGGATAGCCACACGCAAGGGAACAAAGGTGGACCCCTCCTTAATAGCATATACAAAAAGATTAACTCAAATTGGATCAAAGACCTAATTTTAAGACCCAAAACTATAAAACTTTTAGAAGAAAATAAAGAGCAAAATCAAGAATCATGAGCTGAGTAAACCTCTTTTCTTTATAAAATATCCAGCCTCTCATTTTCCATTATAGTAACAGAAAACTGACAAAAACTGAAAACTGGCATTCCATAAGGATGGCCAAAGGAGACAGGGATGAGCAGAGACTGTGTGTGAAAAAGAGAGAAGAGAGAGCGGGAGGTGTGAGGGAAAGGGCGGGTCATTTAGGAATGCCAACTGCATCTCCTCTTCACTCTGCAACCCCGATGTGAAAGCCTGGCCTTCGGGGTTATGCATCATATGCACAGCCTGGTTCTGAGAGAGCCTCATTAATTCAAAACTCCCTATAAAGCAAGACTAATTCCCCCATAGAATAAACACAGCAGGAGGAGGGCGCCCTCCACACAGAATCCACAACCCCTGTGGCGCACTGTGGTGCTGTCTGCCTTCTCGGCATGGTGTCTGATCTCAGGAGGGGTCACCCCCAAACTGACAGCTGGCCTCATCAAGGCGGCCGCCCGGCTTCCATCAAGTGTATCACATGTGCCATGCTGTGTCACACCGACTCCACACCAAGGTACTGACTTCGAGGCCCCTCATTCAGCCCTGGAGCCGTGCCACCTCTTTATGAAGGGACAGATAATGTTGCGGGATTTTAAAATTATCTTAAATTATAACAGTGAGTTTTAAAATAGCAATAGGAAAGTCACCAAAATCCAGGGCAGGGTTTCTGACGCACATAAACAGGACCCCCTGCCAGACGCTAGGAGCGGGGACAGTTCTGTATTTCTGTTCTCTGCTGATGTGGCGCCACCGTGTGGCAACAGCACTAAACACCAGGTAGCAGAGCCAAGGAGCAGCCAGGAACTCCCCAGGGGCACGCTCCCGGCTGCGCTGAGCTCTGACATCCTGATGCTCCAGGGAGTTCTGATTTTGTTTTTGTGGCAGGAGTAGACAGTATTTCACATTTTACTCTTAAATATTTTGTACAGTTCTATTTTAAACTCAAAAATTAGTCCATGTAAGATGTCACCAGACTCAGGTTTGTGGCAAGCTAGGGACTCAGTTGTAGGGCCTGGCCTACCCTTGGAGAAAGTGCTGTGGCCGGGAAGGCCAGGGCTGCCGAAGCACAGGGCCAGCGAGCCCACAGCCTGTGCAAGGATGGGGCCATTTGGGGAAGACCTCCTGGAGGGGGACAAGCAGCTGTCATCAGAGAACAGAAGATAGTCAGCTAGGCACAGGGCAGAGCAAGCAGGAGCCTGGGACACCCTGGGAAGGGTGAGCCGCGCTGGGGGGCAGGAGGCACAGCATGCCAGGTTGGGCAGGGCAAAGTGGCTCAGGCCAGGTCACTAAAGGCCTTGCAGACCCTGCTAAGGGGTCCCAAGAACGATGCCACAGACACGCACGAAGGTCCTCCTCGCTGCCCAGAGTGGTGTGGCTGCTGCGCTGCCCCAGGATGCTGGCGCCCCAGTGCCACTCCCAGCTCCCCGCGGATCTCCTGAGAGTCACAGGAGAGGCAGCCACGGGTGTCGGTCAGAGCACACAACAGGTGAGGACAAGGCCACATGAGCAGGACTTCTGTGGCCCCAAGAGCAGTGGCCCTCCTTCCTCCTGTTACCACTGCTGAGGAGCCATGCTGGTGACAGGAGGGGGCTCATGGGTGACACTGGGTCCTTGGAGAGGGGCGGGGCTGGGAGTCTGGTATCTAGGTATTAAATGAACCAGGCACTGTACACACACTACC
This sequence comes from Xerus rutilus, assembly GCA_028644305.1. Classification (NCBI taxonomy): domain Eukaryota; kingdom Metazoa; phylum Chordata; class Mammalia; order Rodentia; family Sciuridae; genus Xerus; species Xerus rutilus. The sequence goes on from CM053400.1 coordinate 9,342,386, forward strand.
AGCACATCAGCCGTCACCCCCATCTGCTGTGACTTCTAGAGATCTGCTGGCCCCAGGCTGTGCACTAAGGACTTACTGACATGTTCTCAATCACCTGCCACCAAGCTGTGACTATGACTAACCACAGTTCACTTCAAACTATAAATTCCAGGGGCAGTGACTCTGCCTTTCCTCTATCCCCTAATGCACAGCCTGGTGTATACAGTAGGTGCTCTACAAACACTTGCCGAATCATGTGACCAGGGCCCGACCTCTAGACAGCCCCCACCCCACCCTGCTAACATGTCACAGTGTGGGCCAGTTGAAACACCAGGGGTTCCATGCTACAGGCTGCAGCCGTGACAGTCCCCTTGGGTGGGCTGGACAGCTCTGTAGGATGACGGTGCCCACTTCTCTAGCAGGTCAGGTAAAGAGACAAGGAACTGACAGGCCTTTCAACTGTCTCGGCCCCTGGACAGTCCAGGCAGAAGGGACGCCCTGGGACAGAATTTCTAGTGTTCCCCGCTTTCACCATCATAGCCAAGCCAGGAAAGCAGTATTCCTCTTTTCTATTTTTAATTATTTTTTGTTTTGTTTTGTTTTGATTTTTGAGACGGGTCTCACTATATTGCCCAGGCTGGTTTCGAACTCCTGGGCCTCAAATAATCCTCCTGCCTTGGCCTCCCTCCTGAGTAGTGGAGACTACAGGGACTGCAACCACACCCAGCTTCTTTTTTACAAGAAAACCAGGAAATAAACTAGGCATAGTGTTACATGCCTGTAATCCCAAGTACTTGGGAGGCCGAGGCAGGAGGATCACAAGTTGGAGGCCAGAATCGGAAATTAGTGACAGCCTGTCTCAAAATAAAGATTGGGGATGTAGCTTAGTGAGAAAGCACCCCTGGGTTTAATCCCTGGTACAAAAGAAAGAAAAAAGGAAGGGAGAGAGGGAGGGAGGAGTCAGAGCAGCAGCATACACCTGTAGTCCCCACTACTGAGGAGGCACAGGCAGGAGGATCACTTCAACACATAAATTCAAGGCCAATCTAGCGAGATCCAGTCTTTAAACATCAAGAAGTGGGGGAGAGACCCAAGCTAGCACACTTACTCAGTCTCTCCAGGTGACACCCGCCCCAGGTGCAGGCTCCACACACCTGCACTTCCTCACCTCCAGAACCACGAGCTACACAAACCTCTGTCCTCTATACATCACCCCCACTCTGGTATTTGATTAAGTAACAGAAAATGGACTAAGACACGTCAGAAAGCAAAACTACAAATAATCCTTTCAGGTTTCTTAAATCACTAAGACCTGGGTTCTGGGGAATTCCAATAATTAAATTATTTAGTTTCTCCTTATACTTCAGCTGTGGCCTCCCTCTCTCTGACAGTGGACATGGGGTCTTTCTAGATGCCGGAAGTCAGAGGAAATAGGACAAGGAAAACAGAGAGACGGTTTCCACTCTCTCCACTGCTTTGTTTTACCAAAATTCTGAAACTGCCAAAGTCACATGAGCCCATGACACTACTGCAGTATAAAATGAAGACCACCCTTTTCATAGCAGGCAAGGCTGGGTCTCCTCTGGAGAGGCGGAAGCACTGCCACTCCAGAACAGTGACTGACTGGCACCCTCTGCCTGCCTGGAGCGGCCCCATAGACACGGGGAGGTGCTGGATAGCAAAGGGAGCCAAGTCAGCTGCACCCACTAGGGGCCAAGGAGCTCCTTACCCCCACCACAGGCCTGGATGAAAAAGAGCTTGGGTTTCCCCCCAAGGCTGGGGCAGCTGGTCCCGTTGAAGATGTTCACGATCTTCTCGACAGACACAGAGCAGCCGTCTGTGCCATAGACAGCACCCGGGAACTGGAGGTGGCTGGCCTAGAAGACCAAGAGCTCTGTTATAAAACCAAGACCCTGGGGTAGGATAGCCAGTGGCCTTTCCAGCGGCTTTGTGGGGGCCACACACTCAGAAGTTCCCCTAGGGGCTTCGAACTGATTGTGACAGAGCAGGTTGATCTGGAAGGGCCTTGAGCAGTGTCTGTTCCTGTAGTGGCCACGGGCTGGGGTTGTGGCTCAGTGGTACAGCGCTTGCCTAGCATGCATCAGGCACTGGGTTTGATCCCCAGCACCACATGAAAACAATAAACAAAATAAAGGTATTGTATTGTGTCCATCTACAACTAAAAACACTTAAAAAAATAAATGAGTGCTAGCCGGCTGTGGCTAGACCAGAGGTTCCCAAAGTGTGCTCCCTGGACCAGCAGCATCGGCATCACTCAGGAACTTTCAGGAAATGCAGACTTCCCAGCCCGCCCAGTGGTCCAAGATCAGCCCTCTGGCCTTGCGGCACCTCTGAGGCCGCTGAGCACTGAGGACCGCTGCTCCAGGTCAGCTCTGCTCACGCCTCATGGCACAGGACCAGGTGACGACCTTGTCAAATCTCTGGACACAGAGGCTCACGTGGGGCCTGAGGCTGCTCATAAGTGCTCAGGGACACCCTTGCTGCCACACTGTGAGTGAAAGGCCCAAAGCAAAGCACCTGCCAGTAACAGGCCTGAGTTTTGCTCTGGGAGGATGCCAGGCTGGGCAGGCCAGGCCACGGTGGGTTCCAAGAGAAGCGGAAGTCCTGATGTTTGTGTGAAATGTGCCAGTTCTGCGACACGTGCGCCCACAGGGCCTCCAGGCCTCCAGCTGGTGACTGCTGGTCTGTCCAGCCCCCAACATAAAAGATGAGGACTCCGAGGCCCAGCAGGGCGGGGGCTTGGCCACGGTAAGTCAGCACATCACTGGCCAAGCCCTGAGTGTGTCCCAGTGCCTGAGTCCCCCAGCAGCAAGGGCCTGGAACAGGTCGGTGGGGCGGGGCAGGCCAGAGGACTCGAGTGCCACTCTCAACACTGCAGCTTGCCCCGCCCTCGTGTCCAGCAGCTCCTCTCAGAAGGCCACCCCACCCAGGGGGTACATCCAACTCCTCCGAGGGCAGGAGGGCCCCTAGGAGAACTGCAGGAGGCAGACAGGGCACGGGACAGGAGAGGGACAGGAGTCCTGCAGGGTGAGGAGAGGCCTCCTACCTGGCAGCCATGAGACAGGATGACCACCACACAGCAGTCCAGGGCGCGGTGGTCCCGCTGTGCCAGCTCCACCAAAGCCTGGACCATTTTCTATAAGGAAAGGCTGCAGGTGAGCCGGGGCACTGACCGTCAGGCCACCCGCCCACCCACTAGGCAGCACGAGGGCCCAGCACTTGCCTGGCCTCCAGGAGCCCATTCTAAGGTGATGGTCACCGTGATCATCACAATAGCCCATTCTGGGGAGGAAAGATGCTGAGCTCGGGCACCGTCCTTTTAATGGCATGGCAGCCCTCGAAGGGGACTCTCCTGGCTTTCTAGACAGGGACACTGAGGCACCGGAGGTCACATGCAGGCAGGGGGCAAGCAGGCCTCAGCTCTCCTGAGTGTCACCCCCAGGCCACACTCCCCACGGTCCTAGAAGGGAAGTGCTTATCTGGGAAGTCCCTGGCCTGCTCCCAGAGTCCCCTGCAGGGCGCTGCCCCCTCGCCCATGGTGACCCTGACTGCACCTTGGCGGTCAGGTCGCACTTGACCTCCACAGCGAAATGCAGCAGGCGGAAGCGGCGCCGCATCTTCTCGCAGTCCACGCTGGAGCCGTTGCGCGCGCTCAGCCCCGACGCGGGCGAGAAGCTCATGTTGTTGACAATGAGGCAGTGGCCGCAGGGCTCCCCGCGCAGCGCGTACGCCTGCCGGACGGGATGGGTGAGCGGGGCTGTCCTGGGGGAGGCGACCTGCTCTCACTCAGGGGCCGACCGCTGAGCGGGGAGGAGCGTGGCTGTCCCCCCAGCGCAGGCCCGGCCAGGACTCCAGGGCACAGAGGCACCGGAGAGGCTGGGAGGGCGCTGGCAGCCCCTCAAGGGAGGGATGCAGGCTCCCGACTGTGCTCAGGGACGGAGCTGCTAGCCTAGAAAGCCTGCGACCCACGGGGGCCACCCCAGAGGGCCTCACACTGCAGTCCGGGGCTCTTAGCCAGGTGCACCTGTGTCCCAGGCTTCGCCCAGGCCTGGCCTCAGAGCATCTGAGGCCACCTCCCAGCTCAGGCCCCGGACCTTCCCATGGGACCCTCTTCCTGTGGTACTGGCTGCCCTTCCTATGCGCCTCTCTCCCTGCCAGACTGAGGATCCCTAGAAGCCTGTGGCGCCGTCCCAGGGGCAGCACACAGGAGCCACACACCCCACAGGTGGGGTGCAGCAGGCCCGCTCAACCCGCTCCAGTGATCACCAAGCCCAGCTCAGAGCCACAGAGGGCAGGGCCACAACCTTGCTCCCCAGCTGAACGGGGTCCCCAGGACTCCCAACAGCTGCAGAGAAGGGACAGGCCCCCAGCCTTATGAAGACTCACCAAATCTGTGTTTCCCTTCAACTGCTCCTGAGCACCTGCAGAGACAGAGAAAAGGAAACATGAATGTCAGGGTCCACCAGGAAAGGCCAAGGGACTGTGTGAGGACAGCCCCCACAAAACAGAGAGAGCAGGGACGCGGGGGCCTGGGCTGTACTGGTGAGAAGCTCAAGTGGCACAGCCATCTGGAGAACTGTCTAGAAGTTTCTAACAAAGTCAAACACACACCGACCCTGACCCTCTGGCCACTCCCAGGTGGCCTACTCACGAAGCCCCGGAGTGAAGCCACCAACCCCACAAACAGGCTGACAGACACATAAACTGAGAGACAGCCACACAGTCCACGAGGGAACGAGCTACCGACACGCGCACTGCTACAGGTGACCTTAAAACAGAGGCTGGTTAAGAACCCCAGACACTGTGGACCATATACGGGTCCGTTTATGTGAAATTCCACAACAGAAGAGGTCAGAGGCGTTCCAGGCAGCAGATGCTCACTGTCCGCAGGGCCCATGGGCCTGGCACACTCGGGTCCTCCAGAAACATTCGCAGAGGAATAAATGCGTGAGGATGACTCTTTAAATTTCAATTAGCAGGAATTCAAGTGGCCACCAGCCTGTGAAGTGCTGAGACATTCTTTCCTTTTGAAGCAAGGAGGCCCAGTGCTGCCTGGGGGCGACGGTGGTGCCCTGCTGGGAACCACACCCTCCCAGTTTCCCAGCTGCACTGGAACGGCAGTCCTGTGCACTTTAAATTAGCAATGGCCTGACCTGGCCCAAGGACTCCTATTAGTCCATGGGCTTCATTCTGAGAATGTTTGCTCATTCCCAAATTTCCACTGCACCCCAAAAATATAACCGTTACCCACTACTGAAGAACTCACTCATTCCGGAATCAGCACGAAGCAGGCTGCTCTCAGGGGCACACAGGCTGCAGGTGCCTGGAAAGAGCAATTCAACACGAGGGCACCAGAGAAGTGGGCTGGAAGCCGCCAGGGCGGGCCCAGCAACAGAGCAGGGAGGCCAGGGACAGAGACCTGTGCACTAGAGCAGGTTCTCTAAACTCTCGTTTGGCAGACATGGGGACAACACGTGCCCAAGGTTAAGGGTAAACTGGATACACAAAAGAATCAGTCTTAGCCGGGCGCGGTGGCTCACGCTTGTAATCCCAGCACTTAGGGAGGCTGAGACAGGAGAATCGCGAGTTCAAAGCCAGCCTCAGCAACGGCGAGGCGCTAAGCAACTCAGTGAGACCCTGTCTCTACATAAAAACACAAAATAGGGCTGGGGATGTGGCTCAGTGGTCGAGTGCCCCTGAGTTCAATCCCCAGT
>CM053400.1:9363884-9411186 GCA_028644305.1 Xerus rutilus
TTTTGCAGACTTTTTGCTTTTAATCATTTGCCCATCTGTACCTAAGTACAGGTGAGTAGGTTAGTGTTTGTGTGGGAAGGAGCTGAAGAACAGGAAGTTAGGACCAGAGCTGCCACTTGTGGGTGACAGTGCATGACTCTGCCTGGCACCATTCTTTAGTAAGCAGAGGTAGCTTAGAATTGGCCTAATGGCAAGAAAGGTAAAAGGCAGTTTAAAATATAAGGTTTTAGCCGGGTGCAGTGGCGCATGCCTGTAATCCCAGCACTTAGGGAGGCTGAGACAGGAGAATCGCAAGTTCAAATCCAGCCTCAGCAGCAGCAAGGCACTAAGCAACTCAGTGAGACACTGTCTCTACATAAAACACAAAAGAGGGCTGGGGATCTGGCTCAGTGGTGGAGTGCCCCTGAGTTCAATTCCCAGTACCAAAAAGAAGAGAGAGAGAGAAAGAGACCCTGTCTCTAAATAAAACACAAAAGAAATAGGGCTGGAGATGTGGCTCAGTGGTCGAATACCCCTGAGTGCTCCAGTGGCTCGGGAGCCTGAGACAGGATCACAAGTTGAAGGCCAGCCTTAGCAATTTAGTGAGACCCTGTCTAGAAATAAAAAGGGCTGGGGATGTGGCTCAGTGGTAAAGTGTCTCTGAACTCAATGCCCAGTGCTAAAATATATATATGTGCCCAGTGCTAAAATATATATATATATATATATATATATATATATTGCTCTCAATAACAGTTCAAACTCTTGCTTCTCAGTGTTTAAGGCAAAGTATATAAACCTGCATTTAACCCATAAGGTGACAGCACACACCTGGACAGGGCATAGCCTCGGACTGTAGTTTCAGGGCAGAAAAGATAGCTTGGGGATGGGGACCTATTAAATTATACTGCTTTGACTTTTCTGTCTTCCAGAGCTGAAAGGGGTGTTATGATATTAATTAAATGAGTCATATGCTTCTTGTCTTTAATTAGATTCTCGCTAGGAGTAAGTCATCGCCATAGAAATACATAGTGTCATCTAGTGAAAATCTAAAATTTTATTTTACCTTTATATCTCTACTATACTGTTATTTTCTGCTGCTTTGGCCATGACCGTGTTTTATCACTTGGAGTAGTTTCTGTTTCACTTCATAATGATTTCATAAGGTTTTATATACACTGAAAAAAGCTGCGTTTCCCAGTTTGACCTTTCAGAATGAGCTGCAGCAGGGAGAAGTGGTTGTTAGATCATATTTTACTAAGTGATTTACTAACTGCTTCTTAGACTTCACAAGAATCTTCCCTTGTTTGGTGAAACCACTTGAAATTGCCTTTTTCCTCTCAGGAAAACAGTGTTTCTGTCCCAATAATTAAGTTTTATCCTAGGTACTTTTCATTTGTCATCCATATTAGCAAAATAAAAAAGTCCTTCTACCCCAAGAAAAATAAATTGGTATGACATGGTTCAGCCAACCCATGGTAAATGATTTCACCTCATTCTCTGCTGTATTTTTCCTTCTTTGCTTTTATTCCTGTAGCGGTGACAAGATAGCCAGGAGGTATCATGCATGATATTTTCTTCACTGGAATTTAAAGGTTGCCTATCACTGCAGCTCATGAGATAATTTCATATTCATTGAAAACAGCATAGGAGGGTACTTTCCTAGGGCTCGACTTATCCTTTTCTAAATTTTTCAACTGCGATATCTTCCCACATTTAGGAAAAAGCTCTTTCTAAGCCGACGCTGTCTTGTGCTCTCCCTGGTTCTTAAGGCCTGGCCACCCTGTCGCAAGATCCACGTTCCCTAACCCAGCCTCCCAGGAGACTGCTTCAGTCTCCTAAAAAGCCTCTTTCCACCTGCTCCCCCAAGTTCTTTATGTTAAATCAGTTTTATCTACTCAGCCTTTAGCCTAAGTTTGAAATTGGAAATACTTTGTTTTCTTCGTGTCTGTGTGTCATTCAGACCATGCTTTGGAGCCACCCTCTCGCTTCCTTGAGCCACGCTGTTTTCATTGCGCATAGCCAGGATTTTTCCCCCACTGACATTCATAGCAAGGATTAAATGGTGAAGGAGGGATGATGTCCACGTTCGAGAGTCAACCATTTTGAAGTTTCCTTGATTTTAGAGAGATCAGAATATGTGGCATAATTAATTCAACCTATTCCTGCTAGAATAACTTGGTCAAATTGTGTGTGTGTATATATGTGGATATATATATATATTTTTTAATTCCAAGGCAGTTGGTGTGTTTTTTAGTAGTCATTTGCTTTCCTGTGAATTATTTTTCTTTCCAGAACCTTTGCTAGGGGAGATTTAGTAGCAGTGGTTACATAAAGAACAAAACTCTTGTTATACAGAGTCTCTTAATAAAATGAACATTGAAAAATCAATCTATACAAAACACCAATTGAGATCTTGGTGGGTTGCATAGAAGTAAACATAGCCTTGGCTCCCCAGGACTTTAAAGGCCCTGAAACTGAAATCAGTGTAAACACAAAAGGATCCTAGAATAATACATGGCTTCAAATGGAGACTGTTAATTGCCAGCTGTAGATATCAGCCAATGTTGAAGATTTAGTTGATATTAGTTGAAGTAACCTTGCGTGACCTGTAGACTTTTTCACAGCTTAAACACATGGCCTTGGAAACTCATTATCCATTCATAAGTAAAAGGCAGAGTGGACGGCCAGAGTGGCGGACACTAAAGTGTTCTGATCTGAAAGTTAGCAGCAAGATGCTCCTGCAAACCTGCATTGCTTTTCGCGGTGGCTCCTAGGAGCCGATTCTCAGGCCTGCCTGTGTTGTCGCAGGACACGACTGCATGGGCACCCGGCCAGCGTGAGGGGACGCTGCTGTCATGGGAGAAAACACCAATTCTTGAGGACAAGTGATTTAGCCTGAGCCCACTGAGCAGCGTTGGGGAGCTGAGGAAAGACAGGCATGTGCCCGCCTCTCAGAGAAGTGCCATGCTATCTGGCACTTTGAAAATGTGCCCAGCTGGAAGGAAATTGCCTATTTCAAAATTTCATCTATTATAGTCTTGTGAAGCAAATGATTGCTTCTACCATTTATTTTAGGAAACTGTCCTAACAAAATGGCCTCCATTTGCCTCTGATGTAGTGAACGGTGTGTGTAAGGATGTTAAGTAATTGTGAGTGAAAAATGAAATCCTGTCTCACTGGCTGCCTGTCTGTGTTTCAGGCATCCTGACAAAAACAAAGACCCTGGTGCAGAAGACAAGTTCATTCAAATCAGCAAGGCTTACGAGGTATCGTGTTGAACTCTGATGTGTCCACTAGCCGTTTGACTTGGGTGATCAGTTCTAGAATGTCCTTTCTGAAGAGCATGCCTTGACTCAGTTTCTGAATAATGGTGGAGAAAACCTACTTGCCACATGCAGTATATTGAAACAAGTGCCTGAACACCACCTCTTAAAAAGTCCAGCCTATTGGGGCTGGGATTGTGGTGCAGTGATAGCGTGCTCGCCTAGCATGCGTGAGGCACTGGGTTCGATCCTCAGCACCACATAAAAATAAAAAATAAAGATATTCTGTCCACCTGCAACTAAAAAAATAAATAAATACTTTAAAAAAAATGTTTTTTAGTTGTAGATGGACACAATACCTTTATTTTGTTTGTTTATTTTTATGTGGTGCTGAGGATAAAACCCAGTGCCTCACATGTGCTAGGCAAGCGCCCAACCCCAAGTCCTACCTATTTTGCGGGGGAGAGGTACATGAGACTGAACTCAGGGGCATTCAACCACTGAGCCACATCTCCAGCCCTATTTTGTGTTTTATGTAGAGACAGGGTCTCACTGAGTTGCTTAGCACCTCACCATTGCTGAGGCTATCTTTGAATTCACAATCTTCCTGTCTCAGCTTCCCTAGCCACTGGGATTATAGGTGTGCCCCACCACACCTGGCCCCACCTGTTTTAAAGGTTTAATTAGAATTGTAAAATTACCCAGAACATGTCTCTGTTAACTTTATGGAAACTTATGTTGAAGAATCACACACCCTCTGGGCTTGGTGGCACACGCCTGTAATCCCATCAGCTTGGGAGGCTGAGGTAGGAGGACGGCAAGTTCAAGCCAGCCTCACCAATTTAGCAAGGCCCTAAACAAATTAACAAAACCCTGTCTCAAAATAAAAAACAAAAAGTGCTGAGGATGTTGCTCGGTGATTAAGTACCCCTGGGTTAAATCCCCAGTACCAAAAAAAAAGAATTCCCACCATTGTGTCTATATTTATTACAGTGACACAATGTTACGAATACCTTTAAACACAAGGTTTTCCTTAATCTTCTAGCACAGCAGCTCAAGTACCTTGGTCTGGAATGAGTTTAACAGAATTCCCTGGCTTCCCGTTAGTGTAAAGGATGCTCTTCAGCAAATACTACTGAGCCCATAGGTTTGTAAACAGGCTGGGGTCCAAGGAGGTCCTTTCCGAGGGGCAGTGAAACTTCAACTTGGCCCAGAATGACTTTTGACTTGTAACGTGGAAAAGAGGAATTCCAGGGTGTGTGGGAAGGAGAGCACAGGCCAAGATTGGTTAAAGGACAGCAAAGCAAAGAGGCAAGTGTGGATGCCCTGACCTTAAGAGAAGATGAGTGGCACCCCAGGATTGAGCTCTCTGTGTTGAGGATATTCCTGGGAAGAAAAGTGGGGGTTCCCAGGCAAGCTTTGGTGAAAATCAAACTCCATGTCAATCATTAGATATTCAGGGTTCAGGATGTTTCTTGTGTAAGCAGTCCAGCCATAAATCAGTTGTGGGCACATCGTGTAGGTCTTTGAGTCTGGTAACATTTAAATCGATCATGCTTTTGTTCTGGTTGATCTGGTACAAGCATGCCCTGGAGGTTTTGTTCATCTAACTAAAGCAACAAGCATGGCTAGTCATGCTCATAGATCCGGGTCTCTGTCTAGTAAGGGTGTCTTTTTCTCTCTCCCCAGGAGCCCACCTGTCTCATGTTGTCTCATTTTCCTAAACAGATTCTCGAATGCTAGATTTCAAAGACATTTTTAGGTAAAACAAAATCAACTAACACACAAGGTCTTGGACTCAATCTGTGCTACTCTGGTGTTCACAGCCTTCTCTACCTTGATCTGAACTTTCCAACCCCTCAAGTATGACCAAGTTAGTTTTCTTGTGACTGATCCCTGGTGGTCAACACTGTGTGAAGTCTGGTTTGTTTTAGTGAGGGCCTTACTGACAGCTCGAAGTCTGGGCATGAATATCTAAACTGAAATACTTTGGTCTTGAGTTTTCTTCACTGTTTCTCAAGAGAAGTTGCTCGTATGTTGGACCACTGTGTTTAGACCATCTAATCATGTCCTAATCTCTATATTTATATTCTCCCTGCTTCTCAAACTGCTTAAGAAAAGTCCTTTGGTTTAACCTTTTTGTGGTTTAGATTTCTTATCTTTCTTTCTTTCTAGATTCTTTCCAATGAAGAAAAGCGATCGCATTATGATCATTACGGCGATGCTGGGGAGAGCCAGGACTACCAGAAGCAGCAGCAGCGGGAATATCGCTTCCGCCATTTCCACGAGAATTTTTATTTTGATGAATCATTTTTTCACTTCCCTTTCAATTCTGAGCGGCGGGACTCAATCGATGAGAAGTATTTATTGCACTTTTCCCACTATGTGAACGAAGTCGTCCCAGATAGCTTCAAGAAGCCCTACCTCATTAAGATCACCTCTGATTGGTGCTTCAGTTGTATCCATATCGAGCCAGTTTGGAAAGAAGTCGTCCAAGAACTGGAAGGATTGGGTAAGATGATTCTGCCCATTGGAGGAGACTTATATAACAGGCGACTTTTATCGTTCTTGTATTTTATGGGCCACTAGGGGGAGGGAGTCGTTGGCGTTCACAGGTTCATGGTGGTCAGTGCTTTCCAAGGATGCATTTTTGTAACCAAAAGCTGGGTCTCTGTCCCCAATGCCAATCAATGCCAATTTAATAATGAGGACATGGTTTTAAGAAAAAGGTAAAAGAAGGTTTATTGCTTTGCTTGCAAAGGAGAAACACAGGAGACTCCTGTCTCAAAGGCTGTGACTCTCCCAATCAGGAGGGACACAGGGGTTTTTTTTTTGTTTTGTTTTGTTTTTAAATTTTTTTAGTTGCAGATGAACACAATAGCTTTATTTAGTTTATGTGGTGCTGGGGAATCGAACCCAGTGCCTTACGCATGCTAGGCAAGCGCTCTACCACTGAACCACAACCCCAGCCCACAGGGGTTTTAAAGGGTTACAATCCAGGTGTGCTCTGGTAGGGGGTCTCAGGGCACCCTGATGGCCTGTTAGGATTCACTTGTTGATTTGGGAGATATTAAGCAGGCACCTCCTCCCTGCAGTGGGTGTGTTCAGGGGCAGTTAACTAGGGGAAGAAAAGATAACACTGTCTCCCTGATCCTGTTGGGGAAGGAGAGAGGGGAGAAGAAAGAAAAAGCTTTTTTTTTTTTTAAATAAACCTTAAAGCAAAGAGGACTGTATTGAGAAGGTGAGGGGATCACTGTTATATTTTTACAGAGAGGAGATGCATAAGCTGGTTTGCTTTTGCATTGCTGATTGGAGGCTTTATAGATACATTAGATGCCTACCTAATACATAAAGAAGCTGAAAAATGAATTGTGAGTTGATAAAAACAGCCCTTAGGATCAGGGTTTTTGTTTTGTTTTGGTGCTGGGCATGGAACCCGGGGGTACTTCACCACTAAGCCACACACACCCCCTGCTCTTTTTATTTTTATTTTGAGACACAGTCTTGCTAAATTGCCAAGGCTGGCCTCAAACTTGTGATCCTCCTGCCTCGACCTCCTTAGTCACTGAGATTACAGGCATGTACCACCACACCTGTCTTCAAGAATCGATTTTAATGCCAGTGAGTACTGTAGATACGATGGTGCTGGTCATTTCACCGTGTGTGAGTTTTCTAGGGCCGCCCTAACAAAATGCCACAGCCTGGGTGGCTTAAAGAAGAGGTTTATTGGGCTGGGCGGTGGCTCAGTGGTAGAGTGCTCGCCAGGCATGTGTGAGGCACTGGGTTCCATTCTCAGCACCGCATATAAATAAATAAAGGTCCATTGACAACTAAAAAATATTTAAAAAACAAAAACAAAAAAAAAAGAGGTTTATTTTCTCACAGTTCTGAAGGCTAGCAATCTGAGACCCAAGTGTCAGTAGGTTTGGTTTCTTCTGAGGCCTCTTCTCGACTGGCAGGTGGCCAGCGTCTCACTAGGTAGCCATGGTCATCTCCCTGAGCATCTTTTTGTATCTTTACCTCTTATAAGGACAACTGTCATTTTGGATTAAAGCTCATCCTAATGAGCACAGTTTGACTGAATTTCTTCTAAAAGGCTCTTGCTTAGCTCAGACTGCCACAATAAAATACCATAGTCTTGGGCCCGGGATTGTAGCTCAGTGGTAGAGCGCTTGCCTTGCATGCGTGAGGCACTGGGTTCGATCCTCAGCACCACATAAACATAAATAAATAAAATAAAGATAATAAAAAATAAGTGATGAACATGACTTATAAAAAATATATATATATATATACCATAGTCTAGGTGGCCAAAACGGTAGGTTTATTTCTCATAGTTCTGGAGGCTGTGAGTCCAAGGTGAGGGTGCCAGCATGGTTGGGTTCTTATGAAAGCTCTTCCTGGCTTGTGGACAGCCATCTTGTTGTATCTCACATCTCTCTCTCTTGTTATAAGGCCACTAATCCCGTCATGAGGGTGTCACTCTCATGACCTAATTTTTCCACCAGCCCCTGTCCAGATAGCATTATAAAGGGGGTGAGGGCTTCAACGTAGGGATTTGGGGCAAACACAGATATTGAGCCCATAACACTCTGCAGTAGCTATCGGGTACAGATTAACCTCTCCTTCATCCATATTTACTTCTTAGTGACAGGAAAATAGTAGTGATTCATGGAGGATGTTTATTTTAGTAACTCCTAAAAGTTGGAGTTACTAAATTTGTGTGTATGGTGTTTTATAGTCACCAGACCAGTTCTTGAGTATCTAAAAAGGTACAAACTCAACCCTACGGCCTGAGGGACCTGGATTTCTCTGGAGAGAGCACACTGCTGGAAGTCATTGGTTCATTTATTCTAAAACAGATATTGAACCTGTTGTCTGGAAGCACTTGGGTACTCAGATCTGGCGAGGTGCTTTCCTGAGACTGAATGAAGCTGCCCTTGAAGAAGCTGAGGGATGGAGTTGAGCAGGGTCAGAAGTGTGGCTGGGCCGGGGACGATGGCGCACGCCTATAATCCCAGCACTTAGGGAGGCTGAGACAGGAGAATCGCGAGTTCAAAGCCAGCCTCAGCAATGGCGAGGCGCTAAGCAACTCAGTGAGACCCTGTCTCTACATAAAACACAAAATAGGGCTGGAGATGTGCTCAATGGTTGACCACTCCTGAGTTCAATCCCCAGTACCAAAAAAAAAAGTGTGGTCGGCAGTCAGTAGGTGTTTAGTGTGGTCGACTGTGAATGAATGAGACTCTAGATCAGGTGGAAGTTGCAGAATAGAACAGCTTTTTCATCATAAGCACGGTTACCTCTTATGCCGTGCTCAGTGGTGTACTGAAAAGTAGTCTAGGAGCTGACATTGGCCCATAGCAGAGCATAAACACTAAGCCATTGCATGGTTAGGACCAAAATCAGATTGGGGCCCAAACTGCATTTTAAACATACCAGTCGAACACACGTGGTGTGAGGCAGCACAGCACAGTGGTCACGGCCATGGGCTTGGGGATCAGGTGGACCAGTGTTCACATTCAACCTGTCACGGTCTTTATGTCCTTTGCACAAGTTATCTAACCCAGGTTTCTTCACCTCTAAAGCAGGAACAATAATGTCAAACCAGCAGTAGCATTTTGAAGATTAAATGAGAGAAACTTATGCCAAGTACCTGATAGATATTAAGCACCTAATAAATGAACCTTAGGGAATTTCTGATTAACTGGGTTTTAGGATTTACCAAGGTAAATTTGGGGTGGGCAGAGGTGGTACTAGGGGCTGTACACATGGGCATTGCACCACTGATCCACATCCCTGGCGCCCCCCCTTTTTATTTTTTTAGTACTGGGGATTGAACTTGGGCACTCGACCACTGAGCCACATCCCCAGCCCTATTTTGTGTTTTATGTAGAGACAGGGTCTCACTGAGTTGCTTAGTGCCTCGCCCTTGCTGAGGCTGGTTTTGAACTTGCGATTCTCCTGTCTCAGCCTCCCTAAGTGCTGGGATTACAGGCTTGTGCCACTGCGCCTGGCATCCCTGACTCTTTTTATTTTGAGACAGGGTCTCACTGAATTGCTGAGGCTGGCCTCAAACTTGAGATCCTCCTGCCTTAGCCTCCTGAGTCCAGTGACTCACTGAATTACAGGCATGCATCATTGTGCCTGGCACCAGCGTGAAGTCTTTTTAGGTGCGTGTTTTACAAACCCCTTTTGAAAAGCTCTTAGATGTCTTGCTCCACTGGCTTCAGCTCACTGACTCTAGAGCACTGCTTTTGACTTCTTTTGAACTGAGCCTTGAAGAGGGCTGGAGGCTGACTGGGCAGGAAAGTGACGAGTGACGTTACGGCCGAGGGAGCAGGGCAGCAGAGAAACAAACAGCACCCACAGACCATCCGCGGCATTGTGGCCAGGTGAGGCCGTGTGGGTGAAAGAGGAGGAGGCAGGAGGAGCGTGCCAGGGGCCACGCCTGAAGGAGCCGGGAGCCCAGGCGGGAGCCACGCTCTGCACTGCAGTGAGCGCGAGCCCGTGGTGAGGACAGGTCTGTGCGCGGGGCGGGGCTTGATCGCATCACGCCTCAGAAAGCCAGCTGCTGAAGCCCTTTGAGGGGCATTTGAAGAAGGTAAGAATTGAGGCAGGGAGTGTACCAGCCCTGGCAAGAGCAGCCTTGACCTGAACCAGGACAGCAGGAAGAGAGAGATGGACAAGTGCAGGACTGTCCTGGAACTGTTTGTATGTGGACATGAGAAAAGAGGAGAAAGGGGTCAAGGTGGACCCTGCACCTGAGCCACCAGGTTGCAGGGAATATGGTAGAGAGAGCTGAGTCGGCAGCGGTCTGACATAACTACAGTTTGCACATTCGCTGTGAAATACACAGACATGATCATGACACCAGCTCATGTCCACCAAGTGTGCCGGACGCTGCCTGTCGTTACCAGCACAGCTCTTATTAAACAACAGCCCTGGAAGACAGGGGAGCTAAATGTGTTAAATTAATTTGGTTTACAGCACATTTTCCCTTTTAGAACATTCAGATTGACTGAAGGTTCTTGACAGCTGGTTCCACTTGGTTGTACTTGGTTACATTGAGAAGAGGGCAGGACTGTCTGCATGGCTGTTCCCCGTCTGTGAGGTTTCACCACACTTTAGGAAGTTACTGAGAAGAGATTTTTCTATTTTGAATTGACAGGAGCAGCAGACAGTCTCAGAGATTAGCTGAGTGATCAGGGGAAGCTTAGACATCATCTCAGAATGACATGAAGTCACTAGATTGCGCAGTGTGGAGGAAGTAGAATATTTCTGCCTTGAGCAGGCATGTCACAGCTCTTTTTTTTTTTTAATTTTTTTTTAGTTGTAGATGGACACAATATCTTTATTTATTTATTTTTATGTGGTGCTAAGGATCGAACCCAGTGCCTCACGCATGCAAGGCAAGCGCTTTACCACTGAGCTACAATCCCAGCCCCAGGCATGTCACAGCTCTTTAGGGGGAGTTGACAGTTGAGCAGCGTGGAAATGACCAGTGTACAAAAGCCACTGCCCTGGGAAGGAGGGCCCAGGAACAGTCAGCACCATCCCTAGCTACAGGGAGCGCACCACTTAGTTGAAGAGAAAATATGTCTGCAGAGAAATAACACCAACTTCACATTTGCAAATGCAGAACAGTATAGTGCTGAAGGGGAGGCAAGCTGGGGGTACCAGGGAATTTGTCCCACATTCTCTGTTTTTCTGTGTTTTGGTTTTTCGTACAGGGGATTGAATCCAGGGGTGCTGTACCACTGACTACATACCCCAGTCCTTTTTTTAATTTTTTTTTTATTGTGAGACAGGATCTCACTAAGTTGCCCAGGCTGGCCTCAAACTTGTGATCCTCCTGCCTCAGTCTCCTGAATCCCTGGGATGTACAGCCGTGTGCCACCATGCCCAGCTCATTCTGGTTTAAACCTTTTTCTTGATAATTTTTGTGTGCCGATTATTAAATTAGACACTGAAGAATATATAACAGTAATTGTACTGACTGAGCATTTCATTGCCTTCCATTGTACTAAACACTTTGTGTGGATTATCTTTATCTGCATAGTAACCCCGTGAGGGAGAGACTGTTATTCTCCCTGTTTTATGAACATGGAAACAGGCAGAAGATTAAGGAATAGATTGAAGGTCACACTTCCCATAAGCACCACTGTTGGGGTACGGACCCAGGAGTGTCACCCTCTTAGACACCGCACTGCACTGCTTCAGAAATAAGTAAGTCCCGTCCAGCGTGATGGCGCACTCCTGTAATCCCAGCAGCTTGGGAGGCTACGGGAGGAGGATCACAAGTTCAAAGCCAGCCTCAGAAACTTAGCGAGGCCCTAAGCAACTTAGGGAGGCCCTAAGCAGCTTAGGGAGATCCTGTCTCTAAATAAAATATAAAAAGGGGCTGGGGATGTGGCTCAGTGGTTAAGCATCCCTGGATTCAATCCCTGGTACCCAAAAAAAGAAAGAATTCAGTCCTGGTAGGTACTCCCAGGACACTCGAGACACACAGTGGGAACATCCCAGCACATTCGTGCTTGCTGGGAGGTGCACACAGAAATGAAATTGTATTTGATTGCTAGGTTAAGCATCTTGAAATCCAATATCCCTGCAGGGAGACCCCATTTGGATGCCCGTGCAGTGCAGCGCTTACTCACCATGGCTTCTTATTTAAAAAGGAAAAACTGGCCATGAGTAGTGGTGTGTGCCTGTGGTCCAGCTACCCGGGAGGCTGAGGCAGGAGGATCACCTGAGCCCAGAGGCTCACAGCCCCGGCCACATAGTGAGAACTTGTCTCAAAAAAAGAGGAGCTGGGTGTGATGGTGCACACTGGTAATCCCACTATTCAGGAGGCTCAGCAGGAGGCTTGCCAGCCCTGGCAGTTTAGTGAGATTCTATCACAATAAAAGCAAACAGGGCTGGGGATGTAGCTCAGTGGTAAAGCGCCCCTGGGTTCAATCCCCAGTACCAAAAAAATAAAGAAGCAGAAAAATTTCTCTCTTTCAAGTATTTGCTGTAACAATCTCATATAATCTAGGAGAAAATTTTGCCTACATGTTGGTGAAAAATATATATATAATGTATAGAATTTTTTAGTTGTAGATGGACACAATATCTTTATTTTATTTGGTTTTATGTGGTGCTGAGGATCGAACCCGGTGCCTCATGCATGCGAGGCAAGCGCTCTACCACTGAGCCACTACCCCAGCCCTAATGTATATATATTTTTTGCTTTAGCTTTGTTTTCTTGGTTTTGTTTCACATCATTTTGTATCTTCATAGTTTGTTTAGCAGCAGGTTTGTTTTTGGCCAGATTTGACAGTGGTGGGTTCCTCCACTTGGCCCCATGCCACTCCTTAAGGCACATTCAGAGGTGGAGAAAAATTAATGTTTATGTAAGTGCACCAGGGCAGGAGAACGAACTTCCCTGAAGGACAGGCTGCTGGTGTGAGGCTGCACGATAGCACAAGGATAATTTGGCACCTCAAAATACAGGCGTGGCAGAGAGGTTCAGCACTGCTCAGAAGGCAGGCTCTCAAAAAGAGGAGTTTTTTAATTTCCCAGGATATGCAAATTGGCCAGAAACACTGGTCCATATGAAAAACAACGTCACTGAAAGAAGTCCCCTGTGCTTGCCTTTCTTTTAAAGTTGCTACTGAGAGCTGGAGGTGACACAGTGACAGAGGACCCACCAGCACGTGGAAGGCTCCTGGTTTGATCAAACCCAGATCTCAGCACCACACACACAAAAGCAGTGCTGCTCAATCAAGTTCATTTGGCTTGTGGGCAGGTCTGTCTGTCATCTAGCCAAATCCTGCTGAATCAGGATAAGTCCATGTAAATGATCTCAGTTGCTGTTGGCCTCACTCAACTTGCTTTAAGAATCCTGAAGTTGCCTGTAATCCCAGCAGCCTAACTCAGGAGGCTAAAGCAGGAAGATCACAAGTTCAAGGTCAACCTGAGCAACTTAG
The DNA here is from genome assembly GCA_028644305.1 of Xerus rutilus. Taxonomy (NCBI): domain Eukaryota; kingdom Metazoa; phylum Chordata; class Mammalia; order Rodentia; family Sciuridae; genus Xerus; species Xerus rutilus. The sequence goes on from CM053400.1 coordinate 9,377,101, forward strand.
TGAGACCCTGTCTCAGAATAAAAATATAAAATGAGCTGTTGAAATAGCTCAGTGGTAGAGCAACCTGAACTCAATCCCTAGTACCACACACACAGAGCATCCTGAAGTTGAGGGGTTGGGAGGGTGGCTCAGTGGTGGAGAGCTTGCCTGGCACGCAAGAGGCTCTGGCTTCCGTCCTCAGCGCCCACCAAAAAAAGGAAGAGAAACCTGAGTGTGACTTTTTTTTTTTAATATTTATTTAGTTGTAGATGGACACAATGTTTTTATTTATTTATTCTTATGTGGTGCGAGGATTGAACCCAGTACCTCACGCCTGCGAGGCAAGCGCTCTACCACTGAGCTACAATCCCAGCCCCTGAGTGTGACATTTTGAAGACAGAGGAGTTGGTGGAAACTTTTTGCTGTGACTTAGACACCCTAAGTCACTGCCGGTCATTGTGGCCCTGTTAGGAGAACAGTGCTGCCTCTCCTGGGAGCCTTAGAGATGGCAGTACTTGCTGTGTGGGCTGTGAGCACGTGAAGGGACGATGTGTGCAGAGTTCTGGGCACCCTGACACAGAGGCTCCGGAAGTGCCCATTCCACCCTGGGGCCTTACATGACCTCCCGGGGTGGTAACCCTTCTGTCTGCACATAAGACTCACCTCTCGTGTCTGCGCCTGCTCTGTTCTTAGAATTCTTCGTGTATTTCTCTTTATTGACATTGTTCCATTGGTACTTTGTTTTTTTTTTGGTACCGGGGATTGAACTCAGGGACACGACCACTGAGCCACATCCCCAGCCCTATTTTGTGTTTTATGTAGAGACAGGGTCTCACTGAGTTGCTTAGCGCCTCGCCATTGCTGAGGCTGGCTTTGAACTCACGATTCTTCTGTCTCAACCTTCCAAAGTGCTGGGATTACAGGCGTGCGCCACCGCACCCGGCTGTTCCATCCGTACTTTTAATGCCTACAGTGTGATAAAACTGAGCTAGAGGGCTGGGGCTCCATGGCAGAGCGTTTGCCTCGCATGCTTGAGGCATTGAGTTCGATCCTTAGCACCACATAAAAATAAACAAAGATATTGTGTGCATCTACAACTAAGAAAATATTTTAAAAAACAAAATAAAACAAAAACTGTACCAGAACTGCTTCTAGAGAGCTAGCGTGGGTTCTTGTTCTGCGGTTTCCTCAGCTCTGTCACCCTGGCACGAGCCACTTAACTCCTGTGCTTGTGCAGCATGAGTGGACTGTGATGCGAAGGTCCCTCTCTCTCGCACTTGGGACTCTCCAAGGGTCACACACTGCCTGCAGATAGATTTATTTAGTCTGCCCAGCAATTTTAAAACATTTAGTTTGGGATCCTGCCATTTACTCAGCAGTTCCATTTTAGGGGAATTTACTAATCTAGAAATAATCACAAAAGTGCCCCAAAATTACAAGATGTCCGTGAAAACTTTGTAAAGGCCAAAAGAAACATTCTTGGTTTTGTCTTTTTGAGGAGCTGGGGATCAAATCCAGGGCCTTGTGCATGCTAAGCACCTGCTCTACCCTGAGCTGCACCCCCGCCAAACGCAGCTTTTGGTATTATGATCTACTGTAAGAAATATGCATATGTTTTGATGTCCATGTCCAGTTCCTGGCACAGATCTCATAAAAACCCATGAAATTTCCTGAGCAATTACAGGTACTAAGAGAATCTTTTGTTCTAATGTTTGTTCTTCGACCTTGGTTGCTGACACAGAACTCCTAACCTCTTGGAATTTCATGGGTGATAGGATCATTTTTCGTTGTATTGAGGCGGCTCTAGGTGGGCTCCTGGATGGGGACTGGTCACAAGAAAAACCAAGCCATGATTGGAAGCTTGGAAGCATCAGCCCTGCCTCTATCCTCCATAAGCCCCTGAGCTTCTGGGGCCACTGTGGCGTATGGGAGGGGCACCTCTTCCCCACGCCCTGCTCTCTCCGTCACTGCCCCACAGCTTGTCACCTGCGTGCTTTGTAGTATCTTCTGTAATAAATAGGTAAGTGGTCCTCTGGGCCACTCTATCAGGCTGATCCAAATCAAGCACAAGGTTGGGGACCCTTGATTTACACCCAGTCGGGCAGGGGTGTGGGGCTCAGCCAGGGGCTTTGAGCTACATCTGAAGTGGGAGCCGTGCTGTGGGACCCAGCCCCGAGCCTGTAGGAGCGCCTGCTCTCCAGGTAGGAGGGAGCATCAGAACTGGTTTGAATTGCAGGATCCCCCCTCCCCTGTGAGATGGAGACTCTCTTGGGGTGTGGGGAGCCCCTGAACACCTGGTGTCAGAAGTGCCGGACAGAGCTGAGGGTATGGTGTGAGAGGAGGAGAGTCAGGTCAGGTTTTCCTTTCGCTTCCAGGACTTCGGTGCATAACTGCACAACATAGCGAGGCAGCTCGATGACCCAGTTTCAGTGGGCTCTTGGTCTGCCTGGCTCTCTTCTGATGCTGGGGATATGTCAGTAAACAAAACAAAGATTTTTGCCTTTGTGAGGCTTCTGTTCTGGAAAGAAAAGACAGGCAATAAGCTGGGTACAGTGGCGCACACCTGTAATCCCAGCACTTAGGGAGGCTGAGACAGGAGGATCGCGAGTTCAAAGCCAGCTTCAGCAACAACAAGGCGCTAAGCAACTCAGTGAGACCCTGTCTCTACATAAAACACAAAATAGGGCTGGGGATGTGGCTCAGTGGTCGAGTGCCCCTGAGATCAATCCCCAGTACCAAAAAAAAAAAAAGGCAGTCAATAATCAACAGGAAAGGGTGGTACCTGTGGTTTGTTAGAAGAAGGTAGCCGGGCCAGGGGTGTAGCTCAGTGGCAGAGCACGTGCTTAGCACCTGCAAGGCCCTGGGTTCCGCTCCCAGCATCACAAAGAAGACAATAAGCTGGCATTGCTTGGTAGACAGAGGCAGGAGGATCGCAAGTTCAAGGCCAGCCTCAAAAAGGGCTGGAGGGGAACCTCTGGGTTCATTCCCCAGAACTGGGAAAAAAGAACACCGTATAGAGTAACCACCGTGACAGCAGTGAAGCAAGCAGGGCACAGGGCCCCTGGGGGGAGGGCTGCTCACACGCTGCGCCAAGGTCAGCCCGCGCTGGGGTCAGCTCCTTGAAGCTGATGAGTGAGAGGGGAGATGCCCACCCCGCAGGCGCAGCCAGGCCCAGGCCCAGGCAGGAGCACACAGCTCGCATTCCAACAAGAGCGGAGCAAGCTGCAGGAGGAGAGGAACAAATCAGGGGACAGGAACCACCTCACAGCGGGTTCTGTTGACCTGTTTGTGGATCGTGGGTTTTATTCTGAGTGAAATGAGTAAGTCTTTGCAGGGTTTGTGCAGAACAACATTGTGATCTGTCTTTATGATTTAGAAGGAACCACCTGGTAACTGTTAAGACTAGACTGTCAGAGCCAGGCAGTGTGGTGCAGGTCTGTGATCCAGCTACCAAGGAGCAGAAACAGGAGGGTCACAAGTTCAAGGCAAGCCCTGGGCACCTTAGCAAAACCCTGTCTCCAAATAAAAATCAAAAAGGGCTTCCATGCATGTATGAGTTTGTGAGGATGAACCCAGCTACTATGTATGACTATAAAGATCTTATAAACAAAAGAAAAGAAAAATAGTAATTAAAAAAATAATAAAGTGCTGAGGATGTGGCTCAGTGTTAGAGCACCCCTGTGTGCAATCCCCAGAACCAAAAAGAAAGAAAAAGAAGAGCAGGTAAAACCCAAAAACAATTTAGGAGATTAGTACAGCCACCCAGGCGAGAGAGAGAGTGACTCGGGGCATAATGGAAGTGATAAAAAAAAATAGTCAAATTTTGGCCACACTGAAGAGAGACCCAGCAGGACTTGCTGACAGGTGGGATGGGGTGGGAGAGCCTGGAGAAGTGGAAGGTGACTCCTCAGGTGTGTGGCCCGAGTAACAGGAATCACAGAGCCACCAGCTGAAATGACAGAGGCGTGAGCTGAACAGTCGTGGAAGGAAATCGGGAGTTGGGTTTTGAAGCTTGAGAGTCTATTAGACATTCAAATAAAAATGTTTACTTGTTGGCCATTAATCTTTCATGTGTCTCCAGTGACTAGCAGAATGTTAGCCTTCCAGGTGTATCGGTTGAATGGAAGAACAAGAGAAGTTATTCAAGTATTAAGGGAAATAAGGATCAGATGACCCCATTTTATTTTATGTATCCTGTACACACACACAACAGCAACAAACAGATACCACAATATTAACAGATGTCAACTGGGATGTAGGTTTTAAAGTGGCTTTAACTTAATTTCTTTTACTTTTCCAGGAGTCTATATTTTACTAATATCAATAAAATAATTTGTATAAACCACCAATGGTGGCGCACGCCTATAATCCAAGCAGCTTGGGAGGCTGAGGCAGGAGGATCATGAGTTCAAAGCCAGCCTCAGCAACAGCAAGTTGCTAAGCAACTCAGTGAGACCCTGTCTCTAAATCAAATACAAAACAGGGTTGGGGATGTGGCTCGATGGTTAAGCACTCCTGGATTCACTCCCTGGTACCAAAATAATAGTAGTAGTAGTAGTAGTAGTATTATAAAAAGGGCTGGTGTTTCAAAGGCTTAGAGGACTGTGATTTTCTTCTATCCTATTGATAAATCATAGGTTTGGTCTTTACCGTGCAGAGCTGTTGGACACTCAGGTTGTTCATGAGTTTTGTTTCTTTATGAGTAGGAACTGGTATACAGATTGCTCTTATTTCATTTAAAGTATTTCCTTGTGGTGTACTCCCAAATTGGAACAGACTAAAAGATATGTGCTTCTTAAAAATTGCTGTATTGACCTACAGAAAAACTGACCAATCTGTAAATTCAGCAGTGAAAATACTAGCCCGTCTGTTAGAACAGTACTCCCTCCTGCTGGGTGCAGTGGTGCACATCTGCAATCCCAGCTCCTCAGTAGGCTCAGGCAGGAGGATCGTAAGCAAGGTCAACCTGGGCAACTTAGCAAGGCCTTGTCTTAAGATAAAAAAGAAAAAGGGCTGGGGATATGGCTCAGTGGTAGAGTACCCCTGGGTCGAATCCCCAGTACCAAGGAAGGAAGGAAGGGAGGGGAGAGGAAATTCTCTTCTACTAGGTTGGTTTTAATTTCACATTGAAAACTTCGCTGCCATGGGGCACACAGAGCCTACATGTACATTTTCCATACTTTGCAGGTGTGGGAATCGGCGTGGTCCACGCTGGGTACGAGAGACGCCTGGCCCATCACCTGGGGGCACATAGCACACCCTCTATCCTGGGAATCATAAATGGGAAAATCTCCTTCTTCCATAACGCAGTTGTTCGTGAGAACCTCCGGCAGTTCGTAGAAAGCCTTCTTCCAGGGAACTTGGTGGAGAAGGTGAGTACCTGGGAAGGACATGGCAGGAAGTGGTTTACCAGATGCCTGGCTGCCCAGTCTACCTGTGACACTCTTGGACCCGAGTTTGGTTTTGAAGAGACAAGACACATATTAATTGATCACTTAAAATGAATCATTTAAGCCGGGCGTGGTGGCTCACGCTTGTAATCCCAGCACTTTGGGAGGCTGAGACAGGAGAATCGCGAGTTCAAAGCCAGCCTCAGCAACGGCGAGGCGCTAAGCAACTCAGTGAGACCCTGTCTCTACATAAAACACAAAATAGGGCTGGGGATGTGGCTCAGGGGTCGAGTGCCCCTGAGTTCAATCCCTGGTACAAAAAAAAAAAAAAAAAAATGAATCATTTAAATGAAGTCTGTAGGAGACTAAAAATTGAAACAGATGAAGTATAGAGACTGAATGAATGCATTCATGTTAATAACCATCGCATAGATTTTACCTTGTAAGAATCTGAGCCAAAATAACTATTTTCTAGTCAATCAACAAAAAACAAAACAAGCCGGGTGTGGTGGCACATGCCTGTAATCTCAGCACTTTGGGAGGCTGAAACGGGAGAATCGCCAAGTTCAAAGCCAGCCTCACCAACGGCGAGGCGCTAAGCAACTCAGTGAGACCCTGTCTCTACATAAAACACAAAATAGGGCTGGGGATGTGGCTCAGTGGTTGAGTGCCCCTGAGTTCAATCTCTGGTACCAAAAAAAAAAAAAAAAATCAGACAGAGTTCATATTAGTTTTTGATTTGTATATGTAAGCACCTTAATTTTTTTCCAAGTATCTTAGGATAGGGATCAAAGCAACTAGGAAAGGGGCTCTTACTGTGCTTTAATAATTCATTCTTTTAACAATACCAGAGAGTAATCATAAAAATTTCCCCAATGTTTTTACATTGGCATTCACTGACTGCCCCACCAGGGTCATTATCCACAGAAGAAATGTTTTTTGGAGTGGGCTTAAAAGGTCAGAGAGCATCACAGCCTCCAAAAATGATGAGAGGTTGTTGCAATAGATTCTCAGACATTTATAAAACATCTGTTCTGTGCCAGGCGTAGAATAACTAAGTTGAGGACACTTTTTGAGCAGTTCCTGGGCTAGAGGGGAATTATTTCCATCCAACACTTTGGAGCCTGTCCTAAGAATTGGAAAAAGCTTCCTGGCAGAGGTGGTCCCTATAGTGAGTTTGGCAGGTGAGGTGAGAAGAGGAGGAAGTGAGCTGCGGGCAGACAGGCCTGCGGACAGGGCTGCTTTGTGGAAAGCCTTAGTGAGGGGATTACAGGAACCTTGCTGGGAAGGCCTCACAGTACCTCCAGCCCCTTTAAGGAACCTGGGCCTCGGCCTATAGGTGATGGAGCCATTGTAAGAGTTTGAGCAGGGGCTGCAGCAGATTTGGCTTTTATATGGAAATTCTGGACTCAGTATGGAGAAACTTTTTTGAACTACTATGAAAAATTTCTAGCTAGAAATGTAACTCATGTTTATAATTTGTTCTCTCAGTAGGACTATTTTAAGATATCAATGAAAAAAGTAACAATTCTTATGTGAGATTTCTAAGTTAAATTACATGATGTTCAGTGGAATGGGCTACTTATTTTTATTTACCTCATTTAAAAATGGCAAGTATCAGCTGGGCACAGTGGTGCACACCTGTAATCCTAGCAGCTCAGGAGGCTGAGACAGGAGGATTGTGAGTTCAAAGCCAGCCTCAGCAAAAGTGAGGTGCTAAGCAACTCGGTGAGACCCTGTCTCTAAATAAAATACAAAATAGGGCTGGGGATGTGGCTGACTGGTTGAGTGCCTGAGTTCAATCCCTGGTACCCAAAAAAAAAATAAATAAAATGGCAATTGTCAAATATCTTTGGTTTAGTAGGTCAAGAACTGCACTCTCAGGAGCTGGTGGTAGAGCACATGCCTGCTTATTAGCTTGCATGAGACCCTGGCTTCAATCTCCACCACAAAAAAAAGTGCACTCTACAATTAAGCAAGAACCAGCTAGGTACAGCTGTGGGATTGCACGCCTGTAATTCCAGGGACTCCCAGCAGGACGATCAAAGGTTTGAGGCCAGCCGGGGAAACTTGGTGAGATCCTGTCTCAAAATAAAATATAAAAAGGGATGAGAATGTTGCTCAGTGATCGCGCACCCCTGGGTTCAATCCACAGTACCATGGGGAAGAAAAAAGTTGTCTTATTTTTTATGTTTTGCAAACAATCTTTTATACATATCTAGATTTTTTATTTGTCTTGTAACTGGAATATAATATAGTTGTTAATAATTATTGAAACTAACATTATCTTTTCAATTTAAGGTGACAAATAAAAATCACATCCGGTTCCTCTCTGGCTGGCAGCAAGAGAATAAACCTCACGTCCTTCTGTTTGACCAGGGGCCTGCTGTGCCGCTGCTGTACAAGGTACCTTATGTCTGGTGAAATGTTCTCATTTTTAGGTGGAAAGTAAACTCTGGGTTGGAACTTGTAACCCGTTTGTCTTTTTTTAAGTACAAGTAACATTGAGCATCTCTAACCCCAAAATCCAAAATCTGAAATGCTCCAAAATCTGACGCTTCTTGAGCACTCACATGACGCCACAAGGGGGAGATGCCATATCTGACCTCATGGGACGGGTCCCTGTCAGAACGCAGGTGCACTAAGAATATTGCATGAAATTCCTGGCAGGCTCTGTGTGTCAAGTAGATACGGAACAAATCAGGTGTGTTGAGGCTCGACCCCGCCCCCAGGCTGTCTCACTGTGCATATTTTAATAGTCCAAAATCTGAAAAAATCAGCCGGGCGCGGTGGCGCAAGCCTGTAATCCCAGCACTTAGGGAGGCTGAGGCAGGAGAATCGCGAGTTCAAAGCCAGCCTCAGCAACGGCGAGGCGCTAAGCAACTCAGTGAGACCCTGTCTCTACATAAAACACAAAATAGGGCTGGGGATGTGGCTCAGTGGTCGAGTGCCCCTGAGTTCAATCCCCAGTGCCAAAAAAAAAAAAAGAAAAAAAAAAAATCTGAAAAAATCCAAAACACTATGGTCTCAGGCATTTCAGACAAGAGACAACCAGACGTTGCTCTTCAAGCCCCTCATGGTGCTGGTTGCTGTGCTAGTGCTCTCCACACTGAGGATCCCTCAGTCCCTAGAAGAATCAATCTAGTGATAGGAATATTATCCATATTCCAGAGACCAAGACGCTGAGGCTCAGCAGTCATCCACCCTGCCCAAGGTCTCACGGTAGCATGGAGTGCAGTCTCTGCACACCTGCCCTTTCTGTGACGCCCTATACTACACTTCCAGCTCACCTCTTGTTCTCACTGTGACCTGACAGGAGAGAGGAGGGTGCCCAGCCATTGACGCAGTCACTGCCTTCTGACGTAACTCTCCAGACTTTCCAGACTTGGATCTAGTACAAATCTCAAAAAAATGATTATCTTAATTTATCTATTTAAAAAAAATAGCTGTTGGGGCTGGGGTTATGGCGCAGTGGTAGCGTGCTCACCTAGCACGTGGGAGGCACTGGGTTCGATCCTCAGCACCACATAAAAATAAAATAAAGATATTGTGTCCACCTTAAAAAAAAATAGCTGTTTATTTTTACTGTGCAGTTTTCATGCTGTAACGCCATGGAATTCTGGAGATGTGGGAGGATGTACGAGACGTGGCGGGGCTGTTTGGGGGTGTGCATCTCCATCCGTTGATGTCAGTACGCCATTTGATCCGTACCTTAGATGGCATGCTATAAATTTCACTTTCTTCTCTCGTGCTTTCACAGTTGACTGCTTTTGCATACAAAGATTATTTGTCATTTGGATACGTATATGTCGGTGTAAGAGGGACAGAGGAGATGACAAAACAGTACAACATCAACATGTACACCCCTACCATCTTGATCTTCAAAGAGCACATAAACAAGCCTGCTGACGTGCTCCAGGTACGTGACAATCACCATGTTTCAAGATGGACTTCACATTTAGCTGAGCTTGGTGGCCACACCTGTAATCCCAGTGACTTAGGAAGCTAAAGAAAGAGGATCTCAAGTTCAAGGCCAGCCTCCACAACTTAGCAAGACCCTGTCTCAAAACAAAAAAAAGGCTTTGGGAAGCTGAGACAGGAGAATCACAAGTTCAAAGCCAACCTCAGCAATGGCGAGGTACTAAGCAACTCAGTGAGACCCTGTCTCTACATAAAACACAAAATAGGGCTGGGGATGTGGCTTGGAGGTCGAGTGCCCCTGAGTTCAATCCCGGTACCAAAAAAAAAGGGAGTGGGGCTGGGACTGTAGCTCAGAAGTAAAGCACCCCTGGCTTCAATCCCTAGTTTAAAAAAAAAAATGCACACTTAACATTGCATTTCCCCAGGCAAGCAGCTTAGTGTAACCCCAGCAGCACCAGTTGTTTCCTGTAGTCTAAGTAATTTGCTTTCATTACTATATTGCATTTTTGGCTACGTTATAATTTATTGATTCATACTTCTGTCAATGGCCATTGGGGACTTTGAGGAGCAGTGTTGCCATGAATATCACACGGACCCTGGTGCATCTGAGTTCAACAGGACAGCAGTTTCAGATTGTGGTGCACAGCCCTGGGAGTTCCTAAGACCCTTTAAGAGGGAATCTGTGAGATCAAAGCTGTCTTCATGATAACACCAAGACATAATTTGCCTATTTCACTAGGATGAGCTTTGCACTGACAGTACAAACAGCAGTGGCTAAAGCCATCAGCACCTGTGCAGGAATCAGGGTGGGGCACCCGGCTGCCTGTCACCACTGCGAGGTTCACCCCAGGCATCACAGAAACAACTGGAAACAGCATTCACTCCGAGTCTTTGATGAAGCAGTAAGAAGCATTAATTGTATTAAACCTTTACTCTAGAGCTCAATCCTCGGTACCAAAAAAAAAAAAAAAAACAGAATAACCAACAGACGACAACTGTGGTTATTTAGACTCAGGTCTTTGATAAAAACATTTTTGCAAAAATGAGTAGAGTGAGACTGGCACTTGAAGAAAGCAACTGATGGTGTCGTTTGCTAATGATAAAATTCAGACTTCCCAAGAAAATTAAAAGTTTGCAAAATTTGCATTGGCAAATTGACAGCTCCTCAAAACTTTGTGATGAGATTATTTTTTCAATGTGACAGGATTTTTTTCAGTAGGCATAATTAACCATGTGAACCAGTATTGAAGGTTAGTGAACAAATAGTCCAAATGACCAATGCATGATGCTACAGAAGCATGGGTTACTAAAACAGAAGGTGAAAAAATATCCATTCTAAGCAAAAGGTAATTGATGAATCTAAACTATCTAGAGTTTATTGTATCAACACAGCAAGTAACCCTTGAGAAACTACCATTTACTGAGTTTTGATGAAACAAAGAATAAGCACAGTTCCCTGAAAACGAGCCTCCATTTTCCAACTGTATTATCTGTAGGAAGTGGAGTTTCTCCCTGGCAGTCAGTGGGTGGCAGATGTCGCAGCCAGATTGCCCTCACATCTGTGGTGGGATTTTTTTTTTTTTTTTAAATATTGTTTTTAGTTGTAGATGGACACAATATCTTTATTTTATTTATTTTTATGTGGTGCTAAGGATCGAAACCAGTGCCTCACATATGTGAGGCAAGCGCTCTACCACTGAGCCACAATCCCAGCCCCCATGTGGCAGGATTTGAGACAAATAAAATATTAGCACTGCACCCTATAATTCCAGTGACCCTGGAAGTCGAAGCAGGAGGATCACGAGTTCAAGGCCAACCCTGGCAACTCAGCAAGACCCTGTCAGAAAACATACTAGAAAGTGCTGGAGATGTGGCTTAGTGGGAGAGCACCTGAGCTTTGACCCCCAGTGTCCCCCAAAATAAAAAATTATAAAATTTTAAAAAGAGCTGAGGATGTAGCTTAGTGATAGAGCACCCCGGGTTTAATTGCACACATACGCAAAGTTCTGGTCAGAATAAATATGGGAGTAGATATGAGAATCACGTGCTCTTACTTTTTTTTGGCGTTTAGGGGAGATTTTTTGTTTGTTGGTTGGTGTTTTTGTGTTTGTTTTTGGGGGGTTTGGGTTTTTTCCTTCAAAAGAATCTTGGCTATTTTTAGTCTTTTGTGCTTTTTTATATATATTTTAAATTTTGTCCAAGTTACATCAAAACAAACAAAGCAAAAAAAAATCTACTGGGCTTTTGAGGGTTTGTACTGATTCTTTTTTTTTTTTTTTAAGTATTTATTTATTTTTTTAGTTGTAGGTGGACAGAATTTCTTTATTTTATTTTTATGTGGTGCTGAGGATCGAACCCAGTGCCTCATGCATGCTAGGCGAGCACGCTACCACTGCGCCACAACCCCAGCCCCTGTACTGATTCTTTTTTTTTAAATATTTATTTTTTTAGTTGTAGGTGAACAGAATATCTTTATTTTTATGTGGTGCCGAGGATCGAACCCAGTGCCTCACGCGTGCTAGGCGAGCACGCTACCACTGCGCCACAATCCCAGCCCCTGTACTGATTCTTTAAATCAGTTTGGATGAATCAATTTGGGGAGTTGATACAAATTCTTTGAATCAGTTTGACGTCTTTACAAATCTGAGCCTTCCAGCCCGTAAACATGACGACTCTGTTCCATTTGCTTAGGTGGTTTGTGTGCGTCTCTTTAAGGTGTTATGATTTTTCCCTGTAAGGAAATTTTTTTCAACTTATTTCTAGATACCTCATTATTACATTTTCTGTTTGCTGGCCATAAATCATACTGTTGATTTTTAAACAATGACTCTCATCACCCATCACCCTTGCCCAGACTCTTACTGGTGTAAAAATTGAAGTGTGTCACTTTTTGCATGTGCTGAGTCCCCAGTTGTATCATCTGAGATCAACGACACTTGTGCTGCTGCTTTCATCCCGGTTGTCTTTCTTTTGGGACCTGCCTTATGCTGAGCTCCGCTGTGCATGAGAAATGCAGTGGCGGGAGGGGCACCCTTGTGTTGGAGCTCAAAGATGAGGAGGGCTTTCTGCAGTTCTCCAGTGAGTATTTCGTAGAGAGCTTTCAGGGATACTTTTTATCAGATTCAAGAAGTTCCCTCTGTTCCTTAGTGACTCAGTTTTACCACGAACACTGTGGATTCTCTTTTTTTTTTTTGTACCGGAGATTGAACTCAGGGGCACTCGACCACTGAGCCACATCCCCAGCCCTATTTTGTGTTTTATGTAGAGACAGGGTCTCACTGAGTTGCTTAACGCCTCACCATTGCTAAGGGTGGTTTTGAACTCACGATTCTCCTGTCTTAGCCTCCCAAAGTGCTAGGAGTACAGGCGTGTGCCACCACGCCCAGCTAATATTTTTCTTGGTTGTTTAAATTCTAAATATATTCTAGTATCTGATAGGCTTTCTTCTTATGTCAATGGCTTATCCAAAGTGTGTTTAATTTCCAAACAAAAAGAGACACTTGCATTTCTGGTTTATATTCATGTTAAGTTTTTTGTGGTGGTGGTGATGGTGCTGGGGATTGACCCCAGGGCCTTGTGCGTGCGAGGCAAGCACTCTACCAACTGAGCTACATCCTCAGCTCATATTAAGTTTCCGTCTGTGGCCGTAGCACCCTGAACGCACTTGAGCTCGTCTCACATTAAGGTTTGGTTCAATCACATTGTGTTCTGTGGACCTGCTGCCTCTGATCTCAATCTTGTGAAATGTATGAAACAGTTCAGTTCTCCTATGGTTTGTTTTTGTTTCTTTTTTTCTTTTTCTTTTTTTTGGTACTGGGGATTGAACCCAGGGCACTTAGCCCCTGAAGCACACTTTTTTGTTTTTATTTAGAGACAGGGTCTCGCTGAGTTGCTTAGGACCCCGCTAAATTGCTGAGGCTAGCTTTGAACTTGTGATACTCCTGCCTCAGCCTCCTAAGCCACTGGGATAACAGGTGTGCAGGATTGTGCCACTGCATCTGGCCCTCATATGATTTTTTTTTAAACTTTTTTTTAGTTGTAGATGAACACAATACCTTTATTTAATTTATTTATTTGTATGTGGTGCTGAGGATCCAACCCAGTGCCTCACACTTACTAGATAAGCACTCTACCACCGAGCTATAGCCCCATCCCCCTCATATGATTTTGTAGTCTTTTATGTGAAGTAACATTGTTACTTGGGAATTTACTTTTAATTGTCCAGCTTGCTCCAGATCCTGAATGGAAATATGCCTAAAATAATGCCTAGCCGGGTGCAGTGGCACACACCTGAAATCCCAGCACTTTAGGAGGCTGAGACAGGAGAATCGCGAGTTCAAAGCCAGCCTCAGCAATGGCGAGGCGCTAAAGCAACTCAGACCCTGTCTCTACATAAAACACAAAATAGGGCCGGGGATGTGGCTCAGTGGTCGAGTGCCCCTGAGTTTAATCCCTGGTACCAATAAATAAATAAATTAATTGATTAATTAATGCCTAAAATTCAAAGTGACTGTGTAAATTGTCAGCATAAAACAACATACAGAAGTTCTCTGTTGGAAAGAGCCCTGGACTTTTCCTTGGACCTGAACAGCGACATCACCCCTCTCATCCCGCTTCATTGCCCCAGGTCACGGCATTCACGCGCTCAAACAGGTCCATCTTACCTGGTTTTATTACTTTAGCCAGGGTCGGCCGAGTCTTTATTAGGCTCATAAGTAGAGCCTACTTGCAGTGAGAAAACCGAGTGCACTTAACTGCTGCTTGTCCTGCCCCAGGCTCGAGGTCTGAAGAAGCAGGTCGTTGAAGACTTCATCACCCACAACAAGTACCTGTTGGCAGCCAGGCTCACCAGCCAGAAGTTGTTCCATGAGCTCTGCCCAGTGAAACGGTCTCATCGACAGAGGAAGTAAGGCCTGAGGCTTTGCCTGTCACTGCAGTTTACTACAGGGACACTAAGCACCCACCCGGTGACAGCATTTATTCTGCACTTGTTAATTAACAGCTGTGACAGTAGTGGGTATTCTCGGCCAGGGTACCTTAGGGCTAAATTTTTAGTTGTGCCAGCCTGGTCTCGAGGTCAGAGCATGCCAAGATGTGACACTTCAGCTGGAACCTGAAAGACCAGCAGATGTTAGCATGCGTCAGGGAGGCAGGGTCCCTTAGTGAAGCATGAGCCTGACAGTTACTCTCCCTACAAAGCATGCCATGTAGGGTGAGGCTCCGGAGGTCTGGAGAGGAGCCAGGACAACAGGTAAATAATAGGGAAGGGAAAGTAAGTGTAAGCTTAGCCATTCATCTCCTGGACGTTGATTGAGCGCCAGTCAACGTCCAGGAGATGAATGGCTAAGCTTACACTGGAACCTTGCAAAGGAAGCTCCTTCAGAATGAGGCTTGGCAGCCTCCATCCCAAGATAGATTCAACTAGTCTTCCCTGTGGTAGCAGAACTGGGACAGATGGCTTCCCTGAAAGGATCTTCTGCATCAAAGATGAAGTCACCATTGCCTAACAGAAATTCCTGGATGTATGGAGTTGGGTTTGGGGAGAACATTACCAGTCTGGAAAAGGAACAGGCCATGACTGCCTTGGCAGTCTCAGAGGTGGCAGCTCTCCAGCAGGGCACGATGATGTGCGCCTGTGATCCCAGCTACTTGGGAGGCTGAGGCAGAAGAACTATGAGTTCAAGGGCAGCCTGGGCAACCTAGCAAGACCCTGTCTCAATATAAAGAATAAAAAGAGCCAGGGATGTAGTTTGGTGGTGGACCACACCACTTTCAATCCCCAGGATTGTAAAAAGATAAAATAAAATTTAAAAAGAGATGGCAGCTCCCCTGATGCCCAATGTGTTCACTCTGTAACGCAGGCGCCTCCTGCTCCCCTTCACCTTGGAGTGCAGGTTCTGGCCCTGCCCAGGAATTGGTTATAGTCTTCTCTCTGGTTCTTGTGCAGGTACTGTGTGATCTTACTGACGGCCGAGGCTCCCAAGTTGAGCAGACCCTTTGAGGCCTTCCTGTCCTTTGCCCTGGCAAACACGCAGGACACCGTGCGATTCGTGCATGTCCATAGCGGGCGGCAGCGGGAGTTCGCCAGCACGTTGCTGCCAGACAGCGAGGCATTTCAGGGGAAGTCAGCGGTGAGCCACGGGTTCTCTCCCAACCTGGCCCCTTCGCAAGCTCTGCCTGGCTTGTTTCCTTCTTTCTGGGGGACGATGAATACAGATTCCAGAGATCTGGAAACTTCTAGGGCCTGTTTCGAAAGGCCACTCTGAAAACAGTCTTCCACGTGGCCATTTCACCTCCTAGAGGTCAGCCTCGGGCCTCCATAGAAGGCATGACTAAACATCAAGGTGCATTGGCCCATCTTCCCCAGATTTGGTCTTGCAGAATCCAAGATGCCAGATTTTATAAACCCGTAGGCTGCTGATAATATTCCTTGGAAATTCCCCCTCCTTCTGCCTCTTTCCCTTCATCTTAGTGGCTTTTTCCTTTTTTCCTCTCCTCTAGGAGCATGAAGTTCTCTCTTGGAGATGTAGCTAGTGGCAGAGAGCTTCCCTGGCATGAGAGAGGCCCTGGCTTTCAGCTCTTAATCTGCAAAACAAAACAAAACAAAACAAATAAATCCTTCTCTTTGTCCTCATTTTTGGTAATAATGAAAAATTTTTCTAAAAAACTAAAGTTTCCTTTATTAAATTATAGAACAAAGTCTATTGAGGGGAAAAAGAGCTTTAACTTTTGACAAAAACTTTGAAAGTTCACCATGAAAATAATTCTTCTTGGAGCTGAGCCAGGAGAATGGCTTGAACCTCAGAGTTCATGGCCAGCCTGGGCAACATAATGAGACACTCATCTCAAAAAATAATAACAGCTCCTTTTGTGAGAAAGACTTCAATCTCTCACAGTTATGTCCGAGGCTATTGCTGACTTCATCAGACCCCTGTCCATCCCCCTGCAAAAAAAACACACAGCTGTCACTTACGACGCTTTTGAGACGTCGCGTGGTTTTTCTCTCCTTGTCTTCCAGGTGTCTATTTTAGAAAGACGTAACACAGCAGGAAGGGTGGTATACAAAACCCTGGACGATCCCTGGACTGGGAGTGAGAGTGATAAATTTATCCTTTTGGGTTATCTCGACCAACTGCGGAAAGACCCTGCTCTTCTGTCCTCTGAGGCTGTGCTCCCTGACCTGATGGACGAACTTGCTCCCGTGAGCATCATCACCAGGGAGAGTGGGCTGCCAGGGACTAAGTCTGCTAAGTGCAGAGTGTCACGGTAGCTTGGGGCTGTGATGGGGACCCAACCCTGGTCAGTCTTGACCATGTCCATTTTCTCCATTGGTAGGTCTTTCTCCTCCGGTGGCTGTACTCTGCCTCTGACTACGTGGCTGACTGCTGGGACGGCATATTCCATAGCAACTGGTAGGAACAATGGCAGGGTGGGTGCCCTTCCTCTGCTGATTCCAGTGGCACCCATTTTCTTTTGGAAAGAGCCCATCCTCTCTCGAGTTTGTTCATTTGTTTGTTTGTTTGTTTGTTTTGTTTTTGTTTTAATTGCAGAGCTGTGAATTGCACCAGGGGCAGCTCTACCACTGAGCTGAGCTACATCCAAAGTCTCTTTCGTTTTATTTTGAGACAAGCTCTCACTTAGTTGCCTCAGCCTGCCGGGTGTCTGGGATCACAGGCATGCACTGCTGCGCCCGGCCTACTTGGATTTCAGTGTGCACTTGATATAGCAAGTGGAAGAACATTTACAGTTTCCAACAACTCTTCCCCTGCTGTCTTTCAGTGACTTCACTTTTTTAAAATTTGCCAATGACCACTTCCCACAGATTGGGAAAAGATCCCCCACTGCCCTTCAGAGAGCAGAGCTGGTGCTCAGCACAGGCCTGGTGCATGGAGTCCAGTGTGCAGGTGCACCAGTGGGGCAGGGAGTGGGCACAGAGGGGTGTCCCACCCTGCCTCTCGGTGACGTAGGGAGTTCTACCCTTTTCTCCTGAGGGGCAGAGCCACCTCGAATTCACGCTTCTGACCCATGGCACCCAGCGTAGCCCCCGAAAGATGGCAGGCCCTTGGTGGGTGTTATGGGTGCCTAGAGTGGTAGAACAGCAGCCCCGGGGGAAGTTGTGAAAAACCGTCATTCTCTCCTGCCCCTCCCCTTGACCACTTCTGAATTATTCTGTCAAAAAAAAAAAGCATATATATATATATATATGTATATGTATATATATGTATATGTATATAATAAAATTGAGATCATCCCACATACTTTTTAGTCACTGATATCTCAGCATCCAAATGTTATTCCATATTTACTATTTATTTATTTATTTATTTTTTAATTTTTATTTTTTTTGGTACTGGAGATTGAACTCAGGGACACTCGACCACTGAGCCACATCTCCAGCCCTATTTTGTGTTTTATGTAGAGACAGGGTCTCACTGAGTTGCTTAGTGCCTCGCCATTGCTGAGGCTGGCTTTGAACTCGCCATTCTCCTGCCTCAACCTCCCTAAGTGCTGGGATTACAGGCTTGAGCCACCGCACCCAGCTTACAATTTATTTTTTAATATGTGTTTTTTAGTTGTTGATGGACCTTTATTTATTTTTGTTTATTTATATGCGGTGCTGAGAATCGAACCCAGTGCCTCACACATGCTAGGCAAGCGCTCTGCCACTGAGCCACAACCCCAGCCCTCCATTACTTACAATTTAAATTCTTTGTTATTCTTATTGTTTCTTCTACAGTTTCCTAAGCACTACCTGTTATATTGAGATAGCAAATCAGACTTCCAGAATAATCTATTTGAGTTAGGACTCTGAGGAAGCAACTTCCCTTCCCCTCCCCACCGCCCCAGAAAGCTGCCCGTCTGTACGGCGCTGTCGGCGGGAATGACAGCTTCTTAGTTGGGGTTGGTTTCTTCTGAGAACCGAGGGAAGGAACCAAAGTCCAGCACCGAGCAGGCGCTGATCAGCTGTGCTCTTGGTTTCAGGCGGGAGATGATGCCGCTCCTGTCCCTCATCTTCTCTGCGCTCTTCATCCTCTTCGGCACCGTCATCGTCCAGGCCTTCAGGTAGCGCAGAGGCTGCGGCAGCTTGCGTGCTGTTTTTCATAAGATTCCTGTGTGGTCATTTTGCCCACGTCTTTCACTGGGGCATCACGCATCCTGCTGGGGGTCGTCGTTACGTACTCATTTATGCACACAATATCCTTTTTCATTCCTTAGTGACTCAAATGACGAGCGAGAGTCCCACCCTCCAGATAAAGAGGAAGCCCCTGAGAAGGTTGGGAAGACGGAGCCGAGCTTCACCAAGGAGAACAGCAGGTTTCTCTCTCGCCCCTCAGCGCCCTCCAGCAGCGTCAGGATGCGGAGTGGGCAGAGGAACTAGCTTCACTCCCGTGTGTGAGATGGGAACGCAGGTTGAGCGCCCCTAATTCAAGACCCAAATCTCAAATGCTCCAGGATCTGAAAGTCTTTAGCACCAACTTAACAAGTAGAAAGTTCCACATCTGATCCGTATGATGGGCCATCGACAAAATGCAGGTGCACGACACGCAGTGTGAGCTCACCTCTGGGCTGTGTGTGCGGTGTGCACAGCACATGAACAGAGCCTTTGCTTGGATTTGGGTGTGACTGGGCACAGTGGCGCACACCTGCAATCCCAGCTGCTCGGGAGGCTGAGGAGGAGGATCCCAAGTTCAAGACCAGGTTCAGCAACTTAGTAAAACCATGTCTCAAAATAAAAAGTATAAAGGATTAGGGATGTAGCACAGTGATAAAGCCCCTCTAGGTTCAATCCCTAGTACCAAAAAAAAGTGGATTTGGGTGCCAACCCTAAGGTATCTCATTATATGTATGCAAATATTTTAAAATGTAGAAAAATCTGAAACCTGAACTGCTTCTGTCCCAAGCATTTCACATAGAGGATCCTCAGCCTGTCCAGGAAAAGGCAACTGCTGGCTGGTGTTCATTAAGACCCCCTGGGCAGCTAGATATAGGACCTACTTACTTTATGCCCTGGGACATTGTTTTCTCAGTCTCAGATTTAACAATAAAGGCAGGAAGCGGAAAAGCACATTAAGCCAGGTACAGTGGCGCACACCTGCAATCCCAGTGATTGAGGAGGCTGAGGCAGGAGGATCACAGGTTTGAGGCCAGCCTCAGCAACCTAGTGAGGCCCTAAGCAACTCAGCATGACCTTGTCTCAAAAAGTAAAAAGGACCAGGGATGTAGCTCAGTGGTAGAATGCTTGCCTAGCATGTGGGGGGCCTGGGGTTCCCCTAAACTGCAAAACACAGACATACACAACCAGGAAAGTGGTAGATGACCCAGAAGCAGAGTGGCATGTCACCATAACTCATAACTGTGTTGATGACTGATCTGTTGAGAGCACACAACCGACATTGAGCGACCTGGGTCTCAGTAACAAAGAAGGCCAATGGCTGCCTCCTTAGTGCCACCCTTCAGCCTCAGAAGAAGGGCTGCTGTAGGCCAAGGGCTACTTATTGAATCAGGGTCTTCTTGTCCCACCAGCATGTCAGAGTCATTATTCAATAAATTGTGCACTGATTAGAACACAGCCTATCAGCCAGGCACAGTGGTGCACACCTGTAATCTCAGCAACTCAGCAAGACCCTGTCTCAAAATAATAAATAGAAAAAAGAGGGCTGGGGATTTGGCTCAGTGGTTAAGCACCCTGGGTTCATCCCTAATACAAACACACACACACACACACACAGCTTATCATTCCACTTGTTCCTTTTTAAAGTAGTGGCATCGACTGTCCTGGTAACTTGTCAATGTTTCTCCATAGCAAGATTCCTAAAAAAGGCTTCGTGGAGGTAACGGAACTCACAGATGTGACATACACCAGCAACTTGGTACGCCTGAGGCCAGGCCACATGAACGTGGTCCTCATCCTGTCCAATTCTACCAAGAACAGCCTGCTGCAGAAATTTGCTTTGGAGGTCTACTCGTTCACTGGGTAAGTGTGCAGAGCAAGGAGTGAGAGCAAATGAGAGAGAGCACCAAAAGAAACAGAGAGGCCTCGGCGGATCAGAGACGCTTTGTTTTTTGTTTTTGTTTTGTTGGTACCCGGGATTGAACTCAGGGGTACTCAACCACTGAGCCACATCCCCAGCCCTATTTTGTGTTTTATGTACAGACAGGGTCTCACTGAGTTGCTTAGCGCCTCGCCATTGCTGAGGCTGGCTTTGAACTCACGATCCTTCTGTCTCAGCCTCCCAGAGTGCTGGGATGACAGGTGTGTGCCACCACACCCAGCTTCAGAGACGCTTTGTTAAGCGGCAGAGGGGCACATTTTCCAGAGGAAAATGGTGACTGGTTACAGCCAGGGATGAGTTGTCTAGGGTTAGCGGGGCCCATCAGGGGAGGAGTTGGTCAGATACTTTGGGGGGCAGGGGAGCTTTGGCAGACAGGAAAATTGTGAGTTTCCACGTCCTTCAAAGAGTCTGTGTGGGTGTGGAAGCAAAGGGGAGGGAGGGAGAAGGCATGAGCCTTTGGGTGATGGGTACTAAGGGTCCACTGCACCCTCTCCTCTGTGGCTATGGGGCTGAATCTGTGCAGCGAGGTCCTGGCTGTCCCTCCCAGCCCCAACCTTGGGCCATCGTGGGGACCCTCCTTTCCCCCTCCACTTTCAAGATCTGTCCTGAATAGAGTTTGAAATCAATGCTGCTTCCTGAGCCCTTCAGAAAACGGACTGTCCCCGCCAGTCACTCAGCTAGCAAGGGGTAGGGGTGGGTGAGTGGAGCCAAGTCGCTGTCACAGGCCCTCAGGCTCTGCAGAAGTCCTTCTTCCCGTGTCCGGGCCCCTCCTTTTCCTGTGGTTTCCAGTCGGCCTGGGGTCTGTCCAGTCCTGTGATTCAGTGCGTCAGAAGCGCCGAGTCCCCATCCTTTCTCCCCACAGCAGCAGCTGCCTGCACTTCTCCTTCCTGAGTCTGGACAAACACAGAGAGTGGCTGGAATATTTACTAGAATTCGCTCAAGACGCAGCCCCGATCCCAAACCAGTACGACAAGCACTTCCTGGAGCGGGACTACACTGGCTACGTCCTGGCCCTGAACGGCCACAAGAAGTACTTCTGCCTCTTCAAGCCCCAAAAAACAGTGGAAGAGGAGGAGGCCATGGGGTCCTGCGGTGACCTCGACCCCTCCCTCCCCCTGGGCGAGTCTCGGGGGAGACCCTCCTGCAGCCTGGGACCCCGACCCATCAAGGGGAAGCTGAGCAAATTGTCCCTGTGGATGGAGCGCCTGCTGGAAGGGTCCCTGCAGAGGTTCTACATCCCCTCCTGGCCCGAGCTAGACTGAGAGGTTTCAAGAAGAGGTGTGAACTCTTCTGATTTTTAACACGCCCCAGGAACAGGTATTTTTCAGGACTCAAACAATCACAACGGACAAAGTATAGATTTTAGATCACTCTTCTAGACAGTGGCTGGAAGACTCTCTCCTTGGTCCTGACCTCACCTAGGGGTGCAACATAACTGCAGGTTTGACTTCTCTACATCAAAATATTTCCCTTTGGGTTTTGTCTTCAGTTGAATGCCGCACTATTTAAACAGACTGCTCCTTCCCTCCTCTGTTGTCCCTGTCACGGGCTCACACACCTGCCCCTTCCTGGCCCTTCATTGGAGAAACAGCGGCACCCAGACAGAACCTCAGGAGCCTGTCCCACAAGTCCCATCACTTGCCCCTGCGCACCCTCAGGCCCCCGCTGGCCCCCGCTGAGCTTCTGCCCAGGCGCATGCTCCCACCCTGACCACCACCTCGCCTCCTAGGCCTGCCCCTTGAACGAGGCCTGGTGCCAAGCAGTCTCACGCAGCGGTGGTTCTGGGAGTCAGTGGCAAGAAGTGCATCTTGGGGGTATCCCCCACAGCACTTTGCCAGCCATGGCTTTGAAAGGAAAGGGTCTAGTGGGGTCTCTGCATAAGAGCTTGGTTGTCCTCCCCAGCCAGGGGGAGGGAGGTCTGAGCAGCGACTGGAGGGATCCTTTGTGAGCATCACATAACCCTGGAGCCCTGGGAGGAGTCTGTCCAGCAAGAGCACCGTAATGACTTTGAGCCGTTGACCTGTACGTTCTCAGATGCCTTTCTGCCTGTCGATTTTAGGGTATGGATATTAGGAGCCATAACTTGTGATCTTGTTCTCTGAACGTAGATAAGCTGCTATAAAGCCAGTAGATGTCAAACTGAAAACAAATTATTCCTGCCTGCCAGAGTCGGGGAGGAAGCTCTTCACTCCCGTGGCAGTGGCGTTTCTCTAGTAACACACCAGACACATCTTTGTATCAAGGAACTTAAACCCTCAACAACTGTGTGTTGAACATTGTTACCCAAAAAATGCTGTGTCTTCAAGTCGTCTTTTATGACAGGCGAGCCCAGAAGGACTCTAGACCCATTTGCAAGCAGCCTGCTTTTCGCCTCTGGCTGTGCTTTGGCGCCTTGGTGGCTGGCGCTCTTCCGCCCACCCTCAGCTGCTCCGCGGGTCAGCTCTGGGCTTGCTGTATACTCTACCTGGGCTCTGGGCCCCGAGAGGATGTACCCTTTGTTTTTAGGGCCAGACCACCAGGGAATTTGGACAAATTCCAAGAGTGGTCTGTCTGTCAAAGCAAATGCCCTTTTGTAGAGTGAAGGGCAAAAATCAGGGATGGGTCATTTACTAAGTTAGCATTTCTTTAATCATAATTGCTTTAAGCCACTTGGATCCTAAATAATTTAAACCTTGAGCTACATTGGTAAATAATAAATCGTATGAGCCCAGGAATTCATACAGTTTCATGGATTTAGTCTATAGTTTTATTTAAAAATAAATAAATCACTGCCAGGGCTTCATTCCACGTGATCTTTTAGAAGTGGATGCTCACTCTGGAATCTGTATCTCATGGCACCCAGCCCAAGGAGTTCTTTAGCTCTTTGATAACACCAGTCCTCAAAATTATTTTCTGGGTTTTGTTTTGTTTTGATACTAGAGATTGAACCCAGGGACACTTTACCACTGAGCCACATCCCCAGCCCTTTTTATTTTTTAGTTTGAGACAGGGTCTCACTAAGTTGCTTAGGGCCTCGCTAAGTTACTGAGGCTGGCTTTGAACTTGTGATCCTCCTGCCTCAGCCTCTTGAGCCACTGGAATTACAGGTGTGCAACACTGTGCCCTGCCATTTTCTGGGTTTTTTATGGCCTTGTTCATGTGAGTAGTGTTTTGGTTCAGTGGTGGGTTTTTATTTTTTAATTTATGGTACTAATGAAAATTCTGACTTTACTCTCTGAAAACCAAAAACTATCCAGATTTTTTTTCTTTTTGTACCATTAAAATGAAGAGCACCTACAGACCGCTGCACCTTCCATTTGCACTAGGAAAGGAAAATGGTGATGGAATTGACAAAAATCCTGGCAAATGTTTCAGTCCAAAAATTCTGCAGCTCTGTTAGGGGCCGGTAGATGTGTTCCCAAGAGGACACTAGGGAGCTTTTTAGATGGAACTTTACCCTTAACCATGCAAGCCTTTCCTCCTGAATGTTATTTCCGTGAATTTTATTTTGTGTCAAATGTATGAGCTGTTGTCACACTCGGCCAGTGCCACCACTTCCCATCCTGAGGTATGTAATTACCGGACCCAGTTGGGGTGTAACTCCCTAGTCTTCGAGCATCAACACTGATGTTCTAAGAGGTGGATATTTCTGGTCTGTACAGACTGTGCACCACGTTTAGTAGAGGGAATGAAAACTAGCCCGAAACGAGTCTTTGTGGAATACACTCCCATCTCAAAAATGCTTTCTTTATTGCTCAGGTATTGGTCTAACACTGAGGTTGTGGCCCTGCCATCTCACCCAGCAGGACTGCCCTACCTGGAAGGCATCTTGGTCTCCCAGGAGAGCTGGGTTGTGGTTTTCAAATAGGTTGAACTCCTCCTGACTCGGTCTTTTCATTGTCCAGCCTTTGACTTAACTATCATCCCAATCAGTGTGCAGCTGCCGTTAGTGGGGAAGTGTTTCCCTGGTATAAAAGGACAAAACTGTTGTTGAGTGGTTTGCTTTGTTTGGGGATAGGAATTGGAAACAAACACCTAGCCCTGTTTGGTTTGGTTTTGTTTTCCTAAAAAACAGAATTCCTTCGAAGCCGATGTCGGGGATGTGGCTACACTTGCCTGCAACCCCAGGCCTGCAGAATACAGAAACATGCAGAACATCCTTAGGAGGAAGTGTAGCTCACATTCACATCATCTTGAAAACACATGCTGTGTGGTAGCTGCCGACCCTGTTGAGTTTGTTCAGAAAGATGATGGTACTTGGAGACTGATCCAAGAAGAAGGTGACTATTTTGCACTTTTGATACCCTTAGGAACAAATAACTTATTTGGCAAATTGTGTCTTTTTTATGTTTTAGGGTTTTTTGGTTTTTTGTTGTGTTTTTGTTTTTGTCTTTTGTTTTTTGTATTGTGAACAGACACTGAAGCTGATGTTATTTTGTCTTAAGAATATTACAGACTGGAAACAAATAAACTATTTTAATGTGTGATGACTGTGGATAGCTCTTGAACTGCAAGATAATCATCTGATCCCCGACACAGTATCAACAAAACTGAATTTGCCTCTCAGCACATGCTTAGGATCAGCACAGCTCGGCTGCAGCCTTCGGGATCCGCTGGCAAGTATGACATGTCAGCTTAACGAGTAAATAATGCAAACCTGAGCTTTGTGGAGAGTGGATTAGAAGATCCATCAAGGGCTCAGCTGATGTTATCTGGGCTTCTGAGGACATTATTCCGATCTGCATGTTGTTTTTCTTCAAATATTTGTTTTCAATGGTCCCAAAACCAAGATGCAGGGCCTAGGAATGTGGCTTAGTGATAGAGGCTGGCCTGGCATGAGTGAGGCCCTGAGTTCACTCCCAGCAAATAAACAAACCGAGATGCAGCCCTAAGCTCCTCGGAAGAGCTCTGTTTTGAAGGAAGATAGTATAGAAACGTGGGATATTTTTGTAGTATTATTTGATAATTTTTTTTATTCCTTCATTCCAAGGTTTTTAGATAACTTTGAACGAAATTCTTCATCCACTTCCTCTCCTCCACCTTTCATCAGAAAAAAAAAAAAAAATCTAAGCAATGTTAAGTGCTTCACTTTTTAAGGTCAATTCAAACCCTCAGAAATGTTTGGGTTAGAATTCTGAATGTCCTTGTTTTGCAGCCAGCATACACTCTTTAGCACTCGGACTGCTTGATCATAAGTTCCTGAGAAGTTGTCAGCAATGTGGTCAGTTTTGTCTGGAAGAGGCAAGGTTCAGGCAGCTGTCACTTTGGGGAGAACACACAGCATCTCAAACAGCAGGTTAGCCGCCAGGAGGGCTGTGTTCCCTAGGACAAAGTCGGAGAGTGAAACCAGGGGGTGGGGCACACAGCCACCTCCCTGCTGCCCAGACACACGCTCTCTGCACTGCCCATCCCCCCACCACCACAGGACAGTCCCTCCCCTGGCACTCTGGCCCCCTCAAGCAACACATGGAAATAGTATTTGAAAATTCAGAAAGTTCTTGGTTTGCACTTGCATCTTTTTCCCCCAAAGGAAAATTTATAATAATGGCATGTACTATATTTATTATATCTACCCTCTGAGGCTAATAGGCCTAACTTTGTAAGCTTTTCTAAATCAAAATTATTGGCCTGGGGGTGCAGCTCAGTGGTACAGCACATGCCATAACGCGCACAAGGGCCTAAGTTTAATCCCCAGCACCAAAAAAAGAAAAATAAAATTATTAGGATGGCACCTGCTTGGAAAATATTAACCAGCCAACACCTCACTCACTATAAACATTATGCTTTAAGAATTTATTTTGGGGGGGCTGGGACTGTGGCTCAGCGGTAGAGCGCTTGCCTCGCATGCGTGAGGCCCTGGGTTCGATCCTCAGCACCACATACAAAGCAATAAAATAAAGACAATGTGTCCATCTACAACTAAAAAAAAATTTTTTTTTTTTTAATTTATTTTTGGGGCTGGGGCTGGGGCTCAGTGGTAGAGCGCTTGCCTTGCATGCTTGAGTCACTGGGTTCGATCCTCAGCACCACATAAAAATAAATAAATAAAGATATTGCATCCATCTACAACTAAAAAAGATTATTTAAAAAAAAAAAAAAGAATTTACTTTTCGGGGGTGGGGATGTGGCTCAGTGGTAGAACATTTGCCAGGCAGGCATGAGGCCCTGGGTTTGATCCCATGAGTACCACCAGAAAAAAAAAATGAAAAAATTAACAATGAAGTATCAAAGGAGGACAGAATCAATCATGCCACCCCATCTTCTACTGACTGGTGGACAAACTATTAATACCTGCCCCTCCAGGGTTTTAGTGGGGTTGATGCTCATATTTACAAGAAGGCTTATTTTCTTTCCTGTCAGACATATTCAGTCAGGTTCCCCAAGTTACACAAGGGGCCCTGTCCATTTTGTACTGTTAACTAGATTAATCAAATTCAGACTACCAGCTGGAGGTGGTGGTTTACACCTCCACTCTCAGCCACTTAAGAGGCTGACGCAGAAGGTTCACAGATTCAAGGCCAGCCTGGGCAATTTAATGAGACCCTTTCTCAAAGGCAGTGAGGTTCCCCACCTGATAGAGAACAAGGACTTTGGGTCACTTCACCCTCCTTCATTAGGAAGCAGCTTGGAGATGTCACCTCCTATTTTTCCATAGAAATGGAATGTAGGAGCCGGCACGATGGCACACACCTGTCATCCCAGCACTTAGGAGGCTGAGACAGGAGAATCTCGAGTTCAAAGCCAGCCTCAGCAACGGCGAGGCGCTAAGCAACTCAGTGAGACCCTGTCTCTACATAAAACACAAAATAGGGCTGAGGATGTGGCTCAGTGGTCGAGTGCCCCTGAGTTCAATCCCGGGTACCAAAAAAAAAAAAGAAAAAAAAAAAGAAATGGAATGCAGGAATTGACAGTGGGAAATGTAACAGTGTCCACTTTATGTCTGAATGTAGCCCTTGCTGCTCAGCCACTGCAACTTTTTTTTTTAATTTTTTTTAAATTGTAGATGGACGCAATATCTTTATTTTATTTATTTATTTTTATGTGGTGCTGAGGATCGAACCCAGTGCCTCATGCATGCAAGGCAAGTGCTCTGCCACTGAGCCACAACCCCAGCCCCTGCAACTTTTTTTTTTTAATATCTTTATTTTATTTATTTTTATGTGGTGCTGAGGATCGAACCCAGTGCCTCACGCACGCAAGGCAAGCACTCCACCACTGAGCCACAATCCCAGCCCACTGCGACTTATTTTTCAATGGACATGTTTCTTTCTTTCCCTGTTCCTCCCTAATCTCTTCCCTCCCTAACCTCAGGGGAACCAGCGTTACCTTTCTTCCCCATCTTAGGCACAGTTCTGTCCTTGAGTACCCACCCACCACAGGAAGGAAGTGATCCAGACTTTGGGGCTGGTACCGGAAGATATCAGAAATGACTGGCTCCCAAATGAACAAGTGAATATCGACTTCAACAGAGAACAGGTGGAATGTAGCCTTTGAGTCACCTCTTTAAAATCCCCCTGTTCCTGCTGATGGCAGAATCACAGCCTCTGGGACAGGAGTCCCCTGTGTTTCTCCTTTGCTAGCAAAGCAATAAAACTTTTTCCTTTTTCTCAAAAAAAAAAAAAAATGAGAAGAGAGTGCGGGAATGCAGCTCAGAGATAGAACGTCCCTGGGTTCCATCCTCATGCCAAATAAAATGTAAATTACCAGCTGCCCACAGATCAGTTCTCCTACTTACCAGAGAGATCGTACAGCGGGGAAACTTCCACAAGATCGCAGCCCACCACGGTCAGTCCCTGACAGCCCCGGATGATCTCCAGAGCCTGTCCAAGATTGAAACCAAGTTGTCCACGACAGTGATCATTAAGGATGAAAAACGGGCCTGGAGTGGTGGCTTAGTGGTGGAGCACTTGCCTAGCATGTGTGAGGCACTGGGTTCGATCCTCAGCACCATATCAATATAAATAAATAAAGATATTGTGTCCATCTACAGCTACATAAAATATTAAAAAGAAATTTTAAAAAAAGCAAAAAGGACTGGGACGTAGCTCAGTGGTGGAATGCCCCTGGATTCATTCCAGTTACCATGAAATCCTCTCTTGATGACTAACCATGACAAATCCTAGGAAAGTGGAGTGTCAAGCCTCCCCACACTCAGGAATTTTCCCTGGGAGAGCCTCCTTACCTGACTAGGGGTGAGACCAGCAATTTCAGGCGTCCCTGTCCCCGGGGCATAGGCAGGATCCAAGGCATCGATATCAAAGCTGATGTAAAGGGGTTTGCCTCCCATCTGCTGCCGCACCTCCGCCATCAGAGGAACCAGCGACTTCATCCAGCAGTCTTCAGCCAGGACCACCCGGAATCCCTGAGGAGGGAGGAGTGGAAGAGCTGGACGTCCAGCCCAACTCCACGCTCAGTTCTTCGTGGGCATATCACATCTGCCCCTCAGCCTCCATGAGGAGGCACTGCTGTCCCCAGTTCACAGATGAAGGAAGGGAGCAGGGTCAAAGCCGAGCAGTGGGCAGGGAGCAGAGGGAAGCTTTGCTAAGGCAAGAATGAGAACCTTGGCCACTCACTCAAGCCCTTTCTAGATAGTTCTGTGCAGAACACTGGCCTGGGCATGCTCTAAAAGCAAGGGATGGAGTCTTCCCACTTGAGTCTTATCCTGTGTTGACCCAAGAGCCATTCTACCTAGTGGTAAGGATGCAAACACAGAAGGAGGCAGCCTGCCTTGGGTTGGGACCCCTTACCTCTTTTCTGAGACTTTGGGTGGTTTCTTCTGGCCTCCTCAGCCCAAAACAGGCCTCCTCTGCCTGATTAACATCCTCACTCCTCTTTGCCACATGACCCTCTTGAAGCAAAATCAGCCCTTTGTTTCCACCTTCTGAACTTGATTAGCAAAGCCCCAGTTTGGATTCACTATGGCCAGGCGGTAGGCAAGAGAGAGGAAGAGGGGGACATTCAGTCTGTCACCTGGCTCCTGTTGTATCTGTAGGGATCCAAGGTCATGGAAGAGCCCCGGATGCCGATCTGCACCACTCGCTCACAGTCCAGGAGCCCCTCTTCCACGCACCGGCGGAATGGTGTCCCGTGGTAAAGCTTCTCCCCCAGGGCCTTGTCGGCTGTGTCCAGGTGGGCGTCCACATGCAGCAGCCCCACGGGGCCATGCCTGAGGACAACAGGGCAGCTCAGGGCCAAACATCTCTGTGGGGCCCTAGCACAGCCACCCTTCAGGTCACCAAAACTTAGCGACAGTTCAGAGCCACAGAGGACAGACTTGGCCTCAACTGCCTGCCTGTGGCCTGGTTTCTGTCTTCAAATCACTTAGCATCTCAGAGCAGCGGTAAAGAGAAAGAGAGAAGCCAGGCAGAAAGAGACACGTGATTAGACTGCCACCCAGTGTCTCCCACCCAGGACTGCTGCACTTAGAGCTGAGAAGGCTGGGTGGGGTGGCAGCTGTAATCCCAGCAACTCCAGAGGCTGGACAGGAGGACTGCAAGTTCAAGGCCAACCTGGGCCACTTAGCAAGACCCTAAGCAAGTTAACAAGACCCTGACTCAAAAAGTAAAAGGGCTGAGGATGTGGCTCAGCAGTAAAGCACCCTGGGTACAACCTCTAGTACCAAAATAAATAAATAAAAGAGGGCAGGCAGGATGACAGCGAGCTCAGCTGAAGGCCAGACCAACCACAGCCACAATTTTTCCAAATGCAGCACCAACAGGGAGCTGTGACCCAGCTCTTCTCCAGAACCTTCAGCAACCCGAGGGGCCCCCCAAATGAACACGCGGCCCAAGTCAATGGGAGGCAGGTGCAGCTTGGAGACAGTTCTGTCTCCATCTACCTCCAGCCGCAAAGCTGCCCATGTGCCCTTCCCAAAATCTAATTCTGGAACTGCCACCCACTGCCTCAGCCCTTCTGTCTCTTCCTCCAACTAAATCAGCCAAAGTCGGTCAGTCTCTGGTAGAAAGAGACTGAAAAAGCACTGCCTGGGAAAGGGGCCCTTGAAGGAAAAAACGGGGGCCCTTCACTATGGCGCCTGTCACAATTTGTATTTGGCCCTTGAAGCAAAACAGAAACCAAAGTTGACGGGGTTGTGTATTTGACGAGGGGCTCATCTTCCCAAGACAGGCCGGTGGGGAATGCAGAGCACGCAGCCCAGAGCAGATCTGGGCAAGGGAGGGGACAGAGCCGTTAATAATAAACTGTCCTGGCTTCCAGCTAGTGACTGACAGAGACACCTGGAGCTCAGCCTTAATTCTGATCCCAGAAGCAAGTGGTTGGGAATTTCCTGTCACCCCCAATAACCTGAGCCCACAGCAGTCACCCAACGCCACCTAGCAGCAAACCGCCACTCCTTAGCTCCTGAATCTTGAAACCTCACTTGGCCAAGCCATTTGGGACTTACTTTTTTTTTTTTTTTTTTTTTTTTTTTTTTAGTTGTAGGTGGACACAATGTCTTTATTTTATTGCTTTGTATGTGGTGCTGAGGATCGAACCCAGGGCCTCACGCATGCGAGGCAAGCGCTCTACCACTGAGCTACAATCCCAGCCCCGGGACTTACTTTTTGGCCAGTGCTTGCAATATGGGATACGTGATTGTGTGATCTCCACCTGCAAAGAGTAAAATGGAGAAACATCTGGAAGGTGAATAAGATGATCACATGGAACAACCCTGGGTTTACCAAATTCTGTCACACTTTCAGCTGGACTAGAGGTCTGTAAACACAGCCAAAGAGCGATCTTGGTCAGTAGAAGGATGCTTAAGATGTCACTATCACTGAAAAGAGAAAATTAGATGAATTAAGGCTTACAAGTAATTCCCTAGAATTACTTATAATAATATCTCTGTCCAAGAGAACTTTCTGTGATGATGGAAATGTTCTGTCTGCACCAGCCAATATGGTGGCTGAGGAACTGCATATTTTATTTGTTTGTTTGTTTGTACCAGCGAATGAACTCAGGGGCACTCAACCACTGAGCCACATCCCCAGCCCTATTTTGTGTTTTATGTAGAGACAGGGTCTCACTGAGTTGCTTGGCGCCTCGCCATTGCTGAGGCTGGCTATGAACTCGTGATTCTCCTGTCTCAGCCTCCCAAAGTGCTGGGATTACAGGCATGTGCCACCACACCCAGCTAGCCCTATTTTGTGTTTTATTTAGAGACAGGATCTCACTGAGTTGCTTAGGGCCTCACTGAATAGCTGAAGCTGGCTTTGAACTTGCAATTCTCCTGTCACAGCCTCCCAAAGTGCTAGAATTACAGGCGTGTGCCACCGAGCCTGGCTGGAACTGCATATTTTATTTAATTTTAACTTAACATGCGGCTAATGGCTACCCTTTTGAGCAGTGCAGGCCTGGGAAAGTATTACTATTGATAATTATTAATAATCAATGGTTAATATTTATTGAAACCTAAAATAGGCCAGGCACAATGCTGGGCATTTTATGTATTCATTTGTGGTACTAGGGATCAAGCCTACACCGTCTCACATGCCAGGCAAGTGCTCTACCACTGAGCCACATCCCCAGCCTTTTTTATTTTAAGACAGAGTCTCACTATGTCACTTAGGGCCTCACTACATTGCTGAGGTCCTCGAACTTGCAATCCTCCTGCCTCAGCCTCCTGAGTCTTTAGGATCACGGATGTGTGCCATCATGTCCAGCTATGATGGGTATTTCATGTGCTCATTCACCAGATACTCCTTGCTCAGTACAGTGGAGTAGGCATTATTATGATGCCCATTTTACAGATGAGGAAATTAGGCACCAAGTAGTGTACACAGTAACACAGCCAGTGGAAGGTCAAGCTGAGATTTCAAACCACCAGCCCAGAAGCCACTCTCCCTACACCAGGCTGTGCGGGCTAGGACCTCTCATTTGGCAAAAATAAATTGGAATATTTAGAAAAAGTTCTGTGTCATTTTAACTATTTGCAAATCAGGGGGGAAAGAAGTGAGTGTGGAGAAGGGCGAGGGGAAAGTTACCCTGTGGATTGATGGTTGATGAGGACCCTGAGCAGGACAGACACCCGTGGCAGTTCTCCCCACGGTCATTATGAACATTGTCTTTGAAATCCTTGGAAAGTCACAGGGAGTCCCTACTGGCAGCCTTCCCCAGGCCTGGGATGGTGGGACACACACTGGGGTACAACATTTAAAGGACGCCAGAGCACTTAGTAATCAAGAGCAATCCTATGTTTACATAGATTTTTTTGTTGTTGTTGGTTTGCTTGTTTGTTTTTGTACTAAGGATTGAAACCAGGGGTGCTCTACCACTGAACTACATCCCCAGTCTTTTTATTTTTAATTTTGAGACAGGGTCTCACTAAGTTGCTGAGGCTGGCCTCAAACTTGCAATCCTCCTGCCTCAGCCTCCCAAGTTGCTGGGATTATAAGTGTATACCACCATGCCAGGCTCAACATAGTATTGTTGAAAATCAAAATCAATGCAGGGCTACAGATATAGCTCAGTGGTAGAGCTCTTGCTTGCCTAGCATTGACAAGGCCCTCGGTTCCATCCCTAACATTACAAAAAATAAAAATAAAAAGCAGAAGCTAAGTGCGCTGGCACACGCCTGTAATCCCAGCACTTTGGGAGGCTAAAACAGGAGAATCGTGAATTTGAAGCCAGCCTCAGCAACAGCGAGGCACTAAGCAACTCAGTGAGACCCTGTCTCTACATAAAACACAAAATAGGGCTGGGGATGTGGCTCAGTGTTCGAGTGCCCCTAAGTTCAATCCCCAGTACCAAAAATAAAAAAACAAAAAATAAAAAAATCTGTGATGAACAAAAATAAAAATAAAGACAAGATCAGGAGCCATGCTGTTCCCAGCCATGCTGGAGCCAGAAGCAAAAGAGAAAAATCTCTAATACTTATCCTTGCTATACTGATTTTTTTAATTTATTTTTTATTTTTTTTGGCACCAGGATTGAACTCAGGGGCACTCAACCACTGAGCCACATCCCCAGTCATATTTTGTATTTTATTTAGAGCAAGGTCTCACTGAGTTGCTTAGCACCTAGCCATTGCTGAGGCTGTTTTTGAACTCGTGATCCTCCTGTCTCAGCCTCCCAAGCTGATGGGATTACAGGCGTGCGCCACCGTGTCCACTGCTGTATTGATTTTGATTGCTGACTTTTTTGGCACCCTTTAAATTCCACACCAACACAAATGGTCCCACTCACCTCCCCCGAGTCCACAGCCCTATCAGCCATCCTACTCCAAAATTTTAAATATCCTGTCCCCAGGGATTAACTAAATGAACTAGAATGTTCTCTTCGCTACTGTTGGTATTTTCACTGTGGCTAGCCCTAGAGAGGTAACCATCCGCAGGCCAATGATAAGTGAGTCCAGAGAACTACATTTGCGAGACTTCCGGCAAGATGGCGGCTTAGAGGGACGCAGCTACCAGTCTCCCCAAACAAAAGACCAGAAACTGCGGTACAACCTTCTCCCACCAGGCTTTTGGACAGCACAGAAGGAAATTTCACTCGCGCGGTTTTGGCTGATCTTTATGACTATTCCTGAGAGAAGTGTTCCTCCAGTAGAGCAAGATTCAAAACTCGGGGCGGTTCCAAGATGGCGGCCTAGGCAGGCGCTGCGGTCAGTCTCTCCAGAGCCAGAGATTGAAGTTGTGGAAATACCATCTCCCAGCCAGCTTCTGGACATCATCCCACAGCTGCCCCGGCAGGAATTTCACTTGCGCGTGAAAGCAGGGCCACCAGGCAGCAGCCACTACCACAAGCAGCGCGTCTTCGGCAGCAAG
>CM053400.1:9411686-9446308 GCA_028644305.1 Xerus rutilus
GTACTGGGGATTGAACTCAGGGGCACTCGACCACTGAGCCACATCTCCAGCCCTATTTTGTGTTTTATGTAGAGACAGGGTCTCACTGAGTTGCTCGCTTAGCGCCTCGCCATTGCTGAGGCTGGCTTTGAACTTGCGATTCTCCTGTCTCAGCCTCCCTAAGTGCTGGGATTACAGGCTTGAGCCACCGCGCCCGGCTTCAAATTTAATTCTTAATAGCTGCACAATACACTGTCATATAGGTGTAGTGTAATTTATTTAGTAGTTTTTCTGTTGCTGGGCATTTGAATTGGGGAAAATTGGAAGCAGTTATGAATAACATTCATATGCTTTGTCCCCCATTTCTGATTATTTTCTCAGAATAAATTGTTAGATAAATTACCAGGCCAAAGGCATAAAACTTCTTGAAAGACTTTTAGTAACTTGCTAAATCGCCTCCTAAGAAAGGTTGTGAAGAGTCAAGCTGGCTGTTACACAAGATGGTATATGTAGATAACTTGGCATATAGTGGGCATGCAGTAGTAGTAGCGTGGTGCCACCAGATACAATTCTAAGGATTTTGTGATCTGTTCATGGGCCTTAGTGCTGGAAATCTGTTAAGATTTCTGTTAATTGAAGGTTTCGTTCAGAGACTAGAAAATAGGTGTGGTGGCACACACCTCTAATGCCATCTACTTGGGCAGTTGAGGCGATCCAAGGCTGTGACCAGCTTCAACATGTTAGCAAGATCCTGTCTCAAATTAAAAAGGACGAGATGTAGCTCAATCATAAAGCACTCCTGGCTGGGTTCAATAACCAGTCCCGCAAAAAAAAAAAAAAAAAAAAAAGACCAGAAAACATGGGTCTCATGATTAACAGTTTGGAGTTGTATTAATTAACCAGTTGTTAAATGTTAAGATTAGAATTCAGTCTCTAGGGTACCTTCTGTAGAATAAGTACTAGCAGTTGTGCCATTTCTGCAGATTTAGACCTGAGTAAAGTTCCTATGATATGTTCTTATGACTGGCACAACTGGAATCTTGAGCACTGTAGCTTTTTTTTTTTTAGTTGTAGATGAACACAATGTCTTTATTTTATTGCTTTGTATGTGGTGCTGAGGATCAAACCCAGGGCCTCACGCATGCGAGGCAAGCGCTCTACCGCTGAGCTCCAATCCCAGCCCCGAGCACTGTAGCTTTTTGAGTTGGGTGAAATGTGTAATTGGAAGCCTGGCATCACTGGCATTCCTTCTGGCTTGGCTGGTAGAAACCATTGGTCTAATAGGCTTGTTAAGTTAGAGAAATCACACAGATTTGCTTTAGTAATCAAGCTACAAAGTAATTGTTTTTCGTGTACTCTTAAGCTTATTTTATTGTGGCACTACTGGGGATTGAACCCAGAGCCTCATGCATGTAGGGCAAGCACTCTACCACCGATATTCATTCTCGGACCTTTTAAACCTATTTTAACAAAAGGAAATAGGTCCCTGGGAGGGCGGGGGTACCGGGGATTGAATTTAGGGGCACTGAACCACGGAGCCACATCCCCAGCCCTATTTTGTGGGGTTTTTTTTTTTTTCGGTACCGGGGATTGAACTCTGGGGTACTTGACCACTGAGCCACATCTCCAGCCCTATTTTGTGTTTTATGTAGAGACAGGGTCTCACTGAGTTGCTTAGCACCTCGCCATTGCTGAGGCTGGCTTTGAACTCGCGATTCTCCTGTCTCAGCCTCCCAAAGTGCTGGGATTACAGTCATGCACTACCGTGCCCGACTTAATTTGGCTTTTCATGTAATAAGCCTAACAGGACTGGATGGCCAGATGGGGTGGGCACCAGATGTTACGTACTGTAGCTGATATTCCCAGGCAGGAATGAAAGGTGACATCCTTGGGACAACTTTCAACTTATCCCATTAACTGGCAAAGTTTGCCTGCGGGCTGTGGTGCAAGAGTATTTTCAGCCAGGCGCGGTGACGCAAGCCTGTTATCTCAGCACTTAGGGAGGCTGAGACAGGAGAATCGCAAGTTCAAAGCCAGCCTCAGCAATGGCGAGGTGCTAAGCAACTCAGTGAGACCCTATCTCTACATAAAACACAAAATAGGGCTGGGGATGTGGCTCAGTGGTCGAGTACCCAAGTTCAATCCCTACAACCAAAAAAAAAAAGAATATTTTCGTAATTCCAACATTGTAAAAATTTGTTTATTTTTGTGGTGTTGGGAATGAAAACAAGGGCCACATGTTTGCTAGGCAGCCTACTGGGCTACATCCTTAGCCCTACAGTCTTTCCAATTTTTCTGAGTTTGATTTCTCACTGTAAATAAATTTTCTGTTACCAGTAATGAGAATATGTCTGTTCAGGAGATTGATCACATCTCTGCATATACTAACAGTTGGGTTTCTGAACCTGGGAGGTTAAATAGTAGTCTATAGAGTACTAGAGACTCCATTACAGTGGCTTCACAGTATGGAAGCCACCAAATAAAGCCTGACTATGTAGCATATCTCTGGTATCCCTCTTCCTCATTGAATACCTCAACCCATGATACTTGTCACTTCTGACTTAGTGTTTTTTTCATGCATCCACACAAATGGTAATATGAAGCCAGGCGTGGAGGTGCACACCTGTAATCCCAGCACTTTGGGAGGCTGAGACAGGAGAATCCCGAGTTCAAAGCTAGCCTCAGCAATGGCGAGGTGCTAAGCAACTCAGTGAGACCTTGTCTCTACAGAACACACAAAATAGGGCTGGAGATGTGGCTCAGTGGTCGAGTACCCATGAGTCCAATCACTGGTACCAAACAAAACAAAAAAATGGTGATATGACTCTTGACTGTATAGCAAATGATGTGTTGATTTTGATATACGTTTACTATGAGATAGATATGTGAAGGCATAGTCCTGGGATGGTAGTGATAGTTGCAGTCTGTTCAGTCCTACTCTGCAGGTGAAGGTGAGAATTTACGGTACTTAACTCTAGTCGTTTGTAAAGCAAAAGTATAATTGAACCTCAAGGTCTGCAAATCAGTTTCTTCACTTATCTCCAGAAGGATTCGATCTTGGAGGATTGGTTCTTTTGCTCAGCACAATTTTTTTTTTTTGGTACTGGGGATTGAACTCAGGGGCACTCGACCACTGAGCCACATCCCCAGCCCTATTTTGTGTTTTATGTAGAGACAGGGTCTCACTGAGTTTAGTTCCTTGCCATTGTTGAGGCTGGCTTTGAACTCGCGGTTCTCCTGTCTCAGCCTCCGTAAGTGCTGGGATTACAGGCGTGCACCACCGTGCCTGGCTCAGCACAATCCTTTTTTTTTTAATTTTTTTTTTAGTTGTTGATGGATCTTTATTTTATTCATTTATTATTTATATGTGGTGCTGAGGATTGAACCCAGTGCTTCACGCATACTAGGTAAGCGCTGTACTACTGAGCTACAATCCTAGCCCTGCTCAGCACAATTCTGAGAATGAAAGCAGATACGACAGAATCACTCCCACCTCCAGTTTACATGCTATATCTTTTTTGGGAGTTACTGGGGATTGAATCCAGGAACACTTAATGTCAGAGCCACATCCCCAGCCCTTTTTTTCCTTTTTCTTTTCTTTCTTTTTTTTTTTTTGTATTCAGAGACGGGGTCTCACTGAGTTGCGTAGGGCCTCTAAGTTACTGAGGCTGGCTTTGAATTCACTATCCTCCTGTCTCACCCTCCCAAGCCACTGGGATTGTAGGCATGTGCCATTGCAGCTGGCTTAAATGCTGTATCTTTAGTTTCTGTGCCAGGTAACTTTATGAGGAGAGCTTTGAGAACAGGTGAGGGAGCATTGTAGAATGATAGTGTAGCAGAAAGAAGAGATAGGGACAGCTGTAATAATTATCTAGCCCAGCTGCATGCTTGACAAATGGGAAATGTGAGGCCTGTACCAGGTGAATGGCAGGCCCTTCAGTTATTGGCAAGACCAGGGAAAACTTAAATTCCTCAGTTTGCATGTGGGCCAGTGTAAAGTGGATCTGTAAGGAGAAAACCTTTCAAAGCCCCACTTTATTCTGAAAGCCTCTTTGGAGTATATTATAATGCAGGGCAGGTTTTATGTTCCTTTATGGTAAAATTATAGTATGTTTTTGTGTGTCTTTTTTTTTCTCCTTTCACAACATATTTTTTGTGCTTTCAAGATTTTGTTCTGTTTGTAGTATTGAGGACTGAACTCAGGGCCTTGTGTATGCTAGGCAAATGCTCTACCACTGAGTTACATCCCTAGCCTTTTCTTACTTTATTATGACACAGGGTCCTGCTACATTGCTCAGGCTGACCTAGAACTTAAAATCCCTCTGCCTCAGCCTCCTGAAGGGTGCCCCTACACCCTGCTGCCTTTGCCTTCAGTGTTTGAATGTTGATTTATATATCATAAAAAATGTTTTTAGTTGGGCACAGTGGTGCACACCTGTAATCCCAGCACTTTGAGAGGCTGAGACCAGAGAATCACGAGTTCAAAGCCAGCCTCAGCAATGGCGAGGCGCTAAGCAACTCAGTGAGACCCTGTCTCTACATAAAACACAAAATAGGGCTGGGGATGTGGGCTCATGAGTTCAATCCCTGGTACCAAAAAAAAAATTATTAGTATATCTTTGAACCTTTTTTCCACCTATGTTGAATCGTTCTCTTTTTGAATTTCTTATTTTAAAAAAATTTTTAATTAATTAATTTGTTCTAATTAGGTATATATGACAGCAGAATGCATTTTGATTCATTGTACACAAATGCAGCACAACTGGTTGTACACGATGTAGCTTTGCACCGTATGTGCAGTCATACATGTACCTAGGGTAATGATGTGCATCTCATTCCACCAGCTTTCCTTTCCCTATGCCCCCTCCCTTTGCTCCCCTCCCATTTGCCCAATCAAACTTAACTTCCCCCATTCTATCTCCCACCCTCCACTCCCCCACGTTATGGATCAGTATCCACTTATCAGACAGAATATTCAGCGTTTGGGATTGGCTTACTTCGCTTAGTGTGATATTCTCTATCCATTAATCTGCAAATGGCCATAATTTTATTCTCTCTTATTGCTGAGTAATATTCCATTGTGTGTATATACCACAGTTTTCTTTATCCATTCATCTGTTGAAGGGCATCTAGGTTGGTTCCACAGTTTAGGTATTATGAATTGAGCTGCTATAAATATTGAAGTGGCTGTGTCACTGTAGTATGCTGGGCTTTTTTTTTTTTTTTTTTTTGGTACTAGGGGTTGAACTCGGGTACTCGACCACTGAGCCACATCCCCAGCCCTATTTTGTGTTTTATGTAGAGACAGGGTCTCAGTGAGTTGCTTAGCACCTCACTGTTACAGAGGTTGGCTTTGAACTCACGATTCTCCTGTCTCAGCCTCCCTAAGTGCTGGGATTACAGGCTTGAGCCACCGCGCCCGGCTTGTTTTTAAGTCCTTTGGGTATAGACCGAGGAGTGGGATACCTGGATCAAATGGTGGTTCCATTCCAAGTTGTCTAAGGAGTCTCCATACTGCTTTCCAGAGTGGTTGCACCGATTTGCAGTCCCACCAGCAATGTATGAGTGTGCCTTTTCCTCCATATCCTCACCAACACTTATTGTTGCTTGTATTCTTGATAACTGCCATTCTGACTGAAGTGAGATGAAATCTTAGAGTCATTTTAATTTTCATTTCTCTAATTACTAGAGATGTTGAGCACTTTTTCATGTATTTGTTGATTGTATTTCTTTTTTTTTTTTTTTTTTGTGGGTACTGGGGATTGAACTCAGGGGTACTCGACCACTGAGCCACATCCCCAGCCCTATGTTGTATTTTATGTAGAGACAGGGTCTCACTGAGTAGCTTAGTGCCTCGCCATTGCTGAGGCTGGTTTTGAACTCGCGATTCTCCTGTCTCAGCCTCCCTAAGTGCTGGGATTACAGGCTTGAGCCACCGCGCCCGGCTTGTTGATTGTATTTCTTCTGAGAAGTGTCTGTTCAGCTCCTTAGCCTATTTATTGATTGGGTTTGAATTTCTTTCCACTTTTATTTTTCCTTTATAAAGATAAGAATAATAGGGGCTGGAGTCATGGCTCAGTGGTAGAGCGCTTGCCTAGCATGTGTGAGGCACTGGGTTCGATCCTCAGCACCACATAAAAATAAAGGTATGGTGTACACCTATAACTAAAAATAAAAATATTAAAAAAAAAAGATAATAATAATAAAACTTTGGGGATGGTAAGAGAAGAAAGAATGCAGGAAAGATGGTATTTGGGAACTTTTTAGACCTGCCAGTGTACAAAGTTATTTTAAAAATGTCCATGTTATTTAATAGTACTATGGTTAGCATATTGAGAATACATCATTCCAATTTTCTCCCTGCTCAAAATTAAATTTTAAAATGTTAACTATTTTCATAAATTCATCTTTTTTTTAATATTTTTTAGTTATAGATGGACACGATCTTTGTTTTGTTTATTGTTTTTATGTGGTGCTGAGGATCGAACCCAGTGCCTCACATGTGCGAGGCAAGCATTCTGCCGCTGAGCCACAACCCCAGCCCCCATAAATTCATCTTTTAATTCAATAAATATTTGAACATCAGTTATGTAACAGTCCACGTTCTAAGCATTTATGATATGGTAAATGAAGCAATGTCATCCCCGAGTAGCTTACATTTTAGTGGAGCAGAAAGAAAATAAAAAAGCAAATTAATGGCGACAATGCATTTTATTTTTTAGATATTTGGTGACAATGCATTTTATTTTTTAAATTCGTTTGTTGTGGTACTTACACATGCTAGGCAAACACTCTGCGACTTAATGGACCCCCAGCCTGTGGTGGGGTCCATTTTAAACAGGGCATTAGGGAAGAGCTCTGAAGATGTAAAATTTCATCCAGGAACTAAAATAGTGACAGGAGCAAAAACATTCCTCAGGTGGAGGAGTAAGTGGGACAGTTCCAAGGGGCGGGAGACCCTGTTGAGGACTCAAGGTGTGAGGTGAGGTCAGTGGGGAGCCAGAGGCCAGACTGCCCCGGGTAAGCCGAATGACAGGAAGGACTTGAGATCTCCTCTTAGGTAGAGTGGGAGTCCATTGGGGGCTTGAGTGGGAAGTGGGCCTTTGCGCTGCACCGTGTTCTTCTCAGTGCTTTATGCTGTTACGTTCTCTCTTGTAGATTGTCTATGCTGAAAGGCCTCTCACAGACAACCACAGATCATTGGCGTCTTACGGCTTGAAAGATGGGGACGTTGTGATTTTACGACAGAAGGACAATGCAGACCCTCGGCCTTCAGTGCAGTTCCCAAGTAAGACGCCACCTCATGTCTAGCATCCCCTCACGTGAGCATCAGTAGATAGCAGAGTGTAGTAATTCTGAGTCTGGGGTTCATCGTGGAGTCAGACTACTAGGGTACAGATCCTGACTCTGTCGCTGTTTCTTTCCTTGGGCGTCATTTGACTTCTCTAAATTGGCTTCCTCTTCTGTAAGAAAGGTGCCATAATTAACTCTAGCTCCTAGAGCTAAATTGAGGATCATGTGTGAAACCTTTGGCGTGTAGCAGGTCTTCAGTGAATGTTTGCTTCTGTTGTTATCAGTGATGATGATAATCTTTATCCTGGGGAGGGACTTGGGACTATGTAAATCTGTCATTCCGGCTCTCTTTGGCTGCTCTGTCTGGCCTTTGTGCAACTTCTCATAGCCAGCCAGGCACTTGAATCCATGCTTCATGTGCACTCGTGAAACTTGGTTATGGGGGAAGAGATCTCTCTTGACAATTGTCATTAACAGATGAAGAATCAGTTTACACAACTAGTAAGCAAAAGCACAGGAATTAAGACTTGGTGCCTTTTCCATTATACCAGACTTGGTAAACTTGAAGCAGCTGAACCACCGGCTCTGGTTCTTCCCTAATAGAACTGTATTAATCATGTAAAAAGACATTGTTACCTGTCTTGGCTATGTGCATTTAGATTTAGGAGATTTCTGTGTCCCTGAAATAATATGCAGACTTGTGTGGGTGTCGGCTGGTACATTCGTCCGATGGTGAGAGCTATGTAAGACAATGAAGCACTGACTTCTTCAGATCTGGATTGCATTAGTCCCTTGGGGCTACTGCTGAATTTTACAAAGAGTAGTGGTTCACATATGCCAGTCAATAAAAACCAAATCTTCCTTTGGTTAATTTGGTGAGATTGTTAGTACTGGAGAGTCAACTGTTTTTTCCTTTGCTCTTCCCCTGTGGACAAGACAGTAGTTTGTTAGTGGAAGAATTTGGTTTATAAAGTAAACAAGTTTTTCAGAATAATTTTGAAGTGAGTGGACTCTCAAGATAATGTGTAATGGAGGTAGAGATAAAATTTCTTGACATGCCAAGAAGGCCCGTCCATGTTTGCTAGTTGGTGTAGATTAGTGACCTCGCAGATCTTACTGTTTGTTTTACCTTTTCACTGGTTGGTTGGTGTCTGCCTCTTGCTCAACATGTGCACTAGCTGAGGTCTATTTGAAGACAGTAGCTTGTTGAACCCACATCATGAGGCCAAAATCTTAGGCCTGAATTTAAGTAGTCATTTTTTGTATTTGAGGTCCCTTTTGGACCAGAATTTGGATAAGTTTGACCATCACAGTGGCGCACGCCTGTAATCCCAGCACTTTGGGAGGCTGAGACCAGAGAATTGTGAGTTCAAAGCCAGCTTCAGCAGCGGCGAGGCACTAAGCAACTCAGTGAGACCCTGTCTCTACGTAAAACACAAAAGAGGGTTGAGAATGTGGTTTAGTGGTGGAGTACCCTGAGTTCAGTCCCTGGTAATGCCCCCCAAAAAAGTGTGTGTATGGGGGAGCCAGATGTGGTGTAATGTCAGCGACTTAGCACCAAGACAGGAAGATTGCAAGTTCTAGTCCAGCCTCAGCAACTTAGTGAGACCTGTCTCAAAATTAAAAAAAAAAAAAATTTGTGTTTTGAAAAATGTAGATTTACTCAGGCTTTGTTGCCTCATTCTAGCTCTGCTTATTTAGTTTTCCTTTTGCTTATATTTTTGTAGCAGTTTTATTAAGATATTCATATTATCCACCCATTTAAAGGATTCAATTCAGTGGTTTTTAGTATATACAGAGTTGTGCAACTATCACCACAAGTAATTTTAGCTCATTTTTATCGCCTGTACCTATTAGCAATCTTTCGTGTTTCCCGGATGCTTCACAAGTCTGTGTTCTATCTCTGTATTTACGCGTTCTGAACATTTCATACAATGTGTAGGTCTTTTGTGTAAGGAGTAGGGCTCCTGCACTTAATTTTTTTTTTTAATGTTTATTTTTTAGTTGTAGGTGGACAGGATATCTTTATTTTATTCTTATGTGGTGCTGAGGATCGAACCCAGTGCCTCATGCGTGCTAGGCGAGCACGCTACCACTGCACCATAACCCCAGCCCCTCCTGCACTTAATTTTTTAAAAATATTTTATAGTTGTTGATGGACCTTTATTTTATTCATTTATTTATATGTGGTGCTGAGGATCAAACCCAGTGCCTCACACATGCCAGGCAACAGCTCTACCACTGAGCCACAACCCAGCCCTGCACTTTCTTTTTAATAAGGTCAGCTCAGCCTGGAGTGTAGCACCTGAGAATTGTAGCCTGTAACCCTGTGACAGCTTTTGGTGGACCCAGCAACAAGAGCCTATGCAGCCCCTTTTCTTCAGTTGTTCTCTCTCATAAAGTGATCGTACCGTCTAGCCCCAGAGGTGTGAGAAGAGTTGGTGGTGGTGCAGAGATGACAGTATAGATTCAAAGAACTACCAAGAGCTCTTCCACTGGGCTTAGTGGCTCAGGCCTCTAATCCCAGCAATAGGGAGGCTAAAGGCAGGAGGATTGCAAGTTTGAGGCCAGCTTTGAAACCTAGGGAGGCTGTGTCTCAGAAAAAAAGAAAGAAAAATAAGGCTGGGGATGTAGCTCAGTGGTAGAGCGCTCCTAGGTTCAATTCCTGGCATGAAGTGGAGAGACTTGCCCACATCCATGTGTTTAAAACACAGACTTGCAGAATCTAGCATGCAGTGTTTATGCTGTTCACTTGGTATCTATAGTGTTCTATAGGGGCAGAACTCTTTGAAGCATATGTTAAACCAGACTAAGATTTTTCTCAAGACCCACATCCAGAATTATGACATTATATTTATTGAGACTAGCTTTAATTTCCTAGAAACATAATAAAAATTTCATAATCTAGTCTGAGTTTTTTTTGTTTGTTTGTTTGTTTTTTTGGTACTGGGGATTGAACTCAGGGGCACTCGACCACTGAGCCACCTCCCCGGCCCTATTTTGTGTTTTATGTAGAGACAGGGTCTCACTGAGTTGCTTAGCACCTCGTCATTGCTGAGGCTGTCTTCGAACTCGCGATTCTCCTGTCTCAGCCTCCCTAAGTGCTGGGATTACAGGCTTGAGCCACCGCGCCCGGCTTAGTCTGAGATATTTTTAAGCCCAAAATTTGTGGTTGCTACCCTTGCCTGCTCTCCTTTCTATCTTTCCTGGTGATTTACTCTTATTGAAATTCCAAGTGAGAAAGAACAAAGGGAAAGCCATTCGCGTCTGCCATTACCATCAGCCACTGCATACCACGTTTGAGCAAGTGTTCTGCTGTTTCCTTTAAGCACTTGTTTTTATGGAGTCATTTGAGTAAAGGTGATTTATTTTTTTTCCCCCCCTCAGCAGACTTACCCCGGATAGATTTCAGTAGTATAGCTGTGCCTGGCACATCGAGCCCCCGGCAGCGCCTGCCTCAAGGAGCACAGCAGGCCCACTCATCTCCTGGGGAAATAGCATCGTCTCCTCAGGGC
The DNA here is from genome assembly GCA_028644305.1 of Xerus rutilus. Classification (NCBI taxonomy): domain Eukaryota; kingdom Metazoa; phylum Chordata; class Mammalia; order Rodentia; family Sciuridae; genus Xerus; species Xerus rutilus. Next base: position 9,422,474 of record CM053400.1, read on the forward strand.
TTGGACAACCCAGCCCTGCTCCGAGACATGCTCCTGGCCAACCCACACGAGCTGTCTTTGTTGAAGGAGCGCAACCCACCCCTGGCGGAAGCTCTGCTCAGCGGAGATCTTGGTAAGAGATGTGGAGAGTTTGAGCTGAAGTGGTTGTGTCACAGCCCATGACTGGTTGAACATATTGGTGATCTGTGTGTAAGATGTAAATTTGCGCTGCTGTTAAAGGCTGGGTGAATCGGCAATAGTGGTATGGTTCTAGAACTGAAGTCTTTCTGAACTGGTCTCTACTTTTGTTTCTCATTGTTTTAAGGAGCAGGTAAGCCAGGTTCTGATATTTTGATCTGCTCAGTTAGATCTTCAAGTTCAAGATCTCCAGCAAGTCAGCTAATCTCAGCTGGAATGCTTTTAGTTCAGGACACCAAAATAACTTCCTCCTCAATTGATTATTTTTCAGTTGAGATGGTGTTTACCTACTGAGAAGTACACAGATTTTAAGTATTTTATTCATTGTATTTTTTTTTTTTAGTTGTAGATGGACACACAATATCTTTATTTATTTCTATGCGGTGCTGAGGATCGAACCCAGTGCCTCATGCATGCGAGGCAAGCACTCTACCACTGAGCCACAATCCCAGCCCCTTATTCATTGTATTTTGACAAGCTCGTCTAACCCCAGTAAGATGTCTTTTACCCCAGAAAGCTCCATGGTGTTCCTTTCTAGTCAATTTCCTCCCCTAGAGCTGCAGCAGATACTCAGTGTAGATTAGTTTTGCATCTTTTTGAATTTTCTTTGTATGTGATCATAGTGTGTATGGTCCTCTGTATTAGCCTTTTACTCCACTGAATTCTTTGGTCTGCCCATATTGTGTGTGCCAGTAGTTCAAATGACTATGACTTTGGTTTCTCTAGTTTCTTATGCTATCATATCTAATTGCCAGAGACCATGATGATGGCACATTTAAATTTACACATTTCATCCACCACCATTTAAGAAATAGCAGAATACTTAATATCTTGTAGTAGCAAGCAGTGGTTTGTTTTTGGTGTTTTGTTTTGTTTTTTTCCTCTTTGCTAATTTTCCTGCTTTTTTCTCATCAGGACATACAAAATACTAGTGGACTAACACTGGTTTGCACTTAATTTATCTGGCCTAAGGCACAGTGTTACAAAGGAAATGAAGATAGAAAAGGAGAATGGGGATTATAGAGTACTGTGGTTTTTTCCTAGGTAATAGGATAACGAGGACAGTAGACAGGGGAGGCTTAGAGACACTGGTGTGCCATTCAGATGGTCACTCCTTACTGATTTAAATTGGAAAGCTGTTATCTGAGTAGAAACAGTACACAGTGGGCAACTTGTTACAAGAATCAAAGATTTTTGAAAATACTGTTTTTTCTTGTAACAGTACTGGGAATTGAACCCTAAGTACTCCACCACTGAGCCACTTTCTCGGTGGTTTTTTTTTTTTAATTTCTATTTTGAGACAGGGTATTACTAAGTTGCTGAGGCTGACCTTGAACTTGAGATTCTTCTGCTTTGGCCTCCTAAGTCACTGGATTGCAGGTGTGCACCATCACACCCATCTGAAAGTACTGTTTCTTTGTACTAAATTTAAATGAAGAAGCCAGGCGCGGTGGCGCACGCCTGTAATCCCAGCACTTAAGGAGGCTGAGACAGGAGAATCGCGAGTTCAAAGCCAGCCTCAGCAATGGCGAGGCGCTAAGTAACTCAGTGAGACCCTGTCTCTACATAAAACACAAAATAGGGCTGGGATGTGGCTCAGTGGTCGAGTGCCCCTGAGTTCAATCTCCAGTATCAAAAAAAAAAAAAAAGAAACAGTGCTGCCTCAGAAACTAGGAAGAAAACGCTCATTTTAAATAATTTTTAGGCATCCTGTCCACATCTTTTACAGTCAAATTTTGAGAAATTGGTGGGGTTGGGGATTTAGCTCAGTGGCAGAGCGCTTGCCTAGCACACGCAAGGCCCTGGGTTCGGTCCTCAGCCCTGGAAAAAAAGAGAGAGAGAGAGAAATTGGTGTGAGCCAGGTGTGGTGGTGTACACCTATAATTCCAGCTGCTTGGGAGGCTGAGGCAGGAGGATCACAAGTTCAAGATCAGCCTGGGCAATTCAGCAAGTTCCTGTCTTTAAAAGGATGGAGGATATAGCTATGTGGTAGAGCAACCCTGGGTCTAATTCCCAGTACCACTCAAAGGAACAATTGGTGTGGAAAATTGCTGGTAAATAATGCAAACAGAGTGGAGCTTAAGATTTTTTCCCCCTTATTTTTGAAGAAAAATTTTCCAGGGTTCTAGTAGAGCAACAGCAGGACCGAGCCCGGAGAGAACAAGAAAGAATTCGTCTATTTTCTGCTGATCCTTTTGATCTTGAAGCTCAGGCGAAGATAGAAGAAGATATAAGGTAATGATCTGTTCACCTTAAGAGCAAGCCTCAGAGCATCGGGTTTCCTACACTGCAGGACACCTGGCATTGGCTGGACATCTGTTTGGAGGTAGCTTCCCTTTTTCAAAGTTAAGAAAATAACCTTAGTGTTTTAGGTTATTCTCCTGTTTTCCTCACATTTTGATCCAGCATTACAAAGGTCCAGGTGTCTAACTTACTTTCATTTCTCCCAAGCAGTGTTACAAAGACACCTCGACTAGCAGACAGGTAGATTCAGTTCCAGGTAGGTGACCCCAGGACTGAGTAGAAACCCCATATGGTGAGACAGATAGGCTGATTACAGAGGCTGATGTGATTTCTTTACATAGACGTGTTGTGTGTGTCCTGATTAAATTCAGGGCTTGAAGATGATTGGATTAGAGACACAGCTCTGTACAAGTGGGGCCTGGTAGTCCTGTCCATCTTCCTTTTGCTGTTCTTGTGCTGGTCAAATAAGCTGACAGCCAGACTCACTTCCAGCTCCAGTTTCTGTGATGTAGTGGTCCTCACCTAGGACTGCGTTAAAGTACACAAGTAGCTTTTAAAAATAGAGATGCATAGGCTCTTCTCATGACTTGGAATTCCTCAGGAGGAGAGCCTAAGCAAGTGCAGTCTGCTGGTGCCAGCTACAGCCACATCACTCGTGGCAAGTAAGGTGCTATTTGTAAAGAACAACAGCTGATCCTTCCCACCAATTTAGTTTTTGTTACTAATTATAAAGGTCTTAGTGTAATACAGAGAACATAACTGAGCCAGTACTCCAGTTAGACTGTGTAGGATAAGGGCTTTTATGGGCTATTTTATTATCTATTATCACATAAATGAGGCCTAACTTGGGGTATTTTTGTTGTTGTTGTTTTGGTACCAGGGATGGAACTCAAGGGTACTTGACCACCGAGCCACATCCCCAGCCCTGTTGTGTGTTTTATTAGATACAGGGTCTCACTGAGTTGCTTAACGCCTCGCCGTTGCTGAGGCTGGCTTTGAACTTGAGATTCTCCTATCTCAGCCTCCCTAAGTGCTGGGATTACAGGCGTGCACCACCGTGCCCAACTCTGATTTGGTTTTTATATTACTGTCACTTGGAAGTCAAATAATGCTTTTTTAAAAAATTCCTTATTTCTTTAACTACACTTGAAATCAAAGAAATATGAATTGTGTGACAAAATCAATTGACAGCCCTGAGCTATTTACTCATGTTCTTGTTGGTTCCTATTAATTGTATGAAATATGGCGAACATCTGTGAGAAATATCTCACTAGTAAATCTACCCAGAGAGAGAGCACAGTGAAGATACTGCACCGAAGTTATAAGGGAGTCCCGATGCGTCAAGAATGGTTGCATTTAGCCCAAGAAGCAGGAGGGGTGGGAAGGCATCACAGGCAAACTATAATACCGAGCTGTTGAAGAGCAGAAGTGAAATGGAGCATATCCATATGGCTCATGATTTTTCCCAGGGGTAGGGTAAAGGAAACTGAGTAATGCCTCCATTCTTTAAAGGAGAAAATCTTGTGCCTTTGAAGAACCTCCTTCACATGCAGAACCCAGAATAGCCAGAGTAACTGGTGTTATCTCAGAGGACTTTTCACTGAAACTTATTTGAGTTGGAGTCAATGCAGGATCGGAGTACACAATTAATTTTAAGTTATATCTAAATTTAATAATGTGCAATAGGCTAAAATCTATGTAATTACATCAAATGCCTATTAAGATTTCATCTGGCATGTCACCTAGGGCATGTGTATGCTGAGCTGTAGTAGCCTTCATATTTGCCTAACTAAATTAAACAAGGGTGCCTTTGACTTTCTGGGAAGTTTAATATTTTATTACAGACTGGCTGATTAAGCAGTCAGCTGAGTTGAGCTGGAGTGTCATTAGAGAAAGGACAGGCACTGTAGGTTAGAGCAAAGGTCAGCAGACTTTTCCATAAAGGACCAGTTGTAAATATTTTAGGCTCCGAAGGCCATATGATCTCTGTTGCTCAGACTCAGCTCTGCCCCTGCTGTGCAAAAGCAGCCACAGACAGTGGGACAGCATGTAAAATGGATGGTGGTGTTGTGTTCCCGTAAAAATGTCTTAACACAAACTGATACTGCGCTGCAGTTTGGCAGCCCATGGTTGACAGTGTAGTTTACCCCCAGTCTTGGACCCTGTTGTTTGTTCATGTAATTTGTGCGGCTGCTGACCTGATGGCATTTGGTAGTGCTTATAAGAGGAAGTTGGAATGAAGACGGGAGTTGGTGGAGTGAGCTGCAGCTCCCTTTCACGTGCTTCTCTTGTGTAAGAATTAGATACACTGAATTTTTACAGAAATAATTTGATGAGCTTGGTGAACTCGAGATAGGTATGTGCGGTTTTAAGCAATAGGTAGATACATTTTTTTGAACCTCTGCCCTTCCACCGCTAGTTGCTTTACACCTCTCAGCCATCTGTGATGGGAGGAAATTATCATCTCATTTACAGATAGTTAGGTGATACAGCCAGTGTAGCCCAGGCAGTTGAAGTACCTGTGAGTTCTGTGCAGGTGTGTTAATGGGCTGGGTGCAGCAAGTATATTCACTACTCAGTAAGTCCTCAATAAAAATTGGATCTTTTATGAAATTCTAACGTTATACAGGATAAAAACGGTCATGACCCTGCCCTCCAGAAATTTATTTTTCTACTTTTGAGCATATTTGTTTTACATGAGGATAATTTTTGTGCCTTTGGTTTCTCTGCCCACTGCAGATCTCATCACCTCCTACTAAACCCTTTTGTAGGATAGAGCACCAGTTTCTATCCATGACTCAGCTGCTGCAGTTAGCACAAAAGATATGTACAAATCTGTTGTTAATATTGTGACTTTGAAACAGATTTCTCTTCCTGGAAATAGTGCTTTAGTGCACCTGGATTTGGTTTGTTACAGGCAACAGAACATTGAAGAAAACATGACGATAGCTATGGAAGAGGCTCCGGAAAGCTTTGGCCAAGTGGTGATGCTTTATATTAACTGCAAAGTGAATGGACATCCTGTGAAAGCCTTTGTTGACTCAGGTGATGTCTCTATCTTCTATATCTCCATGCCCCCACATCCTGATCTGACCCAGGACGAGGGGACACTATGGTGTTGGCTTAGACAGCCATAGTCCTTTGGACTGCTAATTAACAACCCTGTGAGTTATTTCCCTTGCCAATCTTTTTGTTGGTAGTGGATTGATTGATTTATTTCTTAAATTGCTTCTTAACCAGTTTTCTATTTTGCAGTGTCTCCTTAATCTTCCTGCCTCCCCTTATTTAGCATCCCAGTTTTTCTCGAGCACTTGTGTGAGAAATTGGGAGCAATAGATTTAGAATAAGGAACTACAAGGAGGAGTCTGTAAGGTGTAGGTCAGAATTATTCAACCTGGTCTGTGTGCCAGCACTGGGCCCCGAGCTGTGAGGAATACCAGGCCAAACGGGGCACGGTTACTGTCCTTATGGCACTTAGCAGCCAGGCAGGAAAGGGAGCTTGCCACTCAAGGCTGCAGGTAGTTTATGTATTAACTGGCATCTCTTCTCCCAATAGTAACTCTTTGCTTTTTAATATGAGCACACGTAACTGCCCTAAGGGATATGGCCAGGTGTTTTGGGCGTCCTGGTTCCCGTGTTTCACTCCAGGCTGTAGGATAGGGCGAGTCCTAGAACAGAGAAGCCCTTGCTCAAATGAGTGTCCTCCCTTTGTTCACCACAGACTCTGAGCACATATGTTGCTGTAGCTGTTGTCATGAGTTTGTGTCTTGAGATGCAAACATTCACGGGGTATTGTTTTGGTTTTGGTTTTGGTCCTGGGGATTGACCACTGAGCCACATCCCTAGCCCTTTTTTAATAGAGGTAGAATCTCGATGAATTGCTTAGGGCCTTGCTAATTTGCTGAGGTAGGTTGTGAACTTGTGGTCCTCCTCCCTCAGCCTCCGAAGCCACTGGGGTTACAGGCATGAGTCACTGTACTCGGCGAGAAGTAAATCTAATGATTTGGTTTTAGAGATGAAGCGCCTTGTGCTGAGTGCATGGTGGTAAGACTTGGTGGCGTTTGGAGGGCTCCAGTGTGGGTACAAAAGACAAGCACGTGGGGGAACCTGCTCTGTTGCTCAGCCTGCACTGTGCCAGGCATGCCAGCTACTCCATGGATACCATCAGTTATCTTTCATCCTCAGACCATCCCAAGAGTTATTCCTGTTTTTCAGAAAGCATGCTGGGAGAGGTGAAGTCCTCTCCTATGCACGCAGAGTTGGCGTGTGGTAGAATGTGACTCATGCCCAAGTCTGCTTATTGTGAGAACTCTTAACCACTGCGCCAAGCCAGCTGGGCGTTGGTTGGGCATAAAGACAACATTCTCATTCTGACTGGAGCATGCAGAGCATATTCCCAAAGAGGATGTTGGCTTGGGAAGAGGCAGGAGAGCAAGGAGAGGGCTGTTCACCCAGGCAGGCTCACTTTAATTATATCAGCAGTTATTGTGAAGCGGAGTGAGGAAGCAGGAATTGAAGAGGGCTGCCTTCTCAGGCCCTTTTCCTTGACTATTTCTAGGCCTTGAGTCTTTCCTTCTTCAAATGCCAAGAGCTTTCAGTGCTTGTCAGGTGTAGGGTTCTGATGAGCGAAAGAACGAATGTGCTGGAAGTGAATGGGAGGTGGAGCTGCTTGGGGAAGGTGGGTCTTGAGCTGGGCCTTTGAGGCAGCAGAGGAGGGACCCAAAGGAGCAGGAAGCAAAGAGGTCACGGTGCTGCTTCTGGCACCTGGAGAGTGGCAGTGCAAGGCTTGGACAGAAGCACTGGGGTGTGGGCGGGCAGTCCTACGCAGCCGAAACCATTGAGGACTGTTACACAGGTGGGGAGGAGTGATTTGAAGGAGGTGATAGTTCAGTAAAACAGAAGGCAGAGACAGATCTGGAGAATCTGTACACCTAAGGGTCATAACTACTTCCTTGCTTTACACATCCACAGAGCGGTTTGGAAGCCAGAGAGGTTGTCCACTGGCAAGAGGAGAGGGTGTGAGCTGGGTCAGTAGCTATGGCTAGAAAGGCGAAGGTCAGGGCTGGGGCTGTAGCTCAGTGGCAGAGCGCTTGCCTAGCGTATGTGAGGCACTGGGTTAGATCCTCAGCATCATATAAAAATAAAAGGTATTCTGTCCATACACAGCTACAAAAATAAAAAAGGGAAACGTCAGAAATAGAACTTATTTATATGTTTGGGACAGAGTCTGAGAGCAGAGAAAACATGGGAGGAATCAACAGTGAGTTCTTCCCAGGTTTTAGGACTATAAGGAAATAATTTTCATTGCAAAGAGAAATCCAAAGTGAGAATTATTTGGGGAGAGAAAAGTTTTATACCTTTTGGCTCTGAGATGGAAATGTCCAACACACAGGAATGTGGAACTATAGTCAAGGGAGACATTAAGAATGTGAGTGAAGGGGCTGGGATTGTAGCTCAGCGGTGGAGCGCTTGCTTTGCATGCGTGAGCCCTGGGCACAACCCTCAGCACCCACATACAGATAATAAACAAAATAAAGGCATTGTGTCCATCTACAACTAAAAAAAAATTTTTTTTAAATGTAAGTGAAAATTGGGGAAGTTCTTTCATGTGGGCCAACTTCAGCTGAATACCTGTACGTATAGGGGACGATACCCTACGTGGCCTCAATTTTAGCAAGAAGAGAGCCTGATTGTTGGCCGAGAGAATGAGGAGTTTACTTCTAGTTTCTTGGGATACTATATAGTTTTTTGGGTTAGTGTAGTGTAGTGTGTGTGTGTGTGTGTGTGTGTGTGTGTGTGTGTGTGTGTAGTAGTGGAGATCAAACCTAGGGCCTAGAGCATGCTAGGCAAGCACTGTATCACTGAACTGTATCCCCAGCCTTAGCATATATTTTTTTAATTGATGAGCTTTAGTGTCCCAACATTTGAAATAAAAATAACGTGATAAAATGCTTAGAAATACTCTGTGAAGCCAGGCATGGTGGCACACACTTGTAATCCCAGCAGTTTGGAAGGCTGAGGCCAGAGGATTGTAAGTTCAAGGCCAGCCTCAACAATTAGTAAGACCCTGTCTTAAAATAAAAAATTAAAAGGGCTGGAGATGTAGCTCAGTGTTTGAGGACCGTTGGGTTCTATCCCCAGTGCCGCCAAAATAAAAAGAGGGAGACTGAGCCGGGCGCGGTGGCTCAAGCCTGTAATTCCAGCACTTAGGGAGGCTGAGACAGGAGAATCGCGAGTTCAAAGCCAGCCTCAGCAATGGCGAGGTGCTAAGCAACTCAGTGAGACCCTGTCTCTACATAAAACACAAAATAGGGCTGAGGATGTGGCTCAGTGGTCAAGTACCCCTGAGTTCAATCCCCAGTACCAAAAAAAAAAAAAAAAAAAAAGAGGGAGACTGAAAACTGCTCAAGTGCTGTTCAGTTTGTTTATTTACACAGGGTGTTGAGAACTGAACCCAGTGCCTCACATGCTAGGCAAGTGTTTAACTACTGAGCCACCATCCGGTCCTCTATTGATACATTTTTAAAATGTCATTTAATTACTACATTGCCACCAACTACTCGTTCCCTCAGAGCCAGGCTTCCACACTGTGTTTTGGAATCCACTGAGGAACTGAATTTAGCAGGAGGGCACCCGCTGCATATTACAGAGACAAGAGCCTCTTCCTGTGCTTGCTTTCTGCCCACCCCCTTATATTTTTTAGTTTGGTGCACTATGATCATACCAAATAGTGGGATTCGTTGTGCATACACATGATATAACAATGCAATGTGGTCAGTATCATTCCCAAGTATTTCCCCTTTTCCTCCTCACTCCATCCCTCTGGATCCTTTCCTGTACTATTTTTATTTTTTGTAATCAATGAAAAACATACATGTATAACACAGGATTTAGAGGAATTAAAGCTTGCTGAATCCTATGCACCCACAAGAAAGTCAGTCAGTCCGTCCAAAACTTTAAAATCCACCACTCTACAAATACCCTACAAAAATACAGCAACTCGGGCTGGGATTGTGGCTCAGTGGTAGAGCGCTTGCCTAGCATGCATGAGGCACTGGGTTCGATCCTCAGCACCACATATAAATAACAAATGAATAAAATAAAGATCCATCAACAAATAAAAAATATTAAAAAAAAAAAAATACAGCAACTCTCAAGTAGTCTTCACTCACCTAGATATACCCTTCCTAATAGTGGGATTTGTTGTGTATATACATGCTATAACACATACTTGTGCATACACATGATATAACAATGTAATGTGGTCAGTATCATTACCAAGTATTTCCCCTTTTCCTTCTCAGTCCCTCCCTCTGGATCCTTTCCTCTACTGGTCTAGCTTTGATTTTCTTTTTTTTTTTTTTGGTACCAGGGATTGAACTCAGGGGTACTCGACCACTGAGCCACATCCCCAGCCCTATTTTGTGTTTTATGTAGAGACGGGGTCTCCCTGAGTTGCTTAGCACCTCACCCTTGCTGAGGCTGGCTTTGAACTCGCGATTCTCCTGTCTCCGCTTCCCTGAGTACTGGGATTATAGGCTTGCGCCAGTGCGCCCAGCTTGGTCTAGCTTTGATTTTCATGAGAGCTTTCCTTTTCCAGCTTCCACATATGACAGAAACATGATCCTTGACTTTCTGACTTGGGCTTATTTTGTTTAAATTCATGAAGCTCTCAAATTTCATTCATTTTTCCTACAAATAATTTCTTCCTCTGCTTTGTTCATAGTGCTGTATTGTGAATCTTGCCACACATGTGGATTTTGTTTTTATCATTTGATGTTTCTCTCCCCCTCCAGGTGCCCAGATGACCATAATGAGCCAGGCTTGTGCGGAAAGGTGTAATATAATGAGACTGGTGGATCGTCGGTGGGCGGGGATTGCCAAAGGAGTGGGCACCCAGAAGATTATTGGAAGGGTACATCTAGGTGAGTGAAAACTACCTGAGAGCTGCTGTATTTTTGTAGGATATTTGTAGAGTAGTGGATTTTAAAGTTTTAGACAAGCCGGGCATGGTGGCGTAAGCCTGTAATCCCAGCACTATGGGAGGCTGACACAGGAGAATCGCGAGTTCAAATCCAGCCTCAGCAATGGCGAGGTGCTAAGCAACTCAGAGACTCTGTCTCTACATAAAACACAAAATAGGGCTGAGGATGTCGCTCAGTGGTCGAGTACCCCTGAGTTCAATCTCCAGTACCTAAATAAATAAATAAATAAAATTTTAGACAGACTGACTTTCTTGTGGGTGCATAGGATTCAGCAAGCTTTAATTCCTCTAAATCCTGTGCTCTACATGTATATGTTTTTTGTTGATCACAAAAAGTAAAAAAACTAGTCTTGTATTTCCTGCTTTCCTGCTCCCCAGAGGTATTCACCCCTATTATTTTGACTGATTGCTCTCCCTCCCTCCCCCGCCCCCTCTTTCCTTTTTAATTTTGTTTTGAGACAGGATCTCAACAAGTTGCTGAATCTGACCTTGAACTTGAGATCCTTCTGACTCAGCTTCCCAAGTAGCTGTGCCAGGCATGTGGCAGCAATGCTCAATTACCTCCATCTTTCTTTTCTTTTTTTGTACTAGAGATTGAACTCAGAGATGCTTTACCACTGAGCCACATCCCCAGCCTTTTTGATTTATTTTGAGACAAGGTCTCACTAAGTTGCTTAGGGCTTCAGTAAATTCCTGAGGTTGGCCTCAAACTTGATCCTCCTGCCTCAGCCTCTTGAGGTAAACTCTATATTTCTAATAATAGGTTTATATTGCTGTTTACTGATATGACTGTGTAAATGCTTTTGAGAAGCAAACTGGCTAAATACAATTGCCTTTTTTTTTTTTTTTTTTTAAATATTTATTTTTTTTAGTTATAGGTGGACAGAATATCTTTATTGTATTTTTTTTTTATGTGGTGCTGAGGATCGAACCCAGTGCCTCCCGCGTGCTAGGCGAGCACGCTACCACTGCGCCACAACCCCAGCCCACAATTGCCTTTTTTAATGTCTAGTATTTTTTTTCCTTGGAATTGCTAATTTTCCTTTTGGGAGGTGTCATTTTATTTGTTACTCGTGCCCAGACACTTCCCTCATTATACAGGTGTTCTGTACACTTCTTTCTGAGCCTGGACAGTGGTTCCAGGCCTGCGCTGTGGCTGTTGTTTGGGAGTTGGTTGCCCTTGGTCCTGTCGTGAGAATCCTTTTTCCTCTGGGCTGTGTTGTATCACGTGAATCCCACGTCTTCCTTTTATTGTTTAGTTTTGCAGTGCTGGGGTTGAGCTTGCATGCCAGGCAAGTGCTGTACCGCTGGCCACACCCTAGTCCTACCCTAAACATTGTCAGTGTTGCTGAAGGGGAGCCAAGTGTTCTTGGCCTGTTGCGCATGTGCACGCGTGCTGTCTCTCTCTCTCTCTCTTAATATTTTTTTAGTTGTCAATAGACTTCGTTTATATGTGGTGCTGAGAATCAAACCCAGTGCCTCACACATGCTAGGCAAGTGCTCTACCACCAAGCCCCAACCCCAGCCCCCATTGTTCTTTTTGCAGCTTGTAGACCTTTTCTTTGACCTGAGTCTTTTGATGTGCTTGGGTGTACGGCTGTCCATCTCCTGTACTGGGTACTTGATGAACTTTTTGGGGGGGGAGGGTACTGAGGATTGAACTCGGGTACCCAACCAGTGTTTTTTATTTACAGACAGGGTCTCACTGAGTTGCTTAGCACCTTGCCATCGCTGAGGCTGGCTTTAAACTCGAATTCTCCTGTCTCAGCCTCCCAAAGTGCTGGGATTATAGGCGTAATGGCTTGATAAACTTTTTAATCTGGAAATTCATGTCCTTCAGTTCTGGGGACATTCCAGGCTATATGAACGGTTGCTTGAGTGGGCATCCATGGTCTTAACTGATGGGTGGTCTGAAAGTGGACCAAAAAGTCAGTCTGGTAGCTTTCCCTCATCCTCCTGGTTTTCAGTCAGGTGCTTGTTCAGCACTGAATACCTTTTAGTCTTTGCTGTCTTCTGTGCCCCGCTCTGCTAAGACAGCCTGTTTCACCTCTTCAGGAGATACACCCGAGTCTGCCAGTGGAGTGAAAAGTCACCAGTCTGGCAGAGTACAGTGGGGACCCCCAAGAGCTGATTGTACCTGTCCAGACTTGGTCCATCTTCTTCTGCCACCTCTATTCCTGTTTGCAGAGCTGCCTTTGACAGTCCCTAAACCTTATAGGGTCTAATATAAACTGGGCCACTTTTCTTCACTGTCATCTGCTTTCTGGGTTCAAAGTTGTTTTGTGGTATGGTTTGGTTTGTAAGGTGCTAGAGATTGAACCCAGGGGCCTTATATACATGCTGGGCAAGTGTTCTACTACCTCTGAGCCACATCCCTAGCCCTATCCCCCTGCCACCCAATTCTTATGATAGATGGTCACATAATGCATACAATTTTATGCTTAGCTTTTGGGAGGGAGGGTTACCAGGGATTGGACCCATGGGAGCTTAACCATTAAGCTACATCTCTAGCATTTTTTGTTTGTTTTTATTTATTTAAATTTTTTTTGGTGCTGGAGATTGAACTTAGGGGTACTCGACCACCGAGCCACATCCCCAGCCCTGTTTTGTGTTTTGTGTAGAGACAGGGTCTCACTGAGTTGCTTAGCGCCTCGCCATTGCTGAGGCTGGCTTTGAACTTGCAATTCTCCTGTCTCAGCCTCCCTAAGTGCTGGGATTACAGGCTTGCGCCACCATGCCCGACTTTGTTTTTTATTTTGAGACAGGATCTCTCTAAGTTGCTGAGGCTGGCTTTGAACTTGCCATCCTCCTGCCTCACCTGCCACATTGCTGAGAGCAATGTGTGTGTGCCACTGTACCCAGCTATGCTCAGCTTTAAGAAAAAGTAACATTTTCCCAGTGTCATTGGGAGTTTCATAAGCATCAGTCAAGTAAATGCATAGCTTTCTGTTATGGACTAAATGATCAGCTTTTGGGATATTCCCTCCAAAAAATCTTGTCAGTATAACATGACAGTAGATTTTTTTTTTTTTTAAATATTTATTTTTTAGTTGTAGGTGGACACAATATCTTTATTTACCAAAAAAAAAAAAAACATTTATGGAAGTAATTGAACAGGAAATTCAACCCTCTTTCCACTGGAAGAGGAAATCCAAATAATTAATGATTATATGAAAATTTGCTCAGCCTCATTATTAATACAGGAAATACAAATTTACTCGCCAGATTAGCAAAGATTTAAAATCTATTATCAAATGTTGGTGAAAATTTGGAGCAGCAGGAACTCATTCTGCTGGAAACTTTTTTTTTTGGTACCAGGGATTGAACTCAGGGGCACTCGACCACTGAGCCACATCCCCAGCCCTATTTTGTGTTTTATGTAGAGACAAGGTCTCACTGAGTTGCTTAGCGCCTCGCCTTGCTGAGGCTGGCTTTGAACTCGCGATTCTCCTGTCTCAGCCTCCCTAAGTGCTGGGATTACAGGCTTGAGCCACCGTGCCCGGCTTCTGCTGGAAACATTTTTGAGGCTAATTCACCACTGCCTGGTGAGGTTGACATAACACCCTCAGAACCTGGGGATTTCACTTTCTAAAATGGACCTTAGAGAGGCTCAGGTAGACAAGGGGACCACACACCCGAGTTATGGTTCAGTTGCTTAGGTCAGCAGAGACTGGGAGCTGCTAGAGGAGCCCCGTGTCTGCAGAGTGAATGAATCAGTGATGGCTGTTGACCTTTGCAGTGCTCTGGGACTTAAACTGAGAAAAATGGAATCACGTGCATCTATTGGAATGTATCTCAATTTTTTTTAAATAAAAGAGATAATCAAAACCAGGAAATAATATGCTGCTTAGAAATACATACAAAGCTGGCAAAAATTAAGGAAAAACTGGAGATGATTAACACAAAGCCAGGATAGTGAGGAGGGTGAGCGGAAGCAAAGAATAACCTTGGGTGAGTGGGAATACAAGAGATTCTTAACCAAGGAAACAGACAGTGGGTCCAAACTTTCAGTTTTAATTTTTTTGCAGTACTAGGGCTTGAGCCCAGGACCTCCTGTATGGCAAGTAAACACTGTACCAATGAGCTATACCCCTAACCTTTTTTTTTGGTACTGGAGATTGAACTCAGAGGCACTCGACCACTGAGCCACATCCCCAGCCCTATTTTGTGTTTTATGTAGAGACAGGGTCTCACTGAGTTGCTTAGTGCCTCGCCATTGCTGAGGCTGGCTTTGAACTAGCGATTCTCCTGTCTCAGCCTCCCTGAGTGCTGGGATTACAGGCTTGCGCCACCACGCCCGGCTCCTAACCCTTTTTATTTTACTTGAGTCAGGGTCTCACTGAAGTACTGAGGCTGGCCTCAAACTTGGCAGTCCTCCTGGCTCAACCTCCCAGGTTGTGCCCTGCACCTGACTTGGGTGTTTTGTATGCTTTCTACTATATGTGAATTTTATACACACTTCTGCTTGCTATTTAATCATAGCAAATTATTTCTTTAAATCTGAGAAATATCTTTTTGTTTTCTGTTGTTTCTGTTGTTACTGGGGATTGAAACCAGGAATGCTTGACCACTGAGCCACATCCCCATCCCTTTTTATTTTTTATTTTGAGACCGAGTCTTGCTGAGTTGCTTAGGGTCTAAGTTGCTGATGCTGGCTTAGAACTTGGAATCCTCCTGGTGGATCCTGAGTTGCTGGGATTACAGGTATGCACCACGCCCAGCTACATTTTATTTTATTTTAAGACAGTCCCTCTAAGTTGCCCAGGTGATTTTCAAACTAGCTCAACTGCTGACATGCTTTGCCTTGGCCTTGATTGATTGCGGGAAGTGAGACACATAGTGATGGGCTCATTTCCAGAGTTCACTTGGGTCTTTTGAAGCAAACATCAGTAACCTGTATTCTTTGTGCTTTAGCTCAGGTTCAGATTGAAGGGGATTTCCTGGCATGTTCCTTCTCTATACTTGAGGAGCAGCCCATGGACATGCTTCTGGGACTGGACATGCTTAAACGGCATCAGGTAACAAAGAACTTATTTACACCCACTTCTTGTATGTTCTGGTGGTTTTATGTGTAGAGAAACCAAAAGAGCATGACTTTCATACCTACAAATGTTCTTAGTAGATTGTGTCATACCGAGTGATGTGTCATTAGAAATAACATATCTTTGTGAAATATCTCTGGGAATCTTTTAAGTCTTTTTTCTGTATTATTCACATTTTAAGGCCAGTTGGTTTCCTAGTATACTTCTAAGATTCTGATTAGAACTCAAGGAGTTTTACTGTGAGTGGTAAGTTCAGTAAATCTTTAGTAATTCTTAGATGCTGATCAAACAGTGTTTGGGAAGAACTTCAGAATTAAGGGGAAAACATAGATTATGTCAAGATTTAACTTTTTTTAGTATAGAGAGAATAAGGTGAATATATATTAATTCCTTGTCATTTTTATTTCTAGCCTGCAGCCTAATAATTAAAGATATACCACCCTGATTAAAGAAGTAGTGTCCATGCCGGGCGCATACCTGTCATCCAGCACTTAGGGAGGCTGAGACAGGAGAATCGCGAGTTCAAAGCCAGCCTCAGCAATGGCGAGGCACTAAGCAACTCAGTGAGACCCTGTCTCTACATAAAACACAAAATAGGGCTGAGGATGTGGCTCAGTGGTCAAGTGCCCCCTGAGTTTAATACCTAGTACCCCCAAAAATAGAAATAGTGTCCAGCAGATAATAAAACTTTCATAGTGGGCTTTTATACGTAGCCAATATGGTTTTTTCCCTTGTTTTTCAGTAATTGGGATTGAACCCAGGGGGCAGTCTACCACTGAGTTACATGCCCAGCCATTTTATTTGATATACTATTATTCTTTTTTAACGACAGCCTAGACCTTGAATTTGTGTTCCTCCTGCCTTAGCTTCCCGAGTAGGTGGGGTTATAGGCATGTACCTCACGTGTTACTTTTTAACATTTAAAAATCTAATTCCAGCTGGGTGTACACCTAAGTGGCATAGCTTTCACCTAGTATGTGTGAGGCCCTGAGTCTGATTCCCAACACCACACATATATACATCAAAATCATAGTAAAGAATTTACATCGTATTGATTTAACATTATATATATATGTATACATAAATTCTAATTCATTAACTTTTTACTATCTTTCCTGTATGTTAGTCAAAGCCCTCCAACTTTGTAGACATATCTCTTCAGCTATCCTATGTTAAGTTGATACGAAAATAACAGAAATGGCCAAGCACAGTGGTGCACGCCTGTAATCCCAGTGACTCCAGAGGCTGAGACAGGAGGATCACAATTTTGAAGCCAGCCTTAGCAACTTAGCAAGACCCTGTCTCAAAATTTAAAAGGACTGGAATATGGCTCAGTGGTAAAGCACCCCAGATCAATCTCCAGCACAATAACTAAAACAAAGCAGCAACACAGAAAAGGATAGCGTACATATGCAAAGTGTTTCATAAAGTTTGCCTTGCACCTCTATCACTTTTGAGATCATTGGTACAGAATTTAAGCTGTAAGTTGTATAATAAGTGAAAGAAGCAATGTATAAAACTATGAATAGTATGGTCTCAATAAGAAGGTCATTTGTATGTTTCTGAAAGATGGGGCTGCTGGTTACGCATGGCATCTTTCTGAGTTTTGTACCGTGCGCGTGTATTATATTTATAATCAGAAATTATTAGATACTATTTTAAAGGCAAATAAACGTAAAAATGTATTTTGTGACAATTATCCTGTTATAAACTTTGAATATTAAAAAGAGTCTAGGGCTGGGCTTGTGACTCAGTGGTAGAGTGCTTGCCTAGCATGCAGAGACACTGAGTTCAATCCCCAGTACCACATAAAAAAACTAAACAAAATAAAGGTATTGTGTCCATCTACAATTAAAAATATTTAAGTCCAAAAAAAAAGGGCGTTCTAAACTGGGCATGGTGGCACATACCTATAGTCCCAGCTACTCAGAAGTCCAAGGGAGGAGGATTGCATGAGCTCAGGAGTTCAGGGCCTGCCTGGGCAATATATTAAGACATTGTCTCAAAATAAACAAAAAATCTAACTTAACAGACAGTGTTACCAAGATTAAAATTTAAATGGTTTTCAGATAAGTAGGAGTTTTTTTGCAGCCATCTCTCTCCCTGTTGTTGCTTTGTGAATGGAGTTTCAAATTCAGGATCAGGAGCTGGGGCAGTTACTCAGTGGTAGAGCGCTTGCCTAGCATGCATGAGGCACTGGGTTTGATCCTCAGCACCACATATACATAATAAATGAATAAAATAAACATCCATCAACAACTAAAAAAAAAAAAAGTTAAAAAAAAGAATTCAGGATCATACTTTTTCTGCATGGTGCTTTATCAGCTCTGGTCATTTCATTTCTTCCTCCTAAGTGTTCCATTGACCTCAAGAAAAATGTACTGGTGATCGGCACCACAGGCTCACAGACCACCTTCCTTCCTGAGGGAGAGCTACCAGAGTGTGCCCGGTTGGCATATGGGGCTGGGCGAGAGGATGTGCGGCCAGAGGAGATTGCAGACCAGGAATTAGCAGAAGCCATTCAAAAATCAGCAGAAGATGCAGGTATTTGGAATGGCCAAGCTCTTGAATTGCTTGTGTTCAGTGGGGGTAAGGACCTTTTCCGTTTGTAATCCGTCTCACCGTCAGTTTTAGATGTGCTCATTGTCTGTCTTCTTATTGCCTCCTTTCGTCTCTTTATCCAATAAAGAGAAACTCCATGTTAGCAGATCAAGAAACAGCAAGGTCACAATTTCGTAGCCTTCTTAAAACATCATTTTTTTCCTAAAGGGAGTTACAGCAATAAGCAGACACTTTAAAGTTTAGCAGTATTTCCCTAAAAATTTCTTTCCTTTCCTTAGAGTCATTTATTTTGAACAGTAGCATTGTCATTATGACTAAGCAGTCTGAAGTTTTAAAATTTACTGAAAATCGTGCCACCAAAGAGAAAAAAACAACAGTGAGAATCACAGTTGAATAGTCATCAAAATGTAGCATTTTGTGCTTTGAGATCACAACTGTGTCATCAGGCCATTGAACAGTATATAAACTATTGTAGTCAGGTTGCCTGTACTTTTTTCTCAGTGTCTAGTGTTTTAGTCTGTTTAAACCTAAAGACAGAGCCAACACCACTGAGTAGTAAGGGACAATACAGTTTTGCTGAAATCCCCATCTGTAACAGAACAGTGTCTCTGGGATGCATTTTCTAGAAGCTGAAAAGAGTTGACTTTCAAGTTTGGGCTATTTTAAAGTCTTGAGCCAGAATTATTTATCAGTATATGACTAATCTCACACATTGCTTTTTCTAGTACAATAAAGTGTGCTTGAGTTACCAGTTCAGGGAATAGTTTTCTCCCATGGACGAGATAATGAACTTTAAAATTTAAGCAGATTTTGCCACATTTTACTGGAGAACATTCCAATGTCCAGGGTTGATCCTTTAGAATGGACATGAGTAGCTGATAGAATTGTCCACACTGGCCTTGTTCTGAATTTAGCCCAGTTTTACATATAAAGTGGTTGTAGTTGCAGTATAAATATTTTGAAGGAAGGGGAAATTTTTGAACGACAAGCAATCATTTTATTCCCTTTTTTGGGGGGTACCAAGGATTGAATTCAGGGGCACTCGACCACTGAGCCACATCCCCAGCCCTATTTTGTGTTTTATGCAGAGACAGGGTCTCACTGAGTTGCTTAGCGCCTCGCCATTGCTGAGGCTGGCTTTGAACTCACAATTCTCCTGTCTCAGCCTCCCAAAGTGCTGGGATTACACGTGTGCGCCACTGTGCCCAGCTCATTTTATTCTTCCACCCAGCATTGTAAGCTTGAGTTTGACATATATGCTTAACCATTTTCGGGGGTAATTTGTTAAGCTTAATGGTAATACCATGTGTTAATGAGAGAATATATTACCATTTTTTCAGATTTCTTCTTCTCCTCATAGTTGTGATGCTAATATTGGAGAAACATTAGCTGATGATAACAGTAAGTTTAGGGGATTGAAAGAGATACCACCAGTATTTTTAGGCTCAGTGAAGGGGATGTACCAATTTTGAAGGACAAAAAGGAAATCATGTTTTATCCGTGTCACTTTTTGTGCTGGTTTTTTTAATGTTTAATTAGTGAAATACTTCTGCAATATCAGTTCCTGTTTGTTTGGAAATCTGACTTACCAGTACCATCAAAATCAAAATTCTGGCCAGGTGTGGTGGTACATGCCTATAATCTCAGTGGCCCGGGAGGCTGAGATGGGAGGATTGCCGGTTCAAAGTCAGCCTTAGCGATTTAGCAAGGCCCTAAGCAATTGAGTGAAACCTTGTCTCTAAATAAAATATAAAAAGCTGGGGATGTGGCTCAGTAGTTAAGCACCCCTGGGTCCAATCCCTAGTGTCTTGCCCACCCCCCTCCCCGCCCCCAAAATTAAAACTCTTGATGTAGTAGGTGAAAATATTTTGGGAAAACTATTTCTTTGATAAATGCTTTACATCAAAGTCTACTTATTTTTTCCAGGAATTGAAAAGAGTAGGAGCTGATGTTTTCTAAAACTGATTAAAAGTAAAGAAGAAGCCGGGCATGGTGGCACACACCTGTAATCCCAGCACTTTGGGAGACTGAGGCAGGAGGATTGCGACTTAGCAAGGCCCTAAGCAACTCAGTGAGACACTATCTCTACATAAAACACAAAATAGGTCTGGGGATATGGCTCAGTGGTTGAGTACCCTCGAGTTCAATCCCTGGTACCAAAAAAATAAAGAAGATAAGGCAGGATAGAAGTCAGGTTTGGTTTGGTTTTCTTCTAGAAATGAATCTCAAAGAAATTTGGAAAGTGATTTTTAAACATGTTCACTAACCTTTATTCCCTAAGAT
This sequence comes from Xerus rutilus, assembly GCA_028644305.1. Lineage (NCBI taxonomy): Eukaryota > Metazoa > Chordata > Mammalia > Rodentia > Sciuridae > Xerus > Xerus rutilus. The sequence goes on from CM053400.1 coordinate 9,442,766, forward strand.
GATTTTCTTATGTAGTTCCATCTAATGGATCTCCTTTTTTCTCCTGTCACACCTTTGCTGAAGTTCTCTATGTGTAGATGTGTAAAATTTATTTCTTTATACGTTCAATTAAAGTATCTTGAAGTTGACACATTGGCTTTCCCTGTTGTGAGAGACTTGAAGCAGCCAGCAAACCTTTTGGACGTCCAAACTCTGGACACATTCCCCACCTTTGACTCTGCTCGTTCCTGATCTCAAGATGGCCAAGGAGTGGAGACTATAACCCTGCATGCTGTGTAGCTTGCCTTGCTAACCCAAGTTTGCTTGTCTGTTTCCTAATCCAAACAGAGCGTCAGAAGCCATGATGCATGTGGTGTGTGTGCTGCAGCTGGAGTGGGCCCAGACCAGGTATTTATAGACGTTGTGCTAAGCTTTCCATCCAGTTGATGTCTGTGGTCCGAAAGTCTGTTATCTGCAGTTTTGGAAGTTAGCTTCTTCACCGTTTCACCTTGATCTGTTTACAACTGGCCTGTATATACATTTATATGTATATTGGCATGTCCATTATATCTACCACACGTGACTATGGTGAAAATCAAATCAAGAATGTTGATTTGATGGCCAGGTTTTGGCACATATCTGTGATCCTGTCTACTCAGGAGGCTGAGGCAGGAAGATCACAGGTTTGAGGCTAGCCTCAGCAACTTAGCAAGACCCTGACTCAAAATAAAAAACAGCTGGGAATGTGGTTCAGTGCTAGAGTGCCCTGGGTTCAATCCCCAGTGCCACCAAAAAAAAAGAAAGAAATGCGTATACACACACACGCACACACGCACACACACACACACACACTGAGAGAGAGAGAGAGAGATTTGGCAATATTGACAGCAGCACTTTGGTCTTTGCAGATGTCAGTTTTTATAAAGTTCATGTCTCTCCTCTGAGAACAATGCTGCACATGATTACCTGTGAGTTATAGAATGCAGATATTTTCATTCTCTTGAAAAAGAAATGGACACTTAAGCCAGTGACTTGTCTCGGGTCACAGGTTAATAACGGACCACTTCCATTTCCTTGTGGCATGGTAAACAATTCCTGAGGACTTTGTTTTCTAAGGGTTTACAGGCTGGTTGTAATTGATTCATAGCATTTAATCCCCCACACACCAGCCTTGTAAGAATAGGATAAAAATCCTCGTAATTTAATTATTCTTAATATCCATTTTCCTCATCCTCTTCTAATCATCCTGCAGTACTGGCCCATCCCTCCCTACAGTTAGGACTTAGGCCGGTGAAACTGACAGTTTCAGCTTCAGGAGGGATTGTGCACTGCTCTCATGGTCAGTATAAAATCCACTTAGTCTGTTCTCCCCTTCACCTCATGTGGCTGTAAAGCTGGCATACCAGGCCTTTGTACCTCTCCATGTTGCTGACATGGATATTAAATTACAGTGCATTTGTGTGTATGTATGCTACTGGGGACCACACCCAGGGACTCAAGGCAAATGCTCTGCCTCTGAGCCACATTCCTAGCCCCCACACATACAGTGCACTTTTTTCTGTGAGCATTAGTACAAAATTGGACTTATTCCAGAGTCAGCCTTATGGGTTAGATTCATAAAGTAATAACTTCCTAGATTGTAATGATAACCTAAGTTTACACTGAGACATGTTGTTTTCATGCTTACTACTAAACTATAAATAAGGTAAGATTGTTTTATGAGAAGTTCATGACTTCCTGACACAGTGCTTTATGGTCTCCTGTGAACCAGTGTTTGGAATGACGTAAAGCTGTTGGGATTGTGACTGCCTTCTTAAGCTTCCACGTTAGAGGCGAGCATTCAGCCCAAATCATTTGAGTTGCATCTAACCAGATACAATATATTGTGACCAGTCTTGTTAGCAGCGCTTGGACTTTTAACTACAGATTCTATAATCTGCATAGATGTCAATTTTTAACTGGATCCATCATGAGAGTTGGAACTGACATTTAATGGTGGTGTTAGGATATGTGACTTGAACTAGTGTTTAAGCCTGTGTCTACTTGAGTAAACTGCAGTGAATCTAGATAGTCATTGCCTATTGAAAAGCTGTTACGATCTCCCTACACTGCTCTCCCCGTGTAATCCCTGTCCTTAATGGACTTCAGTGTTCTTAATTTAGTTGTGTTCTATTAATGTGATAACTGATGATCTCTTTTAAAGTTGCAGTATTTCTTAGGGTGATGATTGGGATTTAATGTCTGGTTTTTACTTTTGTTCTCTGAGTCAGATGCTCACACAGTTTTACCATGATTGGCAGAGTCTGGCTAGAAATAAAATAGAACATTTGCTCCTTTGTTTCCTGGAGGCCTCCAAGCATTACATAAATTCTGCTTTCTCTTTATAATTCCTGCTCCATCTCAGGTATACCTGGTTTTGGACTCCAGTTTGTAATTTCAGTGTTCACATTTGAAACACAAAAAGTGTGTTGACCCAAGAATCATTCTAGTGCAAAGATCCCCAAGATCTGTGATGTGCTTAAGAGTCACCTGGGGGCTGGACGTGGTGGCCGTGCCTATAATCCCAGCACTTTGGAAGGCTAAGACAGGAGGATCATGAATTCAAAGCCAACCTCAGCAATGACTAGGTGCTAAGCAACTCAGTGAGACCCTGTCTCTACATAAAACACAAAATAGGGCTGGGGGTGTGGCTTGGTGGTCACATACCCCTGAGTTCAATCCCCGGTACCAAAAAAAAAAAAAAAAAAAAAAAAAATCAACCTGAGGGAGCCTGGCATGGTGGTACCCGCCTGTAATCCCAGCAGCTCAAGAGGCTGAGGCAGGTGGATTGAGAGTTCAAAGGCAACTTCAGCAAAAAACAAGGCACTGAACGATTCAGTGAGACCCTGCCTGACCCTGCCTCTAAATAAAATACAAAGTAGGGCTGGGGATGTGGCTTAGTGGTCAAGTATCCCTGAGTTCAATCCCCGGTACACTCCCCCCCCACACACACACCCTACCAAGTCATCTGGGGAGCTTATTGAAAATGTAGATTCTTGGGTCTGCTCCAAGTGTGGGGGAAAGCCTCAGCCGGGCACCAAACTCCCTTTTCGGCCAGCGAGTGAGAGGGCACCTCGGGGGTCTCCGGTGGGGGTCAAACAGAGAGAGGAAGGCCGCCTGGCCCAATTCACCATGAACCAGGGGGTCTCGTCTGAGCAAGTACCGATTAATTGAGGGGGTTCACAGGCTTATATAGTAAGGAGGGTCCAGTGGTGTCTGGTTTCCAAGCTAAAGAATCGGAAGGGGCTGTCCACCTGGAAACAGTATAGGGTCACTCGGCTAAAGCAGTATGGGAGCAGAGGTCAGCCAATAAAAGCACGGGGAGGTGGCTTCTCAGGGCAGCGTGGTCAGTACTGAGTTGACTGCTCGGCGCCATCTTGTGGCACGCCCCCACACCAAGGATGGCCCTTAAGAGTTTGCCTGTTTAAGAACATGCCTACTTTTTGCTCTGATTCTGTAATGTTAAATTGTCTACCACGATGAGAGAGATCTTTGTATTTTTAAAATCATGTCTTAAGAGTATAA
>CM053400.1:9446408-9462594 GCA_028644305.1 Xerus rutilus
CTCACGCTTGTAATCCCAGCACTTTGGGAGGCTGAGACAGGAGAATCGCAAGTTCAAAGCCAGCCTCAGCAACGGCGAGGCACTAAGCAACTCAGTGAGACCCTGTCTCTACATAAAACACAAAATAGGGCTGGGGATGTGGCTCAGTGGTCGAGAGCCCCTGAGTTCAATCCCTAGTGCCAAAAAAAAAAAAAAAAAAAAGAGTATAAGAGAATTTCAAGTTTAAGGCCCTGTTTTATTATCCCATTTAGATTTGTATCTAATTTAGTAACCTTTCCTATCTGCTAATTAATCTTATTGCTTTCCCTTTTGTTACAGAGAAAAGTGGTAAAGAATCTACCTCACTGGGAATGTCATCCTTACCAACTTCTGATGGATTGAACCATCCAGCCCCTTCTTCAGGACGGAGTCCTGACGAGATTGGCAATCCTGCAAGTCTTGCTCACTCTGTCTCTGCTTCGGTCTGCCCTGCCAAGCCCAGTGACCCAGATGGCATCGAACCTCAAGCTGTGAAGGCTTTGAAAGCTTCAGCTGAATTCCAGATAAACTCCCCCCAAAAAGAACATCTTCCCCTGCAGGATTTTTCTAGTCCTGCTTCCTCTGCAGACCAGTATCCAGCTATGCCTTTGCATAATTCACCTGAAGACACAGTCATTGCAGGTAATCTGGAGAAGTCTGCTGAAAGAAGCACCCAGGGCCTCAAATTTTATCTCCACACAAGACAGGAAGCTAGTTTATCTGTCACAGCCACAAGGGTGCATGAACCACAGGTAGCTGTAGGTGAAAAGAGTTGGCCTCCAGAAAATGGGAACCCGAGTCAAGTAAGTGGCATTCAGCCTCACGAAGAAGCAGAGAATGAACCACATGAAGCTGTGCAGCACGATGCTCCATGTGACCAAGAACATCTTTGTGACATGAGGGACCTTCTTGAACTTCCTGAAGAGAGGCAACAGAACCAACAAGAGATACATCATACAAGAGCTATGATAAAAGGAGATGGGCTCCAGCAGAGTGTGGATCTTACAAGTACAAAAGACAGTCTTCGACTTTCAGGATGCTTTGACTGCTCAGATTCAGAAATGCTTATGGAAATAGATATAGTTGAACAGTCCCTAGTTGCTGTGCTTAACTCAGCAGGCAGCCAGAATGCCGGCACCAAGAGCGTTGGTACCTGTGACCTCCCTTCAGGTAACCCCCTGATGGAAGTAGAAACATCAAAATGTAACCCCGCATCGGAAAGTCTGGATAATTCTGTTTCCACTCAGGATTTACAGCACCCAGAAAGCAATGCAGAAACGTCCGGGACAGATAACGAATATGGCAACTACTCCCCCTCTCTGAGTCTCTGTGGCAGTTGTGAGCCCTCTGTGGAGTCAGCAGAAGAGTCTTGTTCATCTATAACAGCAGCCTTGAAAGAGCTTCATGAACTTTTAGTCATTAGTAATAAGCCAGGCTCAGAAAGTACACCTGAAGAAGTCATCTGTCAATCAGAAAAAGGAGTCAAGTGCAAAACAGGCATAAAGGGCTTTTCAGAAAGATGGACCCAAAATGAGCATCTGAGCCACAGTGAACAGTGTCCACAAGTATCAGCGGAGATGGAAGACTTGAGCACTTCCCCTGGAACTGGAATAGAAGGTGCAGGAAATACTAATTTCAGGGGTCCAGATGATGGCCTGTTGGCTAACAAGGAAAGTGTCCCCAAATCTAAGGAGTCAGGAAGTGAGAGCAGTTGTGCCATTGTAACCTCACCTCTATCGTCTAATCAGTCACACTGCACCTCAGGTGTGGAAATTTCACCCAAACTTGTAGCAGGTGAGGAGGATACACTCAGTCAGCCTTCCGAGCAAACTAAGTCCTCGCCATCCAGCTTCATATTGGTTAAGGACTTGGGTCAGGGCACACAGAATCCAACAGCCAGACCTGAAACCAGAGAAAATGTCTGCCCTGAAGCTGCAAGGCTGTTTCTGGAATTGGAACCACTTACCAGCCATCCATCAAGTCCCTCCATTCTTCCACCATTAGTTTTTCCTGCCACAGATATTGACCGGATTCTCCGAGCCGGCTTTACTCTGCAGGAAGCTCTCGGGGCTCTGCATCGAGTTGGTGGAAATGCAGACCTTGCACTTCTTGTTTTGCTAGCAAAGAACATTGTAGTTCCTACGTAACGATGGGAAGGTGGGCTAGCCCGTGCTCTGTCCCCTTGACAGAAGCTCCCTACACACACCACGTGCACAGTCCATGTAGAAACCTGCAAGCAGAACGTTGAGCCAGATTTTTTTTTTTTTTTAAGATTTTTTTTCGGCCAAAGTAATTTATGATCTCTTGTCTGATGAATTTGTCTATATTACTTGTTAAAATTTGGGCCTTTTTAAATGTATTGGCAGAATGTGCATACAAAAGCTTTTTATTCTCATTAAGATGATGTATTCTGGAATAAAATGGAGGTTTTGTGTATAGCATGCCATTTTAGAATGAGAGTGAATGCTTTGAAAAGCAGAAGCCATGAGAACTCCTACCACCCATTGCAACTAGAGACTGCCAGGCTTCACGCTGTGGCTATGCTGCAGGCAGGGATGGCTTGTTGACTCAGTCGTCAGTGTAGAAACTTGACCACACAGTTTGGTGTTTGGAATTACACCCAGTGTCTGTGTCGTGATTAACCAGTTCTAATAGGAAAGTGAGAAATAATTCAGTTAATATTTCCTAGCACAGTATGTTTTTATTTGTGTACTCAGGCTTTGACATTTTAATAGGGTGAGTGGGAGGGTTTGAGACTTGGGCTGCTTTGAGCATCACAGGCTGCTTCGTGAGTTGCTTGCCAGGTATTGCATTGGATGGGGTATGGTGGGGGGATTAACGTTAGTGTGAAACACGGTGCTACCCAGATTTAAAAAGGGAAAGAAGAAAGACCCAATCATAGCTCCCTTTGTAAATGTCAAGGACTGAGTAAATAGATAAACACTGGAACTTACCAGAGATTGGGTTTATGAGCCATCTCTCTGACATCTCAGCCCTTAATGACTGATGAAGGCAGATTCCGCCAACAGGTTGATTGCCAGCAGCTTACTTCATTTCTAAACTGTCTTCTAGGAAGTTCAGGAGCTCACGTTGGGCTGTGATCTGAGCATAACACTGAAGTGTGATAGATACCTTGTCTCTGGTTCATCTTGGTGCTTAGAATGGTCAGTCTGTTTGAGTGTCCTTTGTGGCAGTGAAAATAGTAATTCTATTTTCTGACCCAAGTGGCCTTGGTAGAGTTTTCCATCGCTTTCTTTCCTCAGGAGTTTCTTTTTAAGCAAGACTTGTATTTATGTTTACCATGTCAAGTTAGAATGGGGCAGAATATATAGATGTATTTATTGTGGCCTTTTTTAATGTAAAGACTAGCCCTTGGAAGTCATTGTCCTGTGGGCCCCACTGTGCAATAATCCTACTGGATAGGTTTTAGGTAACTTTCCTAGAAAATAAACTGTTTTCCTAGGACCTAACAGGAATCTAAAATCTTGGTTTTCTTGAAAAGAATTTTGAGAATGATAATTCCTGGCTCCAGGTTATAGTTTGCAACTTATTTGAACCAGAAGTTTTCAAAGAGTGATTTCTGATATTCGTGTTAAATGATTTTTTCTGAAATCTCTCTCTCTGAAAGCTTGTTTTTTCCATCAGAATTCAAGTCATTGAGCACAACCAAAATGGAGGCTCATATCTCAGGAGCTCTTGATTGGAACTTTAATTTAGGTGTGCTTAGAGGCATTTCCCATCTCCCCATCCCAGTTTCTTTTTGCTGTGTTTGTATGTGTGCTGAGACTTCAGCAAGGGGACGGCAAGTCAAGTACATGATCCTTTCTAAAGTGAGGAAAAGGCTGACGGAAGGAGTCATTGTTTATTATTTTCTAGAGGGCACCCTGAACAGCAGGTCAGCCGGCTGCCGTTAGGGTGCTCCTGTAGACAGCCGCATGTTGTGGACCCTTTGCCTGCCCTACACCAAAGATGGGAGATGCACTAGGAAACTGCATGGGGAGTTTGTCGGCTGACTCCTCAGGCTGCGGTTGTAGTGAAGGACTTGGTGCTGAGACAGACACGCTCTAGCAGCAGTGCCACGGGCTCTTGTCTGCTCTATGGGTAGTGGTTTGGGAGTATGTTTCAAGCTTATAAATCCTTGGGGCCACATGTGTTGGGGGGGGGTTAATCCATGACAGTAGACTCCTCTCCAGAGCCTTCTGGGAAGGTGGGCTCACAGCTTTGTGAGCCATGGCCACTGAGTTTTTATAACATGAATATTTGGGGATTAGTCCCAAGAGGGGTATGCAATATCAGCCTGGGAAAAAATTTCATTACAGTAGCTTTTTATATATGTATATGTATATTTATTTTTAGGAGAAAATCGACTAGACCTATAGTTGTACATTTATTGTTAGGAGTACTATGAATGAGCTTAACCCACTTGCCAAATATTCTCGTCTCTTTTGTCATTTTCTTTCAACACACAGTTGCTTTTGATTTTTAAAATCTTTTTTTCTGTCCATTTGTATAAAAATTGTTAGAGCTTTCAAGTGACTTCTGGAACATGCAGAGGGTATTAAGGAACATTGCACTAGTGAACCTTCACTGTCCTGTTTTTACTCAGTGTTTAGCATTTTAAGAACTCCAAAAGTCAGGCACAGTGGTGCATGCCTGCAATCCTAGCAACTCAGGAGGTCCAGACAGGAGGATTGCAAGCTCAAGGCCAGCCTGGGCCACATAGCTAGACCATCTCAAAAAGGGCTAGGGATATAGCTCAGTTAGAGTGCCCCTGGATTCAGTCCCCCAGTACCACCAAAAAAAAAAAACCCAAAAGCAACTCCAGAAATGTACAGATTCTAGATCGGCTTCTAAGAATAAGATGAAATCATTGGGCTGGACCTGGTGGCGCTTGCCTGCAGTCCCAGCAACTCAGGAGCTGAGGTAGAAGGATTCCAAGTTCAAGGCCAGACTCAGCAAATTAGTGAGACCCTGTCTCAAAAAATAGAAAGGGCTGGGGATGTGGCTTAGTGGTTAAGTGACCCTGGGTTCAACCCCTGGTACAAAAAAAATCATTGTGGGCCCTCTGGTCAGCAGCTGACCTACCACCCATAAGCAGCAGTGGGCAGCTCCTTTACTTGACTGACAGTGCTCAGTTCTGTGACCAACACTTATCTCCAAGGGTGGTCTCTTCACCAAAGAGCAGAGGTTTTTCCTGTAAAACTTGGCTGTTTCCTTAGATTGGTTCCTATGCAGAAGGTTCACTTGATGACCAGACAGCTCTAGCTGGGCTGTAGACTTTGCTCATCAACAATATTAACTATTTCCACTTGTGCCTGTTCAGGCCTCTGGACAGCCAGGAGCCTTCTCCCTACAGCTTAGGTTTTAACTATCAACAGATCACCAGTTGCTTGGTAAAACAAGTTGCACAGATGGTGAGCGTGTTAAACTCCTGCCAGGGGCTGGGTAGTGGCTTAGCCTGGCACTTGCCTGGCACAGGTGAGGCCCTGGGTTCCGCCTCAGCAAAAACACCACTTCTCTTCCTTGCAGCCTAGTGGCTGCAGAGCTCATAGTCCCCACATTTTTCTCCCAAAACATTTCTCTAGCAGAAGGGTGCCTAGGAAGGAAACATGAGGCTGATTTTAAGATGCCCAGTTTCTGTGGGAGCTACCTGTTCTCCCCTCTAGCAAAAGCCATAGAAATTTAGTTGGTTTGATCTTTCAGCTCCTGTCTATAAATTAATGTGTAAGCTATCATACATACAGTGATTGACAGATGTCTTACAGTTGATTTTACATAGATAAATGCAAGCAGTTTTGATATCTATACACACTTTTTGCTTATGGTGGCTTTTGCCCACCATCTGTATAATAAACTGCTTTGCAAGCAACCAGCCAGGAGAGTCGCGGTGTATTCTGATTGCCTTTCCTTGTAGCCGCCACGGTGGGGGTGAGCAGGATGACTGCACATTTCAGACTTACTCCAGGGGCACGTGTGCTAAGTCTGGGAGCGTGGCTCAGCAGCAGTGCACACAGGGCCCTGGGTCAATCCTCAGCACAAAACTACAAGCATATAAATAAACGCCAGCTGGGTTATACATTCTCTAGCACAAATGCCAAAAAGCCACAATTTCTCATTTGAGATTGGTGAGTGTCATCTGTGGCTGAAATAGAAGTACAGTTATCACAAGTTTCCCTCCTAGAAAATGAACGTTACCTCTCATGTTCCGTAAAGTGAAAACAGCTCTTTTCCCGAGAATGCCAATTTCTCAAAGTCAACTCAAAGCCTGTCATTGAGAATTAGAGGTGAAGTCACGCCTCTAGTTTTATACAACATTGCAGCCTCTGTAGCTGTCCTAGGAGCTCCTGGAATAAGCTAAAGAACATAGGGCTCCCAGCACTTAGGGAGGCTGAGACAGGAGGATCGCGAGTTCAAAGCCAGCCTCAGCAATGGCGAGGCACTAAGCAACTCAGTGAGACCCTGTCTCTACATAAAACACAAAATAGGGCTGGGGATGTGGCTCAGTGGTCGAGTGCCCCTGAGTTCAATCCCCAGTACCAAAAAAAAAAAAAAACTTGGGGCAGACCTTTGATGTACTTGCTTTTCCTTTGTGCCTTAGTTTCTCCAAATAGCAGCAGCATCGAGTTTTGGTGGGGAATAAAGGTGGGAATATCACAGGAATTCAATATTTTGGAAGAAGCCCTCCTGGAAATGGAGGGAACGAGGTGGTTTTCCTGTGGTTTTCCATCGTCATTGGGTCCCCCAGATAGAGTTGCTGCATAGGTTTTTATGTCAGGTGTACCAAAAGCACTTCTGGAAGTTTGTTTTTTTGTTGTACCACAAAAAATCATACATGTTGGAAAGGAAGGTGGCTACTCCTTCAAGCCTATGCAACCACGTTGAACAAGAACTTAGTGCTACTTCTTGACTAACCAAACACCGAGTGCCCACATGCCAGGCACTGATGAACACGAGTGACAAACAGATTGGAACACCCTGCCCTTGTGAAGCTTTTAGTAGGAAGACACAAAGCAGATTTTAGTTTTAAAGGCAATATGTATTTTTGCTTAATTCATGTTTTTATTTTGAAGTTAGTTGATTCCAATAAAATCAACTGAGGGCAAGGCTCACAATGGAATCAGCTGCTATGGACCTAGAATTACTCATAAATTTTTATGTTAAGAGCAAAATCACAGGAAGAAAAAATAACATCTGGTAGAAATACCTGAAGAGATCAGCTACTGAGAAATGGGTTTAGCATGCTGGAGGGAAGTCAGTTTGCAAAAGGTGACCCTGCACGCGCACCTCTCCTTTCCAGAACTCCTGTGCCGCAGCGCCCTCCCACACCCCGTGAGCGCAGCTGCTCTGGAATACTGACCATCTGGGCTCAGGGTGAGCAGAGCGTGCTATTTTGAAGTAGCCGAGTGCTGCCTGTGAAAACGGGAATCTAGAGCCGAAAATGTAGCAAGCAATAGTTCTGGGACTGGATGGCAGGCAGGATTGATGTACAGAAGGATTCAGGACAGCTCCATCAAAGAGACGTTCTCTAACCCAGTATTTAAAATGTCACAATGTGTGTTGTAATCCTGAAGCATAGAGGTAGAATTTCTGGATCTTAAACTCTTGGTGGCTTCTGAGGTTTACAGCCAGGAAATGTTCTCAAGGGTTATCAATCTACACCCTCGGGCTGTACAACAGGAGAGGGTCCAGCTGATAAGTTCCTTCCCTCTCAGGGGGAAGAAGTTAAGCAAACTAGGTGATGGGGAGGTGGGGACCTGGAAATACAACATTAGAGGACATTCACAGAACTATTTAAATACGGACCATGCAAAGGTATTCATTAGCTACTGGGGAGGAATCCTGCTGGGGCATTTTGTCCTGGAAAAATGTATCTATGGGAGATGATTTTGTTTACAAGAGTTTGTTTTACCTGCAACCTTGAATGAATGCATCTGTAGCCTACAGGGTAGACCTGTATTTCCTGCCTGAGCTTGTCAGATTGGTTTGTCTACTCCTTACCCAAACCACTTACTCCTTCCTTAAAGCCCCACAGATTTTGAGTTTACACCACCTGTCCCAAACACGACCATCTGAATGCTTAGTTTTCCGTTCTCCACTGCCCTGCCATCCTTTGGAAATAATCCTGGTGATCTACTCAGAGCAACTCAACGTGTTGACTGAATTTGCCTCGTCACTGTGTACCTACCATGAAAAATAATTTCTGGATTTTTATTCCAAATCTCATCTTCATGGCAAGTTGGGCTAATGGTCTTTGCACTCAAGAAGGAGTCGTTTACCAGTTTTATAGCCATATTTGGCAAGCTGTAGTAAACTGAAAACCCTTCTTTTCCTTCCCTTATTCTTGCAGTTGCTCGTGTATTGCAAGATTTTCTGACTTTTCTCTGAGCTTTGAGACTACTGCGTCTTGTGAGAAGAACTAGGCTGGCAGGACGGGCTTGCCAGTGGCTCGCTCACTCCCAAATGCTTTGGTTTTGAGAGTTAGGAAAACTCTTGAGAACTTAAGGGAACCAAACTCAGGAATCCCAAAGTCGGTTGCGTTGTGCCATTTAGGGTTTAGGGCTGAACATAGGATCTGTCTGCAGCTGAGTGAACTAGATGCCTTTGAGTTTGAATTTTTGTCACATACTGAAATGTAAGTCAGCCCTAAATAATCAAAACACTTTATTTTCTTTTTTTAATAGGAACTTTCTGAAGAAAAAAGTGGTGTGTAAAACATTTGATATTTAAAACAATAAAGTTTTTATCATAAGACTTTTGTTTGATCCATTTCTTTTAAATTGAGGTAGTGACTTCGCTTTTGTCCTTATCTCTGTGTCCCTGCCCCTTATACCCAGGCGTTGTGATTTGTATCTGTGTGCCTGAACCCAGAAGAGCAGCCCAGAGCCACCAGCTGATACAAAAGACGTGCCCTCTGTAGCCCTGCATGTGTGGCTGATGCACAGGAAAAATGACCCTGGCAGTGGATGTGGTGACTGAGGTGTGTCCTGAGCCAGGCTGCTGGGTGTGAGCCCCAGCTTGCTGCTTGCTAGGTGTGTGACTGGGAAGTTGCCTAACTTTCTGTGCCTCAGTTTCCTCATCTGTAAACCAAGAGCTCTTAAGGGTGGTGCTAGGAATTAAGCAAGTGCTTAGAATAGCACCAACAGGGCTCATCAGATGTGAGTGAATGTTATTCAGAGTATTAACTTCAGGGGTTGGAGGATGCTAGGCTGACGGCCCAGAAGTTGGATAGCTCATCTAATCGTCCGCCGTGGGGAAGGGCTGTCCCTGGGCGGGCAGGCAGCACCCTGTGCTACCAGGATCTGCCCTCTTCAGGGTGTTGCCCCCTAGCCTGCCGTGAACATGAGCACCCAGCTGACAGCAGGGAAGGAGAATGCCGTGGTTCACAGGGTATTGTGCGACCAGGCCCGGGAGTGGTGTACACGGCTCTACCCACACTTCAGTGGCTGCGACTGGGTCACGTGGCCATGCCAGGCTGCTTTTATGTCCAGGAAGCCCAGGAGTAGTTTGGTGGTCAGGTAGTAGACCTTCGGTGTCACCTTACACACATACCAAAGTCCCCACATTCAGTCCTGGCATCCCACGGACCTCCTAGTCAAACACCAGTGGTGCCCTGCCCTCCCCTTTCGGCCTCGATTGCTACTCCTGTGGTCTGACAAACCCTGGAACTCTGGTAACTTATCTCATCCTTCCCTATAGACAGCGATGGAGCAGGGACAGAATAACTGCAATAGCCAGGCGCGGTGGCGCACGCCTGTAATCTCAGCACTTAAGGAGGCCAAGACAGGAGGATCGCAAGTTCAAAGCCAGCCTCAGCAACGGCGAGGCGCTGAGCAACTCAGTGAGACCCTGTCTCTACATAAAACACAAAATAGGGCTGGGGATGTGGCTCAGTGGTCGAGTGCCCCTGAGTTCAATCCCTGGTTCCCAAAAATATATATATATATATATACTAGCAAATCCTAACAGCAATGCAACTGTCACTAGCCCCAACAATAAGAAATCACACTGGAAAGGCATGGTGAAGAAGTCTAAGATTCTGATTATCCTCTGGAAGGAACTCCCTGGTCCATGCCCCATCTGAGTAGATGGGGAGTCTCCTGGGAATGGCACGGCTCACCCATCTAGCTTCCTGGTAGTGCACATCTAGGGACCTGACGGTTGTCTAGACGTTTGGAAGACTGGTTTCTCTGGAAAAACCATTTACTCAATAGGATTTGGAAATTTTGCTTCTGGCCCATTCTACAGGCGAGTCACCACACCTGTCATGCCAGTGACTTCAAGCCTGATTGCTGGCTCTCTCCCATTCTGCTCTCAATGGCACCTACCTTGAGTTCATCTGAAATATATTTGAGAAAACAACATGATTTTTGCTGCAGGGCTGTGTCTTACTGGGCTTTGGTATTCAAAGCTTTATTTCAAACTCCTCTCATCTGGAGTATAGAAAAAGGAAATTGTGTGTGGAGTGTGTGTGTGTGTGTGTGTATGTGTTTTCTGGGGATCAAATCCAGGGCCTCGCACGTGGCTAGGCAAGCACTGTACCATTGAGCTATACCCCTAGTCCAAAAATTGATTTTTTTGGGGGGGAGAGGGTATCAGAGATTGAACCCAAGGGTGCTTAACCACTGAGTTACATCCTCAGCCCTTTTTTTTATTTTTTTATTTTGAGACAGAGTCTTGGTAAGTTGCTCAGGGGCCTTGCTAAGTTGATGAGGATGGCTTTGAACTCGCAATCCTCCTGCTTTATGCACCCGAGCTGCTGGAATGGTTTTATTTTGTTTTGTTTTTAAACTAGGATTGCTCTACCACTGAGCTATATCCCCAGCCTTTTTTATTTTTTTATTTTGAGACAAGGTCTTGCTAAATTGCTAAAGCTGGCCTTGAGCTTGTGATCCTCTATGAGCAGCCTCACCTGGCTCAATTTCCTTCTTAACCACCAAACCAGTATATTTTATTTTTTAATTTTGTTAATGTAAATTGTATTTATTTTAAAAAATACAAAGTAAACTACAAGTCTATCTTTGTTTATGGCCTGTCCCTGGTTCTCTCTTTTTTTTTTTTTTTAATATTTTTTAGTTATACATGGACACAGTGTCTTTATTTTGTTTTGTTTATTTTTATGTGGTGCTGAGGATCGAACCCAGTGCCTCACACATGAGAGGCAAGCACTCTACCACTGAGCCACAACCCCAGCCCTGTGAGGTGTCCTTTACTTGCAACTCTAGCCAGGCCATATAGAAGGTGCCTTCGGAGGCAGAGCAGGGCGCTGGGAACACGGTTCTTCAGGAAGAACAGTAGCTCAGGTAGTGTCTGGCCCTGGCTTGCAGCTCTTGTGAGAACAATATCATATTTTAGATGTTTAGACTGGTCAAGGTAGGCTAACTGTTAGAACAAACCAACTCCAAATATCAGTAGCCTAATCCAGGAGAGCCTAGCTTCTTCACCAGCAGTCCAGTGTGGCCCTGGTCAGGAGAGTGGCAAGGGGAGGGGGCAGAGGCCTTCTCCATGCTGCCATTCAGGACCCAGGCTTTCAGCAGCTCTGCCATTTTCTTGTGGCTCCTGTGGTTGCCTTCAGAAGATGACAGAGGAGAGAGGACACAAGCTCCAGGGGGCTGTATGGGCCAGACCTGGAAGTGGTACTTCTCACTTCTCACACAAAATCAGCAAACAGACCTAGCTGCAGGAGCAGCCAGGAAATATGGACTCGCTGGTGTTTAATAAGAAGCAACAAGGGCTGGAGTCGTGGCTCAGCGGTAGAGCGCTTGCCTAGCATGTGCGAGACACTGGGTTCGATCCTCAGCACCACATAAAAATAAAGGTATTATGTACACCTATAACTAAAAATAAAAATATTTAAAAAAAAAAAAAAAAAAAAATAAGAAGCAACAAGCTAACTCAGTGTTTGCCCAGAGAGGAACATCGATTCTCTAATGTCCCACCAGGGGGTAGTCCTTTTGAATGATTTGTGAGAATGTGAGTTACATTCTCACAAATCAAGACCCATAATGCTGAACTGTTCAGGGTTGACTTCCTTATGGTTGAGAGTTCAGAACAACTTCCTTCCTATCCGAAACTTTAGCTGCTTTTTTTTTGGTACCAGGGATTGAACTCAGGGGCACTCAACCACTGAGCCACATCCCCAGCCCTATTTTGTGTTGTATGTAGAGACAGGGTCTCACTGAGTTGCTTAGCGCCTCACTATTGCTGAGGCTGGCTTTGAACTCGCGATTCTTCTGTCTCAGGCTTCAAAAGTGCTGGGGTTACAGGTATGCACCACCATGCCCTGCTCCTAAACTTTAACTTCTAAGTGATGTATCTCTGTGTAAACTAATTTAAAGTGATTTAAAATTTCTATAGTGATTTTGAGACTCTTGAAGCAGTGTCAGATAACCAGAATCACTGCTCTGTGGGTGGGTTCAGGTCACATGCCCTCTAATGGAGCAGTATTCCCATGTTCACACACCAGTTGTTTATAGTGGGAGCAGCTCTCCAGGCATGGTGGTGCACACCTGTAATCTCAGTGGCTCAGGAGGCTAAGACAGGAGGACCTCAAGTTCAAGGCCAGTCTCAGCAATTTAGTAAGGCCCTAAGCAACTTAGCAAGATCCTTTCTCAAAAAATAAAAACAGGCTGGGGGGCTGGGATTGTAGCTCAATGGTAGAAAGCTTGCCTTACACGCGGGAGGCACTGGGTTCCATCCTCAGTACCACTTAAAGATATTTGTGTCCATCCACAACTAAAAAAATTTTTTGAAAAACCCAAACAGGCTGGAGATGTGGCTCAGTGGTTAAGCACACTTGGGTTCAATCTCTAATACCAAAAAAAAAAGGTCTATATCCCAAGATGTGTACAAGGAAGGAGAATGTCACCATCTTTCATGAAGGGCTAAATTGTTGTCGGTCCTGCTTATTTGTTCGAGCCACTGGTGCTGTACTAACAGGATTAACCAACCACCAATCCCTGACTAGGGAGCTTGTCCTAAAACAACAGAGCTAGTGTGGCTTGGCTCCTCCTAGAGTGTCACTAAAAGCCAATTTTCCCTGTCCAACCCCACATATATGAAACCAAAGTGTCCTGAGCCGCAGTACTACATCGCCCCAGCCTGCTCCCGTCTCCTCCAGGAGAGTGGCTACTGCCGCCTTCCCGTGGCACACTCCAAAACCTTCACTCCAGCCCGACGCTGTGGCACACGCCTGTAATCCCAGCACTTAGGGAGGCTGAGACAGGAGAATCGCGAGTTCAAAGCCAGCCTCAGCAATGGCGAGGCGCTAAGCAACTCAGTGAGACCTTGTCTCTACATAAAACACAAAATAGGGCTGAGGATGTGGCTCAGTGGTCGAGTGCCCCTGAGTTCAATCCCCAGTACCAAAAAAAAAAAAAGATGGACAGATGACCTATGAAGGTTAGTAAGTGTGCAGGCCTCCATGTGAAATAGTATTTTTAAAAATTGATTTACTTATTAAGATTGAACTCAGGGGTGCTCTACCACTAAGTCACATCCTAGCCTTGTTTATTTTTATTTTGAGACAAGGTCTCACTAAGTTGCTTAGGGCCTTGCTAAGTTGCTGAGGCTGGTCTTAAACTTGCGATCCTCCTATCTCAGCCTCCTGAGTTGTTGGGATTACAGGCGTGCACTACCATGCCCAGCAGGGTTTTTTAAAATTATTTATCTCACATTTAGAACGTTGACAAACAGCACCTCTCTGCTGATGGCTGTGTGGACTATGATCATCCTTCCTTACCTAATGTCTTCCTAAAGCAGAAAGGCCCCACCTGGTGCAAAGAGAAGCAACCTTACCATTGCTCTTTATTCTCTCTCTGACTTTGTACTTCCATGGCCAACTAAAATTTTTCTGCATCCCAAGAATTAAAAACTCATCAGAGGGCTGGGGGAATATGTCGCTCAGTGGTGAGCTCAGCGGTGAAGCTCATGCTTATCAGCCATGAGGTCCTAGGTTCCATCCCCAGCACGGCGGCACTCCTCCCCCTCCAAAATAGCTGATCAGACAAAAGAAAAAAAAATAATCAGAAGACACTCATCTAACGACCATTTAGTAGCATGTGCCCAACACTGAGTCGTGGCTGTGATGTAGCGCTGGGTGCGCTGAGCGACGGTGCATGTTCCCGTGGAGCTGGCACCGTAGCAGTCTCTGGAAAGCGTCGGTGAGCAAAACAATGCCAGGTAGTGGAAATGGTGACTTAGAAGACTGACATGCTGGGAGGGACTTGAGGCCCCCAAGGAGAAAAGTCTTCTGAGAAGATGATGTTTAAATTGAGACCTCACTGAGGAGAAGGCCTCTGCCAATGGAGGTTTAGGATATATTAGATTAGGCAGAAGGCATAAAGAGGCCCCAACTTTCTTTTTCTTTTTGAAGTACTAGGAATTGAACCCAGGGCCTCATGCATGCTAGGCAAGCACTCTACTACTGAACTACATCCCTAGTCCTTTTTATTTTTTATTTTGAGACAAGTCCTCTCTAAATTGCTGAGTCTCGCCTGGGATTTACAATCCTGCTTCAGCCTCCCAAATCACTGGGATTACAGGTGTGTGCTGCCATGCCCAGTCCAAACTGCGATAACTTATCACAACAAAGGTATCAGCTATGTTATAGCCCAAGGCCCGTGTTCCTGGTTGGTGGGCAGCTCTCCTCCATGCAGTGATCCAGGGATCTAGGTGCCTTCCCTTTTGTGAATCTGATATCCCTTTGGCTTCTTCTCACCTGGTGGAAGATGAAGCAACCAAGAAGAGGGGCGTCTGCTCAGGCTGGGAGCACTCCATAGCTGACTGTGTTCCATCAGAGAGGACTTTCTCGCACAGCCACATCTGCTGCCCAGGGGACTGGAAAATGCTGTCCAGCATTGTACCTGGTTAGAATTCTACCACTGTGCAAAGAACGGACTTTGATGAACAGCTAGAGACCTTGGCCACACTTGGGAAGAGTGTTCTCAGCAACGGCCCTCAGGTGTGAACAGAAGAGTGTGTTTATGGGAAGGTTGTTTCTGGATGACCACGTATCAGCATAGAGATTAGGAGATGAGTCAGGGGAGGGAGGCTAGATCAGCCACCCATGGCCTTGGAGGCCTCAGAAGAGAGTGTGGCTTTTGTTTTTACTTGTTTTGCAGTAGTGGGTATTGAACCCAGGGACGCTCTACCTCTGAGCTGCAGTCCAAGTCTTTTTATTTTTTGATTTTGAGATTGGGTCTTGTTAAGTTGCCCACGCTGGCTTCCAACTTGCCATCCTCCTGCCTCAGCCGCCCAAGTAGCTGAGTACCACAACATCCAGGAGGGTTTTTTTTTTTTTTTTTAAATATTTTTTAGTTGTTGATGGATCTTTATTTTATTCATTTATTATTTATATGTGGTGCTGAGGATCGAACCCAGTGCCTCACACATGCTAGGCAAGCGCTCTACCACTGAGCTATAGCCCCAGCCCATCCAGGAGGGTTTTTAAAAATTATTATTAATTTTAAAATTACCACACCCAGTGAGAGCATGGCTTTTATTCTAAATGCTGTGACAGGATGCTGTGGGAGACAGCTGAGGTCCCAATTTTTACCAACTCATCGTGCCAACTAGATGATAATGAGGAAAAATCTGGGTGTTTAATGCTTTAAAATGCAATGGCCAGGTGGGGCTGGGATTGTGGCTCAGTGGTAGAGCGCTTGCCTCGCATGCGTGAGGCACTGGGTTCGATCCTCAGCACCACATAAAAATAAAATAAAGATACTGTGTGCATCTACAACTAAAAAAAAATTGTTTAAAAAAAAAAATGCAATGGCCAGGGCTGGGGTTATGGCGCAGTGGTAGCGTGCTCGCCTAGCACACATGAGGCACTGGGTTCCATCCTCAGCACCACATAAAAATAAAATAAAGATACTCTGTCCACCTACAACTGAAAAAATAAATAAATATTTAAAAAAATATAAAATAAAATGCAATGGCCAAGTGTGGTGGTGCATGCCTGTAATTCCAGCTCTTCAGGAAGCTGAGGCAGGGGGATCACAAGTTCGAGGCCAGCCTTAGCAATTTAGTGAGATCCAGTCTCCAAATAAAAAATATAGAGGGCTGAGTGTGGTGACACATACCTGAAATCTCAGTAACTCAGGAAGCAATGAAGGGACTTAGTGAGACCCTGTCTTAAAATTTAAAAAAATTAAAAGGGCTGGGAGCT
>CM053400.1:9470844-9541966 GCA_028644305.1 Xerus rutilus
ATGCGTGAGGCACTGAGTTCGATTCTCAGCACCACATATAAATAAATAAAATAAAGGTCTATCAACAACTAAAAGAATATTTTAAAAAAAAAAAAAAAAGTTGTTTAGGGCCTCGCTAGGTTGCTAAGGTTGGCCTCGAATCTGCGAGCCTCCTCCTGAGCCCTGGGGTTACAGCATGCTTCATCGTGCCCTGTGTGTTGGCATTTTGGATGGGACATGGTTCTACTAAATAGCATCATCTCCAAGGAAGGGCAGGCAGTAGTTTTTAGTGAGTTTTGTTGTTTTTGAGTTTTATTCTGTTAAATACACAAGCAGTTTAAGCAAATGCTCTGCTGTAAGAAGAGCGTTGGCCCTCCAACAGTTTGTTTGTTGGTTGGGGATAGAATTTAAAAACTAGGCCACTGGGGTGGTGGTACATGCCTGTATTCTTGGGGACCCAGGGATCTAAGGCAGGAGGATTGGAAATTTGAGGCCAGCCTGAGCAATTTAGTAAGACCCTGTCTCAAAAATTGAAAAAAAGGGCCGGGGATGTAGCTCAGTGTTAAAGCACCCCTGGGTTCAATCCCCAGTACCAAAAATTAAAAATAAATAAGTAAATAAATAAATAAAATAGCTAGGGCAAAGATAAATCCTCAGGAAAGGAGGGCTTCACCAAGTCTTGACAAATTGGTAGAATTTAGGGAAAGAAGAAGCAGGCTTTCAAGCTAGAAGAAACGTCCCCAAGGAAGTGGAGCCTTCAGGTGGTCTTCTGAGGACAGTGAGGAGACAGATCAATATCAAGAGTACAGAGGTGGGGCTGGGATTGTAGCTCAGCGGTAGAGCGCTTGCCTCGCATGCGGGAGGCCCTGGGTTCGATCCTCAGCACCACATACAAAGCAATAAAATAAAGACATTGTGTCCCTCTACAACTAAAAAAATATTAAAAAAAAAAAAAAGAGTACAGAGGTTCTGCTAGATGTGGCTGGAAGGTGCACTCCGGGGGAGCCATCCAGCCTGGCAGCCGTAGACACAGGCCTCAGAGGCTCTCAGGCCTGAGTCTGGGTCTGGAATCCGGGTTTGTCATTGACCTTGAGAGTCCTGGCTAGTGATAGTCAGAACCTACTTATAATGAGAATTCAGTTGCCTGAGATGGTCAGCACGCGCCTGCGCATTGTGAGGCCTGAACACGGCGGGAGCTGCCATTGTTACTTGCATGCAATTTTCAATGTGTTTCACACTATATTTCTTGTAAGCTTTTCTTTTCTTTTTTCTTTTTTTTTTTTGGTACTGGGGATTGAACTCAGGGGCACTCGACCACTGAGCCACATCTCCAGCCCTATTTTGTGTTTTCTGTAGAGACAGGGTCTCACTGAGTTGCTTAGCACCTCGCCGTTGCTGAGGCTGGCTTTGAACTCACGATCCTCCTGTCTCAGCCTCCTAAAGTGCTGGGGTTACAGGCGTGTGTCACTGCGCCTGGCTCCTAAACTTTTTATTTTGAGATAGGGTCTCATTAGGTTGCTTATAGCCTCACTAAATTGCTGAGGCTAGCCTTGAGCCTGTGATCCTCCTGCCTTAGCCCCCAGACGCTCTGGGATTACAGGCATGTGCCACCGTGCCTGGTGTAAGCTTTTTCTTAAAAGACCAGATGGTAAATATCTCAGGACATATGGGTCTTTGCTGAAACGAACTTGTTCTGCCCTCCTAACTCAAAAGCCACTCAGAAGCAAGTGCTCATGCCTGGGCGTGGCTGTGTTCCAGTCAGCCTTGATTTACAAAAATAGGCACGAGGCTGTTTTGGCCCACAGGTGGTATTTTTGTTTTTTGTTTTTTTGGTACCGGGGATTGAACTCAGGGGCACTCGACCACTGAGCCACATCCCCAGCCCTGTTTTGTGTTTTATGTAGAGACAGGGGCTCACTGAGTTGCTTAGCACCTCGCCGTTGCTGAGGCTGGCTTTGAACTCACGATTCTCCTGTCTCAGCCTCCCTAAGTGCTGGGATTATAGGCTTGCGCCACTGCGCCCGGCTCACAGGCAGTATTTTTAATTACACATGTGTGCACCCAAAAAAGTCCTCACTGAGGTGGGTGCAGGATCACTCGGGCCTGTGGTTAACCGTATCTGTCGCACTTCGTGTCAGGGTTTTGGAGTGGATGTGGACCCTGTGTTCCGTACATGGTCATGTGTTAGTTATTTAAAACATTACTGAGCTTCTTCCCTCAGTCCCGGTGTGCTAGGCCCCAGGGGAGTCTCTGTGGAGGCAGATAAGGCCTCTGCCCTCATGGAAATGACGTACTAGTTCAAGATGAGAAGTAAATGAGCGATGGACAGGATTTCAGATTGTGGCATCACACAGGCGTCAGGCAGACCTCGTGACAGGGCACTCGCAGGGAAGTCCGTGGAGAAGGTGACCAGGGAGCACTCTCCAAAGCAGTGACATTGCTTCTGACGAGGAACCTTGGCCAGGCCAAAAAAAGGGACATCATCTAAGAAAACAGGTAGTTGTTTTAAAAACACACAAAGAGCCCAGAAGTACCTAGAGTGAATAGGAAGCACCCTGTTCCTGCCCTTAAGAAGAAGTGAGTCCTAAAGTGACTTGCCCAGTGTCCTCCTGGGTGGGAGTGACGACTGTAGGCTCTGAGAGGCTCTATTTCCGGCAGGCATGCCGCCTGGAGCAGGAGGATCCCTGTCAGGTTGGGATCCCAGGACTGGTGACCTGGCTTCAGGGCGGCAGCCTTTTCTCCATCCCCTTCCTCCCCTGCAGAGGTGACATCCACCAGGACATTAAAAACCAGCCGGGCAGCTTGTTCCTGGAGAGGGCTGCGAGGATGTGTGGGAATTATATTGACAGGTTTAAATCAATAGTTTTGTTCTCACTGGCTTCAGGGGAAAATGTTCCGAAAGTCCCCAAGGACCTGAATCACCAGGGCAAAGATCTAAATAAAATAATACTACACAGGCATTTTATGAGGTGGGGTTCCTTCTCCCTGCTTCCTCTTCCCCTGGGTCCTGGCCTTGGCCGTGGCTCTGCTCCTTGCCTTGCAGAATTGAGGCCAGGAGGAACCAGAGGCCCCAGTGCCAGCAGTGAGCACCAGTCCCGGGTCACCTGATCTGCCCCCTTGAATAGACGCTGGCGGAGCAGCGGGTCTCCTCTGAGCCCTATCCGTGGGTCTGGTTTCAGTGCGGCTCTCCTTTTCTGAAATGTTTCTCCGACGTCGGCTTTCTGTTGGAAGCTCGTCACTGTACCATCCTCCTGTGCGCCTCAAGCATTCCTGGCCCTGTCTCTCCGTGCGGTGGCCCTAGCTGAGGCCCATCGGATGGGACGGCCCCGGGTGGTGCTGAACGTGGCAGGAGCTCACCTGCACCTGGGGTTAGGGAGAAGCAGGGCAGTTCTGGCGGCAGGTTTGCTGCTTCGAGTGGGAGGACCAAGGCTGACTGCTCACTGGGCGGTCACAGGACATGCTCCGGAGTGTCGGATGGCGCAGTGGCTGTTCCTGTGAGTCTCCCTCCAAACTCTTCCAGCTGGAGCCCAGCGTGAAAAGAAATTCACAGAAAAATTGAAAATCCGATGCCAGCTGGTGAACCTGATGTCCTGGAGACCTGACATGGAGTCGGGGCTGGAGAGGTCAGGACAGGCTTTAATGCCAGGGCAGGGAGGGCCTGGGCGGTGCCATGGTGCAAGGGACTCTGGCGCTGAGGCAGGAGCTCACGGTCAGCCTGGGCACCTTAGCAAGACCCTGACTCAAAATTAAATAAAGAAGCCTGGGCATGTGGCTCAGTGTTTCAATCCCCCATACTGAAAAAAAAGGGAAGGCAGGCGGTGGGGGGTAGGGGTCAGAACGTGCGTGTGGTGGGGAGGGGGCTAGCTTTGGCTTTGGTAGGTACCTTGGGGTCCTGGGCGTCCTTCTTCCCCCTGGAATCAGGTGCTTATCTGGGCCTCAGGATTCACCACCATGGCAAGGGCATGTTGCCGCCAGAGCTGGCAGTGCCCTCATGTCCAAGGGAACATCTCCCCGTGCTAGGTAGCCCTCTCCGTGGCCTTGCTGCCCATGAAGTGGCCTCTTAGTGGCATCTGGAGCTCTGCCCTGCCGGGTAGAGCACAGCACTGGCCTGGAGACTGGACCGGGTGGTGGCGCTGGCCAGTGTGGGCAAGCTCTCCAGCCAGTTCTCCCTGCTGCTCACTTGAGGGGACACTGTAGAGCTTCCATGTGAGGCCAGAGAATGGGGACCGTTTCTGGGAGAGTCCTTCTGGCTGGCGCTGAATGTTGAGGTCACTGATCCGCTGGTCATTCAGCAACTTGGGGCCCAAGAGCATCTCCTCTCCTTTGCCTGCAAAGCAGCTGGCCCTGCACAGAGACGCTCTTCGCCATCTGCATATTTGTGACTTATCGTCTCCCCTTTGTTCGTGGGTGTTTGCAGACATAGAAACGCACAAGGAGGTGTTCGCTTCCTATGGTCCCCCTCCTCCCCGGGCGACTGTTTCACAGCAGCGACCAACAGAATCTCAGCCCCAGTGCTGTGGGAGAAGAGGAGGGCCTCGTGCATGCGGGATGGCTCTGCTGCCTGTTGACACTGGGAGGAGTGGAGCAGCAACCTGTCCTTCCAGTCAGGAGGCTCACAGGGCACAGCTGAGATTGGAGGCATTTTTCTGGCTCTTGCTCTTTGTTTTTTTTTTTTTTTTTTGGTACCGGGGATTGAACTCAGGGGCACTCGACCACTGAGCCACATCCCCAGCCCTATTTTGTGTTTTATGTAGAGACAGGGTCTCACTGAGTTGCTTAGTGCCTTGCCGTTGCTGAGGCTGGCTCTGAACTCGCGATTCTCCTGTCTCAGCCTTCCTAAGTGCTGGGATTACAAGCGTGAGCCACCGCGCCCGGCTGTTTTTTGTTTTTGTTTTTGTCTTTTGGTTATTTTGGACCACCAGGTGCTCCGCCTCTCCAACCCTTTCTTTTTCTTTCTTTTTTCTTTCTTTTTTTTTTTTTTAAGCATTCTTTTTTTTTAAACATTTCTTTTTTAGTTGTAGATAGACACAGTATCTTTATTTTATTTATTTTTATGTGGTGCTGAGGATCGAACCCAGTGCCTCACGCATGCGAGGCAAGCGCTCTACCACTGAGCCACAATCCCAGCCCCTCTTTTTTCTTTTTTTTTCTTTTTTTTTTTTTTTTTTGGTACTGGGGATTGAACTCAGGGGCACTCGACCACTGAACCACATCCCCAGCCCTATTTTGTGTTTTATGTAGAGACAGGGTCTCACTGAGTTGCTTAGTGCCTCGCCGTTGCTGAGGCTGGCTTTGAACTCGCGATTCTCCTGTCTCAGCCTCCCAAAGTGCTGGGATTACAAGCGTGAGCCACCGCGCCCGGCTTCTTTTTTCTTTTTTGATTGACAGAATGCCTTTATTTTATTTGATCGTTTTATGTGGTGCTAAGGATCGAATCCAGCCCTCCAACCCTTTTAATTTTTAAAAACTTTTTATTTTGCGACAGTCTTGCCAAGTTGCCCAGACTGGCCTCAAACAACTTGTAATCCTCCTGCCGCAGCCTCCCAAGTCCCTGGGATTACAAGGGAGTGAAGGAGGCAGGAGGATGGCCAGTTCGAGGCCAGCCTCAGCAACTTAGTGAGGCCCTGTCTCAAAATAAAAAAGGACCAAGGAGGAGCTCAGTGGTAGAGCGCCTGGCTTTAGTCCCTAGGTACTAGAGAAAAACCAACCAACCAACCATGGATTGTAATCTATGAAGTTCCCACCATGTCTCCTCAGCCCGTGGAGTATCTGGCCACCCTGCGTAGGCCTTGGATGGAGGTCAGGGTCCCCGCCATGTGATTAGACGGTGACTCTGGGGACTGTTTTCCTCTAGCACCCTGGTGTCAGGGTGGGGCTGTTCCGTGGTCTCGTGTAGGCGCAGCAGGCAGAGAAAGGGAAGTGAGAGGAGCCCAGAGCCAGCGAGGCTCCCAGCCCTCAGAAGCCTGGTTCAAATGAGGCTTTGAGAACCTGCCTTCCTGCCAGGGCGTGAGCAGCACTGAGCGTGGGGTGCTCACAACACCTGGCAGGGCTCCTGCCAGCCCCCACCTCCAGCCGCACTGGGGACAGATGGAGTGGCACGGGGCCTGCCAGTGTCTTCCAGGCTGATGTGGCTTCCGGGCCTCTGGTGTTTGCCTAAGAACCGCTTGGAGCTGGGCGCGGTGGCTCAAGCCTGTAATCCCAGCACTTAGGGAGGCTGAGACAGGAGAATCGCGAGTTCAAAGCCAGCCTCAGCAATGGCGAGGCTCTAAGCAGCTCAGTGAGACCCTGTCTCTACATAAAACACAAAATAGGGCTGGGGATGTGGCTCAGTGGTCGAGTGCCCCTGAGTTCAATCTCCAGTACCAAAAAAAAAAAAAAAAAACAAAGAACCACTTGGCAGAGCCTCACCATTTTCTGCTCACTCTGAGAGGCTTCCTGGGTCCTTGGTTCCAGGGTAGAGCAGTCATGGCGCCTTGAGGCTTGGGCATGCCCCTGCTTAACTGTAGAAACTGCTCTGTCCAAGTCCCCGGGAGGCTGGTCCTTTCCGGCCATCTTCGTTCCTACGCCCCAGAGGAAGTGCAGGAAAAGGAAGCCCACGGATAGTTCTAGTACCTGCCTTTGGCTTTCAGCAGAGCTGCCCGCAGAGCCGAGCGCCTACCGGGTCTCCAGCAAAGGGACCTGCAGCAGCGATTTGGGAGGTCGAGAAAGAAAACTGTGGAACTGGTTCTGTATTTGGTGCCAAATAAATGGTCAAGGAGCCTCCGTTTCACCAGACTTGCTTATAAAACAGTGCAGGCATGGCAGACCAACCCTGTGTGAGCTCCTCTCGGGAGGGGTGCCAGCCTGCCCAAGCCAGTGCCAACAGCCTGGCATAGGTCCTTCTGGGCAGGGGCTCGGCTGCCCCCCAGGGACCTCAGCTAAGGACATGGTTTTTCATGCCCTTTTAGAAACGGGGACCATCTTCTCCAAATCAGGGGACATCTAGTTCTTATACAGCAGGGCTTCTGAGTTCTCCAGCTCCATAGTCCGCTGGTCACTGTGGTTGGTTGCCATTTCCTGGCTAAGGAGGGGTGGGATCTCCAGTTAGGGATTCCAGAATCATGAGAGTAGGGCAGAAGCATCACAGTTGCCTGGGTTGGTGGAGCAGCAGTCACCAGCAACCCAAGCCTCTGCTGACACCCTCACGCCATCGAGGAAGCAGCAGGTGGATGTTCCTGGCCTGCCCCTACCTCCCCATTCCCACAGAGCTCGAGGTTGAAGCCCTGGGATGGCCCAGTGCCCCGCTGCTCCGCCCTCCTGGGGAGGGTACAGAGATGAGCACTCTCGGATGGTTTTGGCAGGTACCCCCACCCCCAGCCCCACTGAACAGCTGTTGTATGCAGGCGGGCTGGGCGCCGCCAGCACTCCCACCTCCTGGAGGGCGTCTTGCTGGAGACTGCAGCTAGCAGAGGAACCGCTGGGCGAAGCCTGAGCCCAGGCTCCCTGCCTACAATAGGAGGCTCGGCGAGGGCTTATGTGTGGCCTCCAGCAGGTTCAGCAGTCAGTTCCATTCCTCGCAGCCTGCCCCTCAGTCCCGGCTGCCTGCACGCTTCCTGCACGGGGCATCCTCACTGAGTCCTGGGAAACTGCTTCTGAAAACTAAGGGCTCTTCACCAGCTCCGGCCTCACCCTGGACCCTGCTGGATCCTCTACAGAAATGCCCTTGGCAGTGGTGTCCCAGGCCTGGGTGGTGTGACGGCATTGCTCTTAAGAAGATGGCTAAGACTAGAGCATTTATTTGCTTGTCTGCTTGCTTATTTCTGAGGGGATGGATCGTGGGCGCTGGCCTTTCCCTTCAGATCTGCCCGAGGCTCGCCCATGTGGCTGATGCAACCTGGGGCGAGGTGTTACTGTGGCCCTCCCAAGGGAATGGTAGGTAGCTCTGAGCACACCAGCCCTTATGCAGCTGCCACGAGCCACACTAGTCCTCTTGGGTCCTCCACTGAGGAGTCCAGCCATCAGGGTTCGGAGGCACCCCAGCTCCCGAGGTAGTAAATGGTACAGGTGACCTCAACTCTGCCTTTCCTCTGGGACCTGCCCTGGAGAGGAAGAATGTCCCAGAAGATCATGGGGTGGTTTTCCCCATCAGTGGCCATGCTGGGGTAGGACTCCAAAACACAAGGTGGGTCACACCTGTGGCGGCTCCTAAGGCTCGCCCTCACCTGCAGGGCTCTCAGGACAGTCAGCCTCATAGACTGAGGGGACCCAGGGGTCTCTGCTGCATAGTCTGTCTCTAGGTTCAGTTGAGCCAGGGTCTTGCAAAGTTGCTCAGGCTGGCCTTGAACTTGCAATCCTCCTGCTTCTGCCTTCCGAGTTGCTAGGATTACAGGTGTGTGCCACTGTGCATGGTGGATTTAATGCTTGGGACAATTTGAGGTGAGGAAGCAGCCCTTCAGTTGAGGTATTTTCTGCTTTTAGATTTCCATCTCCTAGACCTGGACTGCGGGGGCTGTCCTCAACTTGCTGTCATCTAAATATACTTGGTCTCCTTGGAACCGGGAGGGAAGCGGCTGTTACCTGGTGATCTCCTCCCTGGGTAGCCAGAGAGCACCATGCCTCAGCTGGCGCCAGGCTGAGTTTTTCCTACATCCATAGGCCTGCCCTCTGTGGGTGAGCAGGGACTGGCATGGCTGGGGGCTGCAGAGGAGCCCTGTAGTGGTCGGCAGGTCAAGCAGCCGTGTGTGCAGCCCAGCTCTGTTCAGCCCTGCAGAGCCTCCTGGTGTTGCTGGAGCAGGGATTTTTGTCCTCCTCTTTAAATATAAAGGTGTGACCCACCCCGCTCCAGAATAGCCTGGGAGTCAGTGGCAGAGTTGGAATCCAGATCTCCCATCTGTTGGGCTGGCAGCATCAAATCCTCTTGTGGTTTGACTAACTAGGGAGAAAGAAAGGAGGTCACCATCTTCTCTTCCTTCCTTCCTTTTTTCCCCCCAGCTATGGGGATTGGTTTAAGGGGTGCTGTACCCTTTTTGCTTTTTTTTTGGTACCGGGGATTGAACTCAGGGGCACTCGACCCCTGAGCCACATCCCCAGCCCTATTTTGTGTTTTATGTAGAGACAGGGTCTCACTGAGTTGCTTAGTGCCTCGCCATTGCTGAGGCTGTCTTTGAACTCACGATTCTCCTGTCTCAGCCTCCCTAAGTGCTGGGATTACACCTTTTTGCTTTTTGAGACAGGGTCTTGCTAAGTTGCCCAGGCTGGCCTTGAACTTGTGATCCTTCTGCTTCAGCCTCCCAGGTAGCTGGAATTAGAGGTATGTGCCACGGTGCCCAGTTGTAACCGTCTTTTCATTTGCCCATTTATAATCTTTCGCAGCTGCCTTTGAGTTACCTATTATGGAACAATCTGAAAGGATTTCTTGGTACCAGCTATGGCACTACACAGTGTTTTGTGTTTGTGTGTCTGTGAGAGAGACAGCAGAGGGCTGGGCTGTGGCAGCCCAAGCACAGTGGGACTAACCCCAATTAAAATGCTCTGCGTCAGGCATTCTTGGCCTGCTGGAGTGTGCCGCCCACATTTCCCTGAAGCCACGGGGTCTGGCATGTCTCGTGATGGCCAGTCTTCCCAGGAGGCTCAGGAAGCACTCGCTCCTGGCTGAACTAGCCATCTCAGGCCTGGTGCCTGAGCACACCCCAAAAATCAGACAGAAGAGCCACTTAGCCCATCCTGGGTATCTGAGACGGAGGCCTGGCAGTTCTGGGACCTTGGGAAGCACAGCTTCTAAAGGGCGCTCTAAGAACGAGTGGCCTCTGCGCCCTCAACTGACCTTGCTTGTTTGTAGATTTTCTTCTGATGAGAACTTTTTCATCCTCCCTTGGCCAGGCATACCAGCCCACCCGCCTGTGGGCTCGCCTCTGTGCCACCTCCCGGGACAGGGGAGCCCGTCCGTCTTTCCTGTTGAGAACTCTCTGCCTTACTCCACCCATTCTCCTTCTCCCAACACCCTTTTGGCAAAACTGGGCAAAGGAGTCTCTGCATCTGCTGTCTCCTGTCATGTGCTCATTCGCTTCTCCCTTCCCTTCTTCCCGCCTCCCTCCCTCTGCCCCTGCTCTTCTCATGGACTGGCTTATGTCAGTTATGCCCACATCCCTTTATTATTATTATTTTTTAAGTTTTTAAAAATATTTTTTAGTTGTATATGGACACAATATCTTTATTTTATTTATTTTATGTGGTGCTGAGGATCAAACCCAGTGCCTCATGCATGCGAGGCAAGCGCTCTACCACTGAGCCACAACCCCAGCCCCCTCCCTTTATTATTTTGAAGCAGATTCCAGACATCCATAAATGCTTCAGTATATATTTCTCCAAGATGAGGATTCTTTTCTCATATAATCCAGTACCACCTTTACATCTTTAAATAGTTGGCCAGGCACAGTGGTGCACACCTGTCATCTCAGTGATTCAGGAGGCTGAGGCAAGAGGATCATAAGTTCAAAGCTAGCCTCAGCAACTTAGCGAGACCCTGTCTCAAAATAAAAATAAAAACAAAGGAAAAGGAGTGGGGCTGGAGGCCAGTGGTATAGGTCCTCTTGGTACAAAAAAATTAATAATTTTTCCTTAATATCATCAAATTTCTGCTAAATTTTCCAGTTCCAATTGCTTCATTCATTAATGTTGTTTCTGGAAATGCCTTGTTTGCTGAAGCAGGCTCCGCACCTGCTTCCCACCCTCCCTCACACTCCCGGCAGCTGTGTGCTCCCCTTTCACCCCGTTTCCATCATCAAGTTTCCCAGCATTTCCCTTTTAAGAGGTCCTCAGCTAGCCGGGCGCGGTGGCGCACGCCTGTAATCCCAGCACTCTACATAAAACGCAAAATAGGGCTGGGGATGTGGCTCCGTAGTCCAGTGCCCCTGAGTTCAATCCCTGGTACCAAAAATAAAATAAAATAAAAGGTCCTTAGCTGCTCAGCCCCTGGGGCCCAGTGGTGCCCTCCCTTGGGAACTCTTCACTTGGCTTCTGGAACACACCTGTCCAGGTGTCCTGCTGCCTCACTGGCTGGGTTACACTTACCTGGGAGCATTGAAAACATGCTGGCTCTCGGGCCCCACCTTGTTTCTTCGTCAGTCCGGGAAGGGGCCTGGCCTGGTTATTTTTCTCAGATTTCCCAAGTGGTTCTTGGAGCCACTTGAGCCAGCACCCCTGGTTTAAGGGTAGAAGTCCAGCAGCTCGGCACCTGGATGCTCCTGGTCCTGCACCCCCAAGATGGCCCAGCCCCCTCCATGGCTCTCAGTGACACGTCAGGGCTGATGGCGCTCGCCTCTCCCGCTCCAGACCCATTTCTATGACCGCCTCCCTGATGCTCCACGTAGATTTGGTGGGTATCTTGACCCTCCCGCAGTGGAGCACCCTGTGACCTAGAAACAGCACTGCCTTCCTGTTGCTCAGACCCAAGACCTTAGAATCCCTGCCACCCCTTTCCCTCACACTCCACACCTGACCAAGGAATCCCTGGGTGCCACCTTCAGACCCTGAACCGACCTGTCCCACTTCCTCTGCCTGCCCCCTTGGCCTTCCTAAGTCTGTGCACATGCCACACACAGCAGCTTTGGTAACGTCACCTCCTTCTTCTGGTAATGTCACTTCCCTGTTTTCAACCCTCCACCACTTCCCATGCGACTGGTAACGCAGCATACCGTCCTTGCTATGGCTGTCCATGACAGTCCTTGGCCGCCTTCCTGGCCTCATTGCATGCCATGCCCATACCAGCCACACCATGCCCATGGCCCACACCAGCCTCCTCGCTGTTGTGCCTGTCCCAGGACCTTTGGCCTGCTGTTCCCTAATGGGGGCACTCTTCCCCCAGGAACCTCCATAGCCACGCCCTCGGAGGCATCTTCTCTGGCTCAATTTTTTTGTTTTGCAGTACTGAGGGTAGAACCTCCATGGTCTACCACTAAGCAATGTCCCCAGCCCTTTTTATTTTGAGACTGGGCATCACTAAGTTGTTGAGGTTGGCCTTGAACTTCTCAGCCTTCTGAGTCACTGTAACAAGCCTCCACACCCTGCCTTGTTTTATTGTTGTTGCGTTGTTTGCTACTAGGGATTGAACTCAGAGCTTTGTGCATGTCAGGCAAGCGCTCTACCACTGAAACGTTTCCAGCCCTGTTTTATTGTTTATTCAGAGACAGAGCCTTGTTAAATTGCCCTGCTGGCCTTGAACTTGCAGTCCTCCTGCTTCAGCCTCCACAGGAGCTGGGATGACGGGTGTGCACCACTGTGCCTGACTCTGCTTTGTTTTCTTTTTTGTTGTTGTTTTTTAATAGCATTTATGGTTCCCTGATGCTGTATTATATATCAGCACATAGTTTATCTCTGCCACCAGAAAGTAAGTTTTATAAGGACTCAAGGACTTTGTAAAAGAATAGTATCTTCCGGGCACAGTGACATACACCTGTAATCCCAGCTACTCTGAGGACTGAGGCAAAATTGCAAGTTCAAGGCCAGCCTGGGAAACTTAGACCCAGCTACTGGGGATGTAGTAGCTCAGTGGCCAAGTGCCCCTGGGTTCAATCCCTAGTACTGTGAAGTAAATAAATAAATTTAAAAAGAATAGTACCTGCTGTACATGAAGTAAGTGCTCAGTAATATTTTTGACCTGTGTGACAACTCTTCATGGTTTGAGCCACCCTTTCTGGCCACTGCTAAACTAAATTTTGAACAAGTAATGCCTCCTCAGCCCAGCCTGTCCCAAGTGCACTCACCTCTGCTGTTCAAGTTCTACACTGGGGGTCAGCAAGTTTTTTCTGTAAAAAGCTGAATAGTAGCCAGGTGCAGTGGTGCACGCCTGTAATCCCAGCACTTAGGGAGGCTGAGACAGGAGGATCGTGAGTTCAAAGCCAGCCTCAGCAATGGCGAGGCGCTAAGCAACTCAGTGAGACCCTGTCTACATAAAACACAAAATAGGGTTGGGGATGTGGCTCAGTGGTCGAGTGCCCCTGAGTTCAATCCCTGGTACCAAAAAAAAGAAAAAGAAAAGAAAAGACCTGGTTTGAAATCTGGCTTCCTCTTAACTCGCTTGGTGACCTACTTTATGGGGTTACTCTGATGATTAGGTATGTTCCTGAGCTGCGCTGTCATCATAGCTGCTGGCACTTGAGAATTTACAAGGTGTCACGCCCTTCATCTGAACACTCGTGACAGCCTTTATGAGGGATGGTGCGAGTACTGAGCCCATTTTACAGATGGGGAGACCGAGTTTAGAGAGGTCAAACAGCAAGTGAGTTGGAGTCAGATGCATGCCGTGTTGTCTGACCCCAGGATCCACATACTGACCAGTGGTCAGTACATGTGGGCTCTCCCCACCACTGGCATCAGCTCCCCCAGCAGATGTCACTGGGCTAGAAGCTGGTAATTGTCTCCTCGGCTGGACTGTTTGCTGTACTCCTGGTTCTGTCATTCAGGGGTCCTTGTTTATGGGATGTGAGTTCTCTTCCACAGCGGTTTTTTCGGAGCCTATTGGTCTTGCTGGTGGTCACTGCCTGTGGCCTCTCTGTGGCTAAGGGACAGCACATCTGCTGTTTACCTGGTGCCATGCTTTGCTGACCAGCTCCCGAGGCATGAGCTCAAGCTGTTGGCACAGCTCCCCAGGCTCTCGAAACTGTGGTGCTGAGATTGAACCCAGGGCTTTGGCAGGCAACAGGCAAGTGCTCTGCCCCTGAGCTGCACCTGGCCCTATGCATTATTGATTCCTGGAAATTTTTTTTCTTTTTCTTTTTCAGTTCTAGATCTATGCTGGGCTATAGCATTGATTTGGGATCTCTGTTCCCTGAGATGATGGGAAATCTTTACCAATCTCTTCCTGTAAATAATGCCTATAGAGAACCAGGTGCAGTTAGCCAGATGCAGTGGCACACGCCTGTCATCCCAGTACTTAGGGAGGCTGAGACAGGAGAATCGCAAGTTCAAAGGCAGCCTCAGCAATGGTGAGGCGCTGAGCAACTCAGTGAGACCCTGTCTCTACATAAAACACAAAATAGGGCTGAGGATGTGGCTCAGTGGTCGAGTGCCCCTGAGTTCAATCCCCAGTACCAAAAAAAAGGGGGAGGGGGCTGGAATAATCAAAACAGTTTTGAAAAAGAGTAGTGGGGGTGCTGGGGTTGTGGCGCAGTGGTAGCGTGCTCGCCTAGCACGCGGGAGGCACTGGGTTCGATCCTCAGCACCACATAAAAAATAAAATAAAGATATTCTGTCCACCTACAACTAAAAAAATAAATATTGAAAAAAAAAAAAGAGTATTGAGGATAGAGGAAGGAGTGGACCTACTCTGCCCAGATCCAAATGGTGAATAAAGTGAAAATAATCAAACACAGGGCACGACACAAGCATGACAGTAGATCAACAATGCGGAAGAGTCTAGAAAGGGGCGTGCGGAATCACATCTCAGCAGGGGAGGGCTAGCCGTTCATTAATATGAGGAAATGGGTTTTCCTTCCAGAAAATAATGAAGCTGGATCCTTACTGCAACAACATATGGAGATCTGAACATAAGAAATGAAACCAGGGTTGGGGTGTAGCTCAGTGGTAGAGTGCTGGCCTAGCGCGTGCAGAGCCCTGGGTTCAACGTTCAGCACTACAGAAAAAATAAAATATAAAGTCCAGGCGCTGTTAAAAGAAGCCAGTGCAGTGGCGCACGCCTGCGATCCCAGCGACTCAGGAGACAGGCAGGAGGATCTCAAGTCCAAGGCCAGCCTGGGCAATTTAGTGAGACCCTGCCTCAAGAACAAAAAGTAAAAAGGGCTGAGGCCATCGCTCCATGGTACAGCGCCATGCCACCCACAGGGCACCCGGACCGCAGGGCTCGATGCGTTACGTTTACGTTGCTTGTATTTTCACGACAAACGGCTGTTGTCCGCGGGATCGGGATCATTTAATTTTGTTACCTTGACATGAGAAAGGAATCTTGGTTCCTGCCTGTCACTCAGCTGAAAATCGCATTGAGGGCCTGGTCTGCTCGCCCCGGCCCCCTTCTCTGTTCATACCTGCGCACACCTCCACATGCACCACGCCTCCTTACGCAAGTGTTCGATGGCTGTGGCTACTTTTATAATCAAGAAGATGAGTAAACTTTGTTCTGCTTTTGATTTTTTTATTCTCTTAGCTAATTATTTTTTGTAGTGCTGGGGACTAAAACCAGGGCCTCTCACCTGCTAGGCAAGTGCTGTACCACTGAGCTACACCCCCAGCCCTTTTATTAAAAAATTTAGTTTTTTTGGGTGGGCTACCAGGGATTGAACTCAGGGGCACTCAACTACTGAGCCACATCCCCAGCGGTTTTATTTTTTTTATTTTGAGACAGGGTCTTGCTGAGTTGTTGAGGCTGGCCTTGAATTTACTATATCCTCCTGCCTTGGCCTCTGGAGCAGTTGGGATTACAGGGTCTTCAATTTCTTTTATTAGTTTATTGTAGATATACATAATATTGATGTTCATTTTGACATAATTATACATGCATGGAATATAATTTGCTCCAATTCAATTCCCAGTACTTTCCTTTTTCCTCCCTTTCTCCCTCCCCTGTTCCCTTTTCTCTGCTGATCTTTTTTCTATTAATTTATAGTTTTTTTAAAAAAATTAGTGCATTATGGATATACATAAAGGTGAGATTCACTGTGTGTATTTATGTGTGTCATCGGGGGTCTGATCAACTTTGTCCCACTGTTCCTCCCCTTTCCCATCCCCCCTCTCCCCTCAGTCAGTCCCCTTCCTCTACCGCATTGACCTTTCTTGTGTTTGCATGGAAATCCCCTGCCTCTTACAGGTTTTGCTTTTTGATGAGGAAGTTGCACTACATCTCTAAGGATCCTTTCAGCTCTGACGTCTACTTAAGATGCTCTGGTCTCAGCGGGGCATGGTGGCGTATGTTTGTAATCCCAGCACTTTGGGAGGCTGAGACAGGAGGATCACGAGTTCAAAGCCAGCCTCAGCAACAGTGAGGTGCTAAGCAACTCAGTGAGACCCTGTCTCTACATAAAACACAAAATAGGGCTGGGGATGTGGCTCAGTGGTTGAGTGCCCCTGGGTTCAATCTCTAGTACCCCCCAAAAAAGAAAGATACTCTGATCTCACATTTTGAAATTAAACAACAAGCCCTTGCCGTGGTGCAGGCTGTAATCCCAGTGGCTGGGGAGGCTGAGGATGGAGGCTTGCAAGTTCAAAGCCAACCTCAGCAACTTAGTGAGGCACTAAGCAACTCAGGGAGACCTGGTCTCTAAATAAAAAATAAAACAGGCTGGAGATGTTGCTCAGTGGTCAAGCACCCCTGGGTTCAAACCCTGGTATCAAAAGAAAGAAAATAAAAACCAAAAATACTTTTTTTAAAAAAATACCCAAGGGCTGGGATTGTGGCTCAGTGGTAGAGCGTTTGCCTTGCATGCGTGAGGCACTGGGTTCGATCCTCAGCATCACATAAAAAAAATAAATAAAGATATTTTTGTCCATTTACAACTAAAAAATACTTTAAAAAAAAAAAAATACCCAAGCTGGGGCTGGGATTGTAGCTCAGTGGTAGGGCGCTTGCCTCACAAGCGTGAGGCACTGGGTTCGATCCTCAGCACCACATTAAAAAATAAATAAAGAGGGGCTGAGGTTATGGCGCAGTGGTAGCGTGCTCGCCTAGCATGCGTGAGGCACTGGGTTCGATCCTTAGCACCACATAAAAATAAAATAAAGAGGGCTGGGATTGTGGCTCAGCGGTAGAGCGCTTGCCTCGCATGCGTGAGGCCCTGGGTTCGATCCTCAGCACCACATACAGAGCAATAAAATAAAGACATTGTGTCCATCTACAAAAAAATTTAAAAAAA
The DNA here is from genome assembly GCA_028644305.1 of Xerus rutilus. Taxonomy (NCBI): domain Eukaryota; kingdom Metazoa; phylum Chordata; class Mammalia; order Rodentia; family Sciuridae; genus Xerus; species Xerus rutilus. The sequence goes on from CM053400.1 coordinate 9,487,662, forward strand.
AAAATAAAGATATTCTGTCCACCTACAACTAAAAAAATAAATAAATATTTAAATAAATAAATAAATAAAGATATTGTGTCCATCTACAACTAAAAAAAATTAAAAAAAAAAAAAATACCCAAGCTGGGCGCGGTGGCTCAAGCCTGTAATCCCAGCACTTAGGGAGGCTGAGACAGGAGGATCATGAGTTCAAAGCCAGCCTCAATAACAGCGAAGTGCTAAGCAACTCAGTGAGACCCTGTCTCTACATAAAACACAAAATAGGGCTGTGGATGTGGCTCAGTGGTCGAGTGCCCCTGAGTTCAATCTCCAATACCAAAAAAAATAAAATAAAATAAAAAATAGCTATGTTTCCCTTGACCCTGACCCTCCAGGAGTGCCTCCAGCCACTGCAGAGCCAGGGCAGGTCTGGTGGTTCGGTTCTTCTGCCTTGCGACTCCTAAAGACTTTCCTCTTGGGGCCCCGTTTGCCTGCCTGGGGGATGGGCAGACCCTGCAGGACTGAGGTCTGTCCCCAGCCAGCAGGGCTGCTGGTCTTGCTCTGGGCCACAGAGCAGAGAGGCTGTCTTGTTGTGGGGCTGAATGGCTGGCCCCTCTCCAAGAGCACATGCTTCCTGGTGTGGACAGATCTTGCCTGCTGCAGCCCTTGCTACCACAGCTTCCAGAAAAAGCTTCAGAACACCTTTGTCCCACGCGTTTAAACCTGAGACCAGGGTCTGTGCTCTTGTGTGCCTCTCCCTCTGCAACAGCCAACCAGGATGTGCTAACCTGAGCTTGGTGAGACTTTCCTCCCACGCCTTTGCTGGGAAGGGCCCTCCCTCCATAACCACGGTTGCAGAGAACTCAGGCTGCAGTGCAGGGGCCTCCTCAGCCCTAACAGGCTGGTCCAGCTGCCGCACCTGCACGGAGCTTGCTCTGCGCTGTCCACTCTCCTGTTGTCCAGGTCTCCCTGCATCAGCCAGACCTGGGAACCACGTCCTCCTTGGTGTAGGGCTTGGCATGAGCCTGGCGTGCACCCAGAACCACGCTCGGCCTTGCCAGTGCCCTCAGGGCCGTCCATCGCACCACACCAGCCTTCTGACAAGGACGTCGGCCTTTTGTGTGCAGAGGGCGGCCGGCTCCAAGCAGGGCCGCTGCTGCACAGCTGCGTGTGGCTGTGACCCTCACCAGCATCACCTTGTCATGCAAGGCGCTTACCGAGGGGCTTTCTGGACAGGGCTGTGGGGAGATGGGCTTTTCCTCTGGGACTCCAGAGTGGAGCGGCAGCAGAGCAGGATGTTTTAAGATAGACTCTTGGTCACTGTGGAGACGTCATCTGGCAGTGGTTTTCTCCACTGCCTTCTTGATTCCGGAACTTCTGTGGCCCTCTTCTTTATCCACTGTTGATGTTTTTTCTTCTAGCTGCAGAGCTACTTTGCTGCATGTGAGGACGAGACCCCTGCCATCCGGAACCACGACAAGGTCCTGCAGCGCCTGTGCGAGCACCTGGACCATGCACTGCTGTACGGGTGAGCGGGGCTCCAGGCCATGGGAGGCTTGCGGAGCAGACATGGCACCCTGCAGACACTGATCCCTGGCCTCACCTGCCTCAGTGCCGTTCACCCTTGCCAAGGGAGGCCGCAGCTATCCGCAGGTGGCTCTGTGAACCAGCAGAGCAGGCGCACACGCTTGGGGAAGGGCTGGGTGCAGCGCATAGTTGCCTCTGGGCCCCGTGGGCTGCAGCTGCGTGGGGCAGCCCCCCCAGGCCCCAGCACTGTCCTGTCCTCACAGGCTGCAAGACCTCTCGTCTGGTTACTGGGTGCTCGTGGTGCATTTCACCCGGAGGGAGGCCATCAAGCAGATTGAGGTGCTGCAGCACGTGGCCACCAACCTGGGGCGCAGTGAGTAGCACCGGGGGGACACAGGGCCAAGGCCAGCCATGCCCCACTACGGGCAGTTCGGGCTCAGGTCCAACCCAGTCAGCCCTTGGAGACTCACTGCCTTGTGGCATCTAGTGCCAGGGGCCTTAAAATGCCAGCACCCTCCAAAAGACCCCATTTTCCCTGCACGTGACAGTTTGTGGGTGCTTTGGGGTGGAAGGCAGGCATGACATAGAAGAGACCTGCACTGTTCTCCGAGCCCAGGCTGAGTGCAGGGGGAGGTTTCTGTCCCCAAGCTGGGATCCGGGTTAGCCTGCAGGGCAGAGCAGAGTCCCTGGGAGCTCAGCCTGGCTGATGTGCCCCCGCCCTCTCTCCCGCGTTCCTGGCCGGCCTTGAAGGCTGTCGGCGACCTGGTCCTCTGCAGCCCTTTCTCTTCTTTCTGCCCTTGGTTGGCAAAGGGAAAAAGGCCACATCCTGGCAGGCCCGCCTTCCGGTTACTCCTGCCTTTGCTTGCAGGCCGGGCCTGGCTGTACCTGGCCCTCAATGAGAACTCCCTGGAGAGCTACCTGCGTCTGTTCCAGGAGAACCTGGGCCTGCTGCAGAAGTACTACGTCAGGTGAGTGTGCCGCTCGCCCCACCCGCCTCCAGCTCCCCTGAGCCTCATCCCAAACTGCTGTCACATGCAGACACTGCCCTGTGCCCGTCAGGCCCAGCCTGGCATTGCATGCTGAGGACATGGTGACAAGGGCCAGGAAGCCCTTGGGGCTGCTGGTGGCGCAGCTTCCTCCGGCGGCCCTGGATCCTGCCAGGGCCCCTGTGTACAGCTGGTGCTCTGCCTCAGACTCAGCAGTGTCCCCCCTTGGCCTCAGCCCTTGTTGGGGTCACTGCAGGGACAGATTATTTATAACAGCTGCTGCTGAGAGTCTGACAAGCCTTATGCCACACGCCTAGCTCTGGAGACAGTGGCAGGCGAGTGTCATGCGGCTCAGACCCAGGAGGATGCTGGGAGGAAGGGAGTGGGGACGGCCGCCCCTGCTGGGTGCTGTCCAGGTGCAGGGGCTGTCGCATGTGCAGTTGCAACACAGCTGGCTGCTGGTGAGTTTGGGCCGAGCTGGTAACCAGACCCAGAAGCACCAGTGTCCCTTCCCGGGTCCTGCAGGAATGCCCTGGTCTGCAGCCACGACCACCTGACGCTCTTCCTGACCTTGGTGTCTGGGCTGGAGTTCATTCGATTCGACCTGGATCTGGTGAGACACTGTGGCTCTGGCTGCTTAGGGAGCAGAGGCGGGGATGTGGGGCATGGGCTTCATTTCTCAAATCTTTCTGGGGGCAGGCAGGGTGCAGCTGGGCTGGAGCCATGCTTGGTTGTTTAGGAGCGGGGAAGAAGCTTTTGGGGCGGTGAAAGTGAGGGCGGGAAGAGTCTCTCTGGACTCCCTGTGGCAAGGATTCCTGGCACAATGTGGGGAAAACCACACCCCCAGAAGCACTCGCCCTCATGGCTAGGGCATGCGAGTCAGAAGCACAAGGCCTGCTCGTTCCTGTGTCTCCTAGGATGCTGGCTTCCCAGCTACTGTGCCCCAGCTGTCATCTCCAGATTCTCCAGCTTCCCTCACTGCAGGCACTGTACAGTAGTCCCCCTTACCCACCAGCCCCCAGAGGAGGCCTGAGACTGCGGAGTACCAAGCCCTCTAGAGAGTGGTTTTTCCTCCACATACATGGCTAAAGTAGAGTTTAATTGTAAATCAGGCATAGTCAGAGATGACAGCTGGGCGTGGTCGTGCCTGTCTAATCCTGGGACTCATAAGGCAGGAGCATTGCAAGTTTGAGGCCAGCCTCAGCAACTTAGCAAGACCCTGTCTCAAAAAACAGAAAGCCTAGGATGTAGCTCAGTGGTTGAGGCCTCCTGGGTTTGATCCCCAGTACCACACACACACACTCACACACATACACACACACACACACAAAAAAAAAAACAATAAACTATAAAGAAATAACAGCTAGAGGCTGGAATTGTGGCTCAGTCATAGAACGCTTGCCTCACATGTGGGAAGCACTGGGTCGATCCTCAGCACCACATCTAAATAAATTAATAAATAAAAGTCAACAACTAAAAAAAATTTAAAAAAACAACTAATAATACAGTAGAACAATTATAACAATGTGCTATAAGGAAAGTTATTTAAGACTTATGACTTGTTTATTTCTGGAAGTTTCCATTTAATATTTTTGGAGTCACAGTAGCTAAAACCATGAAAAGCAAAACCTTGGACAAGGGGTCGGCTACTGCACACATGGGGTGGTGACCGTACCGCCACTGGACTTGGCTGTCCAGGTGGGCCTGGCTGCCCTGTCCTAGTTATATCACCCTCCCTGTGAGCGCAGGCCGAGAAGGGCCAGCAGTGGTAGAGAATGGGAACCATGAGAGCTGATAGCGAGAGACCAGGGAGGTAGGAGAGGCTCAGCTGCATCCTGACAGCTGCTGCTGCTGCTCCTCCTCCTCCTTTTTTTTTTAATACCAGGGATATAGCCGGCGTGGTGGCTCACGCTTTTAATCCCAGCATTTAGGGAGGCTGAGACAGGAGGATCACGAGTTCAAAGCCAGCCTTAGCAACAGCGAGGCGCTAAGCAACTCAGTGAGACCCTGACTCTACATAAAACACAAAATAGGGCTGGAGATGTGGCTTAGTGGTCGAGTGCGCCTGAGTTCAATCTCCAGTACCGAAAAAAAAAAAACCAGGGATTTAGCCCAGGGGTACTTTTATCACTGAGCCACATCCACAGTACTCTTAATTTTCTTGAGACAGGATCTCACTACGTTACTTAGGATCTCACTAAGTTGCTGAGGCTGGCCTCAAATTTGCCATCCTCCTGTCTCAGCCTCCTGAGTAGCTGGGATCACAGGTGTGCACACTGTGCTGGCTCTTTCCTCTCTTTCTGTGATGCTGGGCAAGGAGCTCAGGGCCTCATCCATGCAGGGCGAGCTCCCCCACGGCTGGCGCTCTCACTCCGCCAGCTGCAAGTCCACAGCTGCAGGAGCCGGGCCCTCACCTTATCTCTGCGTTCACCACGTCAAGCGCCCAATTTCCCAAAGGAAAAGGAGCACGGGAGAGTGTGTCAGAGCCAGTCTCAGCCTTGCCTCCCACCCCGCCCCTCTCCCCCCAGGACGCCCCGTACTTGGACCTGGCCCCCTACATGCCCGACTACTATAAACCTCAGTACCTGCTGGACTTTGAAGACCGCCTTCCCAGCTCTGTGCATGGCTCGGACAGCCTGTCCCTCAACTCCTTCAACTCCGTCACCTCCACCAACCTGGAGTGGGATGACAGTGCCATCGCCCCGTCTAGCGAGGGTGAGTGGCCCCGGGCAGAAGGGGCTGGAGACACTTGAGCCTGGTTAGTGACATCTCTCCTGGTAGTTTTGATTCAGCGGTTGAGATTTGCAGTCCAACAAAGCCAGCCGAGTCCTGTGGTGACTAAAGAGTGGATTCCAGGCACAAGGAGCCAGAACAAGGTCTTACGAGTGTCAGACGAGTTTCCAGAAGCTGCAGCCGCAGGCCCAGGGTGGGAGGGGTAGCTGCGGTGTGTCCTGGACGCACCTGCCTGACGTGGCAGACGAGTGCTGTCTCCTTAGGGAGGTCGCACCACCTGAGGTCCTGGGCAGGGGTGCTGGCCGGGGTCCTGTGTGTCCCCGTGCCCTCTGGGCTCCCCCTACGCTTGTGGCTATAGGTCAGGTGCACCGAGAAGGGCCTTGGGGTCATTCTGCTGTTTGAGTCCAGCAGCCCAATAGAACAGCCTGGTTTTTTCTCAAACCTTAGGCCTTGGTGTTCATTTCTGAAACTGGCCATTGCCCAGCTTCATGCCTGTAGGGCACTTGTCCCTCCATGTCTCCATCCTGCCTTACCTCCAGGCAAGGGATTCCCACAGTCCTCAGCCTCCTCAGAGCTGCCTCGACATGGAGGCCTTGGCCTTCCCTTTCCTTCATTTCTGCTGTGCCTTGGGTCCTGTCCCAACCGGGGCGGGGTGGGCATTTCCGCTCACTGTCCACACGACCTGCAGTGCTGTCGTGCACGTGGAAGGCGCCAGCTCCTCGCCTTGCCTCGCGGGCCGCCTTGGAGGAGCAGTCAGAGGCACAGCCTCGAAGAAGCCACCAGACCACCCACCCCTGAGCCACCTCATCTGTGCAGTCAGTAGACGCAGGCTGCCTGGTGGGGTCTTGCTGCCCACCAGGCTTGGAGGGACAGGAGGCAAAGGGCAGAGCATGAGGTCAGGCAGAGCAGGTTCCAGGTTTGGAAAGAAATGGCCTGCACAGGCCCCACAGCTGGCCAGAGGCTCCCGGCCAGGAGCTGGGCGGCCGGACGCAAAGTTAGGGAAGAGGGGAGCCCTGTCTCCCTCTCTCCTTGTCCCCCATGCCCCCCATCACCCCTCCCTTCCTTCCACTCCTGTGTTTCTAATCTTCAGTTTTGTCCCTCGTTTTTGTAGATTATGATTTTGGAGATGTGTTTCCAGCAGTGCCGTCTGTACCCAGCACAGACTGGGAAGGTGGGACAGAGTCCGCTGTGACCCTTTTCCTGTTTTGCCATGTTTCCATGCCAAGCTTGCTGCATGTATCAAGATCAGCTCCTCCTTACTGACGATAATGCCCTGATCATAACAAAGCCAGGCCTGGCGTCCTGTCGATGGAATTCTGCAGGAGAACTTGGCCTTAGCCCGAGCACATCCTTCTTCCCCGGGCAGCACCCCGCCTCTCCACAGGGGCCTCGGGAGTTGCTAGGAACTGTTCAGGGCTCCTGGATCAGTCTTCCTGATGCCAGGAGCAGTTGACACACTTGGGTTTCAGAGGAGCTGCTCATTTGTGGGGCCCTAGTGGCCTGACCCAGTGAGCAGAGGCTGTTCTGGAGAGCGAGGCCTTTAAACCTGCGGGCTGTGAGTGCCCTGGGCTAGATGAGGGCCTGGGAGAGAGAGGGCTTGACCATGGCAGTCCATTCCTGACGACCCTTCTCAGATTTTTTTTTTTAATATTTTTTAGTTGTCAATGGACCTTTATTTTATTTATTTATATGTGATGCTGAGAATCAAACCCAGTGCCTCATACATGCTAAGCAAGCGCTCCACCACTGAGCCACACCCCAGCCCCCTCAGATATTTTGAAGGAGATTGAGATCCAAGTAAGGGAGCTGCCCAGGCACAGCTGAAGCTGCCTTCAGGAGGCTGTCTTAGGAGTTAAAGTCCATCAAACCTCCACCTTAGCTGCTGGGCCGCAGCAGTGCTTGGGCACCTCACTGTCTGTCACCCACTGCTGGGCTTATCTAAATTCATAAAGCAATTGCCCAGGTTGCCATGATTACTCAGAACAGAGCTGGCGTTTTGTTTCTTTTTTTTTTTGGTCCTGAGGATTGAACTCAGGGGCACTCGACCACTGAGCCACACCCCCAGCCCTATTTTGTGTTTTATGTAGAGACAGGGTCTCACTGAGTTGCTTAGCGCCTCGCCATTGCTGAGGCTGGCTTTGAACTCGCGATTCTCCTGTCTCAGCCTCCCTAAGTGTTTGGATGACAGGTGTGCGCCCAGCTGGCTGAGAGCTGGCGCTTCTTCCTTATATCTGGGGCCTTCCCAGACCCCTTCCTGAAGAGCTTCCTGGCCGGTGGGAGGCTGGTCCCACCCCGAGGATGAGGAGCAGGGGTCCCCCAACCTTATTAGAGACACGGTCTCTGAGTAATAGGTGACAGATGATCTTTCCCAAGTAATTAAATAGCTTAACTTTGAAGGAAATAAGACACAATTATAGAAAAATCAATTATGTCACTTGGCTAAGCGAGTAGCACAGTTTTAGTTTAATGAGCTTGAACCCAGAATTCCATCAGGACTTGGTCCACCTCTCAGCCTGTCTAGCCGCACACGTGCTGGGCATTGGTTTTTCCTCTGACTCTAACAACTAACCCCTTCCTGATGTGCCTGTTCAGCCATTTGACAAGCAGAGCCTGACCTTCCTCTGCAGCCTCCAGAGTTCCCTGGGGCCTGAGGACCAACTGCCCCAACCTGGCCTGATGCTTACTCAGGCCAGGTTGGGGCCCAGGACAGGGTGAGATGTGTCTCAACGGTGACCTTCTGCTTTCCAAAGTTTCTTGAGCACTGAAGAATTCCCTAGCATGCTGTGGCACTCACCTAGGGAGGCTCAGTCTTCATCTTCTCCTGGGCCCTGGAGGAAAGCTGGACTTGGAGGCAGCTCGAAATTGAGCCCTGGGGTGGGATGGAGGTAGCCATTCCATGCTCTTTGGGCTTCTTTTCTTTTTTTTGGGTACTGGGGACTGAACCCAGAGGCCTTCTGCTGCTGAGCTGAATCCCCAGCCCTTTTCTGTTTTTATTCAGACAGGGTCTACTAAGTTGCTGAGGCTAGCCTTGAACTTGTAATCCTCCTGCCTCAGCCTCCTGAGTCTCTGGGATTATAGGCATGAACCATTGTGCCCAGTGGTCTTTGGCTTCTTTGCAGGGCTGGTGGCATCTCAGCCTTGCTGTCCAACTCATTGGGGGTCTGCCCACTTGCCTCTTGGAACCCTGCCTGTGGGCAGCGACATATGCTGAGGAGAGCATAGGAGCTGGACACCAAGCCAGGGGATGGCTCTCGAGTTAAAGGGCATGATTTCCCAAAAGCCTCTGACAACTAGGCCCTAGGGTCCCAGGGGTCTGACGAGAGCCTCGTGGGTCACTAGTGTTTTCCGGGATAGCTGGAGATTACCAGCTCCCTCCCGGGTCCTGTAGCACAAAACAGTGCTCTTTAAAAAAATGGCTGGTGCACAGGCTCAGCAGGCAGCTGCTCATGGTTTCCAAGTGCCATAAGAAGGTGGCAGCAGATTGGGCCCTCCCAGTGGGGCTGAGGGGAGCATGTTTGCCACCTCCCTTCTGGGCAGATAATGGCCAGCAAGATGTCCATACAACAGCAAATGGGGCAGAAACAGCCGTGTCCCTGCCATCAGCCCTTGCCCATGCGGCTGCACCAGCTGGGCCTCCGTTCTCTGCTTGGTCAGCTCTGGAGGGGCAGTGGGTGGGGTATCGCCCCAAGAGGGTCCCTCGGCAAGCTGAGGTTTGAGTGGAATCGGTCTGTCGGCGCCACCCTTAAAGGGGCGCCTGGCCTGGCCCCCAACAGCGTGAGTGGTGCCCGGAGAGAAGCCCACACCCTCTGAAGGGTCTGCGAGGCATCTGGGCAGCGCCTCCCCCGCCTCGCATTCCTGTTGCCTGTCTGGCCCCTGTGTGCCCGCCCCAAGGCCCTCCCCTCTGGCTCCCTACCCCAGGCGCCCGGCCCCGCCCTGGTTCTCTGGTTTCTTCCTCTGTTCTCTGTGCTTCCTTTGTGTTCTCCCTTGTCTGGGCCTTCAGAGGACTTGAGGTGCCTTTCAGCCTGCGAGTGGGGAGTAGGCTGGAGCAGGTGGCGGGCTGCCTGTCCTCTGCCAGGGCCGCTCTTGGGTTCACCTAGGAGGTGTGCGGCCTGTCCTTCCTGGCTCCCTTGGAGGCAGCAAGGTCACCCTGCCCAAGGGCTTGAGCCTGGAAGCTGCTTCACCACCGACCTTAACTGGCCAGATTGTGAGCTCCTGAGGGGTCCCAGGGTGGCAGAGGTGGCGATCCTCCAGGTTGCTCCTAGAGCACAAGCCCTGTATCCCGTTGGGTTGGGGCCTCTGCTCTTGAAACAGGACCACCCAGTCGGGCCTCCCTGGAGGAGTCACTCGCTTCCCCCTGAACAGTTATCCTCTGGGGTCCAGGGGGGTCTCATGGGTGGTCTCCTGTCTCCTTGCCCTCCCAGATGGAGACCTCACGGACACTGTCAGTGGCCCCCGCTCCACTGCCTCGGACCTGACCAGCAGCAAGGCATCCACCAAGAGCCCCACCCAGCGCCACAACCCCTTCAACGAGGAGCAGGCAGAGACCGTGTCCTCCTCCGACACCACGCCCGTGCACACCAGTTCTCAGGAGAAGGGGGAGTCCCAGGCCCTGGGCCTCCTGGACGCCTGCACAGAGCTGGAGGTCATCAGGTCAGTAGGGAGGGCCCTGGGGAGGTTGCAAGTGTCCCAGCGTCTGTGTCCACTCCCGCCTCACTGTTGAGACCAGGGCAGGCTGAGTCTGCCCTGATGGCGGTAGAGCCCCTCCATGGAGACTGAGAAGCAGCCCCAGCAGTCCTTTGAGCAAGAGGAGTCGGCAGGCCTGTCCTCCCCATCACAACCAAGTAGAGACAGTGGCCTAAACAGCAGACCTTTACTTCCCAAGGTTCTGGAGGCTTGGAGTCTGAGATCAGGGTACATCATGATTCGTTCCAAGTTCTCAGACATCCACGCCACTGTCTGCACATGGCAGAGCAGAGAAAGAGCTCTCTGGGGTTGCTCCTGTGGGCACAAGAGGGCTCCACCCTCGAGACCTCCCACCTCCCAAGGTCCCCACCTCCTGATGCCATCATGTGGGAGTTAGGTTTCCACGTATGAATCTGAAGGACACAAACATTGGGTCCATGGCAAGGCCCAAGCCCTGGAGGTAGGTGGCCTGTATACGCAGCAACCATGATTGGCTTCTGAGGCTGTGCCTAGGTTGCTGAGGCATTTTGTTTGGTCCATTTAAGACCAAAAAACACCTTCAGATTGGACTTCCTCCTGAGGATGTTTTTAGAAGTCACTGTACCAGTCCTAGTCCAGCCTGGTTCATTGGAAGAAAAATATCTTTGTCATATAGACAGGGACATAGAGGGAGGGAGGGGGTCAATGACAAGTTGGGGCTCCTGGTCAGAGCCTCAGTGGAGCAGAGGCTACCTAACCTTCCCTGGGCCCTGTTCTTAGAATTCTCCACCCTGAATGAGAAGAGAAGCCCCATATACCAGTCTGACATGCTGGCCTGAGTCAGGGACATTGCTCCCCAGGGCCTGGAGCCCAGAGGACCACCCCATAGGCTGGTTCTAGAACAAAACAGCTTAAGCTGGGCATGGTGGTGCATGCTTGGAATCCCAGCAACTTGGGAGGCTGAGGCAGGAGGATTGCAAGTTTAAGGCCAGCCTCAGCAACTTAACAAGGCCCTGTCTCAAAATTAAAAATAAAAAGAAGCCGGGCACGGTGGCTCACGCTTGTAATCCCAGCACTTAGGGAGGCTGAGACAGGAGAATCGCGAGTTCAAAGCCAGCCTCAGCAATGGCGAGGCACTAAGCAACTCAGTGAGACCCTGTCTCTACATAAAACACAAAATAGGGCTGGGGATATGGCTCAGGGGTCGAGTGCCCCTGAGTTCAATCCCCGGTACCAAAAAAAATAAATAAATAAAAAATAAAAAAATAAAAATAAAAAGAGCTGGGGATGGGGCTGGGGTTATGGCTCAGTGGTAGAGTGCTCGCCTAGCACGCGAGAGGCACTGGGTTCGATCCTCAGCACCACATAAAAATAAAATAAAGATATTCTGTCCACCTACAACTAAAAAAATAAATAAATATTAAAAAAAAAAAAAGTAGCTCAGTGGTTAAGTGCCCTGAGTTCAATTTCCGGTACCAAAAAAAACCCACGAGAAATAAGAGCAGCTTAGCCATTCAGCCTTGGGGTGGCTTGGCCAGGCCCATTCCACCAGTGTGGAACCATAGTGGGGCCAGGACTTTGTGCCTGGAAACTGAGTGTATTTCTGGGTGATTTATCCCTGGTGACACCTAGTGAGGAGTGAGGTCAACAGGGACCCATGCCCACATCCGCGACCTACCTGGGTGCGGTGGCGCAAGCCTGTAATCCCAGCACTTTGGGAGGCTGAGACAGGAGAATCGCGAGTTCAAAGCCAGCCTCAGCAACGGCAAGGCGCTAAGCAAGCAACTCAGTGAGACCCTGTCTCTACATAAAACACAAAATAGGGCTGGGGATGTGGCTCAGTGGTCGAGTGCCCCTGAGTTTAATCCTCGGCACCAAAAAAAAAAAGACCTGAGCCCAGGGGCCATCAGTCTGACTCACCATGGCCTGGTTGTATTTCCTAGATGGTTACAACCAACTCAGTTTTATCAGCTGGGATTTGTAGGATCTGCTCAGGGACCCCCTGGCTACTGCCACCTCTGCCTCCCTGTGCTGTCCCCAACCCATGGTCCTATCCCTGCCAGTACCAGGGACTACTTCAGGGTACCACACTGCACAGACCACAAAGGCTCTGGCCATGAAGGGCATGCACCCAGGCTGATTTCCCTTGGTCCCCAGTACTTGGGTCTAAATCCCTCCCCATTACTGCTAATCCAGGGTCACCAAGAAGAAGAAAACGGGCAAGAAGAAGAAAACCAGATCAGATGAGGAGGCAAGTCCTCTGCACCCCACCTCCAGCCAGCAGGAGTGCAGCCAGCAGGGGGATGGTGCCGACCTGGCCTGCCCAGGCCTGGGGCAGGACTCGCAGGACACCAGGGCCTCCCTCCAGGAGGAGGGCGAGGGGCCCAGCAGCACAGCTGAGAGCAGCGAGCACTCAGAGTGTGGCCAGATGGGCTTGCTGATCCCTGAGATGAAGGATACCTCCATGGACTGCCTGGGACAGCCCCTGAGCAAGGTCATTGACCAACTCAATGGGCAGCTGGACCCCAGCACCTGGTGTTCCCACGTTGAGCCCCCAGACCAGTCCTTTCGGACCGGCTCTCCCGGGGATGCCCCGGAGAAGCCACCATTTTGCGACTTTAGTGAGGGGCTTCCAGCCCCCATGGACTTCTACTGCTTTACCGTCGAGAGTCCAAGCACTGTTACATCAGGTGGCAGCAACCATGACTCTGCAGGGCCTGGCCAATCGCTGCATGTTCCTGGTGGCCCTGCGGCTGCTGGCCAAGAAGAAGAGGGAGGAAGAAAAGAGGGAGAGACTCCTGGGCCCCTAGAGGACACACCACAGGAGGCTCAGGAGCCGGAGACCCAGGAACTGGACACCCAATTGCCCCTGGTCAGCAAGGAGCCTGTGCACGAGCCCCAGCCTCAGCCTGAGCCAGAGCCCAGGACACAGGAGGCTCTTTGCCAGCTCAAGCGGGACCAGCCCAGCCCGTGCCTAAGCAGCGCCGAGGACTCCGGGGTGGATGAGGGCCAGGGGAGCCCTTCCGAGGTGACACACGCCTCTGAGTTCAGGTGAGGGACAGTTGTGGCTGGCACAGGACTCTGCCAGTCCTTGAAGCCAGGGACATGGGCTCTGACCTCCCAGCGGATTAAGCCCAACTCCTGGAGGACTCAGTCCCCCGTAGAAGGCAGGAAGGGACGTGATCTCCCTGCCCTGCCTGACCCTCGTCCTCCCGGCGCTTGTCCCTGTCACAGAGTGGACAACAATCACTTACTCCTGCTGATGATCCACGTGTTCCGGGAAAACGAAGAGCAGCTGTTCAAAGTAAGTCTGGAGGACTCAGGAGCCAGCGGGACACAGCGAGGGCCAGGCAGCTGGCCTGACCTGTCCAGAGGCGGGTGTCTGGGCCCGCCCCTGACCTCTGTCTGCTCGGGCCCCCAGATGATCCGGATGAGCACCGGGCACATGGAGGGCAACCTGCAGCTGCTGTTCGTGCTGCTCACGGACTGCTACGTCTACCTGCTCCGGAAAGGTGCCTGCGCCCCAGGCCGAGAGCAGGTTGAGGTTGAGACCCCTTTTCCCCAGCCATCGCCCCCTCCAGGGGCATGTAGGAGTGAGAAGGCACCCGAGCAAGGTGTGGCTAGCTGAGGTGGGCTGACCCCTGCCACGCACACCCGTGTCCCTTTCCCACTCCATCACTTCAGGTTGCAGGGCAAGGAGGGGTCCTCTCTGCAAGGGGCCAGGCCTTAGAAAATGGGGCTGGGGAGGGACAAGAAGCCAGAGAGGGTAATAGACATCGGGGTCTCCTCTCTCAGGGGCCACAGAGAAGCCATACCTGGTGGAAGAGGCCGTTTCTTACAATGAACTTGACTATGTGTCGGTGAGTTCAGGCTCTGAGGTGGTGGACACCGTGGGTACAGGGCTTCCCGGGCCACCCACTCTGACAGCGCAGAGCAGGGCCTGTCCCAAGGATGGGCACCAACCCGACTCTCAGAGAGGCTTCCTACATGTACTGGGGGCAAGAGCCAAGAACGAGGAACTGGCTGCCCCCAGTTCCTGCTGGGCTCTGCCTCGGGGCATCACTGGTGGCCACCCGGGTGCTCCCTCCCTCCCTGCCCTGGCCGGGCTGCCTGGCCACACTGCCTCTTCCACCAGGCAGCGGCCAAGCCCCGTGTGGTTTCTGGCAGGTTGGCCTCGACCAGCAGACGGTGCGGCTGGTGTGCACCAATCGCAGGAAGCAGTTTCTGCTGGACACAGCTGACGTGGCCTTGGCCGAGTGAGTGTCGGTCCTGCCCCCAGGACTGGAGAACCGTGGCATAGGGTGGAGGGAGGGAAGTGGGAGACACTGAAGCAAAGACAGATGTGTCCCCTGCAGAGCCCACAGTCTGGTCAGAGGCGGGACAGTGGACGGCCACTGACCCACTGACTCCCGTGGCCAGCCAAGGTGCTCAGGGCCTCATGGCCTGCTGAGGGCAAAGGCACGGCTCGAGCGTCTGACAGGAAGGAAGGCAGAGCCCCCCGGGACTTACAGGAAAACCACGCGGTGCAGCCGTGGCCCGGCACTGACTCCAGGGCCCCCATTCAAGCCCTGCCGGCAGCGCCTCCAGTCAGCACCCACCCCCAAGATCCAAGGCTGTGAGGGCAGCATCAGGCCTCCTCTGGTCACCAGTGGATGAGCACAGACCCAGCCACATCCCTGCCCACTGCCCCTGAGTCCTGCTTTGGTCAGGCCCTTCCCCCATGTTTCTGGGGCCCGCAGGCCAGGAGCTCTCAGGACCAAGCCTTGTCCATTGAGGCCTGTCCCCGACAGCAAGGCCCCCTCCCGTGCAGGTTCTTCTTGGCCTCTCTGAAGTCAGCCATGATCAAAGGCTGCCGGGAACCACCCTACCCCAGCATCCTGACCGATGCCACCATGGAGAAGCTGGCACTGGCCAAATTCGTGGCCCAGGAATCCAAGTGCGAGGTGAGTGGCTGGGGAGGAAGCTCAGTGTAGTCCATGAGGGGCCAGTGACAGCCAGCCTTGGTGCTTAAGTCAAGTGACACAGGCGATGTCTTTGGCATCTCTCTGTCACCTCCTCCCCACTCCCCATCCTGTCCTGCTCTCTTAGCGGGTACTCCTGAAACTGCGCCATGGGTGAGCTAAGTTCTGGCCCAGCTACCTGCCTGGTGCAAGCCTTGCCCACTCTGCTGTCCCCACTCCCAGGCGTCCACTGTGACTGTGCACTTCTATGGGCTCGTGCACTGGGAAGACCCCACAGATGAGTCCCTGGGCCCTGTCCCCTGCCGCTGCTCACCCCCTGAGGGTGCCATCACCAAAGAAGGCATGCTGCACTACAAGGCGGGCACCTCCTACCTGGGCAGGGAGCACTGGAAGACCTGCTTCGTGGTGCTCAGGTGGGACCCCTGAGCTCTGTGCCGTCGGCCCAGGCCAGGCGTGGGGCAGGCAAGTCCCCAGCAGGGACTGCTGCAGCAGGTCACTGGGGAGAGGCCTGAGGGAGGGTACCTCCCCTGTACAGGGCCCCAAGGCTGCAGGGCTTCTCATAAGGCCAGTCAGCCTGGGCCCAGAAGTGCCCGGTGCCTCAGCTGGAGACCAGGGCCAGCCACGGAGGGCCTGCCACTGCCTAGGTCCCCGAGGCAGGCTCTGCTGTCGCTCCTTCCTTCCTGGGAAGCAGGCCCAGCTTCCTTCGCCTTTGTGATCATGGCCAGTCTGGGGTCCCTGGGATCTGGAGCCTGCCAGCCCCTCCCCGGCCAGGCCTCACGGCTGCTGTGCGTTTCCCTGCAGCAACGGCATCCTCTACCAGTACCCCGACCGGACCGACGTCATCCCCCTGCTCTCTGTCAACATGGGGTGAGTGTCACTGCCTGAGGGGGTCATGGCTAAGCCCGGGACCCTCCCGTTTTCCCTGTTAGGAGATACCTGTCCCCAGCCCCACCCCCATCCAGCAGCTCCGACTGGCTCCCTGGGGCTGCTGGCTTGGATGCTCAGGGGAACCCGGAGGAGGCAGGGCAGAGACAGAGAGGGGCTGCCTGCTGGTAGGGTGCGGTCTGCAGGGGACGCCACGGCTGCAGGGGGACAGGGCAGCTCCGAGCCGGCAGAGCTGGGCTGACTGACCCTCTCTGCCCACCTGGCCACGGTCCTGGAGACGGAGGGTGGAGCTGCCAGCACCTGTGGGCCTCGGCAGAGCCAGAGCCGGGCAGCCCGTCCCTGTCCGCCGGGCAGCCCACCCGGGGCCCTGCTCCTGCCGCCCGCCTCCTCGCCCCCAGTTCACCCTCCTCCTCTGGCCCAGGGGGGAGCAGTGCGGTGGCTGCCGGAGATCCAACACCACGGATCGGCCCCACGCCTTCCAGGTCATTCTCGCCGACCGGCCCTGCCTGGAGCTGAGCGCTGACAGCGAGGCCGAGATGGCGGGCTGGATGCAGCACCTCTGCCAGGCCGTGTCCAAGGGGGTGAGCGTCTCCACCCCCAGCACCACCTTGCCCACCAGACCGCGCAGGACCCTAGGGGCCATCCCAGCACCCAACACCAGTCCTGGGCAGCATGGGAGGACACAGATGTGGGACCCCAGGGGACATCCCAGGAATGGACCCAGAGCTCAGGGTCCCCTGTGGACTGTACCACCCCCTCCCACTCTCCCCTCACCTACTCCTGAGGTGGGCAGAACCTGCTGGACCCCCGCAGGGAGAGCAGAGAACTGGCTGGGCCTCCAGGCTGGACCGCTCTGGACATGCAGCCCACCTCTCCACCTCTGCCAACGCCTCAGGTCATCCCCCAGGGAGTCGCCCCCAGTCCCTGCATCCCCTGCTGCCTGGTGATTGCCGAGGACCGCCTTTTCACCTGCCATGAGGATTGTCAAACCAGCTTCTTCCGCTCCCTGGGTATGGCCAGGCTGGCTGACATCAGTGCCGTCTCCACAGAGCCGGGCAAGGAGTACTGTGTCTTGGTGAGCAGCAGGAGCGGTGGTGCGGGCCCTGCTCGGGGGAGCCCACTGCTGACCCGGTCGCTGTCCCCAGGAATTCTCCCAGGACGGCCCGCAGCCCCCTGCCCCCTGGGTCATCTACCTGAGCTGCACTTCTGAACTGGACCGGCTCCTGTCTGCACTGAGCTCCGGGTGGAGAACCATCTACCAGGTACCCAGTGGCCCAAGAGCCCCAGCTGCTCCCAGGACCTGACCTCCCCTCCAGGATCCTGGGGACAGCAATGTGCCAGCAGCTCTGGGACAGACACTTAGGGCCAGAGGGGCAGAGCCCTGACTTCCAGTGAGTCTTGGGTAAAAGCTGATGTGGGTCCAGGCTGCGTTTCCTGACCCTGCTCCAGTCACAGCTCTACTCACTGATCACAGTGGCCTGGAGTTGTGACAGGTGGGGCACAGGATGGGCAGGACCCTCGTCCCACCCTGGAGCTCATACCAGAGTGGGAGGGACTCACTAACCTCCCAGGGACTTTCCCGCTGGCACTGCAGCCCAAACAGGCTGGCCTGAGGCAGAGACGGCTGGACAGAAGCTCCCCAGGCAGTGTTGCTGATTGCACAGGGCCACCTCCCTGGCCACCTGGGAAAGAAACCTTCCCAAGATGAGGTGGTCCGGGAGCACCCCGTCAGCTCAGGCCTTCCCCAGAGTGCAGTACGGAAGCGGTTCCCTGGGAGAGGTGTGGAGGGACTGGCGGGGGAGGCCTGATAGGCGTCCATGGCTGAGGCTGAGCCCAGGAGTCCTGTGGCCCCGGGGAGCACACAGCCTGCAGCCCTCAGTGGCCCTGTCTTGCCCCAACCCAGGTGGACCTCCCACGCAAGACCATCCAGGAAGCCTCCAACAAGCAGAAGTTTGAGGATGCCCTGAGCCTCATCCACAGCGCCTGGCAACGAAGTGATAGCCTCTGCCGCGGCAGAGCCTCCCGGGACCCCTGGTGCTGAGCCAGCTGGGTGGTGTCCCAGGAGGTCGGGGAGGGGAGGCAGGCTGACCCGAAAGCTCAGGTCAAGGTCACCACGCGAGTTCTTAGCCCACTCCTGCCCCAGGTGCAGAACCACCCAGCTTGGCGCAGGTCTCTCTGCTCCCGGGGATCCAGAATGTGCTCAGCACCCCTGGGCGTCCTGCCCAACGGGTGGTGGCTAGAGGCTGCTGGGGACAGAGGGTCTGAACCAGGCCGGCTCTGCAGATACATGCTGTCACCCCAGGTCAGGACCTCAGGATGGTGATGAGAGGGATGTCCATCTGCAGGGCAGTGGAAGGGCCAGGAGGCAGGAGTCCCCCAACCCCTGCTCTGGGTCAGGGGCCTGGGCAGAGGCTCAGGGCCCCTGGGGTCCTGAGTGCCCAGCCACCCTTGTTCATTTTTGAACACTCCTGGCTGTGCAGGGAAGCTGGAGCACCGGATGTTCTGCGCATGCTCCCTCTCACTAATCCACCCCACGCACAGCGCCCGCTCACAGAGCCCGGCCCAGGCCGCCAGGCGCCCTGCATGCCGTGGCCCTGACCACCTCCCCCCAACTCAGCAGAGCCCATAGGACCCAAGGATCAGGTGGCTCCTTTTGCCAGGAGCAAAGGGGAGGAGGAGAGGCTGGGAGAAGCACAGAGCCCACCACATACTGAATCTCCTGGTTGTTCCCTGCTTGGCAGGCGCCTGGGGCTTCCAAGGGCACCTTTGTCCAGAGTCCTGGGAAAGGGGTCAGGTGGTGTGGGTTTTGGTTTTTTTAAATAAAATAGACATGTTATATTGCCAAGACTTGTCACTGGGCCTTTTTGAGTGGGGTAGGTAGCGTCGTCTCCAAACCCTCCCATTCTGCGACCATGGCTCATCACCTGCGCGGAAGCCATCGGAAACCGTCAGCCGAGGCTGCCCCCTTGGTGCTCACCATCCGGAAGAGTGCCACCCAAGGAGTCTCGGCTTGAGCTTTTCCTCCCACTTCCTGCAACTGCCGCCAGGAGGAGGGGCTGGGGCTAGTGGGCAGGTCCCCTGGCCAAGTGACTACAACCACAGGTCACTTCTCAAACAATACCCTTATTTTTTAATCTCCATCCCACTCAGGGGCCCTGACATCTTGGGCTGGGCAGGGATGGAGCGATGGAGCAGAGGCAGTGGGGGCGGGGCCACCTTTTACCGAGTGAAGCACAATGCTAGGCTCTCCCACTTTCGTCTTCCAAAGGCTCCTCTGAAGGTTATCCATACAGTAGCCCCCACATCTGAAGTGCCGCCTCCCACAGTTCAGTTACCCAAGATCAACTGCAGATTGAAAATATTAAACAGGCTGGTGGAGTGGCCCACGTCCAATCCCAGCTACTCAGGAGGCCAAGGGAGGAGGATTGCAAGTTCAAGATCAGCCTCAGCAACTTAGCGAGACCCTGTTTCAGAAATAAAAATAGGACTGGGGATGCAGGTCAATGCTAGAGCACCCCTGGGTTCAATCCCCAGTACCAATAAGTAAGAAAATATTAGAGGGCTGGGATTGTGGCTCAGTGGTAGAACGCTTGCCTCGCATGTGGGAGGCACTGGGTTCAATTCTCAGCACCGCATATAAATAAATGAATAAAGGTCAATCAACAACTAAAAAAAATTTTTAAAAAAAATATTAGAGCCTGTAATCCCAGCACTTAGGGAGGCTGAGACAGGAGAATCGCAAGTTCAAAGCCAGCCTTAGCGACGACAGCGAGGCGCTAAGCAACTCAGTGAGACCCTGTCTCTACATAAAACACAAAATAGAACCGGGCGCGGTGGCTCAAGCCTGTAATCCCAGCACTTAGGGAGGCTGAAACAGGAGAATCGCGAGTTCAAAGCCAGCCTCAGCAATGGCGAGGCGCTAAGCAACTCAGTGAGACCTTGTCTCTACATAAAACACAAAATGGGACTGAGGATGTGGCTCAGTGGTTGAATGCCCCTGAGATCAATCCCCAGTACCAAAAAAAAAAAAAAAAACCCACAAAATAGGGCTGAGGATGTGGCTCAGTGGTCAAGTGTTCCTGCGTTCAATCTCCAGTACCAAAAAAAAAAAGAAAAGGCGGGAGCCGCCTGCACAGCTCAGCGCTAGGGCCCTGGTCAGGCATGCACGAGGCCCTGGTCCGTCCCCAGCACCACACACACATACACAAAGGCAAAACAGCTCTGCAGGGCTCCACAGCCCTCCTCTCTCTCCCTTTGCTCTGGCTGAAGTTGGGACCATAGGTTGCGGGAGCCAGATTGGAACACTGAGGCCTGGAAAGGGAAGTCACACAGATCATGCAATAGAGAGAGGACAGCTACTGAACGGCTCCCACACCCCATGCCAGGGGTCTTCCAGGACATCTGCCTCATGTCTGGGGCTCCGAGCTGGAGCAGGGCAGGGGCTAGAGGGAGGACAGGAAGACAACTGGGCAGGAAGAGGTGCCCTTGCTGGTTGGCAGCTTCACCCCGCCCCCACTCTCCTTCCAGTCCCAAGTGACCTTTCCTCCAGATCCCAGGGTCCAGCCCCGCCCCAGCCAGAGGAGGCTGGGATTGGTTGGAGCTAGAGGAGGCGTGTTCTGGGCTAGGACAGACCCTGGTCCGCTGAGCAGACAGAGCAGGTGGATTTCCAAGGTAGACGAAGGAGCCGCTGCGGACCTACCAGGAACTGTCCTCTAGACATGACCCCGCGCCCTCCCGGTCCCCAGCCCTGTGGCCCAGCAGGGGTGCAGACAGCCTAAACACCGCCCACCCTATGGCGCACGCCTCGCCCCTGACTCAGGCACAGCCAGCTGGCCGGGAGGCCGTGGAGACGGTGCCCCCGGCTGTGGACCTGGTGCTGGGCGCCTCGGCCTGCTGCCTGGCCTGCGTGTTCACCAACCCCCTGGAGGTGGTGAAGACGCGGCTGCAGCTGCAGGGGGAGCTGCAAGCCCCGGGCACCTACCCACGGCCCTACAGGGGCCTCATGGCCTCCGTGGCCGCGGTGGCCCGTGCAGATGGGCTGTGGGGCTTGCAGAAGGGGCTGGCCGCCGGCCTCCTCTACCAGGGCCTCATGAATGGCGTCCGCTTCTACTGCTACAGCCTGGCGGGCCAGGCTGGCCTCACCCAGCAGCCAGGTGGCACTGTGGTCGCGGGCGCTGTGGCCGGGGCGCTGGGAGCCTTCGTGGGGAGCCCTGCTTACCTGGTGAGTGCCTGGTCTCCACCCTGGGACTTGATCCCACAAGGACTTTGCAGCCACCAGGGCTTCCTGGCACCATTGGGGTGGGGCGAGCTGGGTGGGGCTGCTGCCTGGGAATATCCAGCCCAGGCCTGGAGTCTGCTCCTCGCCCTGACCCTGACTCCCCTAGGGCCCTGCACTGCTGCTCCTGAACCAAGGAAAGGGTCAGCTAGTGCAATAGATGTACTAGTTCAAACCCTGGCTCGGTCACATTTCCTCGCCATGGCCTGGTGTAAGTCAAGAATAAAGGCCACCACTGAGCCGGGCGCGGTGGCTCCCAGCACTTTGGGAGGCTGAGACAGGAGAATCGCGAGTTCAAAGCCAGCCTCAGCAATGGCGAGGTGCTAAGCAACTCAGTGAGACCCTGTCTCTACATAAAACACAAAATAGGGCTGGGGATGTGGCTCAGTGGTCCAGTGCCCCTGAGTTCAATCCCCAGTACCAAAAAAAAAAAAAAGCCACCTCTGAGCCAGGCCTCTGCACCCTGGTCTGGGCACTGTGTGGTCACCACCTCACCTAGTCCTCAAGAAGTGACAAACTGGGTCCCAGAGAAGGTCAAGTGACTTGCCCTGAGTCCCACCAAGATGCAGACACAGGCCGACTGGATTCTCGCCCTGAAACCCAGGCCATACAGGCCAGGGTGTGGGGACCAAGGACCTCTGGGTTTTGGGGACACCATTGCAGGGTCCCTCCACACGGCTCTGCCCTGGCCTCCCTGCTCCCGTAGGTCAAGACACAGCTACAGGCCCAGACGGTGGCTGCGATGGCCGTGGGGCACCAGCACCAGCACCAGGTGAGCCTCTGGGCCCCAGAGTCCCTGGGCTGTCCTGCTCCAGGCTGGGTGGAGCTGACCAATGACCCTGCACCCTCTTCCCGCAGAGCGTCCTGGGTGCCTTGGAGACCATCTGGCGGCAGCAAGGCCTGCTGGGGCTGTGGCGGGGTGTCGGGGGGGCTGTGCCCCGAGTCATGGTAGGCTCGGCTGCCCAGCTGGCCACCTTTGCCTCCGCCAAGGCCTGGGTACAGGAGCAGCAGGTGAGGGCTGGGGACACCTGTGCCCAGCAGCATAGACAGGAGTTGGGGGGAGGGCACCTGCCTCCTTCCACACAGGGAAGCCCAAGGTGGTGGCAGGTGAGGCCCCTTGAGAAAGCTGAGAGGGTTGTGACCCTGATCTTGGGCCCAGCAGGAGCTGAGGAGGCTGTGCAGGATCTTGGGTGGTGGGCGGTATGGCTGAAGGGGCTCCTCCCTAACCCAGCCCCACCAGCCTTGTGTGCTGGGGGTCACCACATGGGTGGATGAGGGCAGCTGCTGGGGTCAGATGTGTGTGCTGTCCCCGCAGTGGCTCCCCGAGGACAGCTGGCTGGTGGCCCTGGCTGGGGGCATGATCAGCAGCATAGCGGTGGTTGCTGTCATGACCCCTTTTGACGTGGTCAGCACACGACTGTACAATCAGCCTGTGGATGGAGCTGGAAGGGTGAGCAGGGACGGGGTTGGGGAGGATATGGGGAGCTGGGAGCCACCCCCCAACGCACACACGCACATGCGCACGCACACACGTGCAGCCAGAGCCTGGGGACCCAGGTGGCACATACGTTGCCCAGGCTGGTTTGATGAGCAGCTGTCCTGGGCATTGCCGAGCATTGTGACATCCAGCTATTATTCTTTTTCCTGATGAGGAAATCAAGGCTCGGAGAGGTCAAATGATTTGCCTGAGGTCACTCACCTGCTAAGTGGGGGACTTGAGATTGGAATCGTGGCCTTCCCACGGCACTGCCAGTCTCACAGATGTGCCCAAAACAAGGGTGCCCGTGTGCCACTAGACAAGCTCAGAGCCCTGGCAGCGGGCTGTGTCTGCCTGAGGGAAGCGGCCCCTTTCCTAGTATCACCCTTTTGCAATCTGCCCTGCTGGGGACAAGCGCATTTCTGAAGTACCAGCAGATGCCCGTGACACACAGACATGCCTGTTGCGGCCGCTGGGGCCTCACAGCCTTCACAGACACCCGCCCATGTCCATCCACAGGGCCAGCTGTATGGGGGCCTTGCGGATTGCCTGGTGAAGATCTGTCGACAGGAGGGCCCCTTGGCACTCTACAAGGGTCTGGGCCCTGCCTATCTGCGCCTGGGTCCCCACACCATCCTCAGCATGCTCTTCTGGGATGAGCTCCGGAAACTGGCCAGGCGGGGGGCCCAACACCAGGGCACCTAGGCCTCGTCCCTCACCCACATCCTGACACAGTTTGGCACTTGGCCAGAAGTAATGGCCTGCCTCCCTGGCCATTACAAAGCAGACCACAGGCCCGGGCCCCGCCACAGGTGGAGGCAGCGTGTGGACAACTGTGGCCAGCCCAGCCACCCAGAGCATCTACTCAGAATGGCCCCGTCCTCCTCCCTGAGTCCTGGCCAGCTGCATCCCAGGCCCTGCTCTTTGTGAACGATGCAGCACCGAGCCTCAGCTCCCTGAGTCCCCAACAGCGTCCTGAGTCCAGCAAGATCCCCCCTCACTGCTGCGGCTGCGACTGGTGTGCTGGACTGTCGGGCTCCATGTGTGGAGATGCGGGGCACCGCGTCTTCACTACAGCTGCCCTGATGGGGACACGGACTCGGGGGCTTGAACTCAGAAATTTGTTTTCTCACAGTCTGGAGGCCTGAAGTCTGAGTCACAGTGTCACAGGGTTGGTCCCCTTCTCTCTCTTCCTTTCCACGCTGGGCTGGAGCCCAGGGCCGTGTTCTCCTGACACCGTTCCCCTTGGCTTACAGCTGACCACCTTCTCCCTGGGTCCCACATGGTGGTCCCTCTGTGTGTCTGTGTCCCATCTCCTCTTACAAGGACACAGGTCACGTTGGACTCGGGTCCACTCCAGCGACCTCATCTTTACTAAGGGGTGATTACCCCTATCTCCATATGCAGGCATGTCCCGAAGTCCTGGGGGTGGACTTCAGAGATGCATGGGGGTGAGGGACAGGGACACGATTCAGCCCAGACCTCACCTGAGGGCTTTTACTGGGGCCCTGAATCTGCACGTGTTCTGATGATTCCGAAAGGAAGTTTGGGGAGCCCGTGTTTCAGACCAGGAGGCTGAGGCCCAGGAAAGGGGTGCTTGCCCAGGTGAGTGGGGGCATAGTCAGGGGCAGGGCCAGCAACAGGCCCTGGCCCCTTCCTCCAGCTGCAACCACAGGCCTCGCACCACAGCCCTGCTTGTGAGGCCTGCACTGTCCTTGGCACTGCCAAGGGGACACCAGCTCCCTGGCGGGCAGGACTGGCCCTGTTCGCGCAGACTTCCATGCCTCCCCTGCCTCCCCTACCGCACCCTGCATGTGAAGAGCGGGCTCTGGAGACAGCCCCACCGCACACTCCAAACCAATAAAGTTTTCTACTTTGTTTACCTCAAGGACTCCCTGCAGCGCAGCCTCAGCAGCCCCACACCTGCGTCCCCACCCGCCGGGCTATCAGCTCCCATCTGGGAAGGGAGCCCAGGAAAGGTTTTCCCAGTCCAGCCTCCCCCTGCCTGGCCAGGCGAGGCTGCCACCTAGTGGACATAGGGGGAACATCAGGGTGGGCAGCCTGGTCCCAGGCCGGATCCCCAGCTCAGGCAGCCAGAGATTGTAAGGCCACCCACTAAAAGGGCAGGGCCAGAGCTGAGGCTTCTGGAAGGTGGCCTGCCAGCCCTCATGGAAGAGCCACAGAGCCCAGCCTGGCGCGGGGGTTGGCCTCAGACCTCAGGCTGTGGGGGAGAGTCCTAGACCTCAGGCCGGGGCGGAGGAGCCCCTACTTCGATCCCCCAGGATGAGAGGATGCAGCCACACCTGAGGCTGGGGTGGCAGAACACAGAGGCAAGACCAGGCAGGGCAGGTGAGAAAAGCACTGTGTGGCTCAAGCTGTCTGGGCTAGTAAGACAAGTGGACACCAGACTTCATCAGGGACAGAGGCTAGAGACCAGCCCAGGGACACCCCGTCTCCACCCCAGGCTGCTGTGGCTCCCTCGACCCCTTGCCCCAGGAACTGGGCCTTGCCCTCCTGCAAGCAGCCTGGAGGGTTAACGCCCAGCTCTCCTCCCTCCCTGGGCCTTTGACCCTCCCAGCTCCTCCCCTGCCTTCCTGACACCTTTGGCCTGTGGTATCATTGTTGGGTCTGTCCCTGCGCAGCCGTGGCTGGAGGCTGGGGCTGGGCCTGGCTGCCATGTTCTCCCTGTCAGCCCTCCACTCCTGGCTCCCCAGCCTCCCCTCCCTGGAGTGGGGCTCCAGCCTCCTGGACAGCCTCCTGCAAGGTGAGCTCTTCCTCCAAGCCGCCTGGGCCCGCCCTCCCCTCAGCCTCCTTCCGGCTGCCACCACGTGGGCCTCCATACCTACCCACCCACCTGCCACCTCTCTCACCCTCCCTTGCAGGCCTCGTGGGGGCCTTCGGAGTCTCCGTTCTGAACAGCCTCCTGAAAGTTTACTTTTTTGTGGGCTGTGCCAAGTGAGTGTCTGCACCCCATGTCCCTGGAGTTACTTGCCAGGCTCTGGCTTCTCTGGACAGGGCTGGGGAGGCCTACCCCTCCTCCCTGGGGCCTCAGGGACCCTCCCTGAGGCCTGGGTGGGTGGTCTCTCCCCTCTGCCCACGTCCACTCTATCTCCACAGTGACCCTAAGCGGCAGCCCGAAAAGGAGCGGCTGCGGGCCCAGTGGGCCTGGCTGGAGACCCTGCACCTGGCGGGGCTGGCCCTGTTCCTGACGGTGGTGGGGGCCCGGGTGGCTGCCCTGGTGGTGCTGGAGTTCTCCCTCCGGGCTGTGTCCACACTGCTGTCTTTGGGCAAGGTGAGGCTGGGGACAGGAACAGGGGGACCCGGGTAGGCCTCTGTTTTTACCCCTAGAACAGGGGAAGCTGGGCCCAGCTGGGGTCCCTTCTCCCTAAGATTGAGAAAAGAGGCTGCAGTTGGTTCCCTCGGGTTTTGACTTCCCAGGTCACATCTCCACTCACAGCAAATAGAACCCCAGTCCCAAGAAAATCATGATAGTCCCATGCCCCGAGTTTCCCACATGCCAGGCCCCGTGCTAAATACTTTGAGGCTTCATCTCATTTGACGCTCGCAGCCGTGGGCACAAGGGCTTGCCGTGACCCCCATCAGCTTGTCCACAACCAGCGGTAGATTTGAAACCTTGGGGCTCTGGCCTCCTACAGAGTGGAGCCTTTGCGACCTAATGGCCACCCTCCACCTGTCTGCCCACAACAGGGCTCCCGGAGCTCGGAGCGACTGCAGCTGTACCTGCTGAGCCAGTACTCGCTGGGCTGTGGGCTGGCCTGTGGCCTGAGCTTCCTTCAGGAGGGTGCCCCGCACAGCACCCTCAACCTGCTGCTGAGCCTCGGGCTGGCCATGCTGCTCAGCTCGGGTGCCCGGCGCCTCCACCGCCACGTCAGCCGCCTGTACGAGCTGCACAGTGGCCAGCATTACTGTGGGGTCTGCCTGGGCCTGCTGGCCGGGGCTCATGGCCTTCCCCAGCTGCTGGGTCGGGCCCTGGCTGTGGCCTTTGCTGTGGGTGACCTGGCAGCCGTGGCCCTCATCAACCAGGACTTCCTGAGCACCTCGGAGGCCGTGCGCTTCTGGACTCCGCTCACCATCTGCTACATGCTGCTGGTCATCTACATGCAAGGTGAGGGCCGCAGCGGCCTGCGTTCATCTGATTGGCAGTCACAGCCCGCCGTCTGGCCCAGGCTCTGCCCAGCCCTGTCATCCCAGGGCACTGAGCCCAGGGGCAGAAGCCACACGGTGAGGTCACTCAGCAGATTCAGCATGCCCTGGGAGCCCCAAGGAGCTCGTGCCTGGATTGGTCTCCAAAGCTAGGCAGGGCCCTCTAGAGGTGAGGTTGAGGGGATCACGGACAGAGAATCACATGTGCCAAAGCCCAGACAGAGAGGGCACAGCACCCTCAAACCATTGACAGAAGTCCAGTGCAGCTGTCACACAGAGGCCACTGGGAAGCAGCGAGGCTGCAAGCTTTCTTTTTTTTTTTTTTTGAGACCAGATTTTCCTAAAAGTTGCTGAGGCTGCCCTCAAACTTGGCATCCTCTTGCCCCAGCCTCCCAAATTGCTGGGATTTCAGGCGTGTGCCACCGCGCCCAGCCTGCTCAGGTTCTTAAGGGCCTAATTGAAAGCCCTGGCCAGTGAGGTCGGGTGGTCTGCTGAGAGACCGCCGCAGGGTTCCCAGCAGGGCAGTGCTCTGGTCTGATCTAGTCTCTAGGGAAGAGCCCTGGCTTGGGAATAGTGATGGGTGGGGACAGCAGGGGAAGGAGGTGTCTGAGCAGAGAGAACTGCAAGTGAAAACACCCTGAGGTGGGAGTCAGCCTGGCCCGCTCCCTGAAGGAAAGGAAGCCAGGCTGGGCGGGGCAGCCAGCAAGAGCAAGTCAGAGACGTGAGGTCGGGAGGGGCTCAGGCCCAATCAGGCAGGACCTGGAAGGCGAGGCCTGGGCTTGGATTTTATTCCAAATGCAGAAAAAAGTCCTGAGAAGGTTGTGAATAGAGCAATGATTTCATCTCCTTGACGTGTTTAGAGGGTCACTTTAGCTGGTCAGTAGACACTGGATCATAGGGTCAAGGATAGAAGCCAAAGAAAGGGCTTGGCTGTGGCTAAGCGGTAGAGGCTTGCCCAGCTCGCGGGAGACCCTGAGTTCCATCCTCAGCACTGAAAAAAAAAGAACAGGAGGGGCTGGCTCGGGGGCCACCTCTGGCAAGCAGCAGGGTGGGCCGTGGGAGTGGGGGACGCGCTTGGTGGACTGGACTTGCCGATGGGTCAGACGTGGGTGTGTGGGAAACAGAAGTCAGGTCGACCCCGTAATGACCAGCGGGAGAGCAGCGGGGTGAATGGAGAGTCCCCGCGTGCCCGGCACCCTGTGGATGCCCAGGGGAGGAGTGGACGGAGGGGGCAGCAGGAGAGGCGAGAGCTCGCCTAGGGAGGGTGTCGGGGAGCTGAGAGGCCCATGCTGGCTGCAGCTGGACGTCCGAGTGGGGCCTGGGTGTGGCGGGCAGGCGGTGACAGGTGTGCCGGTCCTGCAGAGGAGCAGCGGCAGCAGCGCTCCGGCGCGCAGAGCCAGGTGCAGACGGTGCTGGTGCGCATGGCCGGCCTCTTCGTGCTGCTGCTGACCGTCGGCCGCTGGCTGGACCTCCTGGGCGTCCTTGTCTCCCTGCTGGGCGAGCTCTGGTGCCTGGCGAGTGTCCGCACCCTGCTTGACCTGTGCCAGATCCAGGTGGGCACCACGCGCCACGTGTCCCCCAGGCCGCAATGCCCTGCCCCAAACAGTCCCGGGAGCCTCCAGAGGCCCGAGTTTAAAGAGAACCAGGGTGACCTCTCGGTGGAGGGCAGAGGGAGCTGAAGTCTCTCCCGCACCGTCTGCGCCAGCCTGAGTTGTCCCCTAAGTCACTAGGAGTGCCCACAGCCCGCTGCAGCCCGCACCCCAGGGGCCCCAGGGGACGAGGGTCTGGGGAAGTGGGTGGTGTCCTGGATCCTCTCCCCCTGCCCTCCCTCAGGGCTCTCCTTCCCAGAGGCCTGCGGGGCCAACTCCAAGCCAGCCCTTGCCCTCCGCCCCGCCTGGCCCCAGAAGACAGCCCCCTCCCGACCTGCCTAGGGAGGACTTTGGAGTCCG
This sequence comes from Xerus rutilus, assembly GCA_028644305.1. Classification (NCBI taxonomy): domain Eukaryota; kingdom Metazoa; phylum Chordata; class Mammalia; order Rodentia; family Sciuridae; genus Xerus; species Xerus rutilus. The sequence continues at coordinate 9,516,260 of CM053400.1, forward strand.
TCTCAGGCCCGCACAGGCTGACCAGCAAGGCCCTGACTTTGGGACATTGCCTGGAGACAGAGCCACAGGGATAGCCCTCACCTGGGCCTTGCTCCCACCCCCCAGAGGAAGGGGAGGGTTGGGGATGGGGGCTCCGGAGGCCCCCAGTTAATCCTCAAATGAGCAGTGCTTACAGCCCCCTCAGGCCTGACTTCTTGGGCAAGGTTGGGCGGATAGGGGTCAGTTTCATCCTCATTCTGGTTCCTCCTTTACCAGCCCTCCATGAACAATAAAGATGATTTTCTTAAACTGCTTGGAATCACAAAGACACAGAGAGGGAAAGAGGTTTTCAGAAGCCGCACAGCAATTCTGTTGGCATCCTGGGGTATGTTCCTCAGGGCTGGCTCATGCTAGGTATGTTCCTGGGGAACCGGCTCCTTGCAGGCAGAGGAAAGGAGCTCAGGGGAGGGGCAGAGGGTGTAGTGTTGAGGTGGCTGAGGAGGTAGGAGGTTAGGCATGCCGTCTGGTCCTGCCCTGCAGTCTTAGGTGGACAGTGTCCCATCCCACACCGAGAACCAGCCAGAGAGGCATGGAACTGCTAAGGCCTCTCGTACTCCTGGGTCTCAACCCCTGACGCTGACTTGTCTAAGACCCTGAGGCTCCTTCCCGTGTCAGCCCTGTTCAGGGCCAAGATCAGGGAGACCAAAGCTCTGGGCGACGGCTCTTCTGTCTACCTTCGGAGCCTGTTGGAAGAATTACTGCTGTATTGGTGCTGACCACGTGCTGAGGACTTTCATGGTCCCATTTCATTTTGACATCAAGCCCAAGAGGCCATAACTGTTACCTCTTTTTACAGATTTAGAAACGAAGGCTCAGAGAGGTTAGGTAAGGTGCTTGAGGGCACACAGGTAGTAAGCTTCAGGATTTGAATGCAGGCAGTCTAACCCCCAGGGCTCAAGTACTTTGTGTGTTCCTTGCTCCCTCTTTTGGTTGAAGATTTGGAGTCAAAGAAAAGAGCAGGGCCCGCAGGCTCTGGAATGTGGTTCTGGCTACATTTTGTCTAGGGTAGCCCGAGGCCCCTGGACAGGCAGAACGTCCAGCCCACAGGGCGGTTGGGTATTGTGAGGGTCAAGCATTCCAACTTAGTGCCCTCTCCTGGGGAGGTCCCTCAGGGCAGAGAGACCCCACTGCCACGGCCTCTATGGGTGGAGAGTCAAGGTCTGGATGTGGCAGGGAGGAGCTGAGGCCTGAGGACTCCAGTGACGGGCAACTTCCTCTGCAAAAACTACCACGGCCACCTGTAGCCTGCTGCCTGGGAGCCTGCAGGGGTGGCCTTGGATTCTCCATTCCCTACCTCATAGCAGTGTTGGGATTCAGGACAGGCTGCATCCAGGCCTGGGCAGGGTGGTTTCAGCCTGGTCCCCCATGAATGGTCACCCATAGGACAGCTCCGCACAAACTCCCCCCAGGACAGGGTGTGGCTGGGAGGTGGGGAAGTGCCTGTGGAAGCCCCTCCCCAGCACAGAATCCAGAACCCCCTTCCCTCTGGGCAGGAAACCAGGCCAGTCTAGGAGGAAATGGCTCAAGTGGGTGGGTGCAGGGCCAGTCCCCGATGGGACTCTGGGTTCCAACCACGGCTGGGTGTTTTTGCTGGAAGGTGCCCCAGTCTCTTAGGCCTTGGCACAGCCTGGGACCCATTGAGGACAGGGTTGGGGCGAGGTGGGGGGGGGGCCTGGACCCAGAAGTCTTTTCCCTTTTATGGGCACAGAGACTGTTTTCCAAACAAAGTGATCTAATTTTTATACCCTGGTCAGACACAGATCATTTTCACAAAATAATTTGATAAGAAAAGAATTCTATTCCAGCCGACATGTCCCAATTTTTAAGTGAGGCATTTAGCAAATCTCCACACCAAATGAAGTAAAATTGGCCTTAGGTCCCAGGGGCATGGGGCTATCTGAACTGCGAGGTCTGGGTGAAGCCCGAGGCTCAGACTGGTTCTTCCACAGGGGTCCCTGGGCTCCGAGCAACCAGAACAGAAGTCTGGAATAGGGTGACATCCTTCTGAAGAGACAGGGCTGGGGTTCAGTGGTAGAGCACCTGCCTACCATGTCCCAGGCCTGGGGTCGCTCCTCAGAATGGCAAAAATAAAGAAGAGGTCCAAGACCAGGGTCCCCAGTCCCTGCTTAGCGCTGGCCTCCCCCTCCTGAGACGCCTCTCGGGCTCTTCTGAGCATGGCACTGCCCCGGGATGTCCTGCATTCCTACACCCACCCCTTCCTTCAGTGACTGCTGAGCAGCTGCGTGGAGCTGGGCACCGTGCCAGAGGCCAGAATACTGAGTTGAGTGTGGTGCACAGCCCTGGCCTCATGGAGGTCCCCCTGCCAGGACAAGGTGATAGCAAGTGCTAACTAGAACTGCCAGAGAGACACCAAGCTGGGTAAGGGATTAGGGTGTGTGGGAGGGGCCAACGGTAGGAAGCTGTCTCTGTTATATATGCTGCATAACAAACAGTCCCCAGAAATTGAGCAGCTTAAAACAATGGACATTTATTGTCTTGCTTTTTCTTTGGCTCAGGAATCTGGGTACAGCTCCACTGAGCTGTTTGGCTCAGAGTTTCTCACTGGCTGCACGCAGGGGTCAGCTGAGGCGGCCATGCCATTGTAAGGCTGGGGACTTCCCTCAACTCCTTGCCCCAGAACGTGGCAGCTGGATTCCCTCAGAGGGAGGGAAGGATAATCCGATATTGACAATGGCATCCCAGTGTCTTTCCATATCAAGTCTAGTCTCCATTCTCTAGGGAAGAGAAGATTGATCATGTGGTGAATCCCAGGATGTGGGGTCCTTGGGACAGTTCAGAAGCTGCCTGTCTCAGTGGGCCTCTTTGAGGTAGGGAGGATATTTGTGAGAGTGTAGGAGCAAGCCAGGCAAGAAACTGAGGGAAGAATGTTGAGGGCTGAGGGACCAGCACGAGCAAAGGCCCTGAGGCAGGAGCAGCCCTGGAGCATTGTAGAAGCCTCAGGAGACAGAGTCGCAGGATGGCAGGGCCATACCACTCATGGGCATAGCCAGTGTCAGGATTTGATTCTCCACAATGGGAGCCAGGGGAGGGTTTTGTACATGGAAGTGACAAAATCTGATATATACTTCCAAAGGATTCCTCCCAGTGTGGCTCTTAGAATAGACAGTTTAGAAACAGGACAGCCAGCTTAGAAGCATCTGGAATCACCCAGGTGAGATGATAGGTTCGCAGGCCAAGAGGGTGGGCTGAAGCCCAGAGGGGTCTTAGGACTCCAGAGTGGTCTGAGGGACAGAGGAAGGATTGGCGTGGCTGTCACAGAGGTGGACAAATCCATTTTAAGGGCCCCTTTAGGAGAAAGAATATGAGATTCTTCTGAAAAGGGATATTTATTTGGAATGAGAAAGGAAAACAATTAATTATTGGAGACTCAGAGATCTGAGTTCATCCTTCTGACATCTCTTGGGGGAGTTTGCCAGTAACGGTTTTTTTTTTTTTTTTTTTGGTACTGGGGATTGAACTCAGGGGCACTCGACCACTGAGCCACATCCCCAGCCCTATTTTGTGTTTTATGTAGAGACAGGGTCTCACTGAGTTGCTTAGCGCCTCGCCATTGCTGAGGCTCGCTTTGAACTCGCGATTCTCCTGTCTCAGCCTCCCTAAGTGCTGGGATTACAGGCTTGAGCCACCGTGCCCGGCTGCCAGTAACGTTTTAAAGGAAATACTTCCTGAAAGTAACCTGGCCTCCCTCCCTGCCTACAACACTCCATAGCTCCCAGCAACCCCTAGTCCTCACAGGTGCAAGGACAGCCTGAGCATGGGTTTCAAGCCTATCAGTAAGGTCACCCTGGGGTAAGAGAGAAGTGGGAGGGCAATGGGCAGCACCAGGGCCCAGCCCACTGTGCTTTTGGAAGGAGGGGTCTCAGGAATTGGGGATGGGGGTGGATATTACCAAAAGTGGAGGTTCCCAGTGGGATGGGGCTCCAGGAGGGGGCTGGTATTGGTGAGGGGACAGGGTCTCTGCCTAGGCAAACAACTGAGATGGGGGAGCTCTAAGACCCTCCCATGTGGGTGACACCAGAATTCTTTGCTCTCTGTCAGCAGAGGGACTCTGGCCACAGGCCAAAGTCAGGGAGGGCCTCCCCGTCTTGAGACTCAGGGCCCCTCCTGGCCCCCCAACACTGCCACCCCTCCTCTGGAACCTGTACTGACTAAATTGAGGCCGTGGGAACCACAGCCTTCCCAGAGCTGGCTCAGCCCCCAGCCTGGAGGGGATTAAGGCCCAGACACTGTTGTCACAGCCAGGTCTGGGGAAGCTGGGTGAGGCAGGTGGACATAGCCCTGGGGCCTGGGAGTGGGGACTCCTGTGGCTGTAACCATTGCCGGGTCAGATCCCTCTGGGCTTTTGAACATTCCCCTACAAACTTGGCCCATTAGGTAAAGAAAGGGGCCTGGGCTTGAATGAAGCTCACTCACTTGCCAACGTGAACTTGAGCAAGTTACTCTGCACCTCGGTCCTCCCCCTTTGTTGAGAGTTTTGGGGAAGATGATGCAGGTAACATACTAAGCCTGGAGCCTGACCATGGCCTCTGGAGCCCCCCACAGTGGACACAACTCAATCTCAGCCACACCCTTCTGATGTCAATGGCCACGGAGCACTTTGGGTGAGGAGGCGCTGACCCAGGCAGGAGGCAGAGGTGGGGACTCTTGTCAGAGGGGGAAGGGAAGGAAAAGACCAGACCTCCCATCTCCTGCCTCCACCAGGCTTCTCCCCTGGGGACAGCTAAGTCCCCCTGGCATGGGGCAACTCTCCATCAGGGAATTGCTTTTTTTCTTTTTCTTTTTTTGCAGTGGCAGTTGAACCCAGGGACATTTAACCACTGAGCCACATCCCCAGCCCCCACCCCTTCTTAAAAATATCACATTATTTTATTTTTACGCGGTGATGGGGATTGAACTCAAGGCCTCATGCATGCCAGGCAGGTGCTTTACCACTGAGCTATCTCCCCAGCCCCGCAGCCATTTTTATTTTTTTATCTTGAGATAGGGTCTTACTAAGTTGCTGAGGCTGGTCTTTTTTTTTTTTTTTAATATTTGTTTTAGTTGTAGATGGACATATCTTTATTTTTATGTGGTGCTAAGGATTGAACCCAGTGTCTCACGCATGCGAGGCAAGCGCTCTACCACTGAGCCACAATCCCAGCCCTGAGGCTGGTCTTGAACGTGCCATCCTCCTGCCTCAGTCTCCCAAGTGCTAGGCTCCAGGCATGGCCCCGCTCCCACTCCATCAAGGTCTTGCTAGCCTGGTAGAGCGTTTTTCTTGTGGTATGTCCCAACCTTCTCTGCAGCTTCACGAGGAGCTGATTGCTAGTCTGTCTTCCCCGAAAAAGCCCAAGGTTGAGGTTAAGCGGGATTAAGTGACTTGCTCAAGGTCATAGATGGGGGAGATGAAGCTCTAAACCTTAGTCCTTGTGTCCAGACGGACAAAAAGAAAAGAAAAACAAACAAACAAACAAACCCTCAAGCGGAGCCTGGTGGCGCACGCCTGTAATCCCAGCAGCTCCGGAGGCTGAGACAGGAGAATCACAAGTTCAAAGCCAGCCTCAACAAGACCTAGTTTGTGTTTTATGTAGAGACAGGGTCTCACTGAGTTTCTTGGCGCTTCGCCATTGCTGAGGCTGGCTTTGAACTTGTGATCCTCCTGCCTCAGCCTTAGAGCTGCTGGGATTACAGGCGTGCACCACCACATCCTTTCTCTCTCTCTTTCTTTTTTTTTTGTACCAGGGATTGAACTCAGGGGCACTCCACCACTGAGCCACGTCCCCAGCCCTATTTTGTGTGTTCTGTAGAGACAGGATCTCACCGAGTTGCTTAGCGCCTCGCCATTGCTGAGGCTGGCTTTGAACTCGCGATTCTCCTGTCTCAGCCTCCCTAAGTGCTGGGATTACAGGCTTGCGCCACCGCGCCCGGCTCTATTGCCTTTTTTTTTTTTTAATATTTTTTTTTAGTTGTAGATGGACACAATATCTTTATTTATTTTTTTGTGGTGCTGAGGATCGAACCCAGTGCCTCACGCTTGTGAGGCAAGCGCTCTACCACTGAGCCACGATCCCAGCCCTTCTATTGCCTTTTTTTGATATTCCTTCCTCCCTGCTTCCCTCCCTTCTTTTCTTCCTTCATCTCTCTCCCTCTTGTTTCCACCTGATTATTCTCAGGGTTAGCATACCTGTTGTTCACTAAAAGCAAATCAAAGAAGCCCGGGGCCTGCTGTGGCTGTGGCTCACGTCCACCGCTTGGTGCTAACCACTACCTGATAACAGGGCTATAAGGTAGGAGCGTGGTCCAGGTTCCAGTGGGCTCACTCAGAACCCATGCCCTCCACACGCTGCCCACACTCCTTCCCGCGGGTTCGCATATACAGCCACTTAGGGCCCTACTCACTCACCCAGGAGGGCTGAGCCCCTGAGCCAAGCACTGTGCTGGAGGCCGGGGACACAAAGAACAATAGAACACAACCCTGTTTCCAACCCAGCAGCCTTGGGATGTAGCCACGGGATGCACAGAGCTCTCAAGCCCACTGGAATCCTCAGTTGAGTCCCTAAAGTGGTGATGTGCCGGGCGCAGTGACATGTCTGTAATGCCAGCGGCTTGGGAGGCTGAGGCAGGAAGATCGCGAGTTCAAAGCCAGCCTCAGCAACAGCGAGGCACTAAGCAACTCAGTGAGACCTTGTCTCTACATAAAGCACAAACTAGGGGGGCTGGAGTTGTGGCTCAGTGGTAGAGCACTTGCCTAGCATGTGTGAAGCATTGAGTTTGATTCTCAGCACCGCATGTAAATAAATAAAATAAAGGGCCATCAGCAACCAAAAAAATATTTAAAAAAAAAACACATACAAACTAGGGCTGGGGATGTGGCTCAGTAATTGAGTGCCCCTGAGTTCAATCTCCAGTACTCCTCCCCCCCCCCCAAAAAAAAGAAAACCCAGACTGGTGACGTTAGTGCAAAGTTTGAGCCTAGCTCAGTGGCACACACACAAAATCCCAGAGACTAGGAGGCTGAGGCAGGAGGATTGAAAGTTCGAAGCCAGCCTCAACAGCTTAGTGAGGCCTTGTCTCAAAATAAATAAAAAGGCCTGAGGATGGAGCTCGGTGGTCCAGCTCCAGTCCTGGAAAAAAAAGAATCCTCACAAGGAAGCCACAAGGCACTGCTGGCCCTGGGCTGCCAAAGAAAGGAAACAGCGAAAAACGACTTGCCTGCAAATGGCAGAGCTGGAGTTACTCACATACCGATGTGTGCTCCTGGCCACCCTGTGGGATCGCCCGCTGCCTGGCCCTGTTGCAGCCCTGCGCAGCCCCAGCATAGGGCCCTGCACACAGGGGTGCTCAGGACATAAGCACTCAGGACTGCCCTGAGGCCACGCAGGCAGGATGGAGGGCAGAGGGGTGCTGGGAGGCCAGGGGCGAGGTTTCCGGAGGCTGTTTACCCACCCTGCTATACACTTCCCATCTCTGCACTTCTGGCAACAGGCTGGGGCGGGGGCTGTCTCTGAGGGTGCTGAGTGGCGGCTTCCCTCCAGGGTCTCCAGCCCTGCGTGGGGGTGTGAGCAAGTGCTCCAGACACCAGGCTAGAGTGATACAGGAATTGTCACCACTATCATTTGTGTGGCACCAACTCTGGGCCTGACCCGGGATGTGTCCCTTGGTTCCTGTGTCTCCACATTTCTGTAAAAGCCTGCAAAGGCCACGTGCAGCCCAGCTTCCCAGGTCACAGGTAGGAAAGGGACTCACGAAAGAAGGAAAGAACTCATCCAAGGTCAGAGCTGTTCTGCCCAAGTCTGACCTCAAAGCCCCTGTTCTCCCTATCCCAGGTTAAGTGCCACCTCCTCAGAGAGATCTTCACCCCATCCCCGCCCATTTTTCTGTCTCAGCCCCTCCTTTCATGGCACAGTTCAATTGGCAATTGTGAGATTAATTTCCTTTATTTTTTATTTTATTTTATTATTTTTTTGTGGTGCTGGGGATTGAACCCAGGGCCTTATGCTCGTGAGGCAAGCACTCTACCAACTGAGCTATGTCTCCAGCCTAATTTCCTTTATAGCCTCCATCTCCTCCACCTCCCTGTAAGTTCTGTAGCGACAAGGACCGATGGCATCCGGATTGATTCCATTGGCTCCCGACTCATGTCCCACACAGGAGATGCCTAGCCAGTGCCCATGGTCAAAGCCCTCCACTGTGGACGGCAGGTGCTGAATGTCCCACAGACTGGATGGTAGCAAACGTCCCTGCTGCCCTGGATCTTGTCCCTAAACCTCTCTCCCACTCCTTTCCTGCCACCCAGGGTCTCAACCCTAGTAGAGATTGAGGCCCCTTACCTGCTGGGGCATCTGAGCCGGGAGGAGGCTGGCCTGAGCCTGGCAGGGAGGGAGGAGGGGAGAAGGCTCCTGAGCTGGCAGACAAAGGGCGTGTATCCTGTCCACTTCCTGGGTTTCCATTGCAGGAAGTCTGGCACCTGCCTATCGGTGACACTGACACCGGGGCTGGTGTGGGACACTCAGCATGGGCAGTCCCCTGTATCTGGAGCAGCAACAGGAGGAGGCGGATCAGGAGGCCAGGGGTGCTGGACAGCCGGTAGAGCAGCGCAGCTGCATCCCACACCCCCCTGGGCTGGTCTAGAGTGGACACAGGGAAGTCTGGATCCTAGATTGAGTCACTGTGACCTTACGCAAGTCCCCAAGTCAACCCTCCAGGGCCTCCTTTGCCTACTTGGCGGGGCAGGTGAGGTAGCTTTAGGGAATGTCAGGGAGATGCACCAGAGTGGGCAACTCTACTGTGATCTGACCTACACAGGCCTCTGAGTCACCCAGCACTTGAAAAGGGGTTCTGCTGCAGAAGTGTCTGCAAACCCCTGGGGGGCTCCTTCCCACGTCTGCCGTCACTGGCTCCTCCAAACAGTGCTGCAGAGTGGCCACACTGCCCGGCTGGAAGGAGCCTCAGGGTGCAGGTGGCCTCATCTGCAGTAGGTAGCTCTCCACCTGGGGTGGCACGTCTGGCACCTCCAGAAGCTGTGCAGCAGCATGACGAGGGGCACCTGCTGGTCTGTTTTGAATCCAGCTCTGCACCTTGGCCCCTGCTTGGCCTTGAGCCTCTGGGGGCCTCAGTGTCCTGCAGGACTCATCAGCCCTGGCACCCAGGGCTGGTGGGGGTTAAAATGAGAGCTCTGTGAGCCGGGCACACAGGACCTCTGTAAATGGCAGCTACTGCTGGTCACCGCCTCTGCTGTTGCAGAGAGGCTGTGATGATCAAACGGAAAAGGGGTGACAAGGGTGGCTGTCAGGGGTGAGGGCTCAGGGAGGATGGAAAGGGGTGCTCAGGCACCCCCCTCCTGGACTCCTGTGCCAGGAGACAGCCAGAGCCTGCCTGGACACCCCCAGATGGCACTGGGTCCAGTGCTCCCCTGGCCTCCACCACTGTGGCTTTTAATCAAAAGAACAATCTGTTTGCCTCTGAATCAGACCCGGATTCCTTTTCCCAGCAATGTTCTTGGGCCTCCAGGGACCAGCGGCCCATCCCCGCCCCACCGGGGCCCCAGAGCCGGGGCTGCTCCTCCCCCCACCTCATTCTATCTACTGGGCTTGGAGGGTGGGAACGGGAAGGTGAAGGGAGGGGTCAGTGCCAGGGCCCAGGGTAGCAAACCAGGTGAGCTGATTGCCAGCTGGGCCCTGCCTGTCGCACCTCCTCAACCAACCCCTTCAGGACCCTGGGACCCACCAGCAGAGGGATTAAGGGATTCAGACCAGCAGTGACAGCTCCGGACAGCAAATCAAGGTGACTGGCTCTACTGGAGACTCTGAGCCCCCTTCTCCCAGGGGCATTTCTTTAAAAAGTCCCAAACCCAGCATATATTGAGCGCTGACTGTGCTCCTCCCTGGCATTGACGCCTTTTTATCCCTAGGCCCTGCTAGAGGGATAGGCAGAGGGACCGCCGTGAAGACACTGAGGCTCAGGGAGATGGCCTGCCGCCCAGGGTCTCACACGTTTAGGGAATGCTCAGGAACCTCAGTCCCACTCTTAGGTCCCTGGCTGAGCACCATCCCAAGCGGAGGGCAGGTGGGGTCGTCCACCAGGGTGACCCTGAGGAGGGGAGGATACGGGGGGGGGGGGCTCTGGGCGCACAAAGGAAGGGGCGGAGGAGGACGCCCCCGGGCGGGGCGCAGGGGCGGGTCGCAGTGGTCGCGGGAACAAAGGAGGGGGGACGGCCGCGCAGGTCGGGGGCAGGTAGGGGCAGCTTCCGCGGGGCGGGGACAGGACCCTCCCCCGAGCGTCACCTTTTATGGTAGCGCGCGGGGCGCGGGGCGGAGGGAGCGCGGGCGGGAGCGCGGCGGGAGGCGCCGGCCGCTGGGCGTCGGGCCGGACCGCGGGCACCCGCGCAGGTAAGGGACCGCGGCCGGGCGGGGGTCCTGTCCCAGCGTCGCGTCCAGGCTGGGGTGACAGTGCGGGCAGCCCGGCCAGAGCCCACCCGGCGTCCCGGACCCAGGCCGGGCGCTCTGGGAGGAGGGGCGGGAGGCGCTGTCCTGTCCTCCTGTCCTTCGGTCTCCATCTGCGTCCCCGGAGTGGGGGGTGGGCGCGGCGGGGACGGCGGGGGCCGTGTCCCTGCCTGGGAGCGGAGCGCCGGAGACCGGGCGCTCAGGGCGGAAGCTCCCGCACAAAGAGGGCAGCGTCCCGCACATGGATCGAATTAAAGTCCCCGGCGGTGCCCCATGGTGACCTGGCCAGCCGCCCTGCTCCGCCGCCTGAGGGAGGGGGCCGAGTTTCTGGAGCTCCTGGAGCTCCGGGTGCCTTTCCCCAGCCAGGGTCCCTGGGGGAATAGGGGCCCGGGGCTGCCCCTCTGGGGGCCTCAGATGCCCCTCCGGCTGGGGAGGCGTGGGGTTGGACGGTCCCCAGGGCGTGTGCCTGGGGCGATCGTGGCGTGAGGCCCCTCCAGCCCAGATCTGAGAATCCCCGGAAGAGACTGGGCAGCTCCCGGATCCCTGCTTCTAATAATGGGAAAGCTGTGCTCCCAGGGCGCCGCCTCCTCGGGCGGAATGACCAGCTGTCTTCTCGGTGCACCGATCAAGCGCCAAGCGCTCCCTCTCCTTGTGTCCTCTCAGCTGCCCTTCAGGACAGACTCATATTCTCACTTTTTAAATAAAACCAGGCCCAGAGAGGTGGGGTGACTGCTCAGGGTCACTCATCGGGAAAGAGGTGGGGCGCAGGCGACCCAGCTCTGTGCCTCTCCCTTTCCCCGGAGTGGGAGGAGGAGGGAATCCCTGTCTGTGGCTGCGGGACCTTGTGGGAGGGGGTTGGGGTCCATCTCCCCGCTTCCAGCAAAGTTCACTTCTGGATCCGACAGAGCCTGCTTTATCAAGGTATTAAAGAACAAAGCTCAGAGGTGGTTTGGAGCGGGATGAGGAGTAGGAAGGGGCGGGGCGGCCCTCCCCATCAGTCAGCTCTTCCCCGCCCCTGGGCTCCAGCCTCCAGCCCGCCCGGTGGCTGGCTGGGTCTCAGCCTCCTTCCTTCCTCTTGACAGGAAATGGCTTTCCTTCCCTTTGTTCCCACTTTCTCTGCGTTCCCAACTGACGCTCTGATTCGCCCTTTGGAGGGAAGAGCAGTTGGGCTGGGAGGCTGCCCGCAGGTGACTTTCTCACTCTACCCGTCCAGGGTGACCTCGGGGCAGGAGACCTGAGGCAGGCGCAGGCTCCATTTCCTGGATGGGACTTGACAGCTCTTTTAAAGTCCCCAGTTCAGCTCCTTTCTGTGGGACCTGAGGCCCCTGCAGTGGAGCTTTGGGAGCGTTTTTTTTGGGGGGGGGGAGTCCACAGCTGTGAACATCTGGCCTCAGCGCTGGACGTTTTCCGAGAAAGCAGGCAGATCTGATTTCCCGGATGGGGGGAGGAGGTGGAGGCGGCGTCCTGAAGGTCCACAGCAGCCTCTGGGGACCAGCTGAGAGTGTGCTGACCACAAGCTACCCAGTCTGGATTGGGCCATTCTGGGTTGAGAACAGGCCTGTGAATTTGGGCCTGGTGCCATCTCAGGTCCTAGGACACCCCTGGACTTCCAGGCTGGATGCTGCTCTGTTAGAATTCCTGTCTGCCGCGGGTCCCCTGTGAGGTTGACTGGGGCTTCACACGGTGAGTCTGGGAATTGGGGGCATAATGGACCTTTCTTCCAACTGCCTTGAGAATCAGGTGAGTTTTGAATCACATGGCTCTCTCATGGTGGTTGGCACCCGGTAAGTGCCACTGTGGTCTATTCTTTAAATTTCAGATGCACTCTGAAAACCAATTAGAAAACTAGATTTTTTTTTTCCAGTACTGGGGACTGAATCTAGGGGCATTCTACCACTGAGCTACATCCCTAGAACTTTCCCTTTTTATTTTGGCGATCAAATAAAGCAGGGTGATCAAATGAAGCAGGGTCTCACTAAGTTGCTGAGGCTGACCTCCAACTTGTGATCCTCCTGCCTTAGCCTCCCAAGTCTCTGGGATTGCCGCATGTGCCGTAGTGCTGGGCAAAAGTAGATTCTTAAATTCATAACAAAACATAAAACTAAAGACTAAGGCAGCTTCTGTAAGCATACATACTTCCAAAATCACCTCCAAAACAAGAAACAAAAGGAGGCACTTTTAAAGAACTTTTTTTAAAAAAGATTTTTTAAACTATTTTTTTAGTTGTAGATGGACACAGTATCTTTATTTATTTTTATGTGGTGCTGAGGATCGAACCCAGTGCCTCACAACTGCAAGGCATACGCTGTACCACTGAGCTACAGCCCCAGCCCTTAAAGAGCTTTTACAGCTCTTTCCTGTTATATTGATTTCTTATTTAGAGCCGATTATCATTATTATTATCATTTTGGTAACCAGTAACTCAGGGGCACTTAACCACTGAGCCACATCCTCAGCCCTTTTTATTTTTATTTTTTGAGACAGGGTCTTGCTAAGTTGCTTAGAGCCTCAGCGACTGGCTTTGAACTTATGGTCTTCCTGCCTCAGCCTCCCAAGTCACTGGGATTACAGAGGTGCACCACCATACCCGGCACCAGACAGATATTTCATCATCAGACTAAGCATCTGTATTTTTAGCCAGACATAAACCAGGAATTTGGGAGCACATGCTGCCGTTGCTGTTATTCTCCATCAGCCACCAAGAGCCCATGGTGACCAGTGCACTTGATACAGAGGGAGGGTTGTGAGCGGCCGCTCAGGCTCCAAGTCCACCGCCAAGGTCCCTCAGGCTCTTCACCTCCCGCCTGCTCAGCCCACTTCTCAAGGTTCATGATCTGTTTACTCTCCTCCCCATGGACCAAGGCTGGACTTCAGGGTCATCCAAGGTGGCCCAGACAGAAAGAGCTATAGAGATAAAGGGCACGTTTTTAGCACTGGGCACCATTGCTGGGTGAGGACTGCCAACTCACCCTAGCTGTGGCCCTACCTCAGCCTGGGCCCCAGAGCTGCTGTCTGCAGGAACAGCCTGGGCGATGGAGGATGCCTTCTCCTGAGATGGGTGCTGCCCCCTCCCAGGTCTGCACCGTGCACCTGTGCTGGGAACCGCACTCAGGCGCGATGCAGGACTGGTGGTGTTGCGTGGGGGTCAGACACATTGATGGGGAGCTGGCAGTGGGTCTCTGGGGGCCATCAGTGTCCTGAGAAAGCAGACAGCTGCCTGGGGTGAGGCCACACTCTAGGGAGGCCCATGGAGGAGGTGTGGCTAGAGCTGGCCTCTAAGGGAAAGCGGATATTCACCCCGGGGTGGGGGAGCTGGAGAAGAAAAGCAAACGGTAAAACCATCCAAGGCAAGTGAGAGAGGAAGACCTAGAGAGGCTGGTTACAATCAGATAAGTGCTTTGGAAGGATCAGGGTGAGGAGGTGGGACTGGAGACCACCCAGCTGTTTCCCCTCACACTGCTGGGTCCTGTGCAGTGGCTATGTATGATTTTGGAGATGGGGCAGGAAGAGACTTCAGCAACAGAAGGCAAGGGGGAAAGGATGCTGGCTTGTGGGCAGAGTAGAACAGAACAGCATGGCCAAGTGCATGGGCTCTGTGTTCAAATGCTGACTCTACCGCTGTGTGACCCTAGATGAGTGACATGACCTCTCTGAATTTCTTCACTTGTGAGAAGGGGTAATAATGGTGCCTACCCCTCTGGCGGCGTTCTGAGGATTTCTGAATTCCTAAGCATCAAGTGCCTAGGGCAGTGTGGGCACAAAGTAGGTCTTGGTAAAAGGTGTCTTTGGTTTGTCTTTCTGTCCCCTCTGTCTCTGGGAACCCAGCCCTGCCTGCTCGGCTCCTGTTCTTTGCCTGCACAGGGCAGTTGGCCTGACAACCTCTGAGCATTTCGACTCTCCCAGGAGAATTGGGATCCCAGGTAGGTGAGGGAGGTGACTTGGGGTGTGGCTCCATGGGCAGGTGCCAGGCCCGGGCATCTGCTGCACTGGGGCTGGGCACTGGAGCAGCTGTCCTTCCTCTTGCCTCTGAGGAAAGGGAAAGTAATCACTGTGGAGAGCACAGGGGTGCCCTTTGCTCCCCAGGTGTGCAGGCTTGCGGGGAGGGGCAGTCCAGGCATTTGGGTCCCACCCCTGTGGCAAGTCACCTGGTGGACTCCTGCCCCGCCCCCTCTTGGCTGGACTGGGTGCTGGGTGGGTCTCCAGCATGGTGGGATGACCTCCCCTTCATGCGGGGAGAAGGGAGACTCCGTGCCCCTGCCTTCTCCTTGACAAGTGTGTGTCCTGCCAGACCCTGAGCCACACTCTGCCCCCAGCCCCAGCAGGAGCCGAAGCAATGGCCTCCCAGTCTGAGAAGAGGGTGGCCTCCTCTGTGTTCATCACCTTGGCGCCCCCGCGCCGCGATGTGGCTGTGACTGAGGAAGTGAGGCGGGCAGCTTGTGAGTCCCGGCGTGGCCGTCCCTGGGAGTCTCCTGCCTCCATGAAGCCCACAGGGCCTGGCCCAGTGGGGAAGCCCAGCCCCTGGGTGCCCTCTGGCAAGGCTGCAGCCCCTGTGCCAACTGTACCACCTCAGCTTTCCAACGGAGGTAAGACGGTCACTTCAAGGGGACCAGGGCAGAGACCCAGCACCCAGGTGGGGAGGAAGGAGAGGCTCTGAGTCACTCACTGAGTGTGCCTGCCAGGTGCCAGGCAGATTCTGGAATCCATCTGTGTGGGGGTGAGTCCTGACCCCATTTCTCGACTGTGTGATGTTGACAAGCCACTTAACCTCTCTGTGCCTCAGTTTCCTAGTCAGTAAAATAGTAATAAAGAGCAGGGCCCAGTGGTGCACGCCTGTAATCCCAGCAGCTTGGGAGGCTGAGACAGGAGGATCGTGAGTTCAAAGCCAGCCTCAGCAATGGCGAGGCGCTAAGCAACTCAGTGAGACCCTGTCTCTACATAAAACACAAAATAGGGCTGGGGATGTGGCTCAGTGGTTGAGTACCCCTAAGTTCAATCCCTGGTGCCCCCAAAATAAATGAATATAAATGAAAAATGGCTGGAGATGTGGCTGAATGGTTAAGCACTCCTGGGTTCAATCCCCCGTACCAAAAAAAGGAAGAAAAGGTGACAGGGAGCCTATAGTCCTCTTTCCCTGTCACTCCCATGGAAAGTGTCAGCCCTTGGGTTGCTGGGAGTGAGGAAGGGTGATGCCCAGGGCCATGGACAAGGGGATCGCTCGCTGTCCTGCAGGGCACTACAGAACAGGGCAGGGGAGGCCAAGAGGCCAGCCTAGGAGGGCAGCCAGGCCCCTAGAGTCCCCCAGGTGCCTAGTCAGGTGTCCTGCTGCCCCAGAGCAAGACCGGGACAGCCCTGTCCATCCATCACCATGGAAACCAGCTGGCAAGACCAATAGCAAGTGCCAGTTACAGGATGCCAGGCACGGGCACAGGATGTCCACGTGACATGCTGACTGTGTGGGTCCTCTACGCCAGTCTTTGCTTCTTGCCCACACATTCCCAGGACACAGCCTGCTCCCTTGAGGAGAACCAGGGCCCCGCTGACCAGACCACGCGTCAGGGTGTGTGATCCAATGGAAAAAAATTCCACGTCCCCTCTGAGTGGATGAGGTGCTCAGGAAATATGGTTGAGGTGCCAGATGGCCCAGGCCATGGTCAAGGGGTGTTTGAGTTGCGGGCAGGGGACCCCAGGAGTGCACAACAAAAGCAGACTGTTGAGAGGGGGTGGCCTGGCGGTCACTGGTCTGTGTCGCTGGTGGCCATTTTGCCAACTTAGGGCCCTCAAGCAGAGCACGGGGGATCTTGGAGGAAAGTTCTAGATGAGCAGCTCAGTTCTGAGTCTGGGGTGCCCACACCTCGGGGTCCTGGGGACAAGGCCATCTCCATAGCATGCTGCCATCTGCTGCCTCCTCCTGTCCCTCAGGCGTCCACCAGACCCTCACGCCTACTGCGAGATACACGTTTGCCCAGATGCACTGCCTGGTTCTCACATATAAGCTGCTTTTTTTCTTCTTGGCTTCTCT
The DNA here is from genome assembly GCA_028644305.1 of Xerus rutilus. Classification (NCBI taxonomy): domain Eukaryota; kingdom Metazoa; phylum Chordata; class Mammalia; order Rodentia; family Sciuridae; genus Xerus; species Xerus rutilus. The sequence continues at coordinate 9,532,760 of CM053400.1, forward strand.
TTTAAAACCTGCTCTCCCTCCTCCTGCCTTTGGCCACTGGACAGAATCCCCTTCCTAGCCACCTGTGGCCCTGCATTCCTGTCCACCCTCCTTAGCGGTGGTCCTGGAAACCCAAGGTGGGGCCTGGGAGAGGCCGCAGTTCTTTGCTGCCTCTGAGCTGGGTCGTGACTCATGAGCTCATCCAGAGCCGAATTCCCACACTCCATCAGCCCTGGCACCCCGGGGCTTGTTCCAACACAGCTGGGCCTGCCCAGGGTGCTTCTGACCCAGCTGGGCTGCTGAAGGAAGGATTTGCATTTCTTGGGTCATGCTGATGCTTTGGCCTGCAGACCATATTTTGTGAACTTTTTTTGAGATAGGGTCTGTGTTGCCCAGGTTGTTCTCAAACTCCTGAGGTCTACCGCCATGTATAACTAATTAGAACAACAAAAAAACAAACCTCCTGAGCTTAAGTGATCTTTGGTCCCCAACATCACAACTTCTTCTTTTTTTTATTTTTTTGGTACTGGGGATTGAACTCAGGGGCACTTGACCACTGAGCCACATCCCCAGCCCTATTTTGTGTTTTATTTAGAGACAGGGTCTCACTGAGTTGCTTAGCACCTCGCCGTTGCTGAGGCTGGTTTTGAACTCACAATCTTCCTGTCTCAGCCTCCCAAAGTGCTGGGATTACAGGCGTGCACCACCGCCCCCAGCAGCATTAGTGGTTCTCAAAGTGTGGTCCTCTGAGGACCAGTCTTTTCTTTGGCAGGGAACTTACCAGAAATGCAAATTCCTGGAGCCTGCCCCAACCCTGCTGAGTCAGGAATGGGGGTGGGGAAGCGGACCAGTTTGGACAAGCCCCCAGGTGCTCCTGATGGATGCTCAGGTGTATAGCACACCGTTCCCCTCCTTAAGGTCCCTTCAGCCCCGGGAAGTAGTGTCAGTTTCTATCCTGTAGCTGAGAAACCTGAAGCCCAGGGGGTGCCCAGGGAATTATCTGGGAATGGTTCTAGGCCTAGGTCTTTAGGCTCCAGGGCTTCTGGAATTTTCCATTTGCTTTCCATGGGTGTCTTGCATAGGCTGAGTTCACAGGACCCTGGTTTAACTTATGGCCAGTGACAGGAGGTGGACAGAATGTCCCCCACTTCCCTTTCTCACGGACCTCCATTACAGTGCTCGCCCTGGACAGAGGGGTCTCATGGGCATGATACAGCTCCTCTACGGCTTTCCTCCTGACCCCCCAGTCGCCTCCTCCAGGGGAGCTGGTGAGCCCCAACCCTTACTCCACCTCGGGAGCACCCAGAAGTCTGTGGCCACTGACAAGCCCTTAGGATCGAGGGCCACTCCACGGGGCTCACCCTGTCCCCTGCCTCCGTCAACCTTGGATTTCAGGAGCAGCTATGCTAATAACAGAAATGACTTAGAGCCGGGAGCGGTTGCTCAAGCCTGTAATCCCAGCACTTAGGGAGGCTGAGACAGGAGAATCGCGAGTTCAAAGCCAGCCTCAGCAATGGCGAGGCACTAAGCAACTCAGTGAGACCCTGTCTCTACATAAAACACAAAATAGGGCTGGGGATGTGGCTCAGTGGTCGAGTGCCCCTGAGTTCAATCTCCAGTATCAAAAAAAAAAAGAAATGACTTAGTACCAGAGTGGTTGTGTGTGTGTGTGTGTGTGTGTGTGTGTGTGTGTGTGTTCAGATGTACATGGAAGTGGGGACAACAGTACCAGGAGCCCCAAGTACCCATATTGGTTCAACTGTTCTTAAGATTTGGCCACGTCTGTTTTTTCCTTTTCTTCTTTTTCCTTTTTGTGGAATATTTTATTTTCCTCTGGTGCTGGGGCTCAAACCCAGGGCCTCTTATCTGCCAAGCACACCCCTGTGAAATATTTTAAAGGACACCCCCCCTTTAATTGTGGCATTTCATGCATTTATTAGGTTGCGTCTCTAAATGTAGCCATTTGCTTACATAACCACAATGCCAGACACCGCCTAGCCAATTTAAGGAAATGCCTTATGATGATCTAACACTCTGTTCATAATTAAATTCCCCTGATTGTCATGAAAATGCCTTCTCCTGTAGCAGGATAAATGGATTATGCAATGTCTAGTCTTTTTTTTTTTTTGGTACCAGGAATTGAACCCAGGGGCACTTAACCGCCGAGCCACATCTCCAGTCCCTTTTTAAAACTTTTAAATTTTGAGTCTCACTAAGTTGCTGAGGCTGGTCTCCAACTTGCAATCCTCCTATCTCAGCCTCTGGAGCCTCTGGGATTATAGGCGTGCACCACTGGGTCACATTCTTTTTTTTGTTTGCTTCTGTTTTTTCACATTCTTTTCTTGCAGCACGTGTCAGTGTGGTCTAGCCGCAGGTCAAGTGCTCCCTAGCCACACGTGGCTGGAGGCTGCTGTGTCGGACAATGCAAACAGATTTATTCTGCGTGGTCATTTTTCTCTGCAGTCTCAGTTCTAGGGAAGTCCCCCCTTCTTCCTCAGGCTGTCAACTTGTTGCAGAAATAGGAACCATGTCTGTACAATGTCCTAATTCTCCTGTTGAATTTGTTCCTTTGTGCCCTGTGGTCCCATTCAGCTTACTGCTCTATGTCCCAAATGTATTATAAACGGAAGTCAACTAATTTTATAATAACAAATCAAGGGTTGTTTTTTGGGGGTATTTTGGGTAGGAACATTTCATGGAGGTACCCACAGCTTCCTATAGTGTCGCATGAGTCTTGAGACCCCAGTGTCTGCCAAGGTAACTGCTCGGTTCAGATGATGACCAGGGGAGCTCCTTGGAAAGCTCATCAGCTGGGTCCTGTTCACCCCTGAAATCTCAGTGACTTAGGAGGCTGAGGCAGGAGGATCACAATTTTGAGGCCAGACACAGCAATTTAGCAAGACCCTGTCTCAAAATAATAAATAAGAAGGTCTGGGGGTGTAGTTCCATGGTAAAGCACCCCTGGGTTCACTTTCCAGTACCCAAAAAAAAAGTTCCCCATCAGCTCTCCATCTGAATGCTTTCAACACCCCACAATCATTACTGGAATCTTCTGTAGTCAGGGGAGCGGTTCCTGTGTTTGGGCCACAGCTGTGTCACATGCTTCTTCAGCACCTTGTGGCAGCCCCACCCTCAAAGTGTCTGATGCTCCCGACCAACAGTTGCACTTTGACAAGCTCCCAGGTGACTATGATGCCAGTCTCTGTGAGTTTTGAGAACCATGCCTGAGGGGCTGTTAGGCTTGTGTCCCCGGGAGGGCCTCCAGCAGGCTCCCCAGATGCTCTGGCTCTGCTTGGGGCAGGGCTCCAGGGAAGGCTCTCCCAGCTGCTGTCTGCTGGGCCCTGGCCCATTCCACTCACTGCCACTGTCACATCCTCAAGACCAGCAATTTAAGACTTGAAGAGATGGTGTTTTTTGCCTAAGGACCCCACAGCAAGCCAGATGGAACCCAGGTCTGGGTGACCCTGGACCTGAGCCTGTGACCACATGCTCTTCTGCCTCTGGATCAGTAGACGCCTCCTCTGTCCCCCTGTGGCACTCTGGCCAACCCTTCCCTCCTTGTGGTTTCAGGATGCTCTCCCCTTACTCCTGTCCCAGATGGCGAGGACACACTTGGCGACCTGGACCTCCTCCCACCGCCACCGCCACCCCCTCCTGCGTGCCTGCTGCCTCCTGATGAGGTGCCCCCAAGGGGGACCTCGCTCATTTCAGACTTGGAGCAGCTGCACCTGCCGCCACCCCCACCCCCACCACAGGTACTGAAGCTTTGGTCCTCTGGGTGGGAATCGGGGGTGCTTGGGTTTTCTGGGCCTTTCCAGAATTATTAGGAGCCTGGAGGTGGTTTGGCCCCTTCTGCTTGAAGCCAGTCCCTCTTCAAAACTCTTTGAAGTCCCGGTGTCCTAGGGAACATGTTTCTGGGAGGTTCTATGGAAATGGGAGTAGCTTTGCCTGGTGGAGGGGGCCCAGGACAAGGAGTGGGGAGACCCGGGCTCCAGCCGCCACCAACGCCCTGCTGCTTGCCTGAGATGGCCTACCTCTAGGGCCTCGGTGTCCTCCTGTGTGCAGTGGGGCCAGCTGGGGCTGGGGCCACCCAGGTGAGGAGCAGAGCTGGAAGGTCCTGCGGAGACCCTGCTGGATGACTTCTCATCTGTGTCCCCACAGGCTCTGGCAGAGGGCCCTTCAGTCCAGCCTCAGCCTGGTCACCTCAGACCCTCAGAGGAGGAGCTGCCTCCTCCCCCTGAAGAGCCTGTCAGCTTCCCGGAGAGAGAGACTTCCACAGGTATGGTCACAGGCTGGTCCCCAGGGCCCTGGGGCCACATGGGCTTCTAGAGAAGACCCAGGGACCAGCACCCCCACCACGCCTGCCTGGGCTCACCTGACAGCCATGGGCTTAATAGTTGAGCATCAATTTAGTTTTTATTGCCTTGACCTGTTTTCTTTTTTTTTTTTTTTTTTGGCACCAGGGACTGAACTCAGGGGCACTCGTCCACTGAGCCACATCCCCAGCCCTATTTTGTGTTTTATGTAGAGACAGGGTCTCACTGAGTCACTTAGCACCTCGCTGTTGCTGAGGCTGGCTTTGAACTCGCGATCCTCCTGTCTCAGCCTCCCTAAGTGCTGGGATTACAGGCGTGAGCCACCGCGCCCGGCTTGACCTGTTTTCTTCATAATTAAAATTCTTTTTTTTTTTTTTTTTTTTTGGTCCTGAGGATTGAACTCAGGGGCACTCGACCATTGAGCCACATCCCCAGCCCTATTTTGTGTTTTATGTAGGGACAGGGTCTCACTGAGTTGCTTAGCGCCTCGCCATTGCTGAGGCCGGCTTTGAACTGGCAATCCTCCTGTCTCAGCCTCCCAAAGTGCTAGGATTATAGGCATAAGTCACTGCGCCCAGCTCATAAGTAAAATCTTTAACTATTAATCCACACAGTTTGCTGTGATAGCAAAAGTGCTAATTTTTTCTTACTTTTTCATCTTTTTCTTCTTGGCACTGGGGATTGAACTCAGGGGTGCTTTACTACTGAGCTATATCCCCAACCCTTTTTATTTTATTTTTTTTATTTTGAGACAGGGTCTCACTAGGTTGCGGAGGCTGGCCTTGAACTTACCATCCTCCTAACTCAGCCCCCTGGGATTATAGGTGTGTGGGGGTGGCCTGTTGCTGGATGCTTAGGTGGTTTCTTGCTGAGATGAGTCACCTTGCATTTAAATAGGTCATTTTGCCCATGCGCACATTTTTCTGAGATACATTCCTGGAAGAGGAAATGCTGTGGTCAAGGGTAGGTGGGATTGTAATTGGGGTACTTTTGCTGAATTGCCCTCTTAGTCATCCTGACCTGCCCTCCCACCCACCCTGGCTGGCTGCAGGAAGTGCCTGCCAGCTGAAGCCCTACCCCAGGCACTGAGGACAGGAGAGCTAGATGCAGAGACGGTCTTGTCTGAGGCAAGAGTTGCACATATTTTTCTAGATTCGTCATTTGCCTTTTTTGGTTTTTTGGTTTTTTTTTTGCAGTGCTGGGGATGGAACCCAGGGCCTCCCACAGGCCAGGCAAGTGCTCTACTGCTGAGCTGCACCGCAGCCAGTCTGTGCTTGATTTTAGCTTTTCCTTTTTTTTTGCTGCTGGAGATTGAACTCAGGGGCACTCGACCACTGAGCCACATCCCCAGCCCTATTTTGTGTTTTATGTAGAGACAGGGTCTCACTGAGTTGCTTAGCGCCTCGCCGTTGCTGAGGCTCGCTTTGAACTCGCGATTCTCCTGTCTCAGCTTCCCTAAGTGCTGGGATTACAGGCGTGCACCACCACACCCAGCTTGATTTTAGCTTTTCAAAGGCCACTCACATTCCTTTTTTTTTTTAATTTTTATTTATTTTTTATTGTTGATGGACCTTTATTTACATGCGGTGCTGAGAATCGAACCCAGTGCCTCACGCATGCTAGGCGAGTGCTCTACCACGGACCCACAGCCCCACTCACACTCCTTTCTAATGCTCCTCTTGACCTTTGATACTTGCCAGATGAGGAAGCCCTGGGGGGTTCGAGGCCAAGCCCAGGAGTCCCTGGTGTTCTGAGTAGTGACCGGGTACTGTCCTACTGGCTGGACTTGTGACAGCCTGTGTCTCCTCTACCCCAGACATCTGCGCCTTCTGCCACAAGACCGTGTCCCCCCGAGAGCTGGCCGTGGAGGCCATGAAGAGGCAGTACCACGCACAGTGCTTCACCTGCCGCACCTGCCGCCGCCAGCTGGCTGGGCAGAGCTTCTACCAGAAGGATGGGAGGCCCCTCTGTGAACCCTGCTACCAGGTACCCCCTGAGGCAAGCCCCCAGGTGCCAGGCACTGAGCTGGGGATTTGGGAGACATTATATTCATTTCCTACAATACTCCTAGGTAGGACCATTTCATGGATGAGGAAGCTGAGACTTAAAAAGAAGTTGCCCAGCCATGATGGATTCGTTTCCTGTGGCTGCTATAATGTGTTGGGTGGCTTTCTATCACTATAATGAAGCACCTGAGATAATCGACTTATAAAGAGGAAAGGTTTATTTTAGCTCACAGTTGTCACCCATGATCAGTTGCCCTTGCTATTTTGGGCCTGTGGTGAGACAGCACATCATGATGGGAGCATGTGGTAGAGGAAAACCACTCACCTCATGACCAGGAAGCAAAAGAAGAAGAATGGGCCAGGATTCCATGATCCTCTTCAAGTGCATGCCCCCTAAGGACCTCCCACAAGGCCCCACAGTTTAACAGTGCCACAATGGGGACCAGGTCTTTAACACATGGGCTGTTGGGGGACATTCATCACCCAAACCAGAGTGTGTTACAAATTGCCACCACGAACTCAGTGGCTCCAAGCAGTACATGTGGTTTTCTCAGAGTTCTGGAGGTTGAAGTTCCAAGTCAGTTTCACTGGGCTAGAATCGAGGTTATGTGCCCCACGAGGCAGTAGGGGAGAAGCCACCTCCTGGACTTTACTGGTTTCCACACTCTCCTGGCTTCTTTCTCCCGCTATGAGGTCAGCAGTATGGCTTGTGATCCCAGTGACAGTCATATTGCCCTCTTCTAGTTCAGTTGCCCTCTGCCTCGCTTCCACAGGGACACTTGTGATGACATTTAGGCCTCATTTGGGTAGTTCAGGACAGTCTTCCCGTCTCTAGATCTTTAATGTAATCATATCTGCAGAATCTCTCTCTTTGACATTTGACACTCACAGTTTTTTGTTTTTTGTTTTTTTGGTACTGGAGATTGACCTCAGGGGCACTCAACCACTGAGCCGCATCCCCAGCCCTATTTTGTGTTTTATGTAGAGACAGGGTCTCCCTGAGTTGCTTAGTGCCTCGCCATTGCTGAGGCTGGCTTTGAACTCGCGATCCTCCTGTCTCAGCCTCCCTAAGTGCTGGGGTTACAGGTGTGGCCACCGCAACCGGCTCTGACACTCACAGTTCTTGAGCTTAGGACCTGGGTGGCTGGGGGCATTTCTTAGCTGCCACCCAAGGTGAACTGCCGAAGGCCCAGGAGCTGCCATTCTACCCCAGACCCACCCTTCGGAGGCTGCCCTAGTCCTGCCGGGGCCTGTGCCGGGAAGCTGCCTCTTCAGGTGTGGGAGGACGACGGGTGTGGATGCTGGATGCTGGGATGTCTAGCTACTCCATGGTTGGTGGTGGAGCAGTCAGTACGCCATGCAGAATCCCCGTGGCCATATCACCTGTGTGTAGGCCTCACCTGGTCCTCATGCATGGAAATGCGGCAGGGTGTGTTTTCAAGCATCTCATGCACACTGGAGCTTGAAAACACTGGTTTCAGGGTTGAGATATTTGGAGTTGGGACTTTCCCAATCAGGATGATCCAGTCATAGCCCGGTGACAACCCCGGGCAGAGAGCCCCAGCAGTGGAAAGAAGGAACTCAGCTCTCCCCGCCCCATCCCTCTGTTAGTACCCAGTTGACATTGGATAGTCCCCTGCCTCCTCCCTCAGCTTGAAGCCAGGCAGAAGTGAGGCCCTGTGTCAAGGGGAGGGGGCTTATTGCTGGAAGCCATCAGGAGGAAAACTTGAGCAGTGTGCTGGGGAGAAAACAGCTGCCCCTGTCCCTAGGAGAGTGCATTAGTTCATTTTCTGTTACTATAACAAAATACCTGAGACTGAGTACTTTATAAAGAGAAGAGGTTAATTTGACTCACAGTTCTAGAGGCTCAAGCACATGTAGCCTGCATCAGCTGGGCTGTGGTGAAGGCCTTGTGGCAGATGGCATCCAATGGCAGGAGGGTGTGCAAGAGGGCAAGGTCACATTGCAAGACAGGAAGCCAGCCTGGGGAGGGGCCAGACTTGCTCCTTTATAACAACTCACGTTTGTGGAAACTATGAGAAGTACTTCTGAAGGCAGGACCCCCTGTGACCTACCCACCTCCCACCGGATTCCACCTCTAAAGGCTCCCTTTACCTCCTACACTACCACGTTGGGGACCAATCCTCCAGTACATGGACCCTTGGAGATGACACTTAAACCACATCCAAACCACAGCAGAGGGGGAGGGGCAAATGCTCTCCGCAACATACCTGTCCCGGTGGAATCCAGTTAAACCGAACAGGATAAGCAACAGGATAAGCACTTGCCTGTAATCCCAGCAACTCCGGAGGCTAAGGGAGGAGAATCGAAAATCTGAGGCTAGCCTCAGCAACTTAGCAAGACCCTGTTTCAAAACAAAACAAAACAAAAGGGCTAGGGAGTTAGCTCAGTGGTAGAGCTCTTATCTACCACAAATGACACCTTGGTTTCCACCCCAGTACTGCAACATAAATAAATAATCCATACTGGGCGTGGTGGTGTGTGCCTGTAATCCTTGAGGCTCTGGAGGCTGAGGCAGGACGATTATGAGTTGAAAGCCAGCCTCAGCAAAAGTGAGGTGCTAAGCAACTCAGTGAGACCCTGTCTCTACATAAAACACAAAATAGGGCTGGGGATGTGGCTCAGTGGTCGAGTGCACTTAACAATTTAAGAGGACAGATCTGAAGTTAAGTATTCTTTTTTTTTTTTTTTTTTTTTTTTGATACTGGGGATTGAACCCAGGGGCACTCGACCACTGAGCCACATCCCCAGCCCTATTTTGTGTTTTTATGTAGAGACAGGGTCTCACTGAGTTGCTTAGCAGTGCCTCGCCATTGCTGAGGCTGGCTTTGAACTCGCGATTCTCCTGTCTCAGCCTCCCTAAGTGCTGGGATTACAAGCGTGAG
>CM053400.1:9542466-9576665 GCA_028644305.1 Xerus rutilus
TGGCTTTGAACTCGCGATTCTCCTGTCTCAGCCTCCCTAAGTGCTGGGATTACAAGCGTGAGCCACCGCGCCCGGCTTTCAAGTTAAGTATTCTTAACAAAGACTTTTTAAAAAATGAATGTATCTAATACTAAAAGATATAAAATAAGCCGGGCGTGGTTGCGCAAGCCTGGAATCCCAGCACTTTGGGAGGCTGAGACAGGAGAATCGCGAGTTCAAAGCCAGCCTCAGCAATGGCAAGGAGCTAAGCAACTCAGTGAGACCCTGTCTCTACATAAAACACAAAATAGGGCTGGGGATGTGGCTCAGTGGTCGAGTGCCCCTGAGTTCAATCCCCAGTACCAAAAAGAAAAGATATAAAATAAAGAAATCCAAACGGAGGGAAAATCAAAATAGAAAGTGAGATATGACCAGAGGAAAAGTTAGTACCCAAGAATGTGTGTTGAGAGACCTCTCCTGTGATTCCTAAAGTAGAACATAGAATTTGCCTTGAGCTTCCAGATGGTTAAATGGAAAATGGAAAGGATTTCCAGATCCATCATGTGTAGGATAAAGCATCCAGCTCCCTGGGAATTCCTCTTCCTGGTTCTGAGGGTTAGGAAACGTGTCTTCTCTGGGCTCTGGCAGAGCCTGGCCTCGAGCATGTCACAGTAACAAAACTTCAGTCCTAGCTCCGCAGCAATGTGCCTTGCTATGAGCCACCAAGTGGTGCTCAGGGCGTTGTGGAATCTGGGTCGTACCTACGGCTGATTGCAGGCCTGTCCTCCAGCCTCGTGGGTCCCTGTGGGTGGCTGGCCAGGAGACTCTGGTGACTGGGATAGCCGTGCCTGTGGATGGCTCTGAGGCAGGGGTGCTCTGTCCTAGGACACCCTGGAGAAGTGCGGCCAGTGTGGAGAGGTGGTCCGGGACCACATCATCCGGGCCCTGGGCCAGGCCTTCCACCCCGCCTGCTTCACCTGTGTGAGCTGTGCCCGGTGCATCGGGGACGAGAGCTTTGCCCTGGACAGCCAGAACCAGGTGTACTGCCTCGATGACTTCTACAGGTACGAGCGGGGACCGTGCATTGGGTGCTGTGGGGGGCAGGGGGGCAGGGCAGAGGCACCACACTGAGCGCTGGGGACCCAGGCAGAGCTCTCCGCAGTGTCCAAGCCCAGAGGAGCCCGTCTTCTGCCTCCATGTGCCACATACCTGGCGATGCACCCACTCTGTGCCAGACACTTCCCTTGAGTTGGCCCATTGAATTGTCAAAATGATCCTTCCAGGTGGATATGATTGAGGGGTCCATTTAAAAACTGAGGCATGCAGCCACTGGGTCCCCAGGGTCCTCCCTGGCAAGCACTGAAGCTTCAATTCAGAGCCTTGCTCCAGGGTCTTCGTCCCCAGGGCCGCCCCTTGAAGATGGATGAAGCAATGGGGAGATGGATATCCAGGAGACTTGTTCCCTGCCTGGAGTTGCTCAGTGTCCAAGGGGGGAGGCAGATGTGCCTATTGGAAAAGTAAGGAAAGAAAAAAAATTAGTGACCATCATACAAGTCAAACGGGAGGGGCCCACTGTGTGCTGGCAGTTCACACCCTCCCCAGTGACTTCCTGCCTCAAGCTAATTACGCCCTGGGGCACAGGGTCTAATTACACAGACTTTCCCTCTGCCCTGCCTGGAAGCCTGGGAGGGCTGTGGCTGTGGCTCCAGGTGCAGTCAACAGCCACAGGTCTGGAATAGCTCTGGGAGGTGAACTTGAGCCAGCCACGTTTGCCAGCAAATTTTGGTGGCTGTCAGCGTGAATGCCTCCTGAGTGTGAGTTCTCTTCCCTCTAGGAAATTTGCCCCTGTGTGCAGCATCTGTGAGAATCCCATCATCCCCCGGGACGGGAAGGATGCCTTCAAAATCGAGTGCATGGGAAGAAACTTCCACGAAAACTGCTACAGATGCGAGGTGAGAGGGGCTGCGGTGACCTAACCACGCTGTCACCGCCTGGACCCTAGGAGGCCCATGTCTGCCTGTCCAGGCTGGGTCTGGGACAGGCGGGCAGGTCAGGCTGGGGACTGTGCTCTCTGCTGTGCAGAGGCAGAGACAAAGGAGAATGGGAAGAGTTAGGAAGGCAGCCTGTCCATCAGAATTCCTGGTGTTCTGGATAGACACCAAACTCGCCTTGCTTCCTGCAAGAACACGAACCTGTCAGCTCATGGGGGTGACGTCTTGGATGATTAGCAGCTAGGAATGGAGTAGGGTGCCATTTCTCTGTCTCTTGGTTCTGCCTTTTCTGTGTTATTTCCGTTTCTCTTGCATCTCAGCCTCCCAAAGTGCTGGGATTACAGGCATGTGCCACCGCGCGCGGCTAATTCCTTATTTTTTAACAAGGAGCTGTGCATCTTGGTTTTGCCTAGACCTTATCACTGGTTCAGCTAGGGAAGCACCAAGAATCCCTTCCCCCCCTCCTGCTGCCAGCCCCATGTTAGTGAAGTTTGTGTCTTCTCTACCAGTGGTGCCAGTTTTTATGGGTATCACCTAAGTGGAGAGTCTCAGGGCACATCTCTCAATCAGCCAATGAGTAATCCTTAGCATTTATTTGTTCACATTTATTTAAACAGATATGTGGGAGCTGGGTGCAGTGGTGCACCCCTGTAATCCCAGCAACTTGGGAGGCTGAGGCAGGGCGATTGCAAGTTTGAGGCTGGTCGTAGCAACTTTTAGCAAGACCTTGTCTCCAAAAAAACAAAAAACAACAACCAAAACAACAACAACAACAAAAAATACAGCTAGGCATGCAGCTTAGTAGAGCACCTGTCTCGCTAGCACGTCTGTCCCTAGTACAGGGGAAAATAAAAAAGAGCCTGTTTTCACTGAGGACATCAGGGGACCTGGAGAAAAACTGATAAACCACTTCATACTTAGGTTGTTTTTATTGGTTATAGTTCAAGGTCCGACTGATAGTGTACCTTGAAAGGCCAATGAAGAAAAGCAGCTGTGGTTATCACCACCATGGCCCTAATCCGTTCTGCTGGTGATTAGCTTCCTCCTGAGCCTGGCTAGGGAGCTGTAACCCCTGCTTGTCCTTGGTGACCTTGACCGAGGCTACTGAAGTAAGTCAGGATTTGGACTGTTGCAGTTAAGGTTCAGAAGGTGAGGCTGTCAGACCCAAGCAGCTGGGAATGGAGTTGGGTGCCATTTCTCCAGGAAGGGCCGTGAGTTTGTGGGACCATCCACAGCCCTGCTGGCTTTGAACTCTGTTATTTATGACAATTGCTGGGTGACAATACTCTTCCACATGGGTAGGGCTTTTGAATTAAATGCCATCATACACACCATCTTATTTAATCCTGATAATGCTCTGGGGAGATGATATTCATCGTCCCCATTTAGGTTTGTCACTTGGTGCTCTCACAACACCAAACAAGTGGCCTTTGTGAGTGACACAGATACTGGGGTTTAGCAGCCGGTTTCCACTAGAGCCTCCAGGTGGAGCTGTGGAGAGGAGCGGCACACTGGCGCTTGCCCAGCTGGCCACAGAGCAAGGCAGGTCGTGGATCTGGTTCCCGCTGGACCAGGGTGGCCACCCGCGACCCCAGAGGTGTCTATCTGGGGACTAGTCCTCTTGACTGGATCAGCACAGCTTCCAGGGTGTAGGCTGTGCCCGAGACCAGGCCTTTGGACACGGATGGTTCCTGGGGTTACTCTAGCAGGTGCCCAGGTGAGGCCCACCTAGGGTATGGGCTGGGAGTAAAAGGGCGAATTTGGTAAAGTCTGGGCCCTGAATTCTCCTTTTCATTCTGAAATTCTTTTGTGATTCGGAAAGCCCCCACATATGGCGTCTGGTCTTGGCTCATGGGCACCTGGCCTGGGCACATCAGAGAACCTGAACGAGGAGCCACATTCCTCGGCCGTGGGGAGGCCTGTCCCCCAGTTGGTTTATTCATCAAATCCCAAGCAAGCGCCTCCCCTGGACAGGCTCCGTATGGCAGCTCCCGCATCCCAGGGACATCCACATGTGCCTTTGTCTCCTCAGGACTGCAGCATCCTCCTGTCTGTGGAGCCCACGGACCAAGGCTGCTACCCGCTGAATGACCACCTCTTCTGCAAGCCGTGCCACCTGAAGCGCAGTGCCGCGGGCTGCTGCTGAGGTGCCTGCCAGCTCCAGCCAGGCCCTTCCCCAACATGGTGGCCCTTCCTGACCTCCTCTTGCAACCTTCCTCCCAAGCCTCACTGGAGGCCAAAGGGCAGCTCAGCCCAGTGTGTGTGGGATGCTGGGAGCTGAGCCACCTGGGGCACAGATGGGTGCAGGTGCAGTGTCCCCCAGGCTTTCGACTCTCCTTCTACCCCCGAAGGCTCCTTGCTGTGAGCCTCACACCCGGAGTCCCCTGTGGATCCTCCTGAGTACTGACCCAGATGGCACCTGTGTCCTTAGCACCAACAGTTATCTATCTAGCAGAAGGTGCTGAGACCAGCTTGGAGCACAGGGCCAAGCTGGGTGAGGAAAAACTCCAAGGTCACTTAAAAAGTGCTTTTTAAGAATTTTGAGGTTTAAATGATGGGAAATAGTATTCTTCAGATTTGTGGAGATAAATCTTTTTTTTTCCTTTTAATAATTTGCTTTTGGGTGGGGTGAAATCTTACGACAAATCTCCCCTTGGTTCCTAAATGTACAGGAATGTGACCTACTGATGACACAGCCTTGGGCTCCCCACTCCCGGGACATGTCATGCTGAGTAAGGCTGGGTTGGGGCGGGAGGGGAGCCCTCAGCAGCCCCTCACCTGCCTGCTGGCCCTCCTGTGCAGCCAGCATCAAGACATGCATTAAAGCTGGACGTGGTGGCGCATGCCTGTAATCCCAGCACTTAGGGAGGCTGAGACAGGAGGATCGCGAGTTCAAAGCCAGCCTCAGCAATGGCGAGGAGCTAAGCAACTTAGTGAGACCCCGTCTCTACATAAAACACAAAATAGGGCTGGGGATGTGGCTCAGTGGTCGAGTGCTCCTGAGTTCAATCCCCGGAACCAAAAAAAAAAAAAGAAAAAGAAAAAAAGACATGCATTAAGTGCCTTTTGTATGCTGGAGGACAGAGACGGGGCTGAGTGCCCTCCCTGCAGCCTAATTGGGGCTGCGCACATCACACACTCTCCTCAGGATGGTTTTGGGGCAGGTGTCCCCCCAGCCCCCAGTTGCCTACCAAGTCTCAGTCCAGCCCTGCAGCCCAGGGTGCCCTGCAACCACTGCCTCCACAAGGCCACACCTAGAAGGTTCTTCCCTCTTCAGGAAAACCACCTGTTGCTTCGTAACATCACCAGGCATCTGGTAAAACAGATGAACGCGAGCTTTTCTCCATGGGGTGCTCGACACGCCTCACTCTCTCCTGTGAGAACCCCGGGTTCCAGGCCCCAGGGAGGAGCCGCTCAGGCTTCTGACTGGCTTCCAGCTTCTGCCCTAAACTTAGAGCAGCGAGACCCACGCTTCTGTGCTCACAGCCACCTCCACGATTTTTATGGTAACTGAGGACCTCATGTCCTGTCACTTCCGCTTGATGACCTGTTTTCTTTTATTCACGTCCAGTCTGGCCTCATGCTAAGCTGTGAACCCCGCACTAACCTGTTCACCAGGCGTGAGTGTGCCTTTCCCTCCTACTCGTGCAAATAAATGTGTAACTATTAGAAGCTGGCCTGTGTTCCTTCCGTGGCCTCCTGGGCCGGGTGCTGGGTTTGGGAGTAGCCCTGGAAAAATGTGGCGGAAGTGCCCATATATATTCTTCCCCAGACCTGGGCTCAGCTTGGTAGATAAGGAACCCCAGCGCTCCCCGTGCCTGGTACCTCACAATGCCATTCTCCTAGACACATGCCACCAGCAGCGTGCAGTTTGCAGGGTGTCCAGGGGGAGCCTTTGCTCTAGGGGGCCCTTCAGAACCACCAACCCTGTAAGAGAAGCAGTTCACGCTCTCAGGGCCTGCGGGCACCCAGGCCCACTGCCCTGCGAGCTCACCTGCCTGATGCAGGCTAAGACTGACCACTGGGTGGCCTGGTAAGCCCAGCTCCCAATAGCAGGGTGCATGGTAGGAAAGAGCATCAGATTGAGGGCCTGGTGCCCTAGGAGTTGGGGAGCTTCAACTGGGTGATTGGATTCTTTGTGTGGCACCACAGCTGTGGCTGGGAGGGGCGGTGGCTGCCCTGGATGGCGGTGTGTCATTTTGGGAGTCAGCTCAGAGGCACAGAGTCCCAGATATGTCTGCTGAGTGGCACTGCTTTTGACTTTGACTCATGTCCTCAGGTCACAGTGACCTTGTCCGAGTTGGGCAGCCGGGAGGACCAGGCCAATGCCCTGCTCTCAGCAGCCGCTGCCCGAGTTGCCAGGTTTGGCTTGGGTATTCCTAGTGGGATGGAGCCCAGTGTGGCTCCTGTCCCAGCTTGTTTCTGGTTGGTTATGTTTAGGGAGATGTCACCTGGATGAAATTGTGGGAGAAGCCTTTCCTTCCTGGGCTGAATATTTGTAAATGACTTCATCGAGGGACATTTCTAGGGAGATTCCTGCTGTGTTTATCAGCCTCCCTACTGTCCCTCCGTCCTCTTTTCTTCCTCCTTCTGTTTTTCCTAGAAGGGCTTGTGTCATGTACCAGGCACAGACAGAGCACCTGGCAAAGATAAGTTCCCTTCCCTTTGAATGCAGTTCATGGGCACAGATGAAATCTATTGTGTACCTGGGCATGGTGATACATCCTTGTAATCCTAGGCACTCGGGAGGCTGAAGCAGGAGGATCACAAGTTCGAGGCCATCCTCAGCAACTTAGCAAGACGCTTAGCAATTTAATGAGACCCTGACTCAAAATAAATAATAAAACAGCTGGGTATGTAGCTCAGTGGTAAAATGCCCTGGGGCCCAATGCCCAGTACCCCTCAAATAAAATAATAAAGTATTGTCTAGTCCCAAAGGGACATTTCTATGCCCATGTTCATAGCAGTGTTATTCACTGTGGCCAAAATATGTGATCAAGCCAGCTCAGTGGACATGCCTGTAATCTCAGCTACTTAAGAGGCTGAGGTAGAGAAAGGATCACAAGTTCAAGGCCAGCCTTAGCATCCTAGTGAGACCCTGTCTCAAAATAAAAAGGGCTGGGGAGGTGGCTCAGTGGTAAAGTGACCTGGGTTCAGTTTCTAGTGCCAAAAATCAATTGTGATAGAAAATTGTATGTTTTTTTTTTTTTTAAATATTTTTTTAGTTGGAGATGGACACAATGTCTTTATTTTATTGCTTTGTACGTGGTGCTGAGGATCGAACCCAGGGCCTCACGCATGCGAGGCAAGCGCTCTACCAATGAGCTACAATCCCAGCCCCAGAAAATTGTATGTTATGGGAGAAAGGAGAAGGCTGTGCTGGCAGGAAAGAATTCCTGAGCAACAAAATAACAATCTATGAAGTAGGTAATACTAACATCGAGTGTTTATTGTGGTGCTATTCACAATAGCCACGATATGGCCTCAGCCTAGACATAGACATATGCCCATCGACCGATGAATGGGTAAAGAAAAGGCGATATAGATACATAACGGAGTATTACTCAGCCACGAAGAAGAGTGAAATCTTGTCGTTTGCAGAAAAATGTATGGAACTAGAAGACGTTTTGTCACATAAAAAAATCAGACACAGAAAGTAGAAGAGGGATTATTAGGTACTGGGCTTGGGGGAGTGGAGAGAGGGTGGAGAAGGTGAGTAGACGCGATCAATGCGGGATTGTGTGAGGTGTGCATGTGTGGAAATATCACAGCTAATCTTGTTCATTTGTAAATTAAAATGTGTGTATATGTGCGCGCGTTGGGGTCAGGAGTGCTGCTCAGTTGTAGAGCACACATTTAGCATGGGCAAGGCCCTGGATCCTAGCAACAATAATACAGGATATATGTATATGCTTACCTAAAAATAGACACGCAGAGACAGGCAGAGGAGCTGAGAAAGCACTGATGTGCTGCAGGAGCGCTGACAAGGGCCATGACCCACCACCTGGGGTCCTGAGGCTTCTCTGCAGACCTGCCAGCTCCAGGGCCCTGGCCCTGGACTCCCGCAAGGCAGGTGTGGTGCATGGCCACTAGAGGGCAGCATAGGCTAGAGAACTGGGAGCGGTTCCGGGCCGCGGTTCTCACGCCTCTCCCTGGCTTCTCCAAATGCAAGATGGGAAAGGGAAAGGGTCATCTGGCTGGCCTGCCACACCTGCTTGCAGGGAGGCTGAGAGAAGAAGACAAACTGCAAAACTAGAGAGCGAGCGAGGTGGCCCTGGAATTGCTGCAACTGTCCTGGGAATGCCCTCTAGGAGGGACATCTAGGTCAGGAGACGGGATTCTGCACCGGCCCACACGCCCACCTCCTAGAAGGGCCCACCTGAGAGTCCTCATGCTGATACCTGGGAAGCTGGCTGAGCAAGAGCAAAACCAGAACCAGAAGCGGGGCAAAGGACACATGGGGGTTGCTGGGGAGCCCTGAGCCTTTCCTGTGGTCACTGTGTCCCAGGACTCTTCTCACCAGGGCTCCACCCAGATGCTTGGATGGTGACCCCTCTGCTCTAGCATGTTCCAGTCCCTCCAGGGCCACAGAATGCTGCTCCCGATCCTGCCAAGGACACAGGTGGCAGAAATGGAGAGTTAATGGAGAAATGGCTGCGGTGGAGGGTGGTGAAGGCTGTTCCTGCAGGAAGAACTCCAGTGAGGACAGAATAACAAGCTATGGAGGAGGTGATGCTGACATGCCTGATTCAAGGACAAGAAAGCTGCACACCAGAAAGGTGGTATAACTGCCCCCGGCTGTCCAGTGGAAACTCAAGGCCCTCCTTTACAGACTCGTTTCAGAAGCATCCATGTTCTAGAATGTTCCAGAAACCCTTACATGACAGAGGCTCAAATGTGACCGAAGGAAAAAAAACTTTGATACGTTGAGCCCTTCCTTCCTCTTAAAACAGAGTTTAGACCACAGGCCGCTTGCTTGCAAGAGAGTGGTTAATTTCCCCTGTTCACCCAGAAAGGCTCTGGTATCCTGTGTGTGAATCACGCCACTTCTCAGAGGATGATCGTCAGGTTGGACTGGGAAGGGAACCCTCTCATGTGTGCCTGCCTTCTGCAAAAAACACTGCATGAGCCTCAGTAAGTGGATCTGCGCTGTCTACACCACGCACCAGGTCAGGAGGCCCAGGCCATCAGATTCTAACCTTTTCTTCTCTTCCAGCTGTTTTTTTTTTTTGGTACTGGGGATTGAACTCAGGGGCACTCGACCACTGAGTCACATCCCCAGCCCCATTTTGTGTTTTATGTAGAGACAGGGTCTCACTGAGTTGCTTAGCACCTCGCCATTGCTGAGGCTGACTTTGAACTGCGAACCTCCTGTCCCAGCCTCCCTAAATGCTGGGATTACAGGCTTGAGCCACCGCGCGGCTTCTTCCAGCTGTTTAACAGCTCCACTATTCGCATGTGGATGAAAACTCTGTCCTGTTTGCCCCCTTGCAGAAAAACCTGTCTCGCCTCCCTTTGCATTTGGATTTCAAATGAAAATGTGGGTTTTCTGGGCCACCCTTTTGATCTGGTTATAACATCCACCTGGCTCCTTATGAGTTAAGGAAAATTCTCTTTTTTTTTTTTTTCTTTTTTGGTACCAGGGATAGAACTCATGGGCACTCAACCACTGAGCCACATCCCTAGCCCTTTTTTGTATTTTATTTAGAGACAGAATCTCACTGAGTTGCTTAGTGCCTCGATAAAGCTGCTGAGGCTGGCTTTGAACTCACAGTCCTCCTGCCTCAGTCTCCTGAGCTGCTGAGATTACAGGCATGTGCCACCACGCCCAGCTAGGAAAATTCTTTTTTTTTTTTTTTTTTTTTTTTTTTAATTTTTTTTTTTTTAAATCTTTATTTATTTGTTTATTTGTATGTGGTGCTGAGGTTCGAACCCAGTGCCTCACGCATACGAGGCAAGTGCTCTACCACTGAGCCACAACCCAGCCCCTAGGAAAATTCTTAATACATATTCTTTTTATGTGTGTGTAGGAGTCATAGGTTTCTTTTTCTTTCCTTTCTTTGTTTCTTTCTTTCTTTTTTTTTTTTTTTTTTTTGTTGTTACCAGGGAGTGAACCCAGGGACATTCTACCACTGAGCCATATCCCCAGCCCTTTTATTATTTATTTTCAGACAGGATCTTGTTCAATTGCTTAGGACCTCGCTAAGTTGCTGAGGCTGGCTTTGAACTTGCCAACCTCCTGCCTCAGCCTCCTGAGGGATTACAGGCCTGCACCCCTGTGCCCAGTGGTTTTCACTTTTTTTTTTTAAACAATCTTTTGTTTTGTTTTTGCAGTACCGGGCATTAAACCCAGGGCCTTGTGCAGAGGAAAATGGAGGGGGCCGGTGCTCAGGTGACAAGAACAAGGTCAAGACCTGGTTGAGCTCCTAAGTGGCCACTTGACCTTAAGACAACCTCTTCAAGCTTTGCGGGGAGGAAGGGTGATGGAAAGGGACATTTCCTGCATTCTTGTTTGGGCTGCAGAAGCGAGGCGACCAGGCGACGGTCGTGCCTGGCAGGAAGCTAGGTTTGGTCGTGCCTGGCAGGAAGCTGGGTTTGGGCAGGGTTGCAACCTGCCTGGAACGGAGGCTCCTTAGTAGACAACACCCACAGTCCCAAGGCGGCAGCTAACAGTTCACAGGCCACATGTGCCCATACCTGTGTGTCCTTGCGCCCTGGGATCCCCTCACGCAGAGAGGGAAAGGCCCCAGAGGACAGAACTAGTGGATGCTGGCTCCAAATCTGGTCACCGCCTTCACCTCCTGGACGTGACTGCTGGCCCGTGTCCCCCTCCCCTCCAAAGGCTGTCTTCCTCCCTGAGAGAAAAGAATCATAACTGTCCTCATCACACTTAGAGGGACACACGGCAGATGAGTGTGTCCACTGTGGACGGATCCTGGCTGGATCCTGGATAGGAGAAGCTGGTGAAATCCCATAAAGCCTAACGTTGGCGAGTAATATGTGCCAATGTCCATGGTTTTGTTTTGACAAATATGTGTCTCTGTGAGATTTTTAAGCCTAAGGAACAAAAGAAAACCCTAAGGACCTCTGAATGATCTTTGCAAGGTCTCTATAAATACAAAGTCCACAGTAAAAATTTACTATTTAACAAAGTCACAGGATAAAGGCGAAAGCCTAAGAACCTGAGTTCCCAGCTCTAGGCTGCATGGCCAGATGTGAGGTCAAAAAGAGGCCATCAGACCTGCTGTCTGGGAAGGGCCCTGGCCCCTGTAAGGATTCCTGCTTGTCCTCAGACCTGGAGTGAAGCCCAGGCAATCGGAGGAGACAAGGGCTGTGGGCTGCCTTTCCCCAACCCAGGAGGCCTCCGGGAGCCTGGTCTGCTGCAACTTCCCCCCACCTCAACTGCCCTGGGATTCTGGGAGGCAGAAACAGATGAGGGAGGGTGAGGAGGGTGACCTTGCCTGGGAGGCGATTTATTTTTCTCCATAAACAGAGCGAGGATTCCTCTAAAATATGCAACACAGCCCAGGAATCTCCACCTGGTCCTTCAAAAGCAGTGTGATCTTGGAAACTTCCAGTCTGTAGGAGGGACTGACTTGAGCAGGAGAGAAACCCAAGAGGGGCTACCTGAGGACCTGAGGAGTGGTCAGGGCAGGTCAAGGAGCTCTGTCGGGGCCTGTGAGCCATGGGCCTGGCTTCCCCATAGCTCACTGGCTGTGGCACTTCAGGGAGCCCAGCAGGACCTCCCGTTCCCCCTACCAGACACCCTCTCACTTGCTCCTGGGCTGGGGAGAGCTCCCTGTTCCACTTTCCTGATGGCTTCAAATCCCTTGAGCAAGAAACAAAGGATGGCTCCAGGCCCCTGTGCCTGGAGTTTCCATTTTGTTAATTCATTCCTTCAGTCATTCTTTTATTCATTCATTGACAACTCCTTTTTTTTTTTAAGGTACCGGGGACTGAACCCAGGGATGCTTTACCACTGAGCCATATCCCCAGCTCTTTTTAATTTTCATTTTGAAACAAGGTCTCATTAAGTTGCTGAGGCTGGCCTCCAACTAGCAATCCATCCTAATTCAGCCTCCCCAGTAGCTGGGATTATAGAAGTATACCACCCTTCCCAGTTTATTTGACCTTTATTGCCTATCACTGCCCTGGAGCACAGAGCTAAGTCTAATGGAGCAGAGTGAAAAGCGAACAGTTTCTGTGGGTACATGTCCCACTGGTGGGCCATAAGAAGGAGGCCATGAAGCAGCCGGGCGTGGTCGCACACGCCTATAATCCCAGCACTTTGGGAGGCTGAGGCAGGAGGATCGCGAGTTCAAAGCCAGCCTCAGCAATGGCGAGGTGCTAAGCATATCAGTGAGACCCTGTTTCTACATAAAACACAAAATAGGATTGGGGATGTAGCTCAGTGGTTGAGTGGCCCTGAGTTCAATCCCTGGTACCAAAAACAAAAAAGAAGAAGGAGGCCATGAAGAAAGTCACAGTCCTGGGGTCGCCCAGTGAGGTGCCGTCTGGAGGCTGTTCCAGGACACAGCTTTACATTGCCAGGGGCTCAGAAGTAGCAGGGGTGAGATCCAGGTTTGGGCAGGAACCACATCAGCAAGGGCCCTCTAGGCTGTGTGACAAGGTTGGGAGTTTTTCCCCAGAGGGCAGTGGCAAGATGGGGGAGCCCCAAGCCCCAAAGAATTTTCGAGCAGATGAACCCGTGAGACGTGGCATCTGGCTGCCGGAATCACAGAGGTGTAGAACATGGAACCCAGAGAGGGAGTGGGAGCCTCACGCCTGGCTAGTGGCCAAGTCCCAGGTGTCCTGACTTCCTAGCAGGCTCTTCCCACCCCTCCCCTGGTAGACACGCGGAAACACCTCCACCGAGGAGGAGGGAGGGTGGAGGCGTGAGGCTGTGCAGGTGCGTTGGCCGACCAGGGCAGGATGGGTGGGAGTGGGTCCTGTGGGCCACTTGCCCCAGGTGAATGTCGGTGTTGCTGGGCACATGCCTCTCACTTCCTTCTCCTTTGGGCTTTGATCCCAGCTCCCTGGAGGGAGGAGAGCCTGGATTCCTGGGGGCGGTGGCTGTTCTCTCCCTGCTCTTAGGCCCAGAGCGGTGGCTGCCCTTTGCACAGCTCTCTGATCTCCCCCGTGCTACCTGGTAACTTTCTGAGGCCCTGGTAACTTTCCTTTTTGACCCCACTGTCTGAGTCAGGCTTGACCTGTCTCCCAGGACACCGGCTACAGGAAGTGGTGAGCTGCCCCCTCCCAGGGCTGAGCTCGGCCATGCAGTTCACGGGGCCTCTGGCACATTCCAGCTCCTTCTGTCTCTGGGGGATGATCAGACATGCCAGAGAACCCACGGCTGCCCAACCACTGGGACAGAACAAATGACTGGAGGGTGGGGCTCCACAGAGACCGAGTCACCAGGGAACTCCTGGAGAGGCCCAGAGAAAACAACTCCTGTGGCTACCACCAATTGAGGACCTACCGTGTGCCAGAATCGGGTCCCATTCCACCCTCCCCACCCCCTTGACGATGATTGGACATCTCAGAAACGCTAAGGCAAGTGCAGAAAAGAAGTTTAAAGGCCAGAACAGAGACAGATTTCTGGGTGGGTGGGGAGGGGGATCCAGAGCTGGCGTCCCTGGGAGGGTGTGTGTCTTGTCCTCCTAGAGTTTCCACGTTTCTTTGTTCTCAGGTCCCCTCCTCCCATCCCACGCATTTGGCCAAAAGGCTGGAAAGGAGCCTTCCAGGGGTGCCTCTCCCTATTTTCCATAGCTGCCCAGAAAGGCAGGAAGGGAGCCACCCAGGGAGTACTCATTAACCACTCCTTGCTGCGAGGAACAATTCCCTGGAGGCAAGTGTCCTTGGCCACAGGTGAGGAGGGGGAAGTGTCCTGAAGATCCTTCGAATCCGCTTCCATCATCCCGACCCTGCCTGATCACCTGTCTACACTGCCGGTCCTTTGTTCTTTCTTCACCAGGCACTAACGGCCGACAGCCCCAGGAGATGGAAGCCTTCTCCTTACAGAGAGGAGAAGACGGGCTGGGCAACAGTCACAGTGGGTGACCACTGACATCCATGGAGGGCCTGCTTGGGTGGGAGCTGGCTGGCAAGGGGCGGGTTATTCTCCAGCTGCATTTAGCTGCCCGGGCGCAGGTGCAGAGCAGAGAGTTGGGTTCCTTAGGGTGAGATTGACAACTGATGCAAGGAATGCGGGAGTGGAGGTGGGACAATGGGGACTTGGGCCTGGCAAGGACAGGGGGAGAGAGCACCATAGCATGGTGGAAAGAGGCAGAGTCCATGGCTTGCTGGAGTTGGGTGGCAGAGGGAAAGAAAACGGGGCCTGCGAGGTGAGTCAGTGAAAACTAAGGGGGAAGCACAGGGAGCAGTATGGGGTATAAATACTGAGGTGGCCTTGAGAGGACAAGACCGACGCCATTTTGTGACTCTGAGCCTTTGTCCTCAACCCAGCAGCCCCCGCCCAGATCTTGAAAAATTGCGACACACTTAATGGCACATTGCTCTGGCACCAGTGAGGCGGTTCGCAATCTGGGCCAACCAATCAGGAAATCAAGCATTGGGCCCACCATAGCCAAACCTATCAGCCTAAAGGTCAACTGACCTCATACTGACCACAGTCACCCTTACCCAATCCTGTAGTGACAAGACCACTGTCCCGCTGCGTGCGCTTTCCCTTACCCAATCATGTAAGGCCAAGGCGTGTACTCCCCTGCTTGCGATCGTAATTCATAAAAACCCCTGCTCCCCTAGACTCGGGGCCGCATGTCCCTACCCACTGCATCAGCGAAGGTGTGCGGACCCTGCTCGAGCTTGAATTAAAGACCCTTTTGTGATTTCATCAGAATGGACTCCTGGTGGTCTCTGGTGGTCTCGTGAGTCTAGGCATTATAGCCTCAGCTCTTAGGGTGTGAATTGTCTGCTTTACACCAAATGGCCAACGCCCCGCAGCCTGCACAGTGGCAGTCCTCAGTAAATATTTGCAGAATGAATGAGTGGCTCTTTGGGGGAGTTTGGAATGGGGTGGCTTAAGAAGTATTTTAGCGAAGAGACTAATGTAGAATAAATACCTAACTACTAAGGACCATTGACCTGTAAGAAACTCCACTCATCCTTTCCCTGGCCCGATTACGTCTGCAGAGGATTGGAGAACGCTCTAGAAGAGAGGCCAAGGGTTGGGGTGTGGCTCCATGGTAGAGCACTTGCCCAGCATGCACAAGGCCCTGAGTTCAATCCCCAGCACAATGAGGGAAAAGAAAGAAAAAGAAAAGGGCTCTGTGGTCACATTCAGTCACTGACACCCCGATCCATATGTGGATTAGGGGAGACGTCACCATATTCACCCTGAGGGAGTTCCTCCTCAGACCTCAGAGCCCAGACACCAGTGGGACCTGCGGTGTGTTTAAGTATTTATTTAAGACAAAAGAATCGTGTCTCCTGTTGGCACTTAAACAGCAGCTACTCTTTTGCATAGTCTAAGATTGTCAGTGGCTTTATGTTGGGCATTCTGCTATAAAACAATAAAACAGGACATGGAGAAAAAAAGTTCTAAAGGTATTTTCACTTGCTTCCTTCTGTCTTTTTTGTTTTTAATCCCAACAACAGCTCTATTGACATATAATTCACATACCACAAAAATCCTTTTGAAGAATCTTTTGGGGGAGTACCCAGGATTGAACTCGGGGGTACTCACCACTGAGCCACATCTCCAGCCCTATTTTGTGTTTTATGTAGAGACAGGGTCTCACTGAGTTGCTTAGTGCCTCGCCATTGCTGAGGCTGGCTTTGAACTCACGATCCTCCTGCCTGAGCCTCCCAGAGTGCTGGGATTACAGGTGTGCCCCACTGTGCCCGGCTTGAAGGATTTTTTTTAAAATTTTTTTTTAGTTGTTGATGGATCTTTATTTTATTCATTTATTATTTATATGTGGTGCTGAGGATCGAACCCAGTGCCTTACGCATGCGAGGCAAGCGCTCTACCACTGAGCCACAATCCCAGCCCCTAGAACTTCATTTCTTGTGTTATGAAATAACACTCACTCCATTGTATATCCTGTTTTGTTCGTCCATCCATCAGCTGATAGCCACAGGTTGTTTCCATATTTTAGTTACTATGAATAATGTTGCTGTACACACTGAATTCCAAGTTTTTCTGTGAATAAATGCTTTCATTTCTCTTGGGCATATAGCTCAAAGTGGAAGGGCTGGAGAAATAGCCCAGTGATAGTTAGCTGGCCTAGTATGCTCAAGGCCCTGGGTTCAATTCCCAGCACAAAAAAAAAAAAAAAAAAGTGGAGTGGTGTGCAGTGGCCCAGCCTGTAATCCCAGCTACTCGGGAGGCTAAGGCAGAAGGATCATGTTAGAGGACAGCCTCAGCAATTTAGAAAGACCCTGTCTCAAAATAAAAAGTCACAAGGGCTGGGATGTAGCTCAGTGGTAGAGTACCACTGGGTTCAATACCCAGTACCAGAAAAAAAGAAAGTGGAATCACTGGGTCACATGATAACTCCCACCATTTTTGTATTGCCTAAATTATTTACAATAGGCACATAAACACTTTTAATAATAAATAAATAAATTTGTATGTATTTTGTCCTTTTTTTTTTTTTTTTTTTGGTACCAGGGATTGAACCCAGGGGCACATGAGCCACATCTCCAGCTCTTTTTCATATTTTATTTAGAGACAGGGTCTCACTGAGTTGCTTAGGGCTTTGCTAAATTGCTCAAGCTGACCTTGAACTCATGATCCTCCTGCCACAGCCTCTGGAGCTGCTGGGATTACAGGCCTATGCTACTGTACCCAGCTATATTTTGCCCTTTTATCCTCCATTCCAAAGCAGTGGGCTCAGACTGAAAGGCACGCACACAGATTACCTGGGATCTTGTTAATGTACACGTGCTGAGTCACCAGGACTAAGGCGGAACCTGAAGTCTGTAATTCTAACCAGCTCCCAGGCGATGTCAGAGGCGCTAGTCCCCATTCCACAATTTATTTATTTTAATTAAAAAAAAAAAAATTTTCTTTGATCAGGGATGGAACTCAGGGCACTCAACCACTGAGTCACTTCCCCAGTCCATTTTATTTCTTTTTTATTTGGAGACAGGGTCTCACTAAGTTGCTTAGGGCCTCGCTAAATTGCTGAGGCTGGCTTTGAGTTTGCAATCCTCCTGCCTCAGCTTCCTGAGCCACTGGGATTGCAGGCGTGCGCCACTGTGCCTGGCCCGAGACCACAATTTAAACAGCAAAGTCCTTCCTCTCCCACCCAAAGGGGTGAAAGGAGAATTATTTACTCATGAAGGAAATCTGTACACTCATTCTGTACAGTCGCATGAAGGACTGGTTCCCTACAGATGCCAAGGGGCTCCAGTCCTTATATATATATATAAAATGCCACAGTCTTTGCGTGTAGCCTAGGCTAATCTTCCTAGTTAACTCATTTCTGGATCACCTGTAATACCTAACACAATGTAAAGCTACGTAAATAGTTGTTAAACTATTTAGGGAATAACAAAGAAAGAGTCTGCATGTGTTCTGCATAGATGCAATTTTACTTTTTAGTTTTTGTGCAGGATGGAACCCAGGGCCCTGTGCATGCTAAGCACATGCTCTAATCTCCGTTAGAAATCATCTTATTTAGGGCTAAAGGTATAGCTAAGAACAGAGTGCTTGCCTTACCTGCACCAGGTCCCAGGTTTGATCTCCCATACTGAAAAAATAAAACCATCTTATTTATTTCTATATTTGCCCAATGCCCCCTCTAAGATATAAGTGCTGCAGGAGCAGGACTCTCCTCTGTCTTCTTCACCATGGTCTGGCACATGGCAGGCACTACTGTACAAGCCTTGGTTAAGTGAATGGCTATGTAATATCCTCATTTATGTGAGATCAAGTGTCCACACACAGAGACAATGGGACGTAGTAACGGGATACACTAAATTTCCCAGGGCACAGTGGTTCCCAGGGAAGAGAATGAATGACAGAAAGGAAGCACCCTGCAGCAGGCCTCAGCCCAAGGCACCATTCTCTCTCTGCCAGGTAAATGTGGGCAATCGTTGCTCTTAAGACCTTCGCTTAGCCGGGCGCGGTGGCTCAAGCCTGTAATCCCAGCACTTAGGGAGGCTGAGACAGGAGAATCGCGAGTTCAAAGCCAGCCTCAGCAATGGCGAGGCGCTAAGCAACTCAGTGAGACCCTGTCTCTACATAAAACACAAAATAGGGCTGGGGATGTGGCTTAGGAGTCGAGTGCCCCTGAGTTCAATCCCCAGTACCAAAAAAAAAAAAAAAAAAAAAGACCTTCGCTTCCCCATCACTAACATGGGCAAGGGCCAGACTAGCAGATCTCCAGGGTTCCCCTCACCCTGGCATCTTTTGATTTCATGGAGAAATTTGGACTGATTTCATTTTATTTTTATTTATATTTTGGGTACTGGGAATTGAACTCAGGGGCACTCGACCACTGAGCCACATCCCCAGCCCTACATTGTATTTTATTTAGAGGCAGGATCTCACTGAGTTGCTTAGCACCTCGCCATTGCTGAGGCTGGCTTTGCACTCGTGATCCTCCCGTCTCAGCCTCCCAAGCTGCTGGGATTATAGGCATGTGCCACCGCGCCTGGCCTGATTTTATTTTATATTTATTTTTGTGATGCTGGAGAGTGAACTTAAGGCCTCATGCATCCTAGGCGAACACGCTGCTGCTGAACTAAGGCTCCAGTTCCCTGGACTGAATTTTAAATTTTTTTTTTATTTTGATTAACAGGTAATAATCATACATACTTATGTACAGTAGTTCAGTACGTGTATACTCTGTGTAGTGATCAGGATAATGAGCACTGAAACATCCTTATCAGTTCTTCATGGCTAGTACCCTCGAGGGTCTCTCTTCCTGTTCATAAACTAGACAATACATTGCTGTGAACTATGGCTGCCCTGCTATGCTGTGGGGCCCTAGGACTTACTCCTCCGCACTGTTTTGGTACCGTTACCCAACCTCTCCCTCCCCTACCTTCCTAGCTTCTGCTAATCACTGTTCTAATCTCTTCTACAGCCGGGTGCGGTGGTGCAAGCCTGTAATCCTAGCACTTAGGGAGGCTGAGACTGGAGAATCGCGAGTTCAAAGCCAGCCTCAGCAACAGCGAGGCGCTAAGCAACTCAGTGAGACCCTGTCTCTACATAAAACACAAAATAGGGCTGGGGATGTGGCTCAGTGGTTGAGTGCCCCTGGGTTCAATCTCCAGTACCAAAAATAATAATAATAATAATCTCTTCTACTTTGACATCAACTTTTTTAACTTCCACATATGAGAAAGAACATGTGATATCTGTCTTTCTGGGGGTTTTTTGTTTTGTTTTATTTTGTTTTATTTTCCACTGTGTGTGAAGGTAGGACCCAGTGCCTATGCAAGCTAGGCAGGCACACTACCACTAAGCTACACCTCTAGCTGTTATGGTTTGGATCTTTAATATCCTCTAAAAAGCTCATGTGTTAGGCAATCCAGGAATATTTAGAAGTGATGTGATTAGATTATGAGAGCTATAACCTCATCAGTAGATTAATTCATGTGATGGATTAATCATTTGAAAAAACTACTGGGTGGTAACTGTAGGCTGGCGGGACATGGATGGATGAAGTAGATCACTGGGGACATGCCCTTGGACTATATCTTGTCCCTGACTCCTTGTACTCTCTTTGCTTCCTGCCTACAATGAGCAGAGCAGTTTTCCTCTACCAAGATGTTTTGTTTCATCTCAGGCCCAAAGCAAAGGAATCAGCCTACCATGGACTGAGACCTCTACATCCTTGAGCCCCAAATAAACTGTCCCTCCTCTAAGTTGCTCTTGTCAGGTATTTAGGTCATAGTAATGAAAAGGTAACCTAGACACTGATACAAGGAGTGAGGTCATGACTAACCTGACCATGTGGTTCAGAAGACTTTCGAATGGTTTGGGGATGCAGGCTGTGGATGCCTCAGAATGTTGTAAGCATTGCTTAAAGGGCGTTTCTGGCTGAAGCTCAGGAGACTAGAATGCCAGCAAGAAGGTGGACAGTGAAGACTGTGTTCATGCAGCTTCAGATAGGAATGAGGGCTTTGTTGAAAATTGGACTAGAGGCTATTCAGGTTACATTCTGGAAAAGGGCTTGTTAACGTTTTCTCCATGTACTGAGACTTTATGTGAGGACAAATTTACAAGTGACGAGCCAGGCATGGTGGCCCAGGCCTATAATTTCATAGACTTAGGAAGCTGAGACAGGAAGATTGCAAATTCAAGGCCAGCTTCAGCAACTTAATGAGGCCCTGAGCAACTTAGTGAGACCCTGTCTCAGAATAAAAAATAAAAAAGACTGGAGATGTAGCTCAGTGGTAAAGCACCTCTAGGTTCAATTAAAGAAAGAAAGAACAAAACAAAACAATGGACTAATTAATCTGATGGAGCAAATTCCAAAGCAGCACAGCATTCAGGCAGTGACATGGATATTGATGGCAACTTTTAGACAACTTCCTGTGAGAACTGAGAGGAAAAAAGCAGACAGAAAAGATTTGAAAAATTTTCGGTTTGATCAGAGAAGCAGCACACATATCATTGGGACCAAGGAAATTGTGGCCATTGAAGAGATTACTGTCACTAAAGAGAAGCTAAGTACCATTCACAGAGGCAGATGTCTTCAAGGCATCTCAGGAATCAGCAAGACCCCCACCCATCCCAGGTTCAAGGATGTAAAAGTGCAAACTTCTTTAAGAGACCATGGTGGTTCCCTGCTTGCACAAGGGTGCCTAGAAAGCTGTGTCCCTAGGATTCATTTCACCATGCTCAGCCACCCACATACCCAGAGGCCACTGCACCCATGGTCCAAGGGGCCTTGGCTACTGTTCAAGCTGGCAGCTGACCTTGGCATCATCCATGTGGTGCTGGTTCTGTAGGAACGCAAGATGCTGGAGTTAAGGGGTCATGGACCTTCCACTGAGATTTCAAAGGCAGGCCTGGGAGACCAGGCCAAGTGTAGCAGAGTCAGAATTTCTGCAGGACGTTCCTGAGAGGGTAATGTGTGAAACTGTGAGAATAAAACCAAAGCTAGAAGGGAGACCCCAGGAATTAAGAGATGCCGGGAATGTGGAACATCTGCCAAGGAGAGCTACAAGAAGCGACAAGAGCCAAACTAAGAGAGAGGCCATGCGGGCTGCAATTGGCAAGGACACAGAGGCAGAGCGGCCAGAGCCCTTTGGAGCTCACATCTTGCTATCATGTGCCCTGGATGCTGGACATGGAGCCACAGAACCTAATGTTTGCCTGGTTGGGTTTTGGTCCCATCCCTTCTTGACCAAAAAAAATTTTTTTGTTACCAGAGATTGAACTCAGGGGTACTTGACCATTTAGCCACATCCCCAGCCCTATTTTTTTGTGTTTTATGTAGAGACAGGGTCTCACTGAGTTGCTCAGTACCTCGCTGTTGCTGAAGCTGGCTTTGAACTCGCGATTCTCCTGTCTCAGCCTCCCTAAGTGCTGGGATTACAGGTGCGCATCACTGCTCCTGGCTTGACCAAAAGTTTTTATTTGACTAAATTGTGTCATGCATAAGCATGACACTCTCCCCTGTTTATTAGACTTTGGCAATAAAAAAACAAGCAGCCTTGTACAGGACAGTGAAAATGCCAAAGGTGTCCACAGTTTTACTGTAGGACAAACATATATTTAAAAGGCCTGTCTCCTCTTGGCCATATCAGCTCAGTCCAGATCACTAAATACAGACAAGTTTTTCAAAATCACTTCTTTACTTCTCCAAGGTCTTCCATCCTGTCATCATCCACCTCTGGCCATTTTTCCTGAATGACATCAATTATGTCCCCTGTAAAGTCCCCCTGAATGATGCTTTCATCTTTCCCTGTTACTGAGGCAGGAGAATTTTTGAGCAAAAAATCTTTGTGCTTCTTTAAGATCAATTTCAAAAGTTGCAAGGCCACATAATCTCGTCACACACTTCTTTGCTCTGGGGATTTTGGCTATAGTAACCTTTTGTGGTTCGGTCTTCGTTTTCTGTTTTATTTGACCCCTTCTACCTACCTCTCTTCTGTTTTTTTCTTCTCCTCTTCTTCCCCTACTATTCCTTGACCTTCATTAATTCTAGCTTCTTGTTTGGGTGAGTTTTCTACAGTGAGTTTTGCAAACTCATTTGGAAAATTCTTCTGTAACCACCGTCTACACTGAGCAACATCGGGCATGTATTCACAGTACTCTGTTGGTACTCCAACAGTAAAGGACATAAAGTGGGTGATCGGTGTCTAACTTGGCACAATTCCTTGGATCTCCTTTGCCATCAGCCCCACTGGATTCAGAAATGTCAGTAGCCATTTCACAAACCCGGAAGGTCTCGCAGCTCTTGCTAGCCGAAGTAACCCAAGGCCTCCTGAGAGCCTCATCTCTTCTTTCTATGACCCCATTCCTCCCTTTTCAAATGGTAATGTTTAGTCTGTGTCCTTGTATATTGGATGCATGTAACTTGCTTTCAATTTTTGCAGGGGCTCACAATCAAGAGTTCGGCATGAGTTCTGGAGGAGGCTTTGGGCTTGGACTTTTGGGCAGCGCTGGAACTGTTAAGGCTATGGAGATTCTTGGAGATGGACTGAATGCATTTTGCATTGTGAGATAGTCATGAGCTTTGGGAGGCCAGGGGTGAAATGTTATGGTTTGGATCTTTAATGTTAGGCAATCCAGGAGTGTTCAGAGGTGAGATGACCATGAGAGCTGTAACCTTATCAGTGGATTAATCCATTTGATGGACTAATAATTTGAATGTACCACTGGGTGGAAACTCTAGGCAGGTGGAGTGTGCCCTTTGACAGTACCTTGTCCCTGATCCCTTGCACTCTTTCTCTCTGCTTTCTGGCTGCCATGAGCTGACAGCTTTTCTCCACCACACCCGTGTTCTGCGTCATCTCAGGCCTAGAGCATGGAGTTGGCCAAACATGGAATGAACCTCTAAAACTGTGAGCCCCAAATAAACTTTTCCTCCAAGTTGTTCTTGTCAGGTATTTTGATCACAGTGACAAAAAGGTGATTTAAAACACCAGGCCCATATTAGACTTTTTTTTTTTTTTGGTACTGGAGATTGAAGGCAGGGGCACTCAACCACTGAGCCACACCCCCAGCCCTATTTTGTGTTTTATGTGGAGACAGGGTTTCACTGAGTTGCTTAGTGCCTCGCCGTTGCTGAGGCTGGCTTTGAACTCACGATCCTTCTGTCTCAGCCTCCCAAAGTGCTGCGATTATAGGCGTGCGCCACCGTGCCTGGCTCATACTAGACTTTTTTGAAGGCAAGAAGGTCGAAGTTTGAGCACTGCTTCTGCCATCCTAAGGGCTTTATTTAAGTGTCAATTTCCTTGTTTTGTGTGCGTGTGATAGGGTCTTACTAAGTTTCCCAGGCTAGGCTTGAACTCATGATCTGATTAATTTAGTCTCCCAAAGTGCTGAGATTACAGGTGTGTGCCACCATACCTGGTTCAGTTTTCTCTTTAATAAAGTTGGGACAACCCAATGGTTTAGATGGCTGAGGCAGGGGAATTGCAAGTTCAAAGCCAGCTTCAGCAACTTAGGGAGGCCCTAGGCAATTTAGCAAGATCCTGTCTCAAAATAAAAAATAAAAAAGGGCTGGGGATGTGGCTCAATGACTAAGCACCTCTGGGTTCAATCCCTGGTACCAAAAAAAAAAAAAGTTGGGGTAATACTGCCTACATCAAAACACTCTTTCAGGGGCTGGGGTTGTGGCGCAGTGGTAGCGTGCTCGCCTAGCACGCGGGAGGCACTGGGTTCGATCCTCAGCACCACATAAGAATAAAATAAAGCTATTGTGTCCACCTACAACTAAAAAATAAATATTAAAAAAAAAAAAAACCACTCTTTCAGCTGGGAGTGTAGCTCAGAGGTGGAGTGCTAGCCGAGTGTGCAGGATTCCCTGGGTTCCATCCCCAGCACTGGAAAAGAAAACAAGAAAACAAACAAAAAACCCTAATGAGCTGAAGTATCCTAAATGACTTTGTAAACTGCAAAGTTCCTGCCAAATGTGAGCTCTATGGAAGTCTGTCCAGCCCTCAATGCACCTTGTCCCAAATGATCATGCTCTATGGCCTTTCCTAACAGAAGGAAAAAAAAGGCATATTTAAGTTTTGTAATTTGCTTACTTTAAATAACAAAGGGTAAGAGCTGAATCCTGACTGTGAATTACAGCCTGGACAAGAACTCCTTGGACACATTCCCCACAGTTTTAGCCAAAGCTTTGTTCTCCCACTTCTGTTCTCCACCCCAAGGCAAGGACTGACTCAGAATTAAGGGGAAATAGCATGAATTCCACAGCAAGCTATTGAGCATCTTCTTAGATCCCTACACTGAACCAGAGGTTTTGTTTTGTTTTGTTTTGTTTTTTTGGTACTGAAGATTGAACTCAGGGGCACTCAACCACTGAGCCACATCCCCAGCCCTATTTTGTGTTTTATGTAGAGACAGGGTCTCACTGAGTTGCTTATCACCTCGCTGTTGCTGAGGCTGGCTTTGAACTCGCAATTCTCCTGTCCCAGCCTCTCTAAGTGCTGGGATTACAGGCTTGCGCCACTAGGCCCGACTCAGTTTTTTTTTTTTTTTTGTACCAAGGATTAAACCTAGGGACTCTTAACTGCTGAGCCATACCCCCAGCCCCTTTTATTTTTCATTTTGAGACATGGTCTCACTAAGTTGCTGAGGCTGGCGTCAAGCTTGTGATCCTCCTGCCTCAGTCTTCCAAGCCACTGGGATTACAGGTATGTGCCACCACACCTGACTGAGCCAGACTTCTTGAGGTAAGGAGAGCCCTGAACTGGAGGTTTTCAAGAGACCAAATCAGAAGTTGTCAAGCCTATAATCCCAACTACTCAGGAGGCTGAGGTGGGAGAAGTGTGAGCTTGAGGGCATATAGCCTGGGCAATACAGAGACCCTGCCTCAAAATTAAAAATAAAATGAGGGCTGGAGCCGGGCTGTAATCCCAGCACTTAGGGAGGCTGAGACAAGGAGAATCGCGAGTTCAAAGCCAGCCTCAGCAACGGCGAGGTGCTAAGCAACTCAGTGAGACCCTGTCTCTACATAAAACACAAAATAGGGCTGAGGATGTGGCTCAGTGGTTGAGTACCCCTGAGTTTAATCCGATACCAAAAAAAAAAAAAAAAGGAAGGGCTGGAATGTGGCTCAGCAACCCTGGGTTGAATCCCCAGTACCATCTCCCTGCAAAAAAAACAAACAACAAAAAAAACAAAAACAAAACCCACACAGGAATGTGTGCTGAGCTAGGTCAGATAAACAAGAGAATTCAGGTAGAAATAGGTACAAGGAAAGAAAATAAAGCAAGGGAAAGATACAGGGAGGAGGGGGCGGTGGTCAGAGAAGGCCAGAGGATAAAGTCTGTTTGAAATGAGAGCTGATGTCATGAAGCCATCCTCATGCTGGACTTTGAGAAGACCATCCACCAAAGACAGAGGAAACAGCGAAGATAATGTCCTGAGGAGGGCTTTAGCACTGCCTGTCTGAACAGCTTTTGCCAGGAAGTGTGGCATTTCCCAAGGAGCTGTGTATGTCTGACACACCTAGGTGCTCCCTCCCAACTGACCATAGGACAGGTATGACTTAATAAGTCAGCCTATGTGACCTGGGACAACTAGAGTTGGAAGGCTTGGACCAGCTGTTACTAAAGGCAAGGTGGGTTCCTGGCCTGGCACTGCCAAGCAATGAGATTCTAGGGCAGTAGTGACAGCAGCATTGCAGCTTAAGGGAATAAGGACAGCCTGCTAGTCAGTGTGAGCCTGGAGACAGCTGGTACAAAGCAGATGCTTCTCACTGGAGGCATGGTGAGGCCACTGCAGCTTGGTGGCCTCACAAAATTCTTAGTTCTCTAGAGTGTGCAGGAGGGCTTTTGTTTTCGTCTTTGAAGTACTGGGGACTGAACCCAGGGGGCTCTACCACAGAGCCACATTCACCAGCCCTTTATTTATTTTATTTATTTTTTATTTTTTTAAATATTTATTTTTTAGTTATAGGTGGACAGAATATCTTTATTTTTATGTGGTGCTGAGGATCGAACCCAGTGCCTCCCGCATGCTAGGTGAGCACGCTACCACTGCGCCATAACCCCAGCCCCTTGTTTTTTTATTTTGAGACAGGGTCTCACTGAGTTGCTTAGGGCCTCACTAAGTTGCTCAGGCTAGCTTTGAAGTTGAGATCCTCCTGCCTCAGCCTCCCAAGTCACTGGAATTACAGGTGTGTGCCCCTATACCTGATGACTGACTTCAAAACTTTGATCCTCCTGGCTTAGCCTCCCTAGTAGCTAGGATTAGAGGTGTGCACCATCACATCTGGCTTGCAGGAGACTTTTTATCCTCATATTGCACATAAGGAAACTGGAACAAAATGACTTACTCATGTTATATGGCAAGTCATTGACCGGGTAGACTCAGATTTTCCTGATCCCCAGTCAAGGGCTCTCTCCATGAAAAAGACTGTCAAGTCAAAGCCAGCCTCAGCAAGGTGAGGCACTAAGCAACTCAGTGAGATCCTGCCTCTAAATAAAACACAAAATAGGGCTGGGGATGTGGCTCATTGGTCAAGTGCCCCTGAGTTCAATCCCCAGTACCAAAAAATAAAAAGATCATCAAGTGAATCCAGACACATTAGGGACAGACCTCTAGAAAGGTCACAAGTGGGGAAAGCTTGCTTCTGCCTTAGGTCAACCCACCTCTACTCCTCACCTTCCATTCCCCGTTTCTGGTGCCTCCATTCCTCTCAAAATCCACACCCAGGGCTGGGATTGTGGCTCAGTGGTAGAGCGCTTACCTCGCATGCGTGAGGCACTGGGTTCGATCCTCAGCACCACATAAAATAATAAATCAATAATGATATTGTATCCACCTACAACTAAAAAATATTAAAAAAAAAATCCACACCCAACTTTCTGTAACATTCTAATACTAATCTAATATTTAATGATGATAAAATTAAATGCCTTATGCCTACCAAGGATACCACACTGAATGAGCGACAAATCTTAAATCAGTACAAATAATCTCCTGGAGCAGAGCCATCCATTAGAAATATGTCAGCCACATGTATCTCTTTTTTTTTTTTTTTTTTTTTTTTAATATTTTTTTAATTGTAGATGGACACAATGTCTTTATTTTATTGCTTTGTACGTGGTGCTGAGGATCGAACCCAGGGCCTCACGCATGCAAGGCAAGCGCTCTACCGCTGAGCTACAATCCCAGCCCCACATGTATCTCTTAAAATTTTAGGGGCTGGGGATGTAGATCAGTGGTAGAACATTTGCCTAGCATGTGCAAGGTTCTGGGTTCGATTCCCAGTATAGGGGGAGGGGAGGGAGGAAACAAAAAAGTAAGCAAAATATATTTAAGTCAGCTTTTAAAATTGTACAATTGGGGGGCTAGGGTTGTGGCTCAGTGGTAGAGCGCTTGCCTCGTGTGTGTGAGGCACTGGGTTTGATCCTCAGCACCACATAAATATAAATAAAATTAAGATATTGTGTCCATCTACAGCTAAAAAAACATTTAAGAAAAAAATTGTACAATTGGTGCTGGATGTAGTGGCACGGGCCTGTAATGTCAGCTACTCAGGAGGCCGAGGCAGGAAGATCAGGACTTGAAGGTTAACCTCGGCAATTCAGTAAGACTGCCTCAAAATAAAAACTAAAAAGTGCTGGGACGTAGTGCAGTGGTTTTAGTCTCTAGTATGGGGCGGTGGGGGAGGACTGCACAAGGACACATTGGAAAGGCTTTCTGAGATTAACCAGAAGGAAAACATTTTGGTGCTGAGCCAAATCCAGTCCAGTGCTTGTTTTTGTTTTTAATATTTTTTTTAGCTGTAGATGGACACAATGTCTTTATTTTATTACTTTGTATGTGGTGCTGAGGATCGAACCCAAGGCCTCACGCATGTGAGGCAAGTGCTCTACCGCTGAGCCACAGCCCCAGCCCCCAGTGCTTGTTTTTCCTACAGCCTGGCAGGCAAGAAGAGTTCCTACATTTTTCAAATGATTAAAAAAAAAAAAAAAAAACTGAAAGAAAAATGTTTCAGACCAGGCATGGTGGTGCATAGCTATAATCCTAGCAACTCTTGGGAGGCTGAGGCAGGAGGATCACAAGTTCAAGACCAGACTCAACATCTTAGTGAGACCCTCAGCAATTTAGCAAGACCCTGTCTCAAAATTAAAAGGGCTGGAGATGTAGCTCAGTGGTAAAGTGCCTCTGGAGTTAATCCCCAGTACCAGAAGAAAAGAAAAGAGAAAACAAAGAGTAATGTTTCAAGACATGTGGAAATTACATAAAATTCAAAATTCAGTGTTTATAAAAATAAAGTTTTATTGGACACTTCCACTCATTTGCTTACATACTATCCATAGCTGTTTTTGAGCTAAACTGGCAAAGCTGAGTAATTGCCACAGACGTAATACTGCCCACAAGGCCTTTTACAGAAAGTCTGCTGAATCTGGGCTAGAGCAGAAGCTCCTATTGTATTGATGGAGAACTTGATGCAGAGACAGAGAAAAAAACTGGCTGAGATCACAGTGAACCAACAGCAGAAAAGAGGACTCAGGTTCCCTGTTAAAGCTCTTTTCATTTACCATATAAAGGCAGATAAGCACAGGTTTCTTGTTTTCTCAGGACAATGACCACTTTTGGCCCTTTCCTATGCATTATCTCTGCTCTGTTTCATACCTCTTCATCCACCACCCCAAACGGCATCGGTGTACTATGGCATGGGATGTAGCTCAATGGGAGGGTGAGAGGCCTCAGGTTGAGTCCCAGTACTGCAAAATAAAAATGTACAAATAAGACCACAAATTCAAACCCCAATCTATGTATCGTCCTGCCCTAAAGGAAAAACAGAAATGATTGAGTCAAAAGAGCCTGGATTGTTTTTGGTGATGCCATAAACGTTCATGCTGGTGTGAATGTTAAGAGTCCCCCTGGTGCTAGGGACTGAACCGAGGGCTGCGCACACGCCAGGCACACACTCCACCACCAAGCCACCGAGCTGCAATAGCCAGCCACTTCCCCTTACTTCTTTTAGAAAAACTGCCAAAGGTAAATTTAAGTACAAAAAAATACAGGCATTTAGACAGACTGGAAGGCACAGAGGCTGATCAGTGGGAAAAGCAGAGCAGGCTTTTCAGGGCAGCCACACAGATACTCCAGTTTTATGAGTAAAGGGGGAAATGGAGGGAAGTCAGTTCTTACAGAGCCCAGGGGACAGATTTAAGTAGGTGAGTGACACTGGGCTACGACCCACACTTGTCCTTGTTCTGAGCAGACTGAAGAGTTTCTCTCTTAAGTTTTGGGATGTTCGGTCATAAAATAGGGTAATAGAGCCTGCAGCCTCGTATCAGTGAGGCGTTTGTAAAGTATAATTAACGTTTGCAAAGGGATTGCCATCCTGGAGATTAAGCAGCACGCATGATGCAAGATGCAAGACGGACTGGTGCTGCTTGAGGGCAGACAC
Organism: Xerus rutilus; assembly: GCA_028644305.1. Lineage (NCBI taxonomy): Eukaryota > Metazoa > Chordata > Mammalia > Rodentia > Sciuridae > Xerus > Xerus rutilus. The sequence goes on from CM053400.1 coordinate 9,571,973, forward strand.
ATTCTGTGGGTGTTACTCCTGTTCTTTACTGAGGCAGCAAGGGAGAAGTAGCTTACGATCATATGTCACAATATTCCAACGTGACCCAGAACTGGCCACAGGAAACTTGTGCAGGCCGACTACCACGTCAGATGGGCAGAGAAATCTCACCAGAACCAGTCCCCTGTGGCAAAATGGTCGCTTCATGAAGCACAGTCATGCCTAGAAAAATCTGGTAGGGCTAATTAGAAAAACACCTACAGGACTTCTGGCTTTACACAGAAGGGGACTCAGTCGTGGCACTCAGCAAAATCTTTTCTCATCCTCAAGCTGGCTTTGGGGGTTTTCTGAGAACTGAGCACTTTTTCTAATTAATCCCAAAAGCCCGGGTGCTGGGTGACAGGAGCGAGGCTGGAGGCCTCCCTGAGCGTCGCCACACTGCAACGCTGAAACACACGGGATCCCCAAGGGCTGCTGCTGTCTGACCCTACATTACGCCTACAACATTCCCCGGAACGCTCTTCTATGACTTTGGCTAATTATTTAATATGTTAATTTCCAGTGATTATGATGAAAAATGTGAAAATAATGCCATGGCTTGATTCACTTCTCCTTGCAGATATTCCTTCAGGACCAAAGATAAGGGCTTCTCTGAGGAATAAAACCTCAGCCGATAGGAAACTGCCTTCAAGCTTCAGCAAGCAAATACGTTACTTTAGGTCTAGAATAAAGAAAGAAATGGAATGCACTGAATTTCCTAGTTATCTTTTTAAATTTATTTATATATATGTGGTGCTGAGGATCGAACCCAGTGCCTCACACATGCCAGGGAAGCGCTCTACCACTGAGCCCTAGCCCCAGCCCCTCCTGGTTATTTTTATCACAGAACTTTGGTCCAGACAAATCCTATAATATTTGATACATCATGAAAATATATAGATACATCATGAAAATAAACAGTGCAACAGATGCGGACTATGGGAAGGAATTAAGGAATTCTCAGCAGAAACATCTATACATTTAAAACATCATTTTGTTACCTAGAAGAGCAAATGCACAATCCAATACTGCATTTGCTTTGGAAATTATAGTCTATTTTATTTATTTATTTATTGGTACTGGGGATTGAACTATAATCTGTTTTTTAATTTATTCTAATTAGGTATACATGACAAAATGCATTTTGATTCGTTGTTATAATCTATTTTTTAAAAAGTTAAAAAGAGGGCTGTGGATATAGCTTAGTTGGTAGAGTGCTTGCCTCACATGCACAAGGCCCTGGGTTCAATCCCCAGCACCACCACAAAAATAAAAAATAAAAAAATAAAAAGATTACATGCCTGTAATCCCACCAACTCAGGAGGCCAGGGCAGGAAGATTGCAAGTTCCAGGCCAGCTGGGCAATTTAGTGAGACCTTGTTTCAAAATAAAAATAAAAAGTGCTGGTGATGAAGCTCAGTGGCAGAATATTTGCCTAGCATGTGTAAGGCCCTGTGTTTGATCCCCCAGCAAAATGGAAAAAAAAAGGAAAAATGAAAAAGAAAGAAGTAATATATCATTCACGTGCCCAGCATTATAAATGTAACTTAGAATTTATGACATTCACATAAAACTAATTGACCGATATGGTTTTCTGTCTGTTGTATAATTTTGTCAATTCTGTAAGTCTATATGGTTTATAGGGCCAAACTATTTTGTGAAATATATGCCATCCTCAAGTTTCAAATTAATTGATGGATCTTTAGGTCTTGGCACATCTCTCTAAGCAAACAACAAAAGTTAAAAAAAAAAAAAACAACCAACAGAACTCAATAGACTTTATCCCCATTCTAACAAACAGTTCAGACTTTTTTTTGGGGGGGGGTACCAAGGATGGAACTCCGAGGCACTCAACCATTAAGCCACATCCCCAGCCCTTTTTTGTATTTGATTTAGAGACACGGTCTCACTGAGTTGCTTAGGGTCTGGCTAAGTTGCTGAGGCTTGCTTTGAATTTGCAATCCTCCTTTCTTAGCCTCCAGAGCTGCTGGGATTACAGGTATGTGCCACCGTGCCTAGCAAACAGTTCAGATTTAAATATCATTTTTAAGATTGTAAAGCACTTTTACATTTATCATTTCATCATTGGATCTTTTTTTTTTTTTTTTTTTTTTTTTTTTTGTACTGGGGATTAAACTCATCAGGGGTACTCGACCACTGAGCCACATTCCAGCCCTAATTTGTGTTTTATTTAGAGACAGGGTCTCACTGAGTTGCTTAGTGCCTCACCATTGCTGAGGCTGGCTTTGAACTCATGATTCTCCTGTCTCAGCCTCCCAAAGTGCTGGGATTACAGGCATGCACCACTGTGCCCAGCTTTCCACAAGGTTGTTTTTAAGATCCAATGAGCGGGGTGCTGTGGCGCACGCCTGTAATCCCAGCACTTAGGGAGGCTGAGACAGGAGAATCATGAGTTCAAAGCCAGCCTCAGCAACTGTGAGGCGCTAAGCAACTGAGACCCTGTCTCTACATAAAACACAAAATAGGGCTGGGGATGTGGCTTAGTGGTCGAATACTCGAGTTCAATCCCCAGTACCACACACACACACACACACACACACAAAATTGGCAACTCTCCAAAACACACATTTACAAATACACACAGTTATGTACTGCATCATGACGTAAGGGTCGGTGACAGCACCATGACAGTGGTCCCATATGGTTATACTGCCTGAAGCCATCTTAGTTTGTGTAAGTACACATCTATGATGTTCTTGTAAGGAAAAGTCACTCAGCAACACATCTCAGAAAGCACCTCTGTTGTTAAGAGAAGTGTGACTTGTGTGTATATTTATGACACAGATGCATATGCAATATATTTCGTATGTAACATATATAAAAACACATATATCCAGAACTTAATTTGGAACTCAAGACCCATATATCCAACAACCTAAGACCTCCACTTGAATATCTAATAAACATCTTATACTGAACATGCTAAAATTTACTCCTGTAGTTTGCAAAATTTCTCTATCCGGACCTCCTTGATTGCAAATCTCTAGTTGGGCAATTTACCAAGACCCTGTCTCAAAATAAAAAGGAAGGAAAGCTGAGGCGCAGTGGTAAAGTGCCCCAGTTTCAATCCCCTGTACTGCAAGGGTGGAAGGATTGCAGAAAGTAACCCCAGGGCCTTGCACACGCTGGGCAGGCGCCCTCCTCTGGGCTCCGCCCTCAGCCACGTACTTCCCCTCTGTACCTCTCTGTATTTCACCCTACCACTTACCACTCCTATTTTTAAATTTCCTTATTTATTTTTCTGCCTCCTCCTTCTACCCTCCACCAGAACAAGCTCCACAAGAACAGAGATCTTTATCTTGTTTTTATTCAGTGATATATTCTAAGCACCAGGAGTTGCATCTGGTACATGAGTGATGCTTAATAAAATAAGGGAATTAAAATCCTGACCTTATGTTAGCTAAGTAGGCCATTAAACCACGATGCCAAAATGATCAATCTACAGGTTCCATATAATCCACACAGTTGTCAGAACACAATTTTGCTTTAGAAATGAACTTCTCCACTCTGACAGGACAAACAAATGTTAGATGTCCCAAGAGTTTTTTTTGTTTTTTGTTTTGTTTTACTTTTATAGATGTCTCTTTTTCTCCAAGAAGCAAGCTATTGGCAGCAAGATTTTGTTCTTTGAGCTTCAATACTTCTGAAGTGTAGGGAAGCATTTTACAACCAACTATCCGAACATTTTGTCTCAAAGGGGAAAAAACTATTACAGTATGTGGGAGTGTTAACTGCTGCCAAAAATATTTTGAAGGACTTCCCATATTACTAAAGTCTCTAAAAGAGCTCATTTATCTTTACCAGGAAAAGGTTACTATTATTGTTATTGTTTTAAATTCCCTCCTACGTCAGAATTTGGCATGAAAAGCTGTACTTTCCTGAAACAATGGACAGAGAAACTTACTGTTTCTATTGTTCAGAAGAGAAGCACACAAATTTCACCAAATGCAAAAAAATAAACAAATCCAAAGGCATGAGCCAAAGGGGCCCTAGCACATACCGTTTCTATTTTTCACTGGCTGTCTGAGATTACCTACTCACAAAATGGGGTACAAAGTAATCCAGACACCTGAGTTTCAGAGCAAAAAAGAAATATTAAAGGAACAATGAATTGGCTATTTTGGAATTCACTAGTTCTATCTGGCTGGATAAATTCAAATGAGATCTAGGACTACATACACAAAGGCTTTTTCACTCCTGGGGCAGATCAAGAGATTGTGGTGATTCAAAATCTATTTATTTGAACATGGCTTTCTGCACAAAGTTCACCTGTTAGCAGTGTTCAGGGTTTCTGGCTTAGGAAACTAGAAAATGTTTTGAGGCCAATACTAATACAGGGGAGGAGGTCATCCCTGGATTTCTGTTCAACTATTTGTTTTGCAAACATATGCCATCAGTCATAAGGGAAATGTCAACAGTGAAAATACCAACTACTCCAAGAAAATACAAATCGGCATGTTTTTGTTAAAAAAATTTTGGAGAGTGCTGGGGATTCAACCCAGGGCACTTCATCACTGAGCTACACCCCCAGCTCTTTATTGTGAAACAGAGTCTCGATAAGTTGCCTAAGTTGGTCTTGAAATCCATCCTCCTGCCTCAGCCTCCCTAGCTGTCAACACACCAGGCTGTGTTGAATGTTAGTGGTCAAAGGTAC
>CM053400.1:9577165-9590362 GCA_028644305.1 Xerus rutilus
ACCAAAAAAAAAAAAAAAAAAAGAAGTTAGATGACTCCCAGAATTCTTTTTTTTTTAATTTTGGTACTGGAGATTGAACTCAGGGGCACTCGACCACTGAGCCACATCCCCAGCCCTATTTTGTGTTTTATGTAGAGACAGGGTCTCACTGAGTTCTTAGCGCGTGGCCATTGCTGAGGCTGGCTTTGAACTCATGATTCTCCTGTCTCAGCCTCCCTAAGTGCTGAGATTACAGGCTTGCGCCACCGCACCCGGCTTGACTCCCAGAATTTTTGTAAAGCCTGAAAAAAGGTCTGTGTATATCTTCTCTAATCAAAATACTGAAATTTAACTTTTTAAAACCTTATAAATAAAGTAGTTTTGGCATTTAAGTCAGAAATGCATCATGGCCTACCTAGCCTTTTATATGTAAGATTTTATTTTAAATCAAGAGATTTCACATAACTGGAATATTATATAAAATTAGCAATCATAGCAGGGCGCAGTGGCACCTGCCTGTAATCCCAGCACTTTGGGAGGCTGAGACAGGAGAATTGGGAGTTCAAAGCCAGCCTCAGCAACAGCCAGGCACTAAGCAACTCCAGGAGACTCTGTCTCTAAATAAAAACTACAAAATAGGGCTGGGGATGTGGCTCAGTGGTGGAGTACCCTTTAGTTTAATTTCTGGTACCAAAAAAAAAAAAGAGCAATCCTTGGCTCCTTGGCTATCCTGCAAAATTGAAGCTCTATGAGCTAAAGAAGCATACAATTAAATGGTTATAATTGAATTAAATAGAAATAGTTTTAAAAGATATTTTGAATGACTATGTGAATTTTTGTTTGAATTATTTACTTCAAGCTACTGCCAGGCCTCTGAGAAGAGCAGTAAAGGAGCTTAAAACCATAAATCTGAAATTTTCAACACATACTTAATAAATCACTTTTTTTGAGGATGGGGCAGTGGGTGTTGAAGCCAGGGGTGCTCTTATACTGAGGTACATCCCAAGCTGTTTTTTAAAATTTTGAGAAGGGAGTCTTCCTAAATTGCTCAGGCTGGACTTGAACTTGGGGTCCTTCTGCCCTAACCTTCCATGGTATAGTTGGCATTTATAAGTGTGGGCAATTGTGCCCAGCCTAAACACAATTGGCAATTGGGAGTCCATCAAGCTGGGTGTGGTGGCACAAATTTGTAATCCCACCAACTGGAGGCTGAGGCAGGAGGATCCCAAGTTTGAGGCCAGCCTCAGCAATTTAGCGAGATCCTGTCTCAAGATAAAAAATGAAAAGCACTGGGTATGTTGCTTAGTGATAAAACATCCCTGGATTCAATACCCTGTACCAAAATAAAGTTAACAATCTCCTTAGACCAGCAGTGTTTTGGCTAATGGCGATCAGTTACACAGAAGAGGATAAGTTTTTTCTCAGAGATTAGCAGTTGAGTTTTTAAAGGTTGAATGAAATATCTGAATTAACATAGAGAATAATAACATTTTGTTTATGTGGGATATACTATGTAAACTTTTTCCCTGGGGTGTGTGTGTGGTGTTCAGAATTGAACCTAAGGACATTTTACCACTGAGATATATCTTCATACCTTTTCATTTTAAAATTGAACTTAATTTTTTGGTACCAGGGATTGAATACAGAGGCACTTTACCACTAAGCCACATCCCTTTTTTATTTTTATTTTTATTTTGAGAAGTCTCACTGAGTTACCTAAGGCTCTCCTAGAACAACTTCTGCTTCAGCTTCCAGAGTCACTAGGATTACAAGCATCCATCAATGCACCTGCCTATGTATGTCAATTTAATGTAGTCAAGTTGTCAACATTACAGAGGAATCCTTAAGTAAATTGAGCCAGATGCTGACTTCCAAAAATTATTTTATTGCAACTTTTTCCCATTAAAGTGCACCCAAACAAAATACTAAAAAATACAGAGGAATAAAATTTTTACATTCAAATTCTACCACATAAGACATTAACCATGATTAACATTTGCAAATATCCTTCCCATCTATTTTGTGTTAGATTCCATAAATATTAGTAAATTAATAATTCTGAATTAGGTACATTAACAGTGTTTCCTCAGGGGGGGAAGTAGAAACTTTAAGAATTAATTTTTTGAAAAATCAGGTATTGTATTAATTTCTGGAAAACTAAAACCAATGTGGAATAAATTGTTTAGTTTTCCTAGAAGCCTAAACAGTAGATTGTGAAGTGTTAGCTTGCTAAGTGATTTAGAGACATAAGATTGTTCAACTTTTTGGTGTTCTCATAATTTATGTATGATTTTCCTACAGCACACTTTTATATGGTAAGACTGGTCTCTTTCACTATTTGACCTTCAGAAATACCAAGATGTCTAATACTCTTTGATAAGAAAATAGTGGTGTTGTCTTTTTATTTTCTATTATTTTTTAGGGAAATATGCTGATTCTAACAATGGGAGTTTCTTAGTATCGTCATGCTCTCATGTGATTGGGACCTTGGCCATTTCAGAGCTAGTGAATATATTTTTACATAATGCTTTTTAGAAAAATGCTCATGTTTTAAGTGCATTTTTTCTTATGAAACAACTTAATTTTAATAGCATGGTACCTTATTTGTAACCAAATTATTTCTAAATATCAGGTAGCTATTCTGTCCTCCCATTTAAATGTCCGTTTAATTTATCTGCTCTAGTGGCTAGGTTAGCATTCCGAGCTGGAGTTTGAGGCTCAGATGCGTTCCCCATCTGAGCTTCTAATACGCATGACTGAACTCTTTGAGCATGTCTAGCATGCTAAATACAGCAGCTCCTGGGTGTGAAAATAAGACTTGATTAAAAACAAATCTATTTTAATTCCCCTTTGCAAATGGTTCTGTTTCAATGTTACCTTTCTGAATTCTCCTCAATATTCAAATGAGGAATTTCACTTCCTGATCATTATCATAAATTACAGACTACTTTCTGATATTTTTCAATGAGCATTAATTATTAATAAAAATAAAAATCATCATAGAATAAAAGAGTGGGTTGCCTTTCTATTTCTCTCTCTCCTTTTTTCCTTTCTATGGAAAACACAGAGTTACATGCTTTTGAATAAATTCTGCCCCTGTAAATATTTGTAACAAGGATAGAAATGAAGAAAACCTTTCCTAGTGTTTCCTGATGTGTCGCCAGCAAAAATGAAAAGCACTGAGAAAATCACACACTTTCTCTGTGGCTATGCAACGGGTAGTTGTGTTATTATTGGGAGTTTTTGCAATAGAAAAGGTCAGGGGAAAAAAGCAAGGAACTGACTAGTACTCTGCTTTTTACATGGGGAAATGACACTGCTGCAGGGCAGGATTTGAGCTAATCTAGAACTATGTTTTTAAAAATGTAGTTGCGAAACATGTTGCTTTGTGTGTGTGTCTGTGTGTCTATGTGTGGTATGTATAATATATATCACTTTTGGGGGGGAGTACAAGCCTGGGGTGTTTAACCATTGAGCAACATTCCCAGCCCTTTTTCATATACATATATATATATATACACACACACACATATATATATATATTTTGGTACCAAGGATTGAACTCAGGGGCACTCAACCACTGAGCCACATCCCCAGCCCTATTTTGTGTTTTATGTAGAGACAGGGTCTCACTGAGTTGCTCAGCGCCTCGCCGTTGCTGAGGCTGGCTTTGAACTCGCGATTCTCCTGTCTCAGCCTCCCTAAGTGCTGGGATTGCAGGTGTGTGCCACTGCACCTGGCTCCTTTTTTATATTTTATTATGAGAGCTAAGTTGCTTAGACCTTTGTTAAGTTGCTGAGGCTGGTCTTGACCTAGATATTCCCCTGCCTTAGCCTCCTAGGCCTCACTGTGCCCAGCCACTTTTTTTTTTTTTTCTTAATGAACTTCTATTTATTCAGACTGGTCTCAAACTTCTAAGCTCAAGTGATCTTTCTGTCTCAGCTTCCCAAGAAGCTGGGACTTCCCAGGCAGGCCACATAACCCAGTTTATGTTGCTTTTTATTTTCAGGTAATGTCTCCTTATTCTGTGCTATGGAGAAAGTAGTATAAATACATCTTAATTGGTCCTTATTTTTTTCTTACCTTATTCTTTTATTATTGTGTAGTTATAAAATATTACTTTTTTTTTTTTGGTACTAGGGATTGAACTCAGGGGCACTCGACCACTGAGCCACATCCCCAGCCCTATTTTGTGTTTTATGTAGAGACAGGGTCTCACTGAGTTGCTTAGTGCCTCGCCGTTGCTGAGGCTGGCTTTGAACTCGCAATTCTCCTGTCTCAGCCTCCCTAAGTGCTGGGATTACAGGCTTGAGCCACTGTGCCTGGCTCTGATCAGGTTTTAAATGAGTAATTTACAATGTATTTTAAAATGTGCCTCTGCTGTCACAGTGGTGCAAGCCTGTGATCCCAGTGGCTCAGAGGCTGAGGCAGAAGGATCACAAGTTCAAAGCCAGTCTCAGTAAGTTAGTGAGGCTCTAAGCAACATAATGAGACCCTGTCTCAAAATAAAAAATAAAATGGGCTAGGGATGTAGCTTAGTGGTTGAGCACCCGTGCATTCAATCCCTAGTATTTACAAATAACTAAAATGTGCCTCAACCTCTGAGTGCTTGTATTGAAATTCAAGCATTGTGAAAAATATGCATTTCAGTACAGGTTACTAACTACAGCCACTTAGTGTGCTGGTCTCACTTTCCTTATGAGATAGTTATAACAGAAATGGCCAACCCTACATTTATTTATTTATTTTTGGTACTGAGGATTGAACTCAGGGGTACTCGACCACTGAGCCACATCTCCAGCCCTATTTTGTGTTTTTATGTAGAGACAGGGTCTCAGTGAGTTGCTTAGCACCTCGCCATTGCTGAGGCTGGCTTTGAACTCGCGATTCTCCTGTCTCAGCCTCCCTAAGTGCTGGGATTACAGGTTTGAGCCACTGCGCCTGGCTCCAACCCTACATCTTTTTTTTTTTTTTTTTATAGATGAACACAATGTCTTTATTTTATTGCTTTGCATGTGGTACTGAGGATCGAACCCAGGGCCTCACGCATGCGAGGCAAGCGCTCTACCTGCTGAGCTACAATCCCAGCCTCCCAACCCTACATCTTTTTTTTTTTTTTTTTTTTTTTAGTTGTAGGTGGACACAATATCTTTATTGATTTATTTTTATGTGGTGCTGAGGATCGAACCCAGGGCCTCACGCATGCGAGGCACAGCGCTCTACCACTGAGCCACAATCCCAGCCCCGCAACCCTACATCTTAATGTAGCTTGATTTGCTTTTAGTGTTGTGCCCATGTGTGGTACTGGGTACTGAACTCAAGGCTTTGGAAACTAGGCAAGCACTCTACTTTCCCAGCCCTGACCCCTTTTCTAAAAAGTTGAGACAGGGTTTCTAAATTGCCCCTGCTAGCCTTGAATTTGGGATCCTCCTGCTTCAGCCTCCCCAATAGGAATCATTTCATTTAATGACTTTGATTTGCAATGAAGACAAGAAAAACTTCCATGGTGGCAATAAATACTTTAATTTATGAATGTGTCATATTGTTGTTTACAATTACTAATCTTTTGTTTGTTTCCAACCTTTCTAGACTTCTTTGTTTGCTTATGCCTTTTACTTAAGTTTCCAAAACAGTCAAGGAAAAAAAAAATTAAAAAGAGCAGAAAGTAGTCACGGTGCATACCTGTAATTCCAGCAACTGGAAAGCTGAGACAGGATACCAAGTTGCAGGACAGTGTTGGCAATTTAGGGAGATCTTGTCTCAAAATAAAAAAATAAAAAGGGCTAGGTATGTAACTCGGAGGCAGAGTGCCCCTGGGTTCAATCCCCAGAACTGGGAGGAAGAAAAAAAAAGTGTTGAAATAGAAAATGTAAGATTAGACTAGCTGCCAAGTGGCATAGAAAATAAATCAGTAGTTTACCTAGCTTAGAATCTGGACATCTTAACAGTCACTTGTCAAAATTTCAAATATCAGCCAGGGGTGATGGCTAATGCCCATAATTTGAGCTAGTCAGGAAGCTGAGAGAAGAGGATCTCAAGTTCCGGGTCAAGTCTCCACAATTTAGGAAAGTCCTTTCTCAAATTAAACACAGAAAGGGCTAAGGATGTACTCATGGAACAGCCTAGTATGCTTAAGGCCCTGCATTGAATTCCCAGTATGGCAAAAATAAAAATTAAAAAATTCTGAAATTATGTGTACTATCATTGTTGCAAGTGTGTGATATGATATAGGGGCTTGCTTAGCCTGAATGCCCCGAAGAGGAGGAAATAGATTATTGCAGTTGATAAGACCTGCTGTGATCAAGTTTATTAAGTTCAGTCTAGACAAGCTAAATGCAAGAAAGTTTGTGACTCAAGTAATTTTATACTGAGTTACTCATTACAAAATTTATGCTGTATGACAGACAAGCAAATAAAAAAAAACATTTGGCGCTTTACCCTTTGTGGAACAGGAGAAAATATTATCCACAAGTGATCCCAGATACTAGTGCAGTTGGTTTTAGTAAATATTTTCTAATTCAGAATAGTGTAGAGCTTGAAGATAAGTCAAGTCGGTTTGCATTTTTTAAAAAATTTGTATTTTTTATGTTGTTGCTGGGAGTTGAACCTGGGGTGCTGTACCACTGATCCACATCTCCACACTCCCAGTTTTCTTCTTCTTCTTTTGTTTTTTTTTTTTTTTTGAGAGTCTCGCTAAATTGCTGAGGCTGGCCTCCAACTCGCCATCCTCCTGCCTTAGCCTCCTGAGTCACTGGAATTACAGGCGTTCGCCACTGTGCCCACCTGTCGGCTAGTACTTGAGACAAGGAGACCAAATATCTAAAATTTGGTTTGTATTTGAAGCACCATCCTTCTGTTGCGGTGCTAATTAACTCGGTTTTTCTGTATGCAGTACAGATGCCTTATTTGGTGGGTGTTCCGCAGGTTTCTGTAACCCAGCCTTTTTAAAACAAAAGTCCAATTGCAGGTTTCAAAAGCCCACGGCCCCGACAAAGCCGGAGGTCCAATCCTTTCTTCTGCTCAAGGCGGGTATTAAGGGAGCGTCAGCCTCCACGGCCTGTGCGCCCAGGGGTGGCAAGGCCACCTTGCAAAGGTTTCGCAGGTTGCTGTATAGGCGGCGGCTTAGGTTGCAGCCCGTTCCGCGAGGGCCGGGTTTCCGCGGCCGCCACTGCGCAGCCGGCGGTGGGAAGGGCGGCTTAATTCCGACCTCTTTCCCAAGCAGGCGGGGACCAGGCGCCCGGAAGCGGCAGGGACTGGCCGCCGCTCGCGAGCCGCCTCGGCTCAGAGTCCTTTGCTTCCCCAGGCCGGCACCGGGGCCGTCCGCTCGCGGCCCCGGAGGGCGCCGGGACTGGACTGAGCCCGCCGCGTCCCGGGGCCTGGCGCGCGAGCGGGGTTCCCGGCGCCGCGTCCCTCCCTCCCCCGCCCGGCGCCGCGCGCCTGCGCGCAGGCTGGGAGGAACTCGGCGTCCCGGCCTCCGCGGGCGGGCGGACGCGCGCGCACCCGCGGCGAGGGGGCGGCGGCCTGGCGGCGGGAGGCGGGCCGCGCGCGCCGGTGGGAAGCGTCCGGCCGCCACAGCGCCAGCTCCGTCGTAGTCGCTGCCGCCCGGGTCCCGCTCGCCCCTCCTCCCGCTCCCCCCGCCCGCCGCCGCCCGCGCGCATGCGCCGCCGGAGCGCGAGGGTCGGCTTCGGGTGTGTGGTGGCGGCAGAGCGGAGCTGCGAGGCCCGAGAGTCAGAACCTGGGGGAGAGGGATGGTCTCTGCACCCGGGGCAGCCGGAGGAGCCGCCGCCGCTGCCGACGCCACCGCCGCAGCCGCCGCCGCCGCCGCCCCGGCGCCCGCCTCCCGGCGCTGACGGCCTCGTACGAAGCCGGCGAGGGAGAGCCAGCCACCGCGGTCGCCGGCACGCCGCCCAGCATGGTCCGGGAAACCAGGCACCTCTGGGTGGGCAATTTACCGGAGAACGTGCGGGAGGAGAAGATCATCGAGCATTTCAAACGGTGAGTGACACGAGGCCCCGGGCCGCGCTCGCTCCTCGGGCGCCGCTGCCCGCCCGGCCCGTTGCCGGCCCCTCCCCGTGCGCGGAACTGGTGAGCAGGACCCCGGCCAGACCTGCGGCGGGTGCGGGCAGCGCGCGCTGTCCCCGGCCGCTCGGCCCCTTCGCGGCGTTGGGCCTCGGGCCTCCGCGGAGCGGGGCCGCCGCCTCCCCGCCAAGGGGAGCAGGCCGGGTGCCCTCGCGTCCGCGGAGGAGCGGCGCTCTCGCCGAGCTCGCCCGCGGGGTCGCGTCCTTGCGCCCGGCTCCGGGGCTGCGAGTGGCCGCGGCCCGGCGGGAACCCGAGGCCGCCCGACCGCCGCGGCGCCCCGCGTCCCGCAGCAACTCCCGCTCCTCGCGCTCGAAATGTCGGACTTGGAGAGGGAGGGCTGCGCGGAAACCGAAGTCCCGGTGGGTGACGCGGGGAGCTCGGAGGTGGGAGAGGTCCCGGGGACCTCACGGAGGACTTGCGACTGGAGACCCGCAGAGGGGGCAAGTGGTGTCGCGTTCTGCGGGCTCGGGGCAGGAGGCTGAGCGAAGTTGGGTTGCGGCGCCTCTCCGGGCGCCCTCGCTCCGCGCCCCGCCGCCCGCCCGGTCTTGGGTGGCGGACCCAGCGGCCGAGCGCCGGCTGGGAAGGCACGGCGGGCACCTCCCGCGCCGCCACGGCCTTGTGACCCGGCGGCCTTTCGAGTAGTCCTGTCCCCACCCCCGAATCGTTGATGGAGCGGCTCAGAGCCGCAAGCCTGTCGGGGTTAGGTGTAATGGTTTCCACCCTCCCCGAGACTGCGTCTGGAAACGTGAGGAGCGCTGCTCCCGGCGCGGCTTCCCGGTCGGGGGCTGCGGCGCTTGTTTTCTTTGTGGCACGCGTGTGCCGTCACTGGTGGGAGGCCTCCGTGTGCACTACTACCTAGGGCTACGGTCCACTCGGACCTGGCGCACACCGAGGGGGACCGCAGCCAATCTGCGCTGGTCCTGGGCGGTTCCTGTGTGTGCCGGTGTTGAGGACCCTGAGAGGTTCCGAGTTCGGCTCACTCTGGATTCCTCTTACTATCTAGTGGGTGAGGGAAATGACGGGGCGTCCTTATTAGTGAGTCACCATGGGAAAAATAGGTTGCGTCGCTCGTTCCGGAGCCGCTTGGATAAGGAAAGGGAAGCAGCGGCCGCGGAGCGCCTCTGTAGGTGGGGGACCCCTGATTGTTGGCGGTTACTGTTACCCGGGTGTTGCATCGCCGCCGGGGCGCGCGTGTGCGCGTGTCCGCGTGTGAACGGGAGCCGGGCACACGGAGGCCATTCATAACCTGCTAAGCCGTCCTCGGCAGGCCCGGGGGAGGTGCGCGCTTCCCGGGACTCCTGGCGTTTACTACGTCGTGCCTGGGAAACCGGCGAGGGCGAGCCGGAGCTGGAGCTGGCCTCGGTGCCCCGGGGTGAGGGGCGGCTGCGGGCTGAAGCGGGCAGCAGATGGGAACTTTGCTGGTGCTGCTCCACCCCTGTCCCGCCCCCGCCTCCGTTATCGTCAGTGTTTTGGTGGAAAGATGGTTTAGGTGCAGCTGATGGGAGTGGAAACCCCGCTGAGACGCGCGCCCTTTAATCCCCCGGCGGACTTTCTCCGTGGGTCTGTGCCGGGAAATGCTGTGCACCGACGTGCAGACACGTGCCTTGCAGCCTTGGCTCTGCTCCTGTGGTGGCCCGACGTGTCATTCCGTATTAGGCAGATTTCAGAGGCAGCCCGCCTCTGGCGGGGAGTTGGATCCCTCTGCAAGATGAGAGGGGTAGGGAGAGGACCGAGGAAGTAGTCCGAGGCAGTTCTGCAAGGGTTTGAAGTGGATGGCGCTGCGGTCCGGCTCGTGTGAATGACTCTAAAATGGCGGCCAGGACCCACTTTATGTGGGAATCGGCGGAGCCGAGCGCAGAACGCGCGGAGGGAGGCGGCGGCGAGGATGCGAGCTGCCTGGGGAGCGGCGGGCTGCGGGAGCGCCGCCGTCTCCATTGCTCGCGGCTGCGTTGGGAAGGAAGGTCTTGCCTATTGTGCACCAAAGGCGGATGCTACTGACAGAGGCAGGCTTTATTTTAAAACTAAGCAGACCGTGTGTCTCTGAAACTCCTTTATTTTAAAGGCGATTTAAAAAATTTTAAATAGGATTTATTTTATTTGAATAGGCAGTACTTTTTAATGGGTTCAGCGAGTATAAAAAGGCATATGAGACAAATCTCCCCTTCACCCTTGACCCTGGAATTCCCGGTTCTCATATCTCCCGCCCCCCAAACAGGTAATCCCTATTTCTGGTTTCTTGTTTATCTTTCTGCGCCCACGAGAAACGTTCTCGCTGATCCAGCTGCGGAGCTAACCCGACCAGCCTCTTATGCCTTTTGTAGAACATGTTTTGTAAAACGTGTGACTGCTACGCGGAGGGAAAACGAAATCTGAATAATTTTAAATAGAGGAGATGAAAGCCAGAATGATGGCTTTGCAAGAAACTTAATGATATTCACCTCTGGCGTCCTGTAGAAATCAGAATGAGAAAAACCTGCAATACCTGTGTTAAAACTAGAGCTTGGGGTGATAGCTCAGTGGGAGAACACTTACCTAGCATGTGTGAGGTTCTGGGTCGGTCCCCACTACTCAAAAAACAAAACACCCCCTCCCCCCAAACTGACGCTTAAGTGCCTGCTTCTACCTTTTCCCTAGCTGATTGCAACATTAACTAATAACTGTTTTACAGGATTAAGAGGTGTACACTGGGAATACATTATATAAAACGTTTTCAAGATGAATGTTCTCTTAACAGTGACTACTCTTAACAGCTTTCCCCATTTAGGTATTTGGATTAAAAACAAACACACACACAACTAAACCAGACAGCTGTGGAGGCAGGACAGTTTAGATACATTTAAAGGGGCGGGGGAGGTTGGCAAGTCTTTTTCCCCCCAATTTATATTTTGATCAGTGTTTTTGGTGGACAATAGATTGAGGGAAGGATGCTGATTTGGCTTTTTTCCCTCGGTGCAGAAGACCAAACCCTTCCAACATAAGAGCAATTATCCCAAAATTTGGCTTTACCTTCATGCATAATAATAAATCTATTGTGTTCATTCTCTTTACAGCTTTCCATATGCTGAATTTAAAAAAAATTAAACGAGGACTCTTTCTGAATCAGGTTTTAGTTAACAAAGATTCATTACAGGGGCACAATGGAGAAAGTCCTTCCCTTTGTATGTTAGCTGGGTTGAAGGGGGAAGGGAGGAATTACACAACAATTGGTTGCTGTCTTTTAGTTGTAAGAGAGAGAGATGTGTGCAGAGGCCATCCTTGAATTAGAATGAAGAGGTGAATAGAATGCTTTAACGATTTTTAAAAAATTATGCCTTATTTTCAGATTAGGTTCTTTCCATCCACCTTTCACCCCTACTTTTACACATAAGTTAAATGTTATGCAAAGATAGAGTGAGGTAAATCTTCACTTAAAATCTTGTCAAGAATGAGACTCATTTAAATATGCTTTGTTTTTGGCAATTTAAATGTTTTATCATGCTGGGTACTGTAGTACCTACCTACAATCCCAGCAACTCCAGAGTCTGAGGCAGGAGGATCAGATGTTTGAGGATGGGCAATTTAGCCAGGTCCTGTGTTTAAAAAAAAAAAAAAAAAGGCGGGGAGGTGGGGGCAGCCGGCAGCCAGGGACTTTGCTTGGTAGTAGAGCATCCCTGGGATCAATACCCAGTACTTCCAAGGGGGGAAAAACAAAGATTTATCACAATGATTTTTCCTGAGTTTAAATAGCTGGAATAAATGTTACATATATTCAAATATCTTTACTTATTGGGCACAATATAAAATAATAAGCAAGAGTTTCCTTGTTCTTTATACCTAGAGATATTTTTAGACTTAAACAAATTTTACTTATCATAGCCTGCATTACTACTGCATTCAAGACAAGACAGTTTCTATGCAACGACCTCTGATTTTGAATATCTATTTTCATAATAGGCTTTTGTGTATTTTAAAAATAACACAAAAAAATCAGTTATGCTGGGTGCCTAGCTGCTCACCTGTTAATCACAGCTCAGGAGGCTGAGGCAGGAGTATCCCAATTTCAAGGCCAACCTTAGCAGTTCAGTACGGTCCCAAGCAACTTGGCAAACCCTATCTCAAAATAAAAAAAATTAAACATGACCAGGCTTGTAGCTCAGTGATAAAGCACCACCTCTGGATTCAATTCCCAGTATAAAAAAGAAAAAAAAAAAAAAGTGACATTGGAAGACAATTTAGGCCTCATTGCAAGGAATAGTGATGGCAATCAACTTGTGTAGCAGGGAGCTTTCCAGACACCGCTGCTGTAAATTCTTGGTTGCTTGGGATTGCGTTGTTTGGCATGTTTATGAAGTATTTCAGGCATGACTTATGAGTACCCGGGATTGAACTCAGGGGTACCTGACCACTGAGCCACATCCCAGCCCTATTTTGTGTTTTATGTAGAGACAGGGTCTCACTGAGTTGCTTGGCACCTCGCTGTTGCTGAGGCTGGCTTTGAACTCGCGATCCTCCTGTCTCAGCCTCCCCAAGTGCTGGGATTACAGGCATGTGCCATCTCGCTTGGTTTATGAGACATTTTTAATTCTATGAACACTAATGCTTTGGGAAAATTTACATGGAAGTTATAAAGATAGTGGTGGTATAAGTGAAGTTTTTTCAAAATGGTCTTTCAAGTCATTTTCCCCTGAGTTTGAAGCCTTGTTTTTTCCCTTTCTGTTTTGGCAGTGATAGGGATGAAACCTGGGGCTGTGTGCATACTAAGCAAGTGCTCTGTTCCTAAACTGCATCCCTAGCATTGTTGCTTACATTTAAAAAAATGGAAACCAAAAAATGTTATTTCATTAGAAGCCATGTAATTTTTTTTTTGTTTTTTGTCTTTTTTTTGGTACCAGGGATTGAACTCAAGGGCACTAGACCACTGAGCCACATCCCCAGCCCTATTTTTTTGTGTTTTATTTAGAGACAGGGTCTCACCGAGGTGCTTAGCACCTCGCTGTTGCTGAGGCTGGCTTTGAACTCGCAATTCTCCTGCCTCAGCCTCCCAATGTGCTGGGATTACAGGCATGCGCCACTGAGCCCAGCTAGAAGCCATGTAATTTTTGAGTGATAGCTAGCTGTTTTTTAGTGTGTGGAAATATGCCTTGCAGTGAAGAGATGTTC
>CM053400.1:9590462-9603020 GCA_028644305.1 Xerus rutilus
TGGTACTGGGGATTGAACTCAGGGGTACTCGACCACTGAGCCACATCCCCAGCCCTATTTTGTGTTTTATGTAGAGACAGGGTCTCACTGAGTTGCTTAGCGCCTCGCCCATGCTGAGGCTGGCTTTGAACTCGCGATTCTCCTGTCTCAGCCTCCCAAAGTGCTGGGATTACAAGCGTGAGCCACCACGCCCGGCTTGAAGAGATGTTCTTGGTACAAAGCATTCCAATATTTAGATTGTCCCCATACATGGGTCCCTGTCTGCCAAGCTTAAAGTAACATATACAGAAGTAGACCAAATAGTAAAGCAACTTACCAAGACTGTCTCAAAATAAAAAGGGTTATGGGTGTAGCTCAGTGGTAAAGCACCCCTGGGTTCAACCTATAATACCTGGAGGGGGAACCAAAATAGTACATGAATCCCAAGTACCTGTCATTCAGCCCCAAAAACCGACAGTATGTGGCCTATGAGAAAAAACACAGCAAAGGAGGGAAGTAGAGTAAATGAGGGTTGGGATGAAAAGATCTTACCTGTGAGAAGACGGCATTTGATACACCAGAATGAGGACTGGATTTACTTTTCTTCTTCCTTTATTATTTAAAAAAAAAAAAATTAAGAGCTTAGGAACAGAACAAAAAATTCCCAGATTTTTGGGCTGGGGTTATGGCGCAGTGGTAGCGTGCTCGCCTAGTACGCGGGAGGCACTGGGTTCGATCCTCAGCACCACATAAAAATAAAAAAATAAAGCTATTGTGTCCATCTACAACTAAAAAATAAATATTAATAAAAAAAATTCCCAGATTTTCTTCTCTGAAAACCCTAGTTGTTAACATTTTGTCACATTTGCTTCATTATCCTTTCTCTTTCTCTCTCTCTCTCTCTCTCTCTCTTTCTTTCTTTCTTTCAGTACTGGTGATTGAACCCAGAGGCCCTCTACCACTGAGCCACACCTCTAGTTCTTTTTATTTTATTTTGAGATAGGGTCTTGCTTAGTTGCTGAGGCGGGCCTCTAGCTTGCAGTCTTCCTGCCCCATCCTTCTGGGCTGCTGGGATGACAGGCATGGGCTACTGCACCCTGTTAAGTGATTGATTGTTTTGATGCCCAGATCATCCTAAATTTGACTCAACAGGAGAGCCTTTAAACTAGCTACTGTAGTTGAGCCTGGTGGTATGTACCTGTAGTCCTAGGTTCTTGCGAGGCTGAGGCAGGATGATCACTTGAACCCAGGAGTTTCAGTTTCAGGCCAGCCAGGGCAACACAGTGAGACCCTGTCTTATCTGCCTCACCTCCCAAAATAAAACTAGCTACTGTTTCCATCATTTCTTTTTTAAGTTGTAGATGGACACAATACCTGTATTTTATTTACTCATGTGGTGCTAAGGTTGGAACCCAGTGCCTCACACGTGGTAGGCAAGTGCTGTGTCACTGAGCTACAACCCTAGCCCCTCCATCATTCTTTAGATACTGATTTCGGGCACAATAAAGGCTTTTTAAAAAAAAAATTTAGTTATTCTAATTAGGTATACATGATAGAATGCATTTTGATTCATTGTACACAAATGGAGCACAACTTTTCATTTCTCTGGTTGTACACTGTAGCCATACCATATATGCAGTCATATATGTACCTAGGGCATCGATGTCCATCTCATTCCACCATCTTTCCTGCCTCCATGTCCTCTCCCCTCCCCTTTGACCAAAGTTCCACCATTCTTCCCATGGTGGGACCCCCCTACCCCCGCCGCCCACATTATGGATCAGCACCCACTTATAAGAGAGACCGTTCGGCCTTTGGTTTTTTGGGATTGGCTTACTTCACTTAGCATGATATTCTTCAACTCCATCCATTTACTTGCAAATGCCATAATTTTATTCTCAGCAAAGGCTTATTTTGTACTTTGCCTGTCCCTGTCCTGAATGAGATATTTCTTTAAGGAGCCCTGGTCCCTTTTAATTATTCAGAAACCAAGATCTGGGTGCTTTGGTTTGGGCCATTACTGCAGAACTGATGTGTGTGTTGGTTGTACACACACACACGAACACACAAACATGCCTCTGTCATACTTTAAAACTGGGGGCTCACAGATGTTCCAGGACATAAATATTTTCTAACCTCCTATTTTCATATTTGTAAATTACTTCTCAGACAAGAAACCTGATTTCCATTATTCATGATATACTTATTTGCTCAGTTATATGTTCAGTGTAAGTAGTTTCCCAACTATTCTGTCTCCCCTTTTTCTACTGCCTCTGGTGACATTGCCTCTGTTGCCTCTGCCGGCCTCCCTTCCTTAACTACTCTCTTCCTTAGAAACCAGCATGGGAGGGGGCAAGGCAGGGAAGGGAAGGTGGGATTGAAAGTGATTTGCCTGTTTTTGCTCTTATTTTTTCCATAGGAGACAACTTGTGGCTGGACTTAAAAGTGCCAAAATGGCACTTGGAGCTGATGCCATTTTAAAGCAGATTTGGGACTACCTCATTCTTTAAATTTTAGTTTTGGTTTTACTTGGATCACTGACTTTCTGTAGGGTGTGAGCTTAATCACTGGATCAGCCTGAGCTTTATCATACATGAGTCATGAGAGATGTGGTAATGAAAGAGTTTCCTTTCTTTTTTTTTTGCAGGGGAGGCGGGGGGGTGTCCTTGGGATTGAACCCAGGAGCGTTTAACAACTGAGCCACATCCCCAGCCCTTTTTGCCAGGGTCTCACTAAGTTGCTAAGGATCTCGCTAGGTTGTTGAGGCTGACTTTGAATTTGCTGCTTCCTGTCTCACACTCTAGAGCTGCCAGAATTACAGGCATGTGCCACCAGGCTGAGAGAGTTCATTTCTTAGGAATAATATTAGGAGTCATTTTTCCATTTGTTTGGGTGTCAACCCTCATTATGTGTGGTATGTCAGCAAAATTTTACCCTGACCCTACTTCCTCCAAACCTTATTGACCTGAATTTTTTTTTCCTCCTCACCTTCACTGTTATTGGCTTCCTTAAGTAATTAAAATACCCTGTTCCAGTTGTGCATGGTGATGCTCACCTGCAATCTTAGCTACTCAAGAGACTGAGGCAGAAAGATCTCAAGTTTGAGGCCAGCCTGAGCAACTTCACAAGATTTTGGCTAAAAAAATTTAAAAAGAGCTGGGGAGCCTTGTGAGGTGGTACAGGCCTGTAATCCCAGTTGCTTGGGAGGCTGAGGCAGGAGGATCTTGAGCTCAAAGCCAGCCTCTGCAAAAGCAAGGTGCTAAGCAACTTAGTGAGACCCTGTCTCTAAATAAAATACAAAATGGAGCTGGGGGATGTGTGGCTCATGGGCCGAGGGACCCTGAGTTCAAACCCTGAGTTTTTTATTTTGGAACCAAAATAAAAAAGTAGGGGGTGGTAGAGCTGGGAAGTGCATGAGTGCCTGAGTTCAATCCTCCATGCTCCAGAACAAACACATGTTCATTGATATAAGCCACAGTATGCCAGAGGTTGTGTAACTTTTATTTTATTATTATTACTATATTTTTGCGGTACTGGGAATTGACCCCAGGGCTTCACACATACTAGGCAACTGCTGTACCACTTATTTTGAGATAGGGTTTTTGCTAAATTGCCCAATGTGCCCTTGAACTTGACATCCTCCTGTCTTAGCCGCCTGAATCTCTTGGGATTACAGGTATGTTCCACCTTGCCTGATATCCTTTAATTTTAAAAAATGATAAATGTGCTTTGTTACACTAATCAAGGTCTGTAAGGACTGCTTCTTTACCTCTTTTTGTTCCCTTTACCTTATGAAATAACTCTTCCACAGAGTTGTTTTTTCATTTTTTTAATACAGATCAGTCCTTTTCAGCATAAGTTTGTCATTCTAAAAAAGAAGGTATATAAAAGGAACTTTGATTACAGCTTTGAATCTCAGGGTTGTGACGTGATTTCCTTTATGTTGAATTTATTTGAAATTTGTTTTAAAAATGATTTTCTGAGAAAATTCCTCCTTAAAAAAGCTTTTCATCTTGGGCTGGGATTGTGGCCCAGTGGTAAAGCACTCACCTAGCATGCGGAGGCACTGGGTTCCTTCCCCAGCACCACATAAAAATAAAATAAAGGTATAGTGTTCCTCTACAACTAAAAAATATATATTAAAAAAAAAAACACCAGGAGAACAGCCCAAGTATCCACCAATGGACACAGGCATAAATGAAATGTGGCATAAACATGCAATGGAATATTATTATTAAAAAAAACTTTTTAGAGAAAGCTTTTTGTTTGAGAGATATAACTAGGCAGGTTAAAATGTTGACTGGAGAGGTTAATATTTAATAAATTCAAGGAATGATAATTAACATCTTGAGGCATAGAATCCAGTGACTTAGTTTGAATTTCATGAAGTTAATTTATTCCAAATTTATTTAGAAGTATATTTATTAGTTTTATAAAAAACTTTGCAGTTGAGTGGATAAAAGCCAAAGACTTAAAGATTGAAGAGTCATGAGAAAAAACCTTATTTTTTTAACTGTAAGTAGAGGTACTCCTCCAAGATTTTAGAAAAATATTTCTAGTGAACCACAAGTAGAAGTGCATGCTTGTAATCCCAGGGACTGGTGGAGCTAAAGACAGGAAGATCACAAGTTCAAGGGCAGCTTCAGCAATTTAGCAAGGCCCTGTCTCCAAAAAATAAAAAGGGCTGGGGATATAGCTCAGTGATAAAGCACTCTTGGGTTCAATCCTTAGTACTCCCCCCAAGTGTGTTTGTGTGTGTGTGTATATATAGAGATGAAAAGAATATGGAATTTATATATATATTAAAAAGGCACGATCACATATTTGTCTTGATTCTCTTCTATTCAAGCAATATGTTATGAAATAAGGATAAATCAGTGAAAACTAGATGTATTCCTAAGTTTTTAAAATATATATATTTTTAGTTGATGGATCTTTATTTTATTCATTTATTATTTATATGTGGTGCTGAGGATCAAATCCAGTGCCTCACACAAGCTAGGCAAGCGCTCTACCACTGAGCTACAGCCCTAGCCTCTAAATTTTTAATTTTTTAAAAAATTGCTATTTGACTAAAATAAGTAATAAGAATAGAGATTAATTTCCTTACAGCAATCGTATTGTCAGTATTGTTCAGGTAAGGCAAGTAGGAAGCCCCTTTCCAAGAGTCTTTTGCATTTGTACCAGGCTCTCTTGCTGCAGTTATGCAAGTTTATTGTGTACTGTCTTGACTTACGCCACTTGAGCTTTGTTTTCTGCAACCTCCCCCACCCTCCACCCCTTTTGGTACCATGGATTGAACTCAGGGGCACTCAACCATTGAGCCACATCCCCAGCCTTATTTTGTGATTTATTTAGAGATAGAGTCTCACTGAGTTGCTTAGTGCCTTGCTATTGCCGAGGTTGAGTTTGAACTGTGCAATTCTCCAGTCTCAGCCTCCCAAAGTGCTGGGATTACTTACAGATGTGGGCCACTTTGCCCCGTCTGATTTGTTATTGTTATGCCAACTATTTAAATTTATCTTCAAGGGCATAGTTCAGTGGTAGAGCACAGCACCAAAAGAGAAGAAAAGGAAATCTTTCTTTTTTTTGGTACTAGGGATTGAACTCAGGGGTACTCGACCACTGAGCCAGATCACTAGCACTATTTTGTGTTTTGTTTAGAGACAGGATCTCACTAGCGCCTTGCCATTGCTGAGGCTGGATTTAAACTCACAATTCTTCTATCTTAGCCTCCCAAAGTGCTGGGATTACAGGCATGCACCACCACACTCAGCTAAGAAATCTTTCTTTCTTTTTTTTTTTTTGGTACTGGGGATTGAACTCAGGGGTACTCAACCACTGAGCCACATCTCCAGCCCTATTTTGTGTTTTTATGTAGAGACAGGGTCTCAGTGAGTTGCTTAGCACCTCGCCATTGCTGAGGCTGGCTTTGAACTCGTGATTCTCCTGTCTCAGACTCCCTAAGTGCTGGGATTACAGGCTTGAGCCACCGCGCCTGGCTAAGAAATCTTTCTTTTTAAAAATATTTTTAGTTGTAGATGGACACAATAATTTTATTTTATTTATTTATTTTGTAGGGTGCTAAGTATTGAACCCAGTTCTTCAGACGGGCAAGCTTTCTACCACTGAGCCACAATCCCAGCCCCAGAAAAAGAAATCTTTGACTTGCTAGATGACTGTTAAAACTTAAAGTTTACTTTTGGTTTTAATTTATTTTAATTGAGAAGAGACATGACATCATAAAAATCACTATCTTTATTTGATTATGTCCAAATAATAGTCTTGTGATCTAAATATATGATTCTGAGTTATACCTACATTTAGTATGTTGAAATGTGTGGGTATCAGCGATTTTAATAAAGTAGCTTTAATATCTAAAACTATTATTTTGATGACAAGTAATTACTTTGGTTAGCTTTAAAAGATTGAGAATTATACATATAAAATGGTTAAAATAACTAACTTTATATTTTACTGCAATAATTTTTTTCTAAAAAAGATTGAGCTGTGATGGTATAAAAACAACGTGCTCAAGCCTGTAATCCCAGCACTTAGGGAGGCTGAGACAGGAGAATCACGAGTTCAAAGCCAGCCTCAGCAAAGGCAAGGTGATAAGCAACTCAGTGAGGCCCTGTCTCTACATAAAACACAAAATAGGGCTGGGGATGTGGCTCAGTGGTCGAGTGCCCCTGAGTTCAATCCCCAGTACAAAAAAACCCAAAAAACAACCAAAAAAAAAACAACGTTCCCAGCTCTAATTTAAATGCTGTTTATATTAAAATATATTATTATTATTACTACTACTATTACTACCTGGGATTGAACCCAGGGAGTCTTATGCACTGAGGTATATCCCCCGCCCTGAATTTAATTTAATTTTATTTTATTTAGAGATAGGGTGTCACTGAGTTACTTAGGCCCTCACTGAGTTGCTAAGGCTGGCTTTGAACTCAGCATTCTCCTGCCTTGGCCTCCTGAGCTGCTGGGATTACAGGCATGTGCCACCACGCCCTTCCTGGGAAGTTTTAATGAGACACTGTTTCAAAATAAAAAGCAAAAAGAGCTAGGAATGTAGTCCCTAGGTTTACTCACCAGTACCAGAATGAATGAATGAATGGATGAATGAGAAATGATTTTGGATTTTTTTCCCCCAGTGATGAAGGTTGAATCCAGGTCTCCTTTATGGTACCCTGCTGAGCTACATGCCTAGCCCTTTTTTTTAAATATTTTTTTTTAGTTGTTGATGGATCTTTATTTTATTCATTTATTATTTATATGTGGTGCTGAGGATCGAACCCAGTGCCTCATGCATGCTAGGCAAGTGCTCTACCACTGAGCTATAGCCCCAGCCTGCATGCCCAGCCCTTTTAAAAATTTTTTGAGAGTCTTGCTAAACTGCCCAGATTGGCAGTTTTCCTGCCTCAGCTTTCAGAGTAAGCCTGTTTTACAGTAGCTGGGATGGGATTGCAGGTATGCATCATTACTCCCCTGGATCCTTTGTCCTTTTTTTTTTTTTTGGTGGTGCTGGGAATGGAACCCAGGGCCTTGCATATGTTAGGCAAGCACCCTACCACTGAACTACACCCCCAGACACCATCATTCGCTTTCCAATAATGAACAATTTGCTGATCATCATAGAAGAGTAGAAAAGTGTAGAGTACACAAAGAAGTTGGTATTTTCATAACTTTTTTTTTTTTCAGTACTGAGGATTAAACCCAGGTGCTGTACCACTGAACTATATTCCCAGCCTATGATTAAGTATGTAATCTTTGGAAAGTGATTTACAGGTTGCGTATCCTTTATCTGAAATGCTTGAAATGAGAAATATTTCAGATTCCATAGTTTATAATATTTGCATTCACTTTACCTTTTAAGCAGTCCTAATCCAAAAATCCAAAGTGGTCAGAAATCTTGAAACTTCTTGAGTGCTGAGTTGACACTCAACCTAAATTGGGTTTAGGTGTATGGGTGACTAGGTTAATTGTATGAAACTTCAAAGAGATTTATACTCTGCTCATCACAATTCTGTAATTCTTTCATAGCAGGATTTTGAAACCCTGAGAGCCTCAGAAGACAAAATCTTTTTACCTGGAAATAGAGCAATAATGTTAGTGATGATGAAAGACTCAGGTCTGATCCCACACCCCCACACCCATGCTGGAACTGAACCCAGAGTCTTGTGCATGCTAGGCAAGTGCTCTACCATTGAACTGTATCTCCCAACCCCTGAGATATGATCTTTTAACTCTAGCAATTAACTGGGAAATAGGAATTCAGTGCAAAACTTGGAATGTATTGTTTTCTCAGTGGGGTGTAGTTTTGTTGTATTGTTTCAAGAATGATTTAGGGAAGATTGATCTCTGTAGTAGTAGGAAGTATGTGGCAGTTCATTGCTATTGCTTTTTAGTAGGTCATATGCAAAAGCTGGAATTAAGATTATTCTTGTATCCCTGTGGATAAATCTGCCAATGAAAGTTGAGTGAAGTTCCTTCTGGAAAGAAGGGATATGGATAAAATTCACTGGGTTTTAGTATACTAATGATATTTGTGTAATAGATCATGCTTTGGAATTAATTGAGTGAGTTTCTTACAGAGTTGTTGGAAACAGTTTTGGAGTAGGAAGGGGTCTTTTTTCACCGTCAGAAAACTGAAAATTGTAAGTAAATTTTATGAGGCTAAGTGATTCCTGTTTTGTTCCCAGTACATGTCAAATGCCTAGAACATCTGTTCTTTTGTCAGGGAGGGGTTGGTAATAGGGGTTGAACCCAGGGATACTTAATTACCGAGCTATGTTTCTAGCTTTTAAAATTTTTATTTATTTTTATCATTTTTTGAGACAGGGTCTTGCTAAGTTGCTGAGGTTGGCCTTGAACATGGTCATCCTACCTAATCCTTTCAAGTCCCTGGAATTACAGGAATGTGCTAATGTACCTAGTTCTCTTGAAAATTTACAAGAATACACTTGATCTTCTTATCCAATCATGCACAGATTGAAAATATTTGGAAAAAATTATATCTGTTGTGAATGCACACAGACTTTATGCCTTGTCATTATTTCCTAAACAATATAACATAACAACTTTTTGTGGGGGCTAGGAGTTTGGGGGTGTGGTGGTGCTAGTGCTAGGGTTCCAATCCAAGGCCTCACGCATGGTAAGCATGTTCTCTACCACTGAGCTACAGCCCCATTTCCCAGTATAACAACTATTTACAAAGAAGTAGCATTGAATTAGGCACTTAAAATTTATTTTTAGAGATGGTTTAAAGTATATGGGAACATCTATCTTTTCAGGAAGCTGAGGCAGGAAGATTCCTTGTGCCCAGGAATTAGGGGCCAGTTTGAGCAACATAGGGAGAGCCTATCACCTAAAAACAAAACAAAACAAAACAGAAACACCAAAGTATATGGGAAGATATATATATAGTAATATGCAAATACATTACCATTTTATTTTATTTTATTTTATTTTTAAATATTTTTTTAGTTGTAGATGGACACAATGTCTTTATTTTATTGCTTTGTACGTGGTGCTGAGGATCGAACCCAGGGCCTCACGCATGCAAGGCAAGCGCTCTACCGCTGAGCTACAATCCCAGCCCGACATTACCATTTTATATAAAAGACTTGACCTGCTATAAATTTGGTATCTGCCTGGGGGGTAAGCAGGGAGAGGGTTTGGTTCTGGAACCAAAGCCCTGTGGATACCAAGGGAAGTCTGTATAGAGTAAGTTGCAGGTATCGATGGTGTGTGGTGTTTGTTGTTGCTTGATGCCAGGGACTTGTGAATGCTAAGCAAGCATCTATCACTGACTCCTCCCAACCCCGATATAGTGTTTTGATCAGTTTAATATATTAATGGTGAATATTTTTGAGCAAATATAAACTAATTTTAGCCTAAATTTGTTTGTTCCCCCCACCATGCTGGGGATTGAACCCAGGGCCTTGTACATGCTAGACAAGCACTCTACCACTGAACTACGCCCATAGCTCCTTAGTTTAGGTTTTCTTTTTCTTTTTTTTCTCCCCTCCTCTCTTCTCCCTAGGGCTTGAAAAACCAGGGGTGCAAGCTACATCCCCTGAGTTTTTATTTTTTATTTTGAGGCAGCTTTTGCTAAGCAGGCTGCCTTGAATTTTGTGGGGGATGGGCACCAGGGATTGAACTAAGGGATACTTTGACCAGGTAGCCACATCCCTAGTCTATTTTGTGTTTTATTTAGAGACGGGGTCTCACTGAGTTGCTTATTAGCACCTCGCCATTGCTGAGGCTGGCTTTGAACTCGTGATTCTCCTGTCTCAGCCTCCCAAAGTGCTGGGATTACAGGCATGTGCCACCATGCCTGATTACCTCAAAAGTTTGATCGTTATACCTTAGCCTTTTGAGTCACTAGAATTACAGACTGCATCACTGCCCCTGGTTCTGGCTCATTTTTACTTAACAAATGTCAGTAGGGGCTGGAGGTGTAGTTCAGTGGTAGAGTACTTGCCTAGCATTCCTGAAACCCAGGTTTCTATACCCGGTACCACATATACTACACAAAAGGTAAATGTTTTATATTGAATAGCTGAGTAATATTTGAATACTAAAAGAAACTGTTGTTTGGAAAGAGTAGTCAAAATCAAACATCACATTTACTGGCTGTGTTTCATTGGTTATGAAGATTTAAGCAGACTTTTTGTTTGTTTAATTAAAATTTGGAGGTCTCCAGTCTTCTCAGCATAGACATAGATTTGTAATATTGTTACATTTGGTATTTTGTTTCCAAAGTGTGTTCTCTTTATTTGTAAAAATGATTAACAATTAGGGCTGGGGCTGTAGCTCAGTGGGTAGAGCACTTGCCTAGCATGCAGGAGGCATTGGGTTCAATCCTTAGCACCACATAAAAATAAACCAATAAAATAAAGACATTCTGTCCATCTACAATTACAAAAACAACAAAATTAAAAAAAAATGGTAACAATTGGTGGGTGTGGTGGCGCAGGCCTGTAATCCTAGCAAGCTCAAGAGGTTGAGACAGGAGGATCCGAGTTCAAAGCCAGTCTCAGCAATGGCGAGGTGCTAAATGACTCATTGAGACCCTGTATCTAAAAAACAATAAAACAAAAACAAAACAAAAAACTGGGGATGTGGCTCAGTAGTTGAGTGCCCCTGAGTTCAATCCCTGTTGCCTGCTGCCCCCATGCCCCCCAAAAAAGGTAACAGTTGAGCCCACCATTGTGCAGGTGTGCTTTGTTTTTGTTTCATATGCATATATCTATGCATGAATACTTAGTTCATTTTAACCATTGCATTTAGCTATTTATAATTTAGGATTTAAGCTTAATCATTTGTTCCCTTATATTTGGCTGACGTTTTGATGGATAATTGGTTGCTTCATTTTTCTTTCTTTTTTTTTTAAGATGGGAGAAAAGTCTATGTGAATTTGGGTTTGGTGATAAGGTTACTGTTTGTGGGTGGGGTAAGATGTATATAATACTGAGTTTTTCATTTTAACTACTTTTTAATTTTTTATGATTTTTAATTGGTGCATTGAATGGTGGAATTGATTGTGATTTATACATGCACATAACAATTTGATCAGTTTCAATTCCTAGCACATCCCTCACCTCCTTTCTTTCTTTCTTTTTTTTTTTTTTTGTGGTACTGGGGATTGAACTCAGGGGCACTCGACCACTGAGCCACATCCCCAGCCCTATTTTGTGTTTTATGTAGAGACAGGGCCTCACTGAGTTGCTCGCTTAGCGCCTCGCCATTGCTGAGGCTGGCTTTGAACTCGCGATTCTCCTGTCTCAGCCTCCCTAAGTGCTGAGATTACAGGCTTGAGCCACCGCGCCCGGCTCACCTCCTTTCTTAACCATTTTTAAGTATATCATTCAGTGGCATTAAATACAGTCACAATGTTGTATACCTATCAGCACTATTTCCAGAACTTTTTTATCATCCCTTACACAAACTATCTTGAGTAATAACTCCTCATTCTTGTCTTCTTCCATCTCCTGGTAATCTTTCTTCTATTTTCTGTCTCTATGAAGTTGACTGTTCTAGATAATCTTATATAAGTGGAATCATACTCCGAGTCTAGCTTTTTTCACTTAGCATTAATGTTTTCAAGCTTATACATGTTGTAGCATGTATAGAACTTTCTTTTTTATAACTTAATGTAATGTTCCATTATATGTATATACCAGATTTTGTTTCTCCATTCATCCATTGATGGATATGGGTTTTCACATTCTGGCTCTTAGGAATAGTGGCTGCAGTGAACATTGATGGACATATCTGTTTGAGTCTTAGTTAAAATTGGAAAAAAATTTTTTTTTCTATCAACAATTGAACCGAGGGGCTTTCAACCATTGAGCCACATCCCCAGCCCTTTTTATATTTTATTTAGAAACAGGGTTTCCTTAAGTTGCTTTAGGGCCTCACTAAGTTCCTTAAGCTGGCTTTGAACTTGTGATCCTCCTGCCTCAGCCTCCTGAGTCCATTGGATTACAGGTGTGCACCACTATGCCCAGCTGATTCTAGCTTTTTTTTTTTTTTTTTTTTGGTACTGGGGATTGAACTCAGGGGCACTCG
>CM053400.1:9603120-9692267 GCA_028644305.1 Xerus rutilus
CCCTATTTTGTGTTTTATGTAGAGACAGGGTCTCACTGAGTTGCTTAGCGCCTCGCCATTGCTGAGGCTGGCTTTGAACTCGCGATTCTCCTGTCTCAGCCTCCCTAAATGCTGGGATTACAAGCGTGAGCCACCACGCCCGGCTCTGATTCTAGCTTTTTAGAATGTAAAAGTATCTAAAAACTTCTGAGATATTCATTTTTGCTAAGTATACTACAAGGGTTGAGATAGTTTAGGGAATATTATATTTAAGAAATGAGAGTAATAATGGGGTGCAAATACCTATGCCAGTGAGAAAAGTATAAGTGTAAATGAAAGCTATTTTAAAAATCCCATCCCGGGCTGGGATTGTGGCTCAGTGGTAGAGCACTTGCCTCGTGTGTGCGAGGCACTGGGTTCGATCCTCAGCACCACATAAAAATAAATAAATAAAATAAAGATATTGTGTCCACCTACAACTGAAAAAATATTTTTAAAAAAAGTCCCATCCTTCATTCATAATTAATGTAAATTGTCTGTAAATAAACACTTTAAAAACTCATCTTTGAGCTGGGCGCAGTGGCTCAAGCCTGTAATCCCAGCACTTAGGGAGGCTGAGACAGGAGAATTGCAAGTTCAGAGCCAGCCTCAGCAATGGCGAGGCACAAGCATCTCAGTGAGACCTTGTCTCTACATAAAACACAAAATAGGGCTGGGGATGTGGCTCAGTGGTCAATTGCCCCTGAGTTCAATCCCCGGTACCAAAAAAAAAAAAAAAAAAAAAAAAACAACTCATCTTTGAAAATCATTGATATGCAACAATAACATTAACTTTTTTTTTTTTTCTTCCAGATATGGCCGCGTGGAAAGTGTCAAAATTCTCCCTAAGAGGGGATCTGAAGGAGGAGTGGCTGCCTTTGTGGATTTTGTGGACATCAAAAGTGCACAGAAAGCTCACAACTCTGTCAACAAAATGGGAGATAGAGACCTACGCACGGATTATAATGAACCAGGCACCATTCCGAGTGCTGCTCGGGGTTTGGATGATACAGTTTCCATAGCGTCTCGTAGTAGAGAGGTTTCTGGGTTCAGAGGAGGTGGTGGAGGGCCTGCTTATGGCCCCCCACCATCACTTCATGCACGAGAAGGACGTTATGAGCGGAGACTTGATGGGTAAGTTCCAAGGTTTCTGTAGGCAGGTATTTTGTATTTGATGTGGTGAGAAACAGAAACTCATATTTAGGGGCCCCAGATGGATTTAAAGTTTTGGGCATTCTCAATGTTTCCCATTTTGGGTTGGAAACGGAAGTGATTTCTCTCCCAGTGGCTGGTTTCTTATGGAATCATAGAGGATATTTCCTGCAGTGGATTGGATACCTACTTCCTGATATACAAGGTGGTGGAAGATTTCCTGTGGCAGCATCGTTTTTGGAGTTACCTGTCTTCTAGAATCAATTACTCCTTCTTTTGGATAATATTAAGGCCTTCCTTGGATATATCTTTCTACCTGATGGAGCTATTTGGCTACAGGTTTATGGTCATGCTATTTGGAATATTTCTGGAATATTAAAGCCTACAGAGTCTTTTAGAAGTTGATACCTGCTTCTTGGTTT
This sequence comes from Xerus rutilus, assembly GCA_028644305.1. Lineage (NCBI taxonomy): Eukaryota > Metazoa > Chordata > Mammalia > Rodentia > Sciuridae > Xerus > Xerus rutilus. The sequence continues at coordinate 9,604,713 of CM053400.1, forward strand.
TCACTACGTAAAGTGTACAAATTCGATTGTCATAAAAGATAGCAGACCATAATGATTCGACCATTTGGATGCTACAAACAATACTTTGACATGGAAACGTGTACTTGGATGAGGAAGAGTAAAGGCAAAGCTTGATTTTTCCATTTTGGATCTACACAATTTCTATGTTGGAATTATACTCCTTGATGGAATGGGGGAAAATTGAGGACATTCATAAATCCTGGAATATAGCCAGCCGTTTGTTTCTAATTACTGGAATGTATGGAATGTCATAGTCTCAAGATCTATTAGCCCAGGGGAAGAAGATTGATTTCATTTCTTAAGCAAGTTGCTGTCCAGTTAAAGGTACTTTAGCTGTGAACATATGGTGGCAATCAGTTGTGGATACAGCAATCAAAATTGACTGGGCTGGATGACTACAAAAGTGAACAATTGGCGAGCAACTGTGTCTTCCTCATTCGTTGGAATTGTAGAGGATCTTTCTCTTCTGCCAGCTGCCTGATTCATACTTAGGGCTGGAGATTTTTATGAATATGGATCAATTTATAATTGTCTACTGTCTCAAGAAAGAAGTCTGGGGGTTTGAGAGTTACAGTTTATCTGGGACTTCTTGGCTTCCTGTGGAATTATTTTGTCTGGTCACTAAGATTTTTTTTTCCTTGTGGTTCATCTAAATATCATTTGACACCCTTGCCCATTAAGAAGGTGGATTACCCCCATAAGAGGGGCCAAAATTGGGGAAGTTATATTCACAATTCTCTCCCTAGATTTAATTGGGATTATAGGTCGTGTTTCCACAGTTGGAAAAGGTTGGTATGTCCTGACCTGTGTATATTAGCCCCTCTCCTAACCCAAGTCCAACTCTCTTTTTCCCCACTAACTCTAGCAGTATTTAGTACTAATAGATGAATCAAAAAATAGCCATTAGATTTCAGCTCTGCTAGCTCTTGTGCCTGCCTTCTGTATCTTTCTAATGGATAAGAACTTTGCATATTTATAAAGTATCAGCTGTAGCAGTAATTCTTCTAGAACTTTTGCCTGTTGCTCATTATATCATTAATAATGGCTTCCACTGATTAACATTTGATAGGGTGTTAAATGAACTATTTATGAAATTTTCTCTTAAGTCTCACAGGAACCCTTGTTAGACACTGAAATATTTAAATTGAGAATTATAGCAAATATAAAAGGAGACAGTGACTTAAATACATGTAAGAAGGAAAAATACCAGTTTTTTTTTTTCCCATACCAGTTGCTTTTCATGATAGCTGCAAAAATTCCTTAGGAGCCAGGAGGCTAAGGCAGGAGGATCCCAAGTGCAAGACTGTCTCAAAATGAAAAGTAAAAAGGGTTGGGGATGTACCTTGGTGGTAAAGCACCCCATGGTTCAATCACTAGTCCAAAAAAAAAAGCCGGGCGCGGTGGCTCAAGCCTGTAATCCCAGCACTTAGGGAGGCTGAGACAGGAGAATCGCGAGTTCAAAGCCAGCCTCAGCAATGACGAGGCGCTAAGCAACTCAGTGAGACCCTGTCTCTACATAAAACACAAAATAGGGCTGGGGATGTGGCTCAGTGGTCGAGTGCCCCTGAGTTCAATCCCCAGTACCAAAAAAAAAAAAAAAAAAACCCTAGGAAAATGAGGTTGCTACTAGCTGAAATAGTGAGTGAAAATGAGTATTAGTGGAGAGATTTTGGAATCTAGAAATGTGTTGGGAAAATAGTATTATTTACTACAAAATTTTGCCATGTAACTTTCAGTTGAGAGATTTAAAATCTTGCATGATTCCTTAAGCTCCTTTGATAGAGGATGGATCTAAAGATATGAGATTGAAGAGAAATTCAAGTGAATTGGTCTTTGAATTCTTAAGAATTCTAGTTCCCTACAAAAGTAGAGAATTTATGATTTCTCATAGAAGTAGAACTAGGTTTTAATACAGTCACATAATTGCATGTGTATAATTGTGCATGCAACAATTTTTGTATTCCTAGGTTGATGAATATTCACTTGTACTAAAAAAAATTGTTGGAAGGGGCTGGGAATGTGGCTTAGTGGTAGAGCACTTGCCTAGCCACATGCAAGGCCCTGGCTTTAATCTCCAGCACCAGAACAACAAAACAAACTTAAATTGTTGTTCATAGCAACCTTAGAGTGTTCTTATAGTTGCCAACATTGCCTAATGTTATCAGCGGCAACTTGAATATTGTTAAAGCTAAGAGAATGCATTTTCTCCAGTCTTCAAGTACATATATTAACAAATGAAATCATGGAATGATTATTTTAAAAATTATGTGAAATTTGATAGCACCAGGAGATAAAATAACTGATTTGTTGTTAAATTTACATAGAATAGCATGGTGATTCAGCATTTTAATATCTTAAGTGTTTTTAAGGTTCCAATTTTATTATTAAATGTAATTGGGCAATTCATATAGTTCAGTAATTTTTTATAATCACCCAAACAGTCAAAAGTTAATATGAAGCCAGGCGTGATGGTGCATGTCTATAATACCAGCTGTTTGGAGGCTGAGGCAGGAGGATAGCAAGTTCAAGGACAGCCCGAGCAACTTAGTGAGACCCTGTCCCAAAATAAAAAAATAAAATGGACTGGGGATGTAGGTCGGTGGTAAAGCATTCCTGGGTTCAAATCCCCATTACCACCAAAAAGCAAAAAACCCTTAAAGCTTTGGGGATGTGGCTCAGTGGTAGAGCACTTGCGTAGCACAGGCGAGGCCCTTCATTTATCCCCAGCATGGTGGGGGGTAAAAAAGAGAAAGTTAATGAGTTGCTCTTACAAATTTTTTTTCTGGACTTGTTTGAAAGTCCTTCCTACTGCAGAATACACACTGCAGCAGGGCTTTCATATCTGTGTGTAGTGTTCAAATGTGACCTAAAATAAATTTTCAAGTGATGAAAAATATATTTTAATCAGATGGAAGTGTAAAAATCTTTCATATTGAAATGACAGTCTCTTCTTTGTTTCAGTAAACTTAAAATTGTAAAGGAGATGATATATGAATATTTCAGTATACAAGTCAGAACATTCTTTATAAAATGAGCAACTCACCTCTAGAACACTAGTCACGAAAAACCCAATATACAGTTAAAACAATGGATTGCTGAGCTGTGAAAATAAGTTTTGGGATCAAGTAAAATGTTAAGCTTGTTAGTGTTTGTTTACTAAGTAGGTTGATGCTGTGTAGAAAATGATCAATTGCAAAGTCAAAGACAGTTCTGAAATGAATGTTTGCATGATTTGCATTTAGTTTTGTTTGCTCCTTTCTGATTAAATATTTTTCCCCCCTCCTAAATGCAGGGCTTCAGATAACAGGGAGCGTGCTTATGAACATAGTGCCTATGGACACCATGAACGGGGGACAGGAGCATTTGATCGGACAAGACATTATGATCAGGATTACTATAGAGATCCTCGAGAGCGGACTTTACAACATGGGCTCTATTATACTTCTCGGAGTCGAAGTCCAAACCGCTTTGATGCTCATGACCCCCGATACGAACCTAGGGCTCGGGAGCAGTTTACACTGCCCAGTGTGGTACACAGGGATATCTACAGGGATGATATTACCCGGGAGGTACGAGGCAGAAGGCCAGAGCGGAATTACCAGCACAGCAGGAGTCGCTCTCCACATTCGTCCCAGTCTAGGAATCAGTCTCCTCAGAGACTGGCTAGCCAAGCGTCTAGACCCACCAGGTCCCCTAGCGGCAGCGGCTCTAGGAGCAGATCCTCCAGTAGTGATTCAATCAGCAGCAGCAGTAGTACCAGCAGTGACAGGTAGGTTAACAAGCCTTTTATTATAACAAAGGAGCCATTAAATAAATTCTCAGTGATCAATGGTGATGGTTTTTAGCATAGTAATTTTTCTAAAAAAGTAATTTGGATTATATATGTAATGATTAACATGGGCTATTGAATTAACCAGAAGCCAGGCTCTGATTACCAAATGCTCTTTCATTTTCTACATGCTCAATATTAAAAAATTAAATTTCCAAAAAAGGAAGAGAAATGGTGACTTAAGCTATGTGAGGCAAATCTTTGACACTGAAAATGTGGTATCTCTTTAAAGTTTTTAATTTTCTTAAGTGTATAGTACTAATTTATTTCTATTGTTTTGGTTGAAGATTTGTAAAAAGTGTTAAATATGTGTTACTGAAATGATATTGTTGACATATTATCAATGACTAAACTTATGAACACATTTTAACTAATTTTGACATCAGGGCGGCAGCCAAATTTATAAACTCATAGAAAAGCTTTTTTAAATTGCATATTGTGGCTTTATTGGTCTCTAAGGCTGAGTTAATTCATTTCATTAGGCAAGAATTTTTTTTTACAAAGGTGTTTTATTCTAAAGATGAAAAATGAAGTTAATCTAAACCAGAAGACCAGCTTAGAAGTCAGATCATGGATTTTGAAATCAGATCTAGATAGATGGTATAGATAACTTGTAGTATTTTTGGACAGTTTATGTTCTCTGTGCCTTTTTTCTCATCTTTTATGAGAACCTTACATTACAGAATTATTTCAAAGATTAAAATGGAAACTGCTTCTAAAGTGCTTACCATGCACCTCATTGAGTAAATACTGCCCCTGCTCAGTTGCCGGCTGTTCTTACCACTGCTTATGCTGCTAGTCTTTGGGCATTACCCTATTTTCCTTCAGTGTTATTCATTCTGTTAATCATAGGTATCCTGGTTTTAAATTTAGGTGGTATGTATTTTAAATTTAACAAGGTACAACTTCTTTGACTTGGTTAAAAGCCCAGATTATTTTCCTTTTAGTATTGCTTATTTAGATTTGATTTAAGAAAAGTGGTCATGTAATTGCATGGCTCTTTTTAGGCTTCATAAATTTTCTAGTTAAAAATAAGAAGTGGAAATAATTTTTAAATCTCTCTGTCTAGATAGGTATACTTCAGACATTCAGGGAAAGTGTCGTGTACTAAAGTGAAATAAGTACGTAGTTTAGGAAGTCAGGTAAACTAGCTTCTGGCTCCAGCCTTGCAACTTTATGACATGGGTGAAAACTCTTAACTTGTATTTCATTTGGTATATTTTCTAGATAAATGATTGATGAAATTCATTTCAGTCATATAAACTGATTATAAAATCTTGTGTTTCACTTTCTTTTGCATAGAATCGTCTAAAATACTCAAGTTTTAGTCATTTCCCAGACTTGTCTCACTAAGAAAACGTCACTGTGTTCCCTTGAATCAGAGCTTACTGAAAGGAAAAGCTATGTTGGTGGTGTTCAAGTCAGAGGGGCATCAGTGACATAGTGCCTTCAGGGTGGCATTATACTTTGGTGGGAATTGATTGATTTGGGATCTGGCCCTAAGTAGTAGACTCAAAAGCTGGAGGTGATCTGATGGATTTGATGGAGCTCGTGAATGGAAAGAAAAGCAGTTCTGTGCTTTTGAATATTTAGTTAACTGGCAAAAGAACAGGGTGAGCTTAGAAAATGTATGTGGGGACTAAATTATAATAAGAAAATTGGTTAGCAAGAGGAATTTTTAAATTTCTATACCAAGTTATGGTAGCTAGATTGATACACCAAAGGAAGCAATACCCTTGGATGTTTAGAAGGTCACATCTGACCAGCTGGCAAGTTTAATTTGCCTCGTATAGTGTTTTAAATTTGTTATTGCCAATGTTTAAAAACTTGGAATTTCACCTAAAAAGCCCAAATTTGGGCTGTTTCTTCTCTCTGATTTGCATTGCTGGACCATATCTGACAAGGAGGTGAAGAAATCTGCTAGTTGAGAATAGCTTTTTCCTGTGGGCTTGAGGAAGAACCACTAACAGATTCTTGCTCTGTTCTCCTTTTCCTATGTCTGTGTAGATTTTTTCCTTCTATAAAATGTTCCTTTTTGCCCCTTTGGAGAAGTTATAGTACATTTGCTTAGGTTATTAGTTTCCTTTCAAATGTAGTCATTTTTTAGAACTACATCTTTTTTTTTTTGGGTACCAGGGATTGAACTCAGGGGCATTCGACCACTGAGCCACATCCCAGCCCTATTTTGTGTTTTATGTAGAGACAAGGTCTCACTGAGTTGCTCAGTGCCTCGCTATTGCTGAGGCTGGCTTTGAACTCGTGATTCTCCTGTCTCAGCCTCCCAAAGTGCTGGGATTACAGGCGTGCGCCACCACACTCGGCTAAAAATTTCTGCTTTTTTTTTTTGGTGGTGCTAGGAATTGAACCCAAGGCCTGTGCATGAGAGGCAAGCACTTTACCAACTGAGCTATATCCCCAGCTCTTTTTATTTTTTATTGGTGCAGTATTGTACATAATAGTGGGATTTGTGTTATGTATGTACATGGACACAATATAATAACAGAGCTAACATATTTCAACCTTATATGAATAGCTTTTAGTACCTGAACCTCACTTGTGGGCTTAATGATTTCCTTCTAGTTTTACTGATATGACATCTGTTAATGTAATGATAATGTTTGTGTCTATGCACAGAACAGTGAGAGAACAGAAAGTTATTTGGACTGCTGAGGAGATCTGAGAGACAGTGTTTGGTTGAGATATGAAGGATACCTAGTACTTAAGAAGAGAAGCTTAGGCTAGACAAAGAATGTTGTAGGCAAAAGGAACAGCAAAGTAGGTGGAAGACTGTTTTGAGACCATATTGGTTTAGAATGATCCTGTTCTGTGCAGAGATGAGCTCATAAAGGATTTTAGAAGGAAGATAGCTTGTTGAGATTTGTGCAACTAGTGACTTGGTACAGAAAGACATATTATGGCTAGGATGTTATTTTAGTACTTCAGTGAAGGAGAACTTGGATTGAGAGTGTGCCTAATTTGGGACAGGTGGAAGAGATATTGTATTAAGAGTTAGATTATGCTCATTTACAAAAAACAGAATAGACTTTTTGGTGATTGAATGATGGGCTTTCAGTGTTGTCTTGTAGGAACAGGATCAGATGGCCTTGGTGCACATCACAGAACCCAGCATAGTGCCTTTTTTAGAGCACTTGTTCAGAAACAGTCCAAAGACTGAAATACAATTTATAGTTATCATGAAGGACACAGCAGGATTGATGCAGACAGATGAGAGATTTGGTCACTAAGTTGTGATTGAAGTAAGTACACAGGAGAAGTCCTCTGGTGTTCAGAGCATATCCATTATCCCTGAATTTTGTCTCCCTTATCTCTCAGATAACCTCTTTTTCTCTATAATTATACTAAGTACAAAGTGTAATATTATGAAGTGTTATGTGAATTCAAAATGTTTAATTTCTTCTTGGGAGAAATAAGCTTTTTTGTAATCTTTAAAACTACATTTGTGGAAATGACATTCCTCAAAGTTCTTTTTTTTTTTTTTCAATTTTTAAAATATCTTTATTTTATTTATTTATTTTTATGTGGTGCTGAGGATCGAACCCAGTGCCTCACGCATGCGAGGCAAGCGCTCTACCACTGAGCTACAGCCCCAGCCCCTCCTCAAAGTTCTTTAAAGATGTTTAAAAATATCATTTGCGTAGTGGACAAAATATCTTAATTTATAGTTTTCTGTCTCCATGACTGAGAAATTAACCATCCTTCATTTTTAATTGTTACAGCTTTGGTGAGCAGATTGCTAGCAGTGCATTTCAAATGAGTAAACATGGGATTAGTGGCAGTCTAGTTGTGAAGTCCTATAAATGACACACCTACTGTTTCTGCATAACTATTAATAGCATTTAACTGGTGAGAACTGGGGCTTCATGGTATAAACTTTCCCATGTGCTGCCCTAGATCCCTTTCTTTGTTATGGACTTCCAATGAGTCACTTTTTCTCTCAACAGAATACTTTAAATGCATTAAACTCCACGAAAGCATTTATTTTAAAATTTCTTGATTGGAGTTGTTGGATTTTTTGTTGTTCTATCAGGTTGAGTTTTATTTAATATAGGCTAAAGGAATTGAAGTATTTGTTGAGGTTGAATCACTTCAGAAACTTTTGCTTGTTTTGGTACTGGGGATCTAAACCAGGGACACTTTGCCAGTGAGCTACAGCCCCAGCCCCTCTCTTTTTAAATTTTTAATTTTTTTTTTGTACTGGAGATTGAACTCAGGGGCACTAGACCACTGAGCTGCCTCCCCAGCCCTATTTTGTGTTTATTTAGAGACAGGGTCTCACTGAATTGCTCAGCGCCTCGGCATTGCCGAGGTTGGCTTTGAACTCACGATTCTCCTGTTTCAGCCTCCCAAAGTGCTGGGATTACAAGCGTGCGGCACTGCACCTGGCTAAATTTTAAATTTTGAAACAGGTTTTCACTAAGTTTCTAATTGTCTTATTATGTGGCTGAGGCTGACCTTAAACTTGTGATCCTCCTGTCTCAGCCTCCTGAGACACTAAAACTACAGGCATGTGCCACCAAGCTAGGATCATAAACTTTAATATTTTAAAGTAATTTTGACTGAACTTTGTTTTCCAGTTTGTTCTGACTGTAGTGAAAGGTGATTGAGTTGGCTGGGATGGGTGTGGGGATGGTTCCAGAATTTGTACAGGGAAAATATTATATCTTTTTTTATTTTTTAATTTTTTTAGTTGTTGATGGGTCTTTATTTTATTCATTTATTATTTATATGTGGTGCTGGGGTCAAACCCAGTGCCTCACACATGCTAGGCAAGCGCTCTACCACTGAGCTACAGCCCCAGTTCCTTACATCTTTTAACCTGTAACTGAAATTAAGCATTGACTTCCATTTTGAAAGTAGGCAACCACAATACTGTGATATCAACAAACCACAGTAATGTCACCATATGAGCTACTTCGTTACCAATATGAGTTCACAGTTACTGTAATGTTTAATGATACTATATTTTCAGATATCTGAAATTTGGGCTTATACTAACTGTTACTTTGAAATTAAAAGTTATTAAATCCAGTGTTAAGTCTTGCTACTTAATTAAAAAAATTTTTTTGTTTTAGTTGTAGGTGGATACAATGCCTTTATTTATTTATTTATTTTTATGTGGCACTGTGGCTCGAATCCAGTGCCTTGCATGCATGGGGCACTGAGTTCAAACCTCAGCATCACATAAATAAATAAAGGTGTTGTGTCCATCTACAGCTAAAATTTTTTTAAAAAGTTAAAAAAAGATATTTGTCATTTTCAATACTCTTAATTCCTATTTATTTTATTTCTGCATTTAGTATTCATTCACTCACTCATATATATATATATATTTAATACTTTTATTAGTTGTTAGTGGATCTTTATTTTATTTATTTTTATGTGGTGCTGAGAATCAAACCCAGTGTCTCACACGCTAGGCAAGTGCTCTACCACTGAGCCACAACCCCAGCCCCCTGTTTTTTTAATACTTTTTTGTTGTTGTTGACGAATCAATCAATCAATCTACCTACCTACCTACCTACCTACCTACCTACCTACCTATTCATTTATTTATTTATTTATATGTGGCGCTGAGGATCAAACCCAGGGTCTCACACATGCCAGGAAAGCACTCTACCACTGAGCCACAACCCCAACCCCTCACTCATATATTTTGTGGTGCTGGGGATTCAGTAATCCAGGGTCTCATGCATGCTAGGTAATCCCTCTACTGCTGATGATCTACATCCTCAGCTCACTATGCATTTTAAAACATTCTTCTAAAATATGGTCCACGTTGCCACGTTTTCACCAGATTGCCAAAAGGGGTCCTTTGTAGCTGCAGTTAGTTTTTTTTTTTTTTTTTTTTTGGTACCGGGGATTGAACTCAGGGGCACTCGACCACTGAGCCACATCCTCAGCCCTATTTTGTGTTTTATGTAGAGACAGGGTCTCACTTGAGTTGCTTAGTGCCTCGCCATTGCTGAGGCTGGCTTTGAACTCGCGATTCTCCTGTCTCAGCCTCCCTAAGTGCTGGGATTACAAGCGTGAGCCACCACGCCCGGCTTGCAGTTAGTTTTTGATTCTATATCTTGTAAAGGTTTCTTGCATGAATCGTGGAAAATGGATACAAGGGTATTAGAAAGCAGTTGAGATCTGGCTGGTTCACTCTACATCTGTCCTCCCCTCAACAGGTTCCTTCCCTAAATCTCGTTGTTGGCTAAAGTTAACTTGAGTTTACTTTCAGTCATCCATTTAATAAATTATACTTTTTTTGGTGCATTAAATTTATGGATTTAAGATTGCTCAGTGGCAGAGTGTATGGAGCCCCAAAATAGAGCCAGTTTGACTAATCCACAACAGAAATTCTACATGTGTAATTAAGAGTTAACATCTGGGGGCTGGGACTGTGGCTCAGCGGTAGAGCGCTTACCTGGCGTGCATGAGGCCCTGGGTTCGATCCTCAGCACCACATACAAAGCAATAAAATAAAGACATTGTGTCCATCTACAACTAAAAAAAAAAAAAAAAAATTAAAAAAAAATTAACATCCACTGGATGGCAGGTCAAACAACTGTAGACTTTGTTCTAATCAAAGTAAACATTTAAGATGGAAATTCTTTAATACAGTAATAAGCAAAGAGAGCTATGTACAAATACTGTAGTGGGCGATATCATCTGTTTTTGGTTTTCACTAAATCATTTGGCCTTAATCACGCTCAGATACCTCTTTGAAGAAATTGGAGTTTTTTTTTTTTTTTAACATTTTTTTTTAACTTGTTGATTGACCTTTATTTATTCATTTATTTATATGTGGTGCTGAGGATCAAACCCAGTGCCTCCCACATTAGAGGCAAGCGCTCTACCACTGAGCCACAAGAAATTGGAGTTTTAAAGCAAGCTGTTTTAAATAGATTTTTAAAAATGTATAATGAAATGTTTAATAAATGTATTCAAGTGGAGCACAGTGATGTGCGCCTATAGTCCCAACTACTCTGGAGGCAGAGGTTGGAAGATTACTTGAGTCTAGGAGTTCTAGACCAGCCTGGGCACCATAGCAAGGCCCCATGTCCAAGAAAAATAGTTGATCAACTTTCTTCAATTTTCATTTTTTAAATATTTTCTTAGTTGTAGATGGACACAACATCTTTCTTTATTTTTATGTAGTGCTGACGATTGAACCCAGTGCCTCATGCATGCGAGACAAGCGCTTTACCACTGAGCCACAATCCCAGCCCCAATTTTCATTTTATTATTGTTTTTTTGTTTGTTTGTTTTTTTGGTACTGGGGATTGAACTCAGGGGTACTCAACCACTGAGCCACATCCCCAGCCCTATTTTGTGTTTTATATAGAGACAGGGTCTCACTGAGTTGCTTAGCACCTCGCCACTGCTGAGGCTGGCTTTGAACTCGCCATTCTCCTGTCTCAGCCTCCCTAAATGCTGGGATTACAGGCTTGAGCCACTGCGCCCGGCTATTATTGTTTTTTTTAAAATTAATTTATTTAAATGCATTTCAAGTCGTACATATATAGAGCTCAATGTTTCCATTTCTCTGGTTGCAAACCAGATAGAGTCACACCATTTGTGTCTTCATACATGCACCTAGGGTAGTGATGACCATCTCATTCAACCATCTTTGCTACACCCATTCCCTTTCCCCCTCCTCATTTTATTATTGTTAAATCATTAGAATGTATTTTTGTTTCTTGGTGGTGCAAGGGATTGAACCTACAGGGCCTCGCATATGCTAGGCAAGTGCTGTACTCTCCCAGTTCCTATCTCCTGAACTTCACAAACTGGAACATAAAAGAGTCGCTGGGGCTGGGGATATGGCTCAGTTGGTGGTGTGCTTGCCTGGCATGTACAAGGCCCTGGGTTCAACCCCCAGCACCACTGAAAAGAGAGAGAGAGAGAGAGGAGTTTAGGTACAGAAAAGGGGAGAGAAGCCCGTTGCAGCGGTACACAGGTACACACCTATAATCACAGGGGCTTGGGAGGCTGAGACAGGACAGTCGAGAGTTCAAAGCCAGCCTCAGCAATTTAGTGAGGCCAAAACAACTCAGTGAGACCCTGTCTCTAAATAAAATACAAAAAAGGACTGAGAGTGGGGTTCAGTGCTTAAGTGCCTCTGAGTTCAATCCTGGTACCAAAGAAAAAGGAAAAAAAAAGAAAAAAAAGGAAGACAAAGATGGACAGACACAGCTTATTACAGAATTTCAAGCAGTCAAACTTTTCAGTTCCTATGCTGTATTAAGGTGGAATGTTTTATGCCCCTTTCTTCTGTACACTTTGTACTAGAATACCCACCCCCCACTGTTACTGAACCCAGGGGTGCTCAACCACTGAACTACACCCCCAGTCCTTTTTATTTTTTGAGACAGTGCCTTGGTCTTGCTGAATTGCTCAGGCTGCCCTCAAACTTGCCATCCTCTTACATCAGCCTCCGGAGTCACTGAGATTACAGGAATATGCCCCTGGCCAGAATAATCTACTTTTTATTGAAAAGGAAATGAAAAAATATATATTTTTATTACTGGTGGTATTATTTGTAGAACATGTTTATGTGTGTGTGTTTTCCCCTTCTCCATGGTACTAGTGCTTGAACTCAGAGCCATGTGCAAGCTAGGTTAAGTGCTCTACCATTGAGCCACATCTTCAGGCCAGAGGGAATATTTCCTAATTTGTCTTGTGCCCCTATTTTAATTTAAAATGAAGAGGCCCAGCACAGTGACGCACATCTATAATCCCAGGGGCTTGGGAGGCTGAGGCAGGAGGATTGCAAGTTCAAAGCCAGCTTCAGCAACTTAGTGAGGCCTTGTCTCCAAAAAAAAAATGGGGGGGGGCGGATATGGCAAGTGGTTAAGTAACCCTGGATTCAATCCCTGGTACCTAAATAAATACATGTAAATATTTACATTCTTATTTAAGCCTAAGTGAATTATTATATATTGCATTTCATATAGCTGATTTGTTTCTGGCTTTTGTTCTTTTTTACATAATTGTAACATTTTGGCCTTTTTTTGTTACATAATTTCAATTATCTTAGGATTCAAAAGGGAGAATGTTTTGATGGAAATTAGTGTTACAGCCTGGCATGGTGGCACACATCTGTAAATCCCAGCAACTTTGGAGGCTGAGGCAGGAGGATCCCAAATTTGAGGGTAGCCTCAGCAATTAAGTGAACCTTCAGCAACTTGGTGAGACCTAGATCAAAATAAAAATAGAAAGAACTGGGGATGTAACTCAGTGCCCCTGAGTTCAGTCCCCAGAAAAAGGAAGAAAAGAAAATCAGTGTTAATGAATAAAATGAATTTATTACTCTGGATCTTTTCAGCTGTTAAATGAAGTTTCTGACTTGACATTTGCATTTGTTACTTGTGATGGAACTCTGTAAAAGCCAATTAATGGTTTTACTGATGTGTATAATTAAATATTCTCTTTTTGAAATAGTGTCTAAATTGTTTCCCCACTTAGAAGAGTAGTTGCTTGAAAAAAAAAAAAAGCAGATCTATTAGCATGTCTGTACTCCTCCAGAAACAATAGGTCTTGCCTCTTTCTTAATTCCTATTATTTTGAAAAGAAAAAGTATTTGCTCATTCCCTGTTTAATGCAATTTTAGGACCGTTACACAGCATGGAATAAGTGTTTAGCAGAAAAGTATAGTACAGGGGCTGGGGCTGTAGCTCAGTGGTAGAGCTTGCCTAGCATGTGTGAAGCACTGGGTTCGATCCTTAGCATGCATAAAAAAATAAAGTCATGCTGTCCATATAAAATTACAAACAAAAGTACAGTACAGTATATGTTTGGAGACAAGTCCCCCACCCCCACCCCAATTGGTGGCAGACAAACTGTAGAGGTCATTGAAGAAGCTGTACTTTTGAAACATTCCTCTTTTGGCTGCTGTGTAGTTCGCTGTTATTGCACAATGAACTACAAGCAACCTTCTGCCTTGTGGGTCATATTAAGCCAGCCTCAAGCCTGTGTGTGTGTGTGTGTGTGTTTGTGTGTGTTAAATATGGAAAATGGAAAAATGTGCTTACTGATTGCTCTGGTGGATTTAGCTCCCACTGTATGGAGATCGAGGACCAGGTTAATTTCCTTTTAGGTTTTTTGGAAATGCTTTCAAGTACAGCATTTTAGTGAGGCTCTCCTCCCCCTCAGCGTAAGCATTGTGGGTGGTGGGCCGGGGTTGGTACGCTGTGGGTTTTGGAAGCAGGTGTGGGGCTGTGCGGTGTTGGCTTTGCTGGTAGGGAAACCAGAACCGGCTAGACCCGAGCGGCAGAGGAGAGCACACGGTGCAGCTGCAGCGTTGTTGATCTCTGCAACCGTCCCTGTCAGAATATTGTAGGGAAAGCTAGGAACTGCTTATTTGTTACTCGAACCAGCCTAAACTGGAATCATCCAGTTTGAGTTGGCTGCTGGCCACCTCCGAGGCTTCCCTGCGTTGCCAGCCTTTTCTGCCCAGCCCTGAGCCCAGGGCGGTGAGCCGGTGCGGCCGCTGCACCAGCGCTACTGGGCAGGCTACTGGGCAGGCAGAGGGAGGCCCTGCCCTCACGGGAGGCTCCAGACAGAGCGGGGGTTCCGGATCCAGCAGGGGTGGACTCCGGAGAGTAGAAGCCGGTTCTCAGGAGTCTGCCCTTATTAACCCTTGGCTTCAGTGGTGACCTTTTCTCTTCTGCGTCTGGGAAACTAAGCCTGAACCTCTGGTACTGCCCCGCCACTTTAGCTACATCACAACAACGTCTAGGAGCTTATTACCAAAGACCCTGGGAATTTTGCTTTTAGAACTTTGTGTTTAGTTAGGTTTGTCTCTCCCTTTTCGTTCTTTCACTTGGGGCTTGTGTTGTGGTTTATTTTGCTTTGTTAGGTGGAAGAAGTTAAAATAGGGTTTGGCGTAGAGCTGTGAATTGGTATCCTGTGGGTTTTAATTTAATTTTGATGTGAAAATTTCTACCATTGCTTCAAAGTTAACATAAAGTAATTCAGCGGATTTAAGTTCTGAACAATTGTAAAATGGAAAATGCTGAGCCAGTCGGGCCGTGGCACACGCCCGTTAAGCAGCAACTCCACTCTGAGTTTCGAGGATCCCAAGTTCGAGGCCAACCTGGGCAGCAACTGAGTGAGACCCTCTGTCATATAATTTAAAAAAAAAAAAGGGTCTGGAGCTGGTCGTGGTGGCGCACGCCTGTAATCCCAGCGGCTCAAGAAGCTGAGGCAGGAGGATTGTGAGTTCAAAACCAGCCTCAGGAAAAGCGAGGTGCTAAACAGCTCAGTGAGACCCTGTCTCTAAGTCAGATACAAAAAAAGGGCTGGGGATGTGGCTCAGGGAACGTGTGCTCCTGAGTTCAATCCCTGGTACCAAAAAAAAAAAAAAAAAGAGGGGGTGCAATATGCTCAATTACCTCCCCGTGGTGGGGGAGGGGCGACGACTGGAGATTGAACATGGGGGCACTTTACCACCGAGCTACATTCCCAGTTTTCTCTCTCTTTTGGTACCAGGGACTGAACTCAGGGGTACTGAACCACTGAGCTACACACATCAGCAGACAGCCCCCCCCCTTAATTATTTTCTTAGTTGTATATGGATTCAATGCATTTGTTTTTATGTGGTGCTAAGATGGAACCCAGTGCCTCACACGTGCCAGGCAAGTGCTCTACCACTGAGCTACAACTCCAGCCCTCCCCACCCCTATTTTGTGTTTTATTTAGAGACAGGATCTCATTGAGTTGCTTAGAGCCTCGCTGTTGCTGAGGCTGGCTTTGAACTCCGTGGTTCTCCTGTGTCAGCCTCCCTAAATGCTGGGTTTATAGGCGTGCGCCACTGCCAGCGCGCCCAGCAGAATTTGTTCTTCAATTTGCTTTTGGTGCAGTAAATAAACTTCCTCTTCCGGGGTAGACAAAATGTATGTGCAGTGTATTTTATTATTTTATTTTGCAGTGCTGGCGATTCAACCCAGAGCCTCCCACTTGCTAGGCAAGCCCTCTACCATTGAGCTATATCCCCAAGCCCTTGAAGTACCTTTTAAAATGTCTATGCAAAGTAGAGTAAGTTTTTTCATAAGAAAAAAGTCAACTGTGAAAACTTCTCTTTAGTGTGGAAGAGAAGACTAGAAATACATGCTAAAGAAGGGTGGTGAAACATTTTCTTACAAATAGATGGGAAAACAGGGTCAGTAAAATATGGTTGGACATTTATTAGAATTTAGCTTCATTAATAATCGTTTGACTTTCTCTTAATGCCATAAAATCAAAAAATATTTGTGCGAATTGTTATTATAGTCGTTTTGTACCAAACAAGGGGTGATTTTTATTTTTAGTCATCAAAAGATAGTTTTAAAGTTTGGGATGTAAATATCCTGTAACTAAGATCCACTTTCTTATTCTAATAATTTTACTGTCTAGTTTTTTGTGTGGTGTTGTCTCATGCCTGAGGCCTCAAGCATGCTAGGCAATCACCATTGAGCTTCACCCCCTGCCCACGTATCCATTTTTTTTTTTTTTTAGTTGTTGATGGATCTTTATTTTATTCATTTATTATTTGTATGTGGTACCGAGGATCGAACCCAGTGCCTCACACATGCTAGGCAAGCACTCTACCACTGAGCCCCAGCCCCAGCCCCCATGTATCCATTTTTAAAGTGGGAATTTATACTTTTTAGGAATCATTTTGCTCACTTGTTGGAGTTGTCTGGAATTTTAATGAGAAACATATAAGTTAATCAAGATGACACTCCGAGGTCAGCTTTTCTTAATTGTATGTATGATGTAACAGTTATTATTTTTGTGGTACTAGGAATTGAACCCAAGTATGCTTTTACCATTAAGCTTACATGTACCTTATCTGGCTTTATTTTGAGTTAGGGTCTTACTAAGTTGGTTTTTTGGTATGAAAATTTATATCAGAACTGCTTTTAAAAAAAAGTATATATATATCTATATATACTTATATAGATATATATATACTTTTTTATTATTTGTATGTGGTACGGAGTATATCTATAGGTAAGTATATCTATAGATATGTTGAATTTTGAAAACCTGGTTAAAAAAGCTTATGTTAACTACATGTGCAGGTAGTACTTTGAATATGTTATGGTAAAATATATTAAAATTAATTTTACCTGTTTTTACTTTTTAAAAATGTTGCTATTTGTAGTATTAAAATTTGTGTCTTATATTTTGTTGAGTAGCACTACTCTAGAAGCAAACTCAGTCAAGCTATAATGTCACAAAGTTATCTGTTCATCAGCTTAGTGCTTTTCATTTTGTTTAAAGACATGGTCCATTATTTTTCTTTCCTTTTTAAAATTCCCAAAACCTTTCTATTCTCTTGGAAATTTTGGATTAATGAAATGACTGGTGGACTCTTTTTTTTTGGTACTGGGGATTGAACTCAGGGGCACTCAACCACTGAGCCACTTCCCCAGCCCTATTTTGTGTTTTATGTAGAGACAGGATCTCACTGAGTTGCTTAGCACCTCGCCGTTGCTGAGGCTGGCTTTGAACTCGTGATTCTCCTGTTCAGCCTCTCTAAGTGCTGGGATTACAGGCTTGAGCCACCATGCCCGGCTCTCCTGGACTCTTATGCCTAAAATATATATTTAAGAAAAATGTTTTTGTATTTGTAGATAAACAGAATGCCTTTATTTTTATGCACTGCTGGATGGAACCCAGTGCCTCACACTTGCTAGATGAGCAAGCACTCTGTCATTGAGCCCCAGCCCTCTTATGCCTAAAATATTAACTGAACCACTTCCAGAGTCCATCTTCAACAGATTTAGTATTGGTTAAGGTAAAATGTGTGTGTGTTTCTAAGGTGACCAAGGAAGTGTCTCCACTTTTGAAAAAACTTTAATAGCTAAGCCCCAAGTAAATTAGTTTAATTCAGAAAGAAAATCAAATCTCAATATGGGTATTTTTGTTTTTTAATTTGAAAAAGAATTTTAATCTGAAGGACATTTTAAACTGGTGGCTAATACTTTGGGTAAAGGTTAAATATGTGTCTATTAACATGCGGTGGGATTGTTGGGATTAAGAGATACACCTTAAAAGGCATCTGTGTTGCTTCTAGACAGGATTTATATAACCAAAACTGAGGGGAATTCTATGATTCTTTGTTATTTTCAGTCATGGGAGGAGGGGTGGATGCCTTCTGAATGTGCTGTGTCATGGTCCTTGGAGCTTTGTGTCTGTCACTGGAAGAAATTGCAGAGAAGTTGTTGTAATTAACCAAAACAATTTCAGGTTGGGGTTTTTTACTGTGCAATTTCTAGTCATTTAAAAATAAATATATTCTCCAAATAGTAAATGCTGAGGCTTCCTGCTGGGGAGTTAGGTGTCTTTCTCACCTTATGGGCCTGCAAAAAATTAGAGAACCACCTTAATAGAGAGTTCAGAAGTGGGAAATAGCACACACACACCCATTCTGGGTAGGAAGGATATGTAATTAGCACCATAGTTAAATAGGAAAAGGACAAAATTTTAGAGTCATATTCACTTGTGGGTTTAGTGGAAAGCTTCATTAGTTGTATGTAACCATTTGGAATTAAATTATTTTTTTAAACTTATTCCTGGTTTGTGTGTTTTGAAATACTTTAGTTGCTCTTATAAGAAATACAAATGATTTTACATACCATGTGATTAAGGGAATGATCTAATTCTGTGTTAGAGTTGATAGTTGTCTCTTGAGTGCGTCATTTACTGGATATTCTAAAGAGATGACTTCCATGAAGAAGGGTTTCTTGTTCCTTAGGCAGACTTGTCCAGTTTGTGTAGAGTATTCGTGTTTGATACTTTTTGCCTTGGTTTACCTGAGTGATAGTTTTTCCAAATCTAAAGGGATTGCTAGCCATGTATTGACTTTATGGGCCCAGGTTTTTTTTTTTAATTTAAACAAACTACTCTAGGGCAAAATTGTTTTGGATAGTGAGAATATGTAGAAAAATAATTTTTCCACTTTATTTACTAAGAGTTTTGTACTTACCAAAATATTGGGGCTAGGGCTGGAGCTCAGTGGTACAGCATTTCTCTAGTATGCAAAAGGCCCTGGGTTTGATCCTCAGCAAAACACACACACACACACTTCCTCTCAACTTTATAGCAGAATCTGATCACACGTCTGACCTTCCCTTCTCTCAGTAAAACTGAACATAAAATGGTAAGAAGCCCTTGGAGATGGAATGTTTGGTAGCTGATCATTTATAGTTGTTAAAATTGACTAGGGGATTTTAGCACCCTGTAAAGCCTTCTAGTAAATGACACACAGTTCTTAGTGATTGATCAAAAAATGTGTAACCTTGTCCATATTTGCTACTGTTATCAGAAGAGTAAATGCCAAAGCCAGTTAGGACTTCAAAAAGAAAGTTTTCTTAAAATTGTGGAAAAATAGACAAAGTATTCAATTTACTATTGTAACCATTTTAAAATGTATAAATTTGTGCAATTACATTCATATTGTGCAGTCACCACTATTCATCTCCAGAACATTTTTTTGGTGGTGGTGGTGCTCTGCCACTGAGCTCCACCCCCAGACTTTTGAGACAAGGTCTTGCTAAATTGCCCAGGCTGCCCTCCAACTTGAGATTCCCCTGCCTCGGTCTCCTGCATCTCTGGGATTACAGGAATGTATCATCACACTTAGTTCATCTTCAGCACCTTTTCATTATTAAACAATAACTCCTCTTGCTTCCTTCTCTTAGCCTGTAGGAACTACTAGTTCACTTTCTGCTGCCTAATTTTTAACTACCCTAGGCACCCCATGTGTATGGGACTGTACAACGTTTGTCCTTTGGTTTCTGGCTTACTTCACTTAATATGTTTTTAAGATTAGTCTGTCTTGTCAGTTATATCAGAATTTCATTCATTTGTAGCCAGATGTGATGACCACCTGTAATCCCAGTAACTCAGGAGGCTCAGGCAGGAGGATTGCTGGTTTGAGGCTAGTCTGAGCAACTAATCGAGAGCTTATCTCAAAATAACATAAAAAGGGCTGGGTATGTAGCTCAGTGGTGGAAGGCTTCTGGGTTCAGTCCCTAATACCAAAAAAAAAAAAAAAATTTCCCATTCCCTTGTAAAACTGAGTAATATTCTTCATTTATTTGGGGTGAGCTTTCATTATCCAGCAGTTATTTTAAACTACCCCTATTTTCTTTATTTGACTTTACTCAAAGACTGTCTGAGTTTAAAAAATATTAACTACAACTGTAATTGCATTTTTTTTTTTTTTTTAATGTCTTTATTGTATTGCTTTGTATGTGGTGCTGAGGATCGAACCCAGGGCCTCACGCATGCGAGGCAAGCGCTCTACCGCTGAGCTACAATCCCAGCCCCCTGTAATTGCATTTTGAAGAATGACTTCTACTTAAACCTTTATTGAGCAAGTTAATCATATACAGCATATTTAGCTCAGCTTTAAACAGCATTTTCTGCTGAAACAAGGCATGCTTTAAAAATCTTTTGTGATTTTCTTTTTTCCCTTCATTTATGTAAACTATTGGTAATAGGAAGGGAAACAATACCAGTTATTTCAATTATTGTATTTTGGGGGTGGGGGTGGTGCTAGGGTTTGAACCCAGGGCCTTGTGCATGCAAGGCAAGTACTCTACCAACTGAGCTATATCCCCAGCCCTATTGTGTTTGATTTTAACTCCCACTTTAAGTCTTAATCTTGTTTACTTAGAAAATGGAGCTAGTACTTTTCTTAAGGTTTGAGTGTGTTTGATAAACACAAGTGCTTGGAGGTGAAGTCTACATGGAAAGTAGGAAAACTCAAGAAAATTTATCTTTTCTCTCTCACATATGCTAATTGCTCTACACATCCCCAGCCCAGAAAAGCTGTTTTTTAGGTCTACGTTTTCTACTAAAAATCCTTGGGAAATAAATTGCTACCTTGTGTTATGTCAGCAGTAGAAGTTTATTGAGTGAGAACTGCTGTGGATTATAGTGCTCTTTCTGGCTTTGTCTTAATAAAAAGACAGCGTTTGCCCTTTTGTCAGTTTTCAGCCTGCTATTTTGTTTTTAATTTTTTAAGTTGTTGATGGACCTTTATTTTTTTCATTTATTTATATGTGGTGCTGAGAATTGAACCCAGTGCCTCACACATGCTAGGCAAGCGCTCTGCCACTGAGCCACAACTCCAGTCCCTGCTATTTGTTTTATCAGATCTTTTCTCCTTAGAAATAGTTGTAGTTTCTGATTACAGAAGAAATCCACTAAAGAGTTGAAATTGAAATATTGATTCCATTATAATTCATTTGCCCTCTTTACCAGTAGATTTTCTCAATAATAAATAACACAAATTTAAAGAGTTTAGAAAAACATTTTATTAACTTTGGCTCTAAAGGAGGACTTTCGATCATTTATACACTAGAGTCCTACCAGTGCTTTCTAATTCCTTTGTAATAGTCACACAATCAACAGAACTCTCGTACCTGTGGCATTTCTGAGAAAATTTACCTGAGAATAATGGTTGTGAGATCCCTTGATTCAGCAGAACCTCATGGACAAAAAGCAGCAGGTACACTGTTGTATAGACTGGATTGGACTCTCATCTTTCTAAATAACAGAATTATCTCTGTTTTGTAAATTGTCTTTGTGTGCATGGATGCATTTGTAGGGTGGCAAAATAACATAAAACTTATCATTTCAACTTTAGTGGGTTTTTGTGTGTGATTCTGGGAATTGAACTGTGGGGCACTTAACCACTGAGGGACATCCCCAACCCTTTTTTGTATTTTATTTAGAGACAGGGTCTCACTGAGTTGCTTAGTGCTTCGCTCTCGCTGAGGCTGGCTTTGAACTTGCGATTCTCCTGTCTCAGCCTCCCTAAGTGCTGGGATTACAGGCTTGCGCCACCGCGCCCAGCTTTCCCAAGCCCTTTTTATTTTTCATTCTAAGACAGGGTCTCTCTAAGATGAAGAGGCTGGTCTTAAATTTATGGTCCTCTTGCCTCAGCCTCCCAAGGCGCTGGGATTATAGGCACTCACCTCCATGCCTGGCTCATTTTAACCATTTTAAAGTGCCCAGTTATTTGGCAATTAAGTACATTCATATTATTGTGCAGCCATCAACACCACTGTCTTCAGAACTTTTTCATCTCCAGAACTTTTTTTTTAAATCTGTAGAAATTTTTCTTCTTCCCAAACTGAAATTCTGTAGCCATTAAACAATAACTTAGTTGTCTGTTCCCTCAGCCCCTGGCAACCCACCTTTCCACTTTCTTTCTCTATGAATCTAATAGCTTTTGTACCTCATATTTGCCTTTTTGTGTCAGGTTTATTCCATTTAGCATGATATCTGAGGTTCAAACATGTAACGTGGCAGAATTTTCTTTCTTTTTAAGGGTGTGTTATATCCCATTTTGTGAGTCTACTACGTTTTGTTACTTTGTTGATAAACATGTGGGTTGCTTCCACCTTTTAATTAAAGAACATGTTATGAATGTGGGTGTACACATGTCTGAGTCTCTCTTTTGGGTATATGAACAAATGGGTTATATATTAATACTGTGTTTCATGGGAGGGGGCTACAATACTGTTCTATATAGTGGCTGCATTGTCTTACCTCTCCATCAGTGATGTTAAAAGGATTCTAGTTCTTTCACATTCTTGCCAACACTTGTTATTTTCTTCTTGTTTGTTTGGTTTTAATAATATCCATCCTAGGGCTGGGGTGGTGGCTCAGTGGTAGAGCACTTGCCTAGCATGCGTGGGGCACTGGGTTCAATCCTCAGCACCACATATAAATAAATAAAAAATAAAGGTCCATCAACAATTAAAAAAATATATTAAAAAAAATATCCATCCTAATGTATATGAGATGTTATCTCATTTGCATCTTTGTAATGATTAGTGGTGTTAAGCATATTTCCATGGGCTTATTAGCTATTTTTATATCTTCAGAGAAATGTCTGAGTCCTTTGCCCATTTTAAAATCAGATTATTTTTGTTATTGCTGAGTTGTATTTTATCTATCTCTTATTTTAGTACTGAGGATTGAACCACACAGGGGTGATTTACCACTGAGCTACATCCTGTGCTCTTTTAATTTTTTTAAACTTTGGGGCAAGGTTTCGCCAATTTGCCCTGGGCTGGCGTTGATCTTGTGATCATTTGCGGTCATTCTGCTTCAGCCTCTCTAGTAGCTGGGATTACAGGTGTGCGCCACTGTTCCTTGGCTTGTACCATCGTTTTAAAAGGCAAATTTAAGATGTTTCAAACTAAAAGCAAATCGCTTCAGTAACTTGGTTAGGCAAAATAGAAAATGTACTGGTTTGTTCTGAACAATGTACGTTGGCAAGGAAAAATCTAATTGTGATGCTCAACTTAAATCCTTTACCTAAATTTAATTCAACCTTAAATCCTTAAGTAAAGAAAGCTATTGTGCTAGGAACCATTTTAATACGGGATAGTTTGCATTGATGTAAACCTTATTAGAGTATGGGTAGTTATACTGTGTATTTTACTCATTATTTGTTTAAAAATTACAGAATAGTTTGTCTGCAAAGTTCTTTGACCTTGGTATTGATATGGGAAAGTACACATTGTAAAAAGATATTTCCATTTACCTTTTAATCATGTCTTTTAAAATCAAGTGGCCAGAATGTTGGGTTGTAGATTCTCTTTGAGTAGCCTAATTTCAGAAGTTTTGACATCTTTCTCCTCGTCTTTTGTTTGTGAGTAGTCAAGATTTTTATGAAATAATACACATTAAGGAAGAATTGTCACTTTAAGGAGCCTATGTTTGGATTGCTGCCTAAAATTAGCTTGTGAGATTTTCAGAAGGATGTAGGCCATTGTTTTTCAACCATGGCACTATTTTAATTTGAGACTAGAGAATTTTTCTGGGGACTGTCCTGTGTACCGCAGGATGTTTAGCAGTATCTCTGGCCTCTACCTACTAGATGGCTGTAAATGCTGTAGGTGTGTCCTCTGGGATTTGTGGATGAGATAGAATAGCCATCCAAGGACTGTGGTCTTTGTTAGATGTTTACAACCCCCCCCACATATGTACACATATATGTATGTGTGTATATATATATGTATATATGTATATTAAATTAATTATTGTTTTTTGGTGTTGGGGATGAAATCCAGGACCTCTTGCATATGCTGTACCACTGAGCTACATCTTCAGCCCTTTTAAAATTGTATTTCTTTCTTTTTATTTTATTTTATCTTATTTTATTTTTTGGTACTGGGGATTGAACTCAGGGGCACTCGACCACTGAGCCACATCCCCAGCCCTATTTTGTGTTTTATGTAGAGACAGGGTCTCACTGAGTTGCTTAGTGCCTCGCCGTTGCTGAGGCTGGCTTTGAACTCGTGATTCTCCTGTCTCAGCCTCCCTAAGTGCTGGGATTACAGGCTTGTACCACCGCGCCCAGCTCTCTTTTTATTTTTTTAAGTATTTTTTTAGTTGTAGATGGATGGACACAATATCTTTATTCTTTATATGGTGCTGAGGATCAAATCCATTGCCTCACTTGCGAGGCAAGTGCTATGCCACTGAGCCACAACCACAGCTCCTCTTTCTTTCTTTTTTAACAGGGGTCGAATTCAGAAGCACCTAACCACTGAACCACACCTCCAGACCTTTTTTGTATTTTATTTAGAGACAGGGTTTCACTGAATTGCTTAGGGCCTCACTAAGTTGCTGAATCTGGTTTTGAACTCAGGATCCTCCTGCCTCAACCTCCTGAGCTGGTGGGATTACAAGCACGTGCCAATGTGCCCAGCTTAAATTGTATTTCAAGACAGGATTTCACAGAGTTGGCCCTGGCTGGTCTCGAACTTGTGATCCTTGAGTGGCTGGGATTACAGATGTGCATCACTACCCCTAGCTTGTATTTGTTTTTATAAATACCAGTGATCTTTTTCAATCAGGTTATGAATATATGTGTCTTAAAGTCCTAGGACTGAACTGGGGTATGTAGCTCAGTTGTAGAGCACTTGCCTAGTATATGTGAGGCTCTGGGTTCAATCCCCTGCACTGCAAAAAAAAAAAAAAAAAAGAAAGAAAAGTCCTGGGATCCTAGTTAGAACATGTATTATTTTTCTTGACTAGTTAATGAAATATAAAGAAAGAAAAACTTCACAGTTTGCAAACCAAGTAATATTTCGTCAGAAACTTCATTTCACGCTTAGATGTTAACACCTTTTAATTGAGTTTAGTGTGCTTTGCCAGGCATTTATCTCAGTCATTTGCACAATTTAAATTCTTCCTTTCTTTCTTCGGTGACTAGCTGTTTCAGCACTTTATTGGGCTCTGTGTTTACAAAGATCAATCTTATTGGACTTTGAAGAAGGCTGGTAAGTGGGTCGTTACAATAGAGTGCAAGGATTTAAGGTAGATATATAGATGTTGCAGTAAAAGCATTTTAGGAATACCAAACTAAGAAACCAGTAAATTTGATGGGACGACAGGGAGTTCGGGTACCAGGAATAGCTGTAGAGCAGGAGATTGATATCAGAACCAGTTCTCAAAGGCAAGCAAGGAGGGAAAGGAAGGTGTCTTTAGGAGTGGGTATAGACAAGGACACTCCTATGCTTGCAATATACATGCCAAGCGCTGAACACTTTATAATCATTAGCATGTTAAATCCTCATAGTAATCTCCAAAAGTAGTAGGAATTGTCACTATTCACACATGAGGATATTAAGAATTAGAAGCCTGGCCGGGCGCAGTGGCGCAAGCCTGTAATCCCAGCACTTAGGGAGGCTGAGACAGGAGAATCCCAAGTTCAAAGCCAGCCTCAGCCATGGCGAGGCACTAAGCAACTCAGTGAGACCCTGTCTCTACATAAAACACAAAATAGGGCTGGGGATGTGGCTCAGTGGTCGAGTGCCCCTGAGTTCCATCCCCGGTACCAAAAAAAAAAAAATGAATTAGAAGCCTGGTGCAGTGGTGCACACCTGTAATCTCAGCACTTAGGGAGGCTAAGACAGGAGAATCTTGAGTTCGAAGCCAGCCTCAGCAACGGTGAGGCGCTAAGCAACTCAGTGAGACCCTGTCTCTACATAAAACACAAAATACGGCTGGGAATGCGGCTCGGTGGTCGAGTGCCTCTGAGTTCAATCCCTGCTACCCCCTCCCTCCCCCAAAAAAGAAAATAATTTAACTAAGAACTCAAATCTGATAAGAAAAAAAGTGTCCTTCACTAGAAACTGGTGTAATACTCTGGTGTGGACTGATCATAATGGTTGTAAAATTGCAAAGGCTCGAAAAGGAGTGACTAGAAAATTATTTGGGTGCTGAGTTGTAATGGGCCCTCTCTACCTTGTGGAGGAATGTGGACTTTATGCTGCAGATATTTGAGAGCTATCAGAGATGGAGGATTGATAGTACAAAGGAGAGGAAGAAGACCCTAGCGCTGGATGTGTGGCTCAGTGGTAGGGTGCTTGCCTAGCCTTTGCAGGACTCTGGGTTTGATATTCAGCTCTGAGGGGAGAAAAAGAGAAGGAGAAATAGGACCCTAGAACTAAGTGGGGGCCTTTAAAAGATCTTAAGTTATGATAACCCAGTAGGAAAATTGAACTTTAAAGAGGTAAAATGAGGAACTTTTCTAGGCCACCCAGTTCAGTATTTCCTTCCTGTTTTTCTGACTTAAAAATGTAGAGGCTTCATTCAGGTTGCATTTTAGAAGTAGTAGTGGGATCACATCAAACTAGCTACTAAACTAATACTTTTTTGTTTTTAACTTTGTAGGCTCAAGACCTTTTTATATCCTTGAATAATTGAGCTTTTATTTATTGTGGGCAGTATTGATTGACATGTATCATTGAAACTAAAACTAAATTTAAAATTTTCTCTATATTAATTCCTTTAATGTTTTTGGAGGGTTCTGTTATTGAATCCCAGGGCTTTATACATACTAAACTCTGAGCTATACCCCCATCCCCAACTGAAGTTTTGTTGTTGTTTTTTTTTTTTTTTTAATTGTGTTGGGGATCAGACTCTGGGCTGTGCACATGCTAGACAACTGGTCTACCACTGATCCACACTTTCAGCCCCAAATATTTTATAAAACGAAAACATTAGTGAGAAGAATGGCATTGTTTTATCTTCTTGCAAAAATCTCTTTAATGTCTGATTCAGTAAGATTCTCATAAGTAACTTGATTAATTCTGTGATTAAAGATTTTTGGGTGAATTATATGAGGAGAGCCTGACTCACACAGATGTGGAGTTAAAATTGAAAGGAACTCACAGACCCTCTGAAAGGATCTTTAGGGTTCACATGAGTCCTCAGACTACACTTAAATAATTTGCTGCAGTAGAAAGATACAGTTTGGATTTGTCTAAATGAGAGGGTATAGAGGGATGTATCACCTTGTGTGGTGATGCCTTCTAATCAGCAAATTAGATGATCCCCTTCCCACTCTTACATCTGAGGAAAGCACCAAGGACCAGAGGGCACATTTTGTACCACCTAGGCCTAATGGAAAATCTATATTTTGCGTACTTTCCCTCCTGACCCAAGCTTATGTATTGACTTTGGAGAGAAAAATTATTAGCTGTCTAATTGGAAAATTGTCACTTGAGATTACATCTGCATTTAACAAATGAGCCTTCTGTTTTAATTGTAAAATTTTAAATTAACCGTTCTTTTTTTAAAAATTCATTTATTCCAGATTTTTGTTTCTCAACTTAAACTGGTTAAATGCCTTTTAATCTTTCAACTTAAAAAAATAATGTAAATGCATTATTTACCTCAATTAAATGTTCACACATAACATAGGATATAAAAGTCAGTTATTGGACATCACTTGTGTGTGACCAAATATAATCCTGAATCATCTTACAAATGCTGTATGCAGTGTATTGACATTTTCAGTGGGAAGAGTCAAATGCTCTTGTAGTTCTTTGAAGAAAATCGCTGTTAGAAAAGGAATAGTTGAAGCTGGGAATGGTGGCGCATGCCTGTAATCCCAGCACTGAGGGAGGCTGAGACAGGAGAATCGCAAGTTCAGAGCCAGCCTCAGCAATGGTGAGGTGCTAAGCAACTCAGTGAGACCCTGTCTCTACATAAAACACAAAATAGGACTGGGGATGTGGCTCAGTGGTTGAGTGCCCCTGAGTTCCATCCCCGGTACCTTAAAAAAAAAAAAGGAATAGTTGACTGGCATCCTGATTTGGTCTATGAGATTACTATATTGCATTGAATTATCAAGGATTATTATATTGCTTTTTCTTATATTTCTCCATTATGGAATTTTTTAAAATATTTTTTTTAGTTGATGGATCTTTATTTTATTCAATTATTTATTTATTTAAATATTTATTTTTTAGCTGTAGGTGGACAGAATATTTTATTTTTATGTGGTGCTGAGGATCGAACCCAGTGCCTCACACGTGCTAGACGAGCACGCTACCACTGTGCCATAGCCCCAGCCCCTCAATTATTATTTATATGTGGTGCTGAGGATCAAACCCAGTGCCTCACACATGCTAGGCAAGCGCTCTACCACGGAGTTACAGCCCCGGCCCCCATTATGGAAATTTTGATCAGACTTGCTTTTCAGTTGTCTTCATCTTACGAGAAATAGGGGCTGTGGTTGTAGCTTAGAGTGCTTGTGTAGCACATGTGAGGTACCGTGTTCAGTCCTTAGCACCACATAAAAATAAATATATTGTGCCCATCTGCAATTTTAAAAAAAACTACGAAAAATAATTCAGCCTTCAATCTTTAAAGACAATCTTTAAAAATTGTCCTTAGTAGGGGCTGGGGTAAAGCTCAGTTAGTGGAGTGCTTGCCTCACATGCACAAGGCCCTGGGTTCAATCCCCAGCACCCCCCCCCCCCAAATCCTTAAGAAAAACAGATTACTGCCTCTCCTACCCTTGTCTTTTTCTAAATACCAGATCTTGTTCTGTTGCTCAAGTTGGTTGCAAGTGATCTTCCTGCCTTAGCCTTCTGAGTAGCTGGGACTATATATGCATTTGCTGTCACACCTGATGTAGATTTCTTATAAATTTCTTACTATTTAGAAAGTTAAGTAATTTAGTTGATGTTGAAAATATATCAATGTGACAGGTAAATTTAAAGTCTACTTTCTTAAAATTATTGGTAAATACACCATTATTACTATTATTTTTTTAAAACATGTTGAATGTGTATTTTAGTTGTAGATGGACACAATATCTTTATTTGTTTTTATGTGGTGCTGAGGATCGAACCCAGTGCCTCACGCATGCAAGGCAGGCGCTCTACCACTGAGCCACAATCCCAGCCCCTATGTCTTCTTTTTTTTTTTTTTTTAAATTTTTTTTTTAGTTGTAGATGAACACAGTGTCTTTAGTTTTTATTTTATGTGCTGCTGAGGATCGAACCCAGTGTCTCAAACGTGCGAGGCGAGTACTACAACCGCTGAGCCACGGCCCCAGCCCCTATATCTACTTCTTTAAGACAACTTAGGTTGGACTGTTTTTAGCAATTGAATACTATGTACCCTTTGTTTTTTAAACTCAGGAGTACTCAACCACTGAGCCACATCCCCAGCCCTATTTTTTTTTTAATATTTTTTTAGTTGTAGATGAACACAATGCCTTTATTTATTTTTATGTGGTGCTGAGGTTTGAACCCAGTGCCTCACACATCTGAGGTGCACGCTCTATCACTGAGCCACATCCCCAGCCCTATTTTGTGTTTTATGTAGAGACAGGGTCTCACTGAGTTGCTTAGCATCTCGCCGTTGCTGAGGCTGGCTTTGAACTTGTGATTCTCCTGTCTCAGCCTCCCAAAGTGCGGGGATTACAGGCTTGTGCCACCGTGCCTGGCTTGTATCCTGTGTTTTGACGAACTGTTGTGAATTTACTTTTAACAAAATTTTGAAAATTAAAATTGACATGCTCTGGGCTGGGATTGTAGCTCAGTGGTAGAGTGCTTGCCTTGCATGCATGAGGCCCTGGGTTCGATCCTCAGCACCACATACAAAGCAATAAAATAAAGACACTGTGTCCATCTACAACTAAAAAAAGTTTTAAAAAAAAAAATTGACATGCTCTGTGCATTTGGCTGTCAGTTTAGTAGGACTGAAAAGCACTTGGGTATCTAAATTAGTGAACTCATTTGTACTCAGGATCTTTAAATCCTTAGTATATTTAATATACTGTATCGGAGGTATATGTTGCAGTTTAGGTTATTTCAAAATGTTATCATTTCAAAATGATAAATTTTCAATTTTATCATTTCATAATTTATTTAAAAAAATGTTCCCCTTTCTAGTTATCACTCTGAATTGGTCATTAGATGATTCAGACAGTTAAATTTTATATCTGGTTTCAGAATTGGTGTAGTAATAGGGGATTACCAGAAGATAATGTGATGACTTTTATAACAAATCTGTTTTCTGTCACAAGTTTTTATAGTTTGTTTTATTACTTTATTTTTTTGTACTGAGGATTAAACCAAGGGGCTCTTTATCACTGAGCTACATCCCCATTTCTTTTAATTTTTTATTTTGAGACAGGATCTTACCAAGTTGTTGAAGGTCTTGCATAGTTCCTGAGGTTGGCCTCAAACT
Source organism: Xerus rutilus (assembly GCA_028644305.1). Lineage (NCBI taxonomy): Eukaryota > Metazoa > Chordata > Mammalia > Rodentia > Sciuridae > Xerus > Xerus rutilus. Next base: position 9,635,086 of record CM053400.1, read on the forward strand.
TGTGATCCTCTTACCTCAGCCTTCCGAGGCACTGAGGTTACAGATGTGTGCCACTGCACTGGGCTTACTTTATTTTAAACTGTTATTACCATTCTTCAGTCACCTTCCTTTTCAGTTTTATAATACAGACTTAGAATGTTCTTGTTGCCTCATTACTTATTTCAATTGCCTGAATTTCTTAACCATGTTTGTCTCTTCGCCTATTGCTTTAAGAACTTTTGACATATATAATATTGGTAGTATTGTAATTAAAATATTTCCCTTAATGGTTACTTTGATTCTTTGTAATTTATTAAGTTGATAAATCATATAACATTTTATACTTAGTTATCTGATAGCCTTGTGAATAACCTTGTATTGCTTTGAGTATTTGTATTTAGTAGATATGACAAGCATTTATTCCTTCTGTACTGAAAATAAGGTTATTTTTTAACCTGAATTTCAATGATAATATACTATTTAGGGTACTGTTTACTTAGAACTAGTAACACAGTTATTTTGCTAGATGACCTAAATTTTTTTTTCACTTTTTATAACTAAAGCCAAAACATTTATAGGAGGCTTGGCAGTGGCAGTTTGTGGTTCTATCTGGAAGTGCTTTTTGGGGGTAGGGATGCTGGGAAATGAAACCAGGTCCTGGTGCGTTCAAAACATGCACTTTGTAACTGAGCTACACCCCTAGTGGGTATCTCTGGGCTTGGTCTCTTCTGCTTTGTTCTATTTGTAGCCTACCTCCCTCCGTTTGACTCTTAATGGCATTGCTTTATTTTCCTACATTTTGAATGGCACACAGTCAAAGTTCTGATAATAACCTTGTGACATTTCCATCTTCTGCCTTAGTATATGAGAACTAAATAAAAATGTTGTGTAAATTCTTAGTTTTCAAAGAAATATACTTCATTTTCTATAAGAAAACACAGTATATTTCTTTATTTTGGGGGGAAAAATCCCCCCCCCCCCAACCTAGGCTTGGACTCATTTGTCTGGATGAATGAGTCATTGTCCTGGCTATGAGATTTGTTATCTTAGTGCAAATGACAGAAGCTACTATGGGTCATTTCCTCTAGCTATTGTGCTTAAGGAAAGTATGAAGCAAAATTTCACAAAGACAGCAACATCTGCAAATAGCTTTTGATCAGATGCTTGAGAATTCCATAAAAGAGCTTAAAACTGCAGCAGTCTTGTACATCTAGTACTGGAGAGAGAATCTCGTGTCTCTCACAGTTCTTAGGTGTAATCAACTTGATTAAATGATCTGTGAGGATATATTTTCTTCTTCATTTTTCAATTCACTGTCTCCCCTTTTGAGGATTTTATTAAATTGAGGAGAGTAATAAATTCAGTTTCATTATGAAATTCTCTCTTCTCACACCATCCACAGGGAACAGAGCCTAAACTTACAGATCCACTTAAATTTAAGAAGTTTTCTTTTCTTTTCTTTTTTTGGTACCAGGAATTGAACTCAGGGGCACTCGACCACTGAGCCACATCCCCAGCCCTATTGTGTTTTATGTAGAGACAGGGTCTCACTGAGTTGCTTAGCGCCTCGCCATTGCTGAGGCTGGCTTTGAACTCGTAATTCTCCTGTCTCAGCCTCCCTAAGTGCTGAGATTACAGGCTTGCGCCACCGCGACTGGCTAGCTTGGATGTTTTATTTTCTAAAAATTAATTTATCAATGGGGTAGTGCACAGGCTGAGCATTCTAATTTGAACATCCAAAATTGGAAGTGTTCCAAAATCTGAAACTTCTAAAGTGCTGACATAACACTACAAGTGAAACATTCTATGCCATGAAACTTTTGTTTCATGCACAAAATTATTTAAAATATTATATGAAGTTGCCTTCAGTCTCTCTCTATATATAGGGTGTATAGGAAACAAACGAATTTCATGTTTAGATTTGAATCCTATATCCAAGGTGTCTCATATGTATGCAGATATTCCAACATCTGAAATCCAAAGCACTTCTGATTCCAAACAATTCAGATATGGATACTCAGCCTGTAGAAATAGAGCAGTGCTAATAATGTATTGAATAACTGACACATTCTAGACCCTATACCAGTGGGTTATAATATTTAATTCTTTTCTTTCTTGTTTTGATACCAGGGATTGAACTCAGGGGCACTCCACCACTGAGCCACATCCCCAGCCCTGTTTTGTGTTTTATGTAGAGACAGGGTCTCACTGAGTTGGTTAGCACCTCGCTGTTGCTGAGGCTGGCTTTGAACTCGCAATTCTCCTATCTCAGCCTCCCAAAGTGCTGGGATTACAGGCATGCGCCACCGCGCCCTGCTTAATTCTTTTGTTAAAAAAGTATAGCTGCCCATTATTTTGTACAATTGCTATGTATATTATTTTGCATATACTAATTGAACGAAGTATGGTTTCATTGTTAACAATGTCATACATGGGTATCACATACTTTGTTGGTATTCGTCCTTCCTAATACCCTCACTAACCCACCTCCTGATTCTATTGAATTCTTAACCCTGTGAGATAAGCACCGTTTTCATTATTTCCATTTTACAGATAGGGAAACTAAAGCTCAGCAAAAGGTTAAGTGATTTATTCAAAGACACCTGCTATATTTCTTCTGAGCCAAGATTTGAATCTAGATCTCTGAGTCCCAATTTCATACATTCTTTTTTTATTGTTGTTGTTCTTCCTCTTATTATTCTAAGTGAATTGCATTTACTAATCTTACTTCATTTGAAAAAAGTTGTTCGGATTTTTCATCGAATGCAGCAGGTGCTGTTTGGTAGCATATTAATAAATGAATGTTATTTTTGCTTCCACGTTCTCACAACCAGTGTTTAGTGTCTTTACCATCTCTGAAGAGCATGGCAACTAAGAAAAAGGTAGGGCCTTTAGAAATCCCAGTCTTAAAATTTAGATCTGATAATAATTGTCACTTGTTAATTTTAAGAAGTTGTTATATGCTACTCATTTTGTTTGTCTTTTTGCTAAAATTTGTGGGGTTTGATTGTTTTTGGTCCTTGTGCAGCAGCGATTCCAGCAGCAGTTCAAGTGATGACTCTCCAGCCCGATCAGTTCAGTCCGCAGCAGTCCCAGCACCCACTTCCCAGTTGCTTTCATCTCTCGAAAAAGATGAGCCCCGTAAAAGTTTTGGGATCAAGGTTCAGAATCTTCCAGTACGCTCTACAGGTAAAAATTTAAATAATTATATTGTTACTGGCAATTGAATTCAGGGGCCCTCAACCACTGAGCCAAATCCCCAGCCTTATTTTGTGGGTTTTTTGTTTGTTTGTTTGTTTTGGTACAAGAGATTGAACTCAGGGACACTCAACCACTGAGCCACATCCTCAGCCTTATTTTGTGGGTTTTTGTTTTGTTTTTTGTTTTTTGGTACAAGAGATTGAACTCAGGGGCTCTCAACCACTGAGCCACATCCACAGCCCTATTTTTTGTGTTTTATGTAGAGACAGGGTCTCACTGAGTTGCTTAGCGCCTTGCCATTGCTGAGGCTGGCTTTGAACTCGCCATCCTCCTATCTCAGCCTCCCTAAGTGCTGAGATTACAGGCTTGCGCCACTGTGCCCCATTCTTATTTTGTGTTTTATTTAGAGATAGTCTCTCACTGAGTTGCTTAGCGCCTCCTTTTTTGTTTTGTTTTGTTTTTTTCTCCCCTGAGACTGGCTTTGGACTCAAAATCCTCCTGCTTCAGAGGTCCTGGGATTACAGGTGTGTGCCACCTCTCCCAGCTAACTTAAATTTTATACTTTGTAGAGAAAATGAGTTTTTTTGTGCTCATTAACATTTAATGCCACATGGGAAAAACCGAAGTGATTATTAGAACTATGTAGTTTAAGTTCTAATTTGTTATCTGGTACTGGCATTTATATTACATACATTTATGCATACATTACTTGGTGGGCTTTTTGTGGGGGGTGGAGTACTGTGGATTGAACCCATGCTTTCTCTACCTCTGATCCATACCCCCAGCCCTTTTTATTTTTTATTTTGAGGCAGTCTCACAAAGTTGCCTATGCTGGACATGAATTTGTGATTCTCTTGCCTCAGCCTCCTGAGTAGTAGCTGGGATTAAAGGTGTACTTCACCACGCCTGGCTCATTACTTGCCTATTACATGCATGTATATGTACATTTTGTGGCAGATGGTATATAAGAACACATAGTTTTTTGTTTTTTTTTTTAAATAAATATGCCTCTCTGGGCTGGGATTGTAGCTCAGTGGTAGAGCACTTGCCTCGCATGCGTGAGGCCCTGGGTTCGATCCTCAGCACCACATACAAAGCAATAAAATAAAGACATTGTGTCCATCAACAACTAAAAAAATATTTTTAAAAAAAAGTTTAAAAAAATAAATAAATATGCCTCTGGATTAAATATTTTGTTATTGAGGGAGATTTGATATGAAGAAATGGTAGAAATAATATTTCTTATGTTTTGGCCTGAAGTCCTATGTTATGTGAAATAACTTTGGACATAACATTAGGATAGGAAGCCCATATCAAAATATTAACATTTTGAATGAGGAAAGTGATGAATAATGGAAAAACCTACAGGCTACTTTGCAGTCTCTCTTGCTCCTGATTTTTTTTTATTTTACAGTGTACCATAATATACTATTGTTTCTCCATTAGGCATATTGAGTATGTAAGTAAGTTAAACTGTTAGTACACAGTTAAACCAACAAAGGCCAAGTTATGTACTTCTTAAATTCATTTCAATAATTGCTTAAGTTATTTATTTAAAGTAGCCTATAAAACTTACTAGGTTTGTGAATAAAGATATCCAGACACGAAGTTGATGTTTTTTGTTTTTAATTTATTGTTTGTTCTTCTTAGATAAAAGTTGATGAATTTAAGTTGGGTGCAGTGGCACACGCCTGTAATCCCAGCACTTAGGGAGGCTGAGACAGGAGAATCACAAGTGCAAAGCCAGCCTCTGCAATGGCGAGGCGCTAAGCAACTCAGTGAGACCCTGTCTGTACATCAAATACAAAATAGGGCTGGGGATGTGGCTCAGTGTTCGAGTGCCCCTGAGTTCAATCTCCAGTACCCCCCCCCCCCATTGATGAGTTTTAATTTAGATTTCTTGGTAATTTAGAAATGGACTAGGGAGTAAAATTGGCTTGCCTTTTGTATGCCTTTTATTTTTATAATGAAACAAATTAACACAAGACCTCCTGATGGAGTATGAATCATCTCTCAAAGGCATTGAAGGTATTCTTTTGGGTTTTCTTTGTTTTGTGCTGGAAATTTAACCCAGAGCACCTGCTAGATGTGTCGCACCCCCTCCATGTTGTGTTTATCAGTATTAAAGTTGTTTGACGTGTTACCTGATGCTTTCCACATAATTTCATCATTGAGATATTAACAGGAAAGCTAAAAGTACAGCTTTTCTTCTTCAGTCTTTAAAACTTTAATTTATAAATATATAGGTATAAATTTTTTATTATGTAAGTATTGAATATATCTATAAGTAGAAGGAATAGCAAAATGAGGTCCTCTTACACCTTAGTCCAGATTCAGAGACATCAGCATTTTGTCCTGTTTGCTTCATTAGTCTTTTATCTTCCTCCTTTCCTGATCTAGCTTTTTATCTATCTATCTATCTATCTATCTATCTATCTATCTATCTATCTATTCATTCATTTTGGTGCTTGGCATTGAACCCAAGGCCTTGAGTGTGCTAGACACGTGCACTACAACTGAGTTATTATTTCTTTGTCTGAAAGGTGAGTCCCTAATGTTATGCCATTTCACATTAAATTTACAGATAAATATTTTTGACATTTTTCCAGATAACCAGTTACTACTATTCCTATCTAACAGATATTCAGTAATATCATCTAACATTCAGTTTATTTTCAGACTTATACAGAAATCTCTTAAATGCCATCTTAGTTATGTATTTGAAAAAGTAATATTTTAATGCTAAAAACATTTAGATCAAAAATCGGGCCAAAATTTAGTATCTTGCTTATTGAGTTGTAATTAGAAAAGTTAACTTGTTTTTCTTTGGGGATTTAGATACAAGCCTTAAAGATGGCCTTTTCCATGAATTTAAGAAATTTGGCAAGGTGACCTCAGTGCAGATACATGGAGCTTCTGAGGAGAGGTATGGTCTGGTATTTTTTCGGCAGCAAGAGGACCAAGAAAAAGCATTGACTGCATCTAAAGGAAAACTTTTCTTTGGCATGCAGATTGAAGTAACAGCGTGGATAGGGCCAGGTAAGAGACAAGGAAGCCAAGTTTCAGTTACAAATTACACATACTGTTTGTATTCCAGTTTATGAGAAGCCAGCATATTATCCTGAATGTGGACACTATTCTGGTTTTATTCACTGACATACTTCCAGTGTCATCTCTTTTAAAGGATGATTGTATTTACTGTTTACCTTAATTAAAAACAATGTCTTGGGGAGGGCAATGGTTTTCTGTTGCCGTAATGAAGAAATGCTGACTTTTCAGAATTGAGAAGGCAGTGTTTTATACCCTTGTTGTGTCAGCCTTCCCAAAAGGATGAATTGAGAGGAGGAGATGATTGTAAGAGTGAAAACAGAATTATCTTGAATTAGAAAGTAAACTACGTGCTTATATCATTTGAGGGACTGGTTTGACAAGTTTTAAGTTCCATTATGCCTAGCACAAATTGGATCTATTATTGTAGGTTACTTGACCTTGAAAGACAGTGACAGAGAAACTGGACAAGTCTTATGAGTTGATCACACTGAGAACTTCAAGGGAATGTTTTATTAGCTTGAACCTTCCTGTAAGAGCTATTGTAAGGCAGGAGGTCTCTGGCATGGCTTGGGTCAGTGTTTCTTCTATTTCAGAACAACTTGCAGTATTTGTTTGAAACTAGATTCTTAGACCCTACCCTAGCTAATTGCTCCTGAATATATTCTCTCCACACACACACCCCCCCCCACCGCCCTGCAGCTAACTGCTCCTGAATACCCACCTGCCACACCTCTATTTTTTATTTTGAGACAGGGTTTGGCTGAATTGCTGAGGCTAACCTCAAACTTTTGATCCTCCTGCCTCAGCCTCCCAGGTTGGTGGGATTATAGGCCCTCACCACCACACTTGGTGGGAACACCTTATTTAAAGCAACTCGTGAGCAAATTTATAAAATAATTAATAGAAATATTAAAATTCTATAGTCATCTTGTGAATCTGAGACAATGGAACATTAAGACATCAAGTAGAATATATAGCCCACTTGCAGGGTAAACATATTTCTGGAATGTTCATTTTATTTGACAATTAAGAGGAAAAAGTATAATTTCCTGCTAAAAATATGTAAATGCTATTTGTATATTAAAACACACAGAACCGATAGAATGAATATACATAATTTTATGATGGAATACAGGAATTTAGAGGAGTATTTCTTTTTAAAGGGTGCTTTCATATTTCTCTCTCCCAAGTTTGAGATGTACTGCCCTAAATTATACTGAGCTAAGAGTAACTCAGAAGTTCTTGTTTTTTTTTCTTAATTTTTTTAGTTGTTGATTGACCTTTATTTATTCATTTATTTATATGCAGCGCTGAGGATCAAACCCAATGCCTCCCCCATGCGAGGCAAGCACTATACCACTGAGCCACAATCCCAGTCCCAGAAGTTCTTATTTAACACATTTGGAGCAGGTTAAAATGCTTGAGGAAGAATATTTAATCTGCCATATAATCTCTATAAGTTTCTAGGACCAATCATAATTATAAGTAATGCTCTAATCAGGGGCATTTAGGAGGTGACCAACTGATCTTCAGAGCGTTGGTGCTATCTTAAGGTTTGTATTGTAAAAAAGGTTTTTTACCTAATTATTGGCACCCAGAAAATGGTTTGGTTTTAACTAGCTACCAGCAAAAATTTTAACAATTTTGGTTGGTGCAAGCATAGGAAAATCAGAGGTACTTTTACCAGATGGGGCATTAAATACTGGTTTAATGACATAATATTTTAAATCAAACATATAAATATTTACATATTTAAATAAATATATACAACATTTAATATTTGAAAGCAGTTGAATCTGAGAATGGAGACCTGGTTGGAATTATGCTCTTATAATGTGAGTTATAAATGTATTCAAACATACTGAGTTGATCGGGACAAGGATTTTTGTAAAGACCCAAATCCAAATCCAAGAAACCTGGCTTTGCAGCTCGATCCTTGGTGGCTTCTGATATCATACTTTGTTACTCCTGTACATAGCCTTAGAATCCCCTAAATATGAAATTGCAGGATAAAAGAGTTTTTTTCTGATAAATGTATAGGGTTTAAGACTTTAAAGCCGGGTACAGTACTACATCACTACACAGATACCTGTGATGATCAAAGTAGATTTGGACTCACAGTTTTAGAGGTTTTCATTCCTGATGGTCTGGTCCATTGTGGAGAGAGCACATGGTGGAGCAGAACGACTCATCTCATGGCCAGGAAGCAAAGAGAAAAGGAAGAGGAAGAGGTGGGGTCTCACTATCCCTTAAAGGGCACACCCTCAGCTGGGCATGGTGGCGCACGCCTGTAATCCCAGCACTTTGGGAGGCTGAGAGAGGAGAATCGTGAGTTTAAATCCAGCCTCAGCAACATCAAGGTACTAAGTAACTCAGTGAGACCCTGTCTCTATATAAAACACAAAAATATGGCTGGGAATGTGGGTCAGTGGTGGAGTACCCCTGGGTTTAATCTCCGGTACTAAAAAATAAAAGGGCGCACACACCCTGAGTGACCTGAAAATCTCCCACTAGGCTCCACTTTTTTTTTTTTTTTGGTATCATGATTGACCTGGTACTCGACCACTGAGCTACATCCCCAGCCCTATTTTGTGCTTTTATGTAGAGGCAAGGTCTCACTGAGTTGCTTAGTGCTTTGCAGTTGCTGAGGCTGGCTTCGAACTCGGGATTCTCCTGTTTCAACCTCCCAAAGTGCTGGGATTACAGGCATGTGCCACCGCACCCAGGTAGGCCTCACTCTTTAAAACTTCCTCCCAATATGCCATCCTGGCACTATCCAAACCACAGCAGCTTCCATCCCACCTCTCAACCTTTCCACCAAACGTGTTTCTTTTTGAAAGTGCTCAGTTGGCCGAGCGTGGTGGCACATGCCTGTAATCCCCACAGCTCCAGAGGCTGAGACATTAGGATCACAATTTCAAGGCCAGCCTTAGTAACTTAGTAAGGCCCTAAGTAACTTAGTGAGACCCTGTCTCAAAATAAAAAAAAAAACAAAAAGAGCCAGGCACCATGGCATGTGCGTGTAATCCCAGCACTTACGGAGGCTGAGACAGGAGAATAGCGAGTTCCAAGCCAGCCTCAGCAAAAGCGAGGCGCTAAGCACCTCAGTGAGACCCTGTCTCTACATAAAACACAAAATAGGGCTGGGGATGTGGCTCAGTGGTTGAGTGCCCGAGTTCAATCTCTAGTGCCCCTCCCCCGCAAAAAGACTTTGATCCTGAAGGTTATAGTGGACTGCTGTACGAAAAACTTGCTTTGCTGAAATTTCTGTCTTAACAAGTTACCAAGCTATTTGGTGAAAGTAGAGTCATTACAGATTTTAATGGATGCTTTACCTTTCTTCTACTGCCTGGAATATAAACCTCAAGATACAGCTGACATCAATTCAGTTTTCTTCTCTTAAGAATATTTTAGATGTCTGCCCTCTGTCAGTTAGTTTCAAGAGACTGAATTGAGCTGAAAATGAGAAATAGATAGACTCCTGTGGGATATACTGGAAATATGGAGACAGATATTAAAGAGTCCTGGGCAGTTTCTCGGTCCCCCTGACTCTGTTAAATTACATATTATTTGATGCAGCTGATAAGATTAAGCCTTCATTAGAGCCATCAAACCTGAATCAGAGTGAGATATGTCTGGCTGAATTCACTCAACAGTTTTGAAGCACCACACCTCAAAGATTTTGTTTTTTTTTAATATCAGTGTTGTTGTTGACATCGTCAGTAATGTTTGTTGACAGGCACTAAGCACTCTGTTTCATTAAAGTTGATTAAATATTGTTTTGAGGAGGGATGGCTTTATTTTACATTTCAAAAAAATAGAGAACATGTAGTACTGTACTATAATTATCAACAAAACCTTAAAAGTCCCTGTCCTAGACGAAGTTAATAAGTGGAACTTCAGAGAAAGGCTATGATTGAATTAGAAACTAAGCCAGGGCTTTTGATCATAAAAAATAGAAACCTTAAGGAACATTTAGCTGCTTTGTCATTGGGGAGCTTGCTTTTTATATAGTTACTCTTATATCTAGAAGTCCTATATTTAGACAGGTTATTGTGCTAATTATTTGTATGACAAATATTAAATGTCAAATATCTTACAAATTATTAAAAAGTAAATGAAATAATGGAGCTTGACTATTCTAAGCTGAATTTTAACTGTGTACTTCAGACTGTAGTTTTATACTCCACATTGAGAGTCTGTTATACAATTTTGAAACCTAAGATAAGGCTCAAATAATTAAATTTTGCTGGAGTTTAAAATCTGTTAGTGATTGCTTTTATAATCCATTTAGCAGATTGAAATTTTATTCAATTTCAAGTCCCATTTTGTATGTTAAAGTGTTTACTTCATTCTTAATTTTTTGGAGCAAGTTTCTTTAGCCTTTGTGTTCATGTTATGCTCCAGAGTGAATAAGGGGCAGCTATTCCGAAGGTGTTTATAGTATTTAAGTTTGTGTGAGTATCCAAGCCCATTATTTTAGATACTAATTTTTAAAATGTAGGTTTTTCCATGATGCATAAATATACATTAAAATTCTCTTCTCTGTTTTACTCTGCCCCCATCCCATTTACAGAAACAGAAAGTGAAAATGAATTTCGCCCCTTGGATGAAAGGATAGATGAATTTCACCCCAAAGCCACAAGAACTCTCTTTATTGGCAACCTTGAAAAAACCACTACTTATCATGACCTTCGCAATATTTTCCAGCGCTTTGGAGAAATTGTGGTATGTTCTTTGATAATAAAACAACTTTAGATCTTTATCATAAAACATAAAAAGTAATGGGGCTTGGTGGGGTACACCTGCAGTTCCACCTTCCTACTTAGGAAGATGAGATAGGAAGATCACTTGAGTCTAGGAGTCTGACAGCAGCTTGGGCAAGCAATGTGGTGAGACTGTCTCAAAAAGCAAGCAATAAAAACAATGATCCAGAGAAGCCCATTGGATACTATTCTATATGTGTATGTAGAAACCTGTAATGTGTATTTGTATATCTTTTTAACAGATATTTTTCTCATCCATTTTTAATCTTTTCCACTGAGTTGTGTTTTAATGCCATCTGTGGTCTTCTGTCTGTTGACAGGAAAATCTGGAAGAGAAAACGTGTGTAACATGAAGCAGCAGATACTCTTTGCTAACTGCAATCACAGTGCACATCAGGGTTGCTGGATGTCATGTGCTGGAAGTTCAGTTCTATTCTGAAGTTTTAATTAGACTTAAAAAATTTTTTTTAGTTGTAGATAGGTGTAATACCATTTATTTATTTATTTGTTTGTTTGTTTGTTTTTATATGATGTTGAGGATCAAACCCAGTGCCTTACACTTGCTAGGCAAGTGTCTACCACTGAGCTACAGCCCCAGCCCCAGACTTGCTTTTTATGTTACCAAAGTCACTCTTAGATTTAACAATACAAGCATCTTTCTGTTTCCTTGAATCAAAACTTGAATCAGTTATAGTGAATATAGTTTAGTCACAGCTTTATACTCTTGGGATATACAGTGGCTTTTTAAAAAATTTTTTTTTAGTTGTTGATGGATCTTTATTTTATTCATTTATTATTTATGTGGTGCTGAGCATCGAACCCAGTGCCTCATGCATGCTAGGCAAGTGCTCTACCACTGAGCTACAGCCCCAGTCCCTATAGTGGCTTTTTTGTTTTTTTGTTTTTTTTTCTTTTTCTTGGTACTAGGGGTTAAACCCAGGGTGCTTAACCACTGAGACATATCCCAAACCCCTTTAGAGACAGTGTCTCCCTAAGTTGCCAAGACTGGCTTTGAATTTGAAATCCTCCTGTCTTAGCTTCCTGTTGCTAGGATTATAGGCGTACACCACCATGCCCAGCCTGATACACAGTTTTATTCTGTGTTTGAAAATATAGGGGGGAGTTATTTCTGTGTTTTTGAACTCTGTATTAATAGCGAAAAAATTGCTCTGTTGGACTTGGGAAAGTAAAAATATTTTTTGTAGCAACAATTGTTACTCTTACAGGGTGTGTGTGTGTGTGTGTTTGTGCATCCATCCATGTGTATATTCATCTGTCTAGTCTTAGTTATACACTGTTGCTTAAGCAAATGATCCTTGTTTTTTTGTTTTTTGTTTTTAAAGACAAAATCTAGTCTTGTATCTTGAATAAAACATTTGTGGCTGATCTAACCCTCATCTTACAGTAATTGGTGATAAGAGGTAGAAGTGGTTGGTAGAAAAGGAGAAAACAGAAAAGCACCTGTACCAGCAAAACATTCATCTTTCTTTTCCAATTATTTTTATTTTTTCAAGTTTTTTTGTTTTGTTTTGTTTTATTAGAGTAGTGTATACTCATGCCAGCTCTGCTCCCTACCTAGTGGACAAGTGACATGGAACTCACTCACCTATCTGGGTTCCAGCTTCTGTCTCTAGGCTGTTATCTCTGTATTATTTAATTTATCTTGTTTGATATTTATAAATCTGTGAATTGATAAAATGTTCAAAGATACTTTTATTTGAACGTAGCTGCTACTTAAAAGTTTGAAACTGTATAAAAAGGTGTGGGGGCTGGGATTATGGCGCAGTGGTAGCGTGCTCGCCTAGCACGCATAAGGCACTGGGTTCGATCCTCAGCACCACATAAAAGTAAAATAAAGATATTCTGTCACCTACAACTAAAAAATAAACATTTAAAAAAAAAAAAAAAAAAAGGTGTGGTTGAGCACACGGATACACTCATAACCAAAATTCCTAAAAATGGAATGATTATTGTTTATAAGATCTGTGGTTCTCAGTAAGATAGACATGTCAGTATTCTCTTTGAAAACCATGTCATGATGTAAGCAACTGCTGATGAGCACCACAACTGACTAACTTATTTATTTATGAATGAGGCAGAGTCTTACTATGTTACCCAGGCTGGTCTTAAACACCTAGGCTCAAGTGATCCTCCTGCCTCAGCATCCCAAGTGCTAGGACTACAGGCATGACAGCCAGAATATTGTGTTACTATCTTTTCTACCCCTGAAAGCTCCAGCTCCAGCATTTTTTTTTTTTTTTTTTTTTAAAGCCAGAGTCTTGCTCCAAAAGTTGTTCAGACTGGCCTTGAATTTTCAGTTCTGCCTCAGCCTCCTATGTAGCTGGGATTGCAGATGTGCACCACAGTGCCGGGCTAGTGTTTTTGTTTGTTTGCTTGTTTTTTTTTTTAATTGGTTATTGAGCCCAGGGCCACTTGACTTCTGAGCCGCATCTTCAGCATTTTCATATTTTATTTTAAGACGAGTCTTGCTGAGTTTCTTAGGGCCTCAGCCTCCCCAGCTGCTAGGATTACAGGCATGTGCCACTGTGCCCAGCCTGGCTAGTGTCAATATCTTAAATGACACAAACTTCTGAGAAAATGATTGCTGATTATTTATAACAGATTATACTGTAGCTAGAAGAACCTGTTTAGTGAGTTAACCTACCAGTGTTCTTTGGAGATCATTTCTCTTTAGTGGTGTAATCCTGAGGTGTTTTTATTGTTTGCTTGTATTCTGTTTTCTTCTCCCTTTCTTCAATACTGGGGATTGAATCCAGGAGTGCTCTACTACTGAGTTATATCTCCATCCCTTTTTATTTTTTATTTTAACACAGGGTCTTGCTGAATTGCCGGGTCTGGCCTTGAACTTGAGATCCTTCTACCTCAGCCTCCTGTCACTGGGATTACAGGCTGCTGCATCATGGTGTCCAGCTCTGGGGTTTTTTGTTTTTTGTTTTTTTGGTACTGGGGATTGAACTCAGGGCCACTCAACCACTGAGCCATATCCCCAGCCCTATTTTATATTTTATTTAGAGACAAGGTCTCAGTGAGTTGCTTAGGGCCTCTCTTTTGCTGAGGCTGGCTTTGAACTTGTGATCCTCCTGCTTCAGCCTCCTAAGCCTCTGGGATTACAGGCACGCACCACCATACCCAGCTCAGTTTTTATATTCTGCATAACAGTGGAAATTAGCTCTTGTATATCATTACTTTAAGGAATTTTGAGTATAGATTTATTGCTTTCTTTAAGATCCATTGAGCAACTCTTTAAATGTCTTGCTTGTTTTGCTATTTTAAATTTGGAATGTTGGCTATTTGGTTATTGCTGTTCTTCAGATTTGATTAAGCCTCCTTTAAGGAGGCTTAAAAATAAGGCTTTGTGATAACAGTGCTTACTGTGCTCTTCATGGCCCAGGTCATTATTGTTTAAGTCCCAATTTTATCATCCAGCTGGTTTCTCTGGACCATTTTTAGATCAGAACCTGTTTTTTTCACCACCTCCTCTCAGGCGAGTTGGGAGTGTCAGAGACCACTACAGATTTTGTGAATTCTAAGGAGAAAAGGGTATTCCTTGGTAAAGTGTGTCTTTAACCCAGGGATAGTGTTCTGGCACATCTTCACAAAATAATAGAGGTATTTCTTCACAAAGTAGTTTATGTGGTTATGTATCCATTCGTTCTGAATATGGAGATTTTACCATATTTATCAATCTCCAGCGTTGGTTCAATTGGTTATACTGGTACATATGAATATATGAGTGTTCTGATTTCAGGACTACATGTTTCAGATTTTTTTTCCTCCCTTATAGTAATGGGGATTGAACTTGGGAATTCACACATGCTAGATAAGCACTCTACCATTGAGTTACATCCCTAGCCCTTTTTATTTTACTTTGAGACAGGGTCTTGCTAAGTTGCCCAGGCTGGCCTCAAGCTTATGATCCTCTTGCCTCAGCCTCCCGAGTAGGTGGGATTACAGGTGTGCACCACTACACCTGGTTTAAATCATTTTTTGAAACTTGATTTCTTTGTATTTTTTGCTCTTCTCATATCGTATATTTTAAATGGTCTGGCTCCTAGTAAGGATTTGAGATATTGACAGAGGAAATTATTTCTTAGAATTTTATTAAACAGACTACTTTTCTTCATTATCACAAACTTTTCTTTATATCTGTACTAGGGATTTTAAATTTTGAATTTCAATGCAGTTTTTTCCTACAAAGAGTTTCACATGGATTTTATGGTTTATGACTACTACAGATGCTGATGTACAATTTTTAAAACACTAATTTACAGTTGTGTTAGGATATACAATATTAATTTAAAAATATTAATGAGAATATGACTTTGTTTTGAGAAATAAACACCCTGTATGGACTCGGCTTATTCTGATTTATTTTCTTATTGGCATATTTCTGAGTGATATTGATTGGCTTTTTCAGGATATTGATATAAAGAAAGTAAATGGAGTTCCTCAGTATGCCTTCTTGCAATATTGTGACATTGCCAGTGTTTGTAAAGCTATTAAGAAGATGGATGGGGAGTACCTTGGAAATAATCGCCTCAAGGTAAATGAATTTGCATAATGTATTATGCAGTTATGATTTGCTTTATTTTTTGGATTAGGAGTTTTCTCTATATTTCTGATTGTTTAAGTTTTCAGGAGGACAGTTAGGTAACTGTGAAGGTGACGCATTCTGGACTAATACTTGGTTAGTCAGGAAGAATTCCTTTTTTGTAAACTTCTATTTCCTTTTAACTGGAAGGTTTCCATGTAAGATGCTGATTTGAGGGGTTGGAAGTGTGGAGCTTACACTTTGTGTTCTGGGTTCAATCTCAGGCACCAAGAAAAAAGGACATTGATTTCAGAAGATTCCTACATAGGACTAGTTTTCTGAAAATTTTATAGTAGAATAGTAATTATAAACTTTACTAATAGAAATTCAACCTTTTATATTCAGCTGGGTTTTGGAAAGAGCATGCCTACGAACTGCGTGTGGTTGGATGGGCTTTCTTCAAATGTGTCGGATCAGTATTTAACAAGACATTTCTGCCGATATGGGCCTGTGGTGAAGGTAGGTGAGGGTTATTTAAGTGTGGCTCACACTAACGACTGACTCCCTTTTCTTGGTATTTTCTCCTTTCATTCCCAATTCTGGTGCTACTTGTTCCATTTCTTTAATAGTTTGCGCCTTAAAACCTGTGCTAAAATTTGGCTTATAAGGGCATCATATGAATATTTTGAAAAATACAGTTCTGAACCAGCTGAGATATTTGAAAAATTTGAAACTATTATACAGCTAAATAAAATAATATTTCTTAGGGATTTTTATAATTGTATCCCACATAAAAACTAATTATACAGTTGTTCACATCACATAAGAATGGGATTAGACTTGATTTTTTTTTTAAACAATGATGACTTTAAAGAAAAGTCCCCCAAGCTGGGCGTGGTGGCACAAGCCTGTAATCGCAGCACTTAGGGAGGCTAAGACAGGAGAATCGCGAGTTCAAAGCCAGCCTCAGCAATGGCGAGGCACTAAGCAACTCAGTGAGACCCTGTCTCTACATAAAACACAAAATAGGGCTGGGGATGTGGCTCAGTGGTCAAATGCCCCTGAGTTCAATCTCCAGTACCCCCCTCACCCCCCAAAAAGAAAAGTCCCCCAAATATAATATTCATCTAACCAGTGTTTGTTAGGTGACATGCCTACAACAGCAGGAGAAGGGTCTCTGCACTCGGTTCCTTTGTGAGAAGGTAGAGCTTTAACTTCTTGCTCTGTGGTGGGTTTGTTGCCTAACTTTTATTTAAGTGTAGCTTTTGGTTGGGTACGGTGGCACATGCTTATAGTCCCAGTGACTCAGGAGGCTCAGCAACTTAGTGAGGCTCTAAGCAACCTAGCAAGACCCTGTCTGTAAATAAATAATAAAAGGGGCTGGGGATGTGGTTCAGCAGTTAAAAGCACATTTGGGTTCAGTCCCTGGTACAAAAAAATGAACACTGAGGCTTGTTTTTGTTTGTTTTGAGCCATGAGTAGAAGAATGTTTTACTAAAATATAGCACAGTAGTCAGTCAACATTGAAAGCAAAATAAAACACAGAAAAACAAAACAAAGGCATAATACACCTCAAGCCACAATATCTTCAATTCCCAACAGTCCCTGTACATTTTATTGTTTCTTCACTACAATGTGCCACATCAGGAGAAGCCTAATTGTTTTTTTCTAGAATAAAATAACAGATAATGCCTTTTCTTGGTAGTGTCCTTGTGACTTAGGATCTTGTTGGGACTGACATGAAGTCCATGAAGATGAGGCTCTTATTTGGGTTTTGTTTTGTTTTTCACAGGTGGTGTTTGACCGCTTGAAAGGCATGGCCCTGGTTCTCTACAATGAGATTGAATATGCACAGACAGCTGTAAAAGAGACCAAGGGGAGGAAGATCGGTGGGAATAAAATTAAGGTGTGCAGAATGACTATAAGCAAAAGCAGAACAATTGTGTTCAAATATCACCTTGTTAACTAGTATCTGTAGGTTGCCAGTAAGGGGGTAGTTTACAGGACATGGTTTATGTGTATGTCCTCCCTTTTTAGGAGGGATATTAGGATTTGTGTGCTTGGCTACTTGTGGGCACAGCTCTCTTAAACCATTAGCTATAGATCCTTCCCTAAAACCCGTCTCATTCAAAGAATGCTTTTTACTGCAGTGGGTGCACAGTGCGCCTGTGTGCACTCAGTGTGGGCCCACCCACAGTTGCACGTGTACACCATACTCACCCAGGGGTACAGAGTGTCAGTTGGCTTCCTGAAGGATCCCATCTTCTCCTGAAGAGTAGGTAACCGCTATAAGCATGATATTTTTATCTGTTGTTATTTTTTAAAAACTTGATATTCTTGGTTGTTTGGATGAATTATGCATTTAATATCTGATGGTGAGATTGGAATAAAATGTTAACAATATTAGCCAATAGTCTTCATATGCCTTAGTGACTTTGAGCTCACCTGTGAATAAAATGTAAATGTTCTTTTCTATTGTTTTATATTATAACTGTTGTTTCAGCAAATCTATGTAAAACTGAGATTGCTGGATTTTATTGATCTGATTATTGCCAACCTAGAACCCTGGTAGGGTTTTGATTCAGTTTTCTGTTTTATTCTTTCCATTTCTTCTATATTGAGTTCTGGAACTTTAAATTACATTTATCAAGATTTATTTAGAATTTGAGAGATTTCATGTTAACAAAATACATTATTTTAATTAAAAGCACCATTCCTCTTGTTAAAGATTGCTTTTTCCTGAAATTTGTCCAGAAGGGATATGTTGTGATAAATTTTCACATTCAATAACATTTTCCATAATTAAAATCTGAAACTAGTATCAAAATTTTTTTTTTAAAAGGTGGATTTTGCAAATCGAGAAAGTCAGCTGGCATTTTATCACTGCATGGAAAAATCTGGTCAGGATATCAGAGACTTTTATGAAATGTTAGCAGAAAGGAGGTATGTATTTTAAATGTGTCAGCATAGCTTGAATTGTAATATATAACAAATGAACATTGGGTGGGATTAAATTATTTTTTACCCCTTAGTCATAACTCCCACCTCTCCCCAAATTTTCTTAGCTTATAATATGGAAACATAGGTTTTCTTTTTGTATATGTGGTACTGTGATTTGAACCTGTGGCCTCACACATGCTAGGCAAGTGCTTTCCTATGAAGCTACATCCCTGGCCTTTTTTTTTGAGTTAGGATCTCTCTCACTTCCCCAGGCTGGCCTTGAACAAGTTTATTTTTATGACTCCAGTTTTCACGTGAGTCATGTGGGTTTGGAGTACCCTATCTAAATTTCTCATTGAATACTCCTACAATTTGAAAGACTTATTATTCTGCTTGATTATAACTGGGTACCATGAATTATAAATACAAATCATCCTGCCCAATAGTTTCTTATTACATGTAAAATCATATATTAAAGTGCATTATGAACTATTAAATGCTTTACAGATTTAGTATCAACATTATCTAGGTTTTTTACCATTAAAATAAATAAATATACTTCTGAAAGAACATCAAGAGTTTTGTTTTGTTCAATTTCTTAAATTACACTTTTTAAATTTTTGGGGGATGGAACTCAGGGAATTTGGCATGCTAGGCAAACACTACCACTGAGCTGTTTCCCCAGTTCTTAACTACTTTGTGAATGTGAATCAAGGAGCCAAGGCATAAGTCAAGTGTGGTGGTGCATACCTGTAATCCCTGCTGCTTGGGGGGCTAAGGCAGGAGGATGGCAAGCTCCAGGCCAACCTAGGCAACCTAGCAAGACCCTGTCTCAACAAAACAGAACAAAAAGTAAGCCAAAGCACATGAAAATTGTGACTTTGACAATGTGAAAGGTAAACCTGATTTCTCCATGTTAACTTTTTCAGTCTTGGTAATGGAATATTTGATATTTTTTCTGCTGGTTAGACAGTGTATTAAAACACCTTAACATAATGCCACCAGATTCTTTAATAGCTGATTACATTTGAAAATGGAAACTCTTGTGCATATATGTTCAGGCCTTTTGTCCAGACGTGCTCCTGTGATTCATTTCCCTGGAATGTCGTCACTAGATTTCTACTCCTGTTACATATGGCAGACAAAGGCTCTGTGTGGAAAGTGCCTTGAGATACGTGAGGTAAAGGAGAGGGCTCTGTGATAAGGATGAGCCAAATTCTATCATGTTGCCAGAACTTGTTGATGCGTCCCCCTTCCTCTGCCTCTTACCAGTTCATTTTTGTTGAAATCACAGAAAGTATATGTCTCTTGAGTCATTTCCTCGTGGAATATTGTGCAATAGTCTTTGAACTCTTAGTTTTTAAAATGAAAATGCCCCTTACTGCCAATTTTCTAAAATTTCTCCCTAATAGATCAGACTAAATAAATCAGAAACAAAATCACAAAAAATTAAAAATAACAGTCCTACTTGGGCATGGTGGCACATGCAATAATCCCTTTATTTGGGAGACTATTGCTTGAGGATCACAAGTTCCAGGCCAGCCTGGGCATCTTAGTGAGACCCTGTCTCAAAATAAATAAGAAGGGCTGGGGATGTAGCCCAGTGGTAGAGAGAGCTCCCCTGGTTCAATCTCTAGTACTCCTTTTCCCCACCTAAGAAAGTTCTCTAGCAGGAAAACCAGTAATAAGCTGCTCTGTCACAGTCATTTGTGTGGGTATACGTGTGTATGTGCATGCACTAGATTGTGCATACACATGAAAGAGAATGTGTCAGTTGGGAGAGGAAAAAAAGTTCTCTATTCCAGCTCCCTAAGTAGCAGTTAAAGTCATTGCTAATACTTAACTGCCTAGAGGAATTTTTACAGGAATTCTCCCCAGGAGTGGAAGGTGTCTTGGTGGTCTAACTGTACCTAAGATATTAAAAATCCACTGAAATCCTACGTATGTAACATTAAATATATTTAAAAGAGCAGTGTCTTAAGAGGGTTGAGTAATGTAGTGTGGGTGTTCTGACTGTGGCTTTGTTCTTTTGGTGTTTTCCCATGGTTATTTATCCCTGACCAATGGCTGTTAACTCCTAATGGAGGAAGTAGGAGGGTGTAGGACTTCACTGTGACCCGAGTTTGACCTGGGTGGCTTCAGGTGGCAGTGCCTGTGGAGTGCATTCCTGCACGGTAGCTTGAGGATCCTTGCCTCAGAGTGGAGGGAATCACCCCACTGAATAGTTGATGCCTGGATGGAAATGATGCTTTACTCTCGTGATTCAGCTCAGGAATATAAGTGCTAACTCTATTTTTATAGGGCTTTGCCATTTACAAATTTGTATTTCATTTGATCTCTCAAGTATTCTGTCAGGGAGGGAGGGCTATCTCTGTTGTCCCATTTTTTAGAGGACGCTGAAGATCAGATAGTCATCTAGTGCCCATTCTAGGTAGATGTCTTATTCTCGTCATAGTATTAGATAGCACATGTAATGTGTTCACCTTCATATAAGAAGGTAATACTTTCTTGGAATATGTATTTATGATGGCAGTGAGTTAAATTAGCATGTTTCCATGCCTGGTAACATTTATTACAAGATGGCTAGTCAGTGTTTAGGCAAAGAATCTCATTTCTGTGGGGTGGTCATGAATGCATATAAGACATGTGGTGATGCTTCCAGTGTCTGTTCAGTGTAGATCCTTTATTTGCTATTCAAAGAGGCTAGAATATTACCTATTAGCAGTTTTGACATATTTTTCTCATGTTCATTCTTTCAGCAAATATGTGAGTGCCTCAATGTGCCAAGCACTGTTGTGAGAGCTAGACAAATTGCGGCTAAGAAGACAAAGCCTGTGCTTTTAGGGGACTTAAGTTCTCATTTTCTTATCTCAGCGAGTGTACGTCTGTACACTACTGCTAATGGCCCTTGTGCTTAGAATGAGCAAGCCACTCCCACTGAGAGAGCAAGGTTCTGACGTGAGTGCGGCATACTCAGTTCTGTGAACACACGGGTTCTTGTGTGGAGATCTAATCCTGTTTTGAGTGTGCTGCCAGGCGACTGTGGGAGAAAGCCCATGGCGAGCTCCTCTGCTGTGGTGGAGCCCTTGTGTGCTCACTGATTCCTTGATTCACTCTTTGGCAATTTGGGAAAAGGTGATGATGCTTTCTGAGAGCCAAGTATGTGCCAGGCTTACGCTAGGAAAGTCTTTAAAGATGTTATCTTAGGGGCTGGGACTGTGGCTCAGCGGTAGAGCGCTTGCCTCGCATGCGTGAGGCCCTGGGTTCGATCCTCAGCACCACATACAAAGCAATAAAATAAAGACATTGTGTCCATCTACAACTAAAAAAAAATAAAATTAAAAAAAAAAAGATGTTATCTTAATCTTTTTAGTAGTTTTATGAGGAAAAGACACCATCATTTTACAAGTGAAGAAACAGCTCTCAAAGACCCTAAGTAGCCCCCAAAGTATGTTTTAAAATTGTGGATTGAGATAGAGGTATTGCTGATACCCCAAAGGTGTGGTAAGGTTTTAATTAAAACTTTTAACTGTTTTTCCAAACAATGCATTTGTTTCCCAAGTTGTAGTAAGATTGTCTTTGCTAGAAAAATGATTTTAAAAGAGTTAGAAATGTGGGGATGTATCACTTAATAGCTAGTGCCTGTTATGTCAGTACTTGAACGAAAGAATAAAAAAAGGGCTAAATACCACGCCCTGTGTGAACATGATACAAGTTAAGAATGGGATCTTAAATTTTCTAGTAGCCACATTAAAAAGTAAAAGGGAAGCCGGGTGCGGTGGTACACACCTGTAATCCTAGAGATTTAGGAGGCTGAGGTAGGATTGCTAGTCCAAGGTCAGCCTCAGCTACTTAGTGAGACCCTGTCTCAAAATAAAAAAGGGGCTGGGAATATGGCTCAGTGGTTAAACACCTCTGGGCTCAATCTCCAGTACCAAAATAAAAAAAGAAGAAAGGTGGAGTTAATTTTTTGAGAGGCTGCCCAGTGATTCTGAGAGGAGGCTCTACAGCCGGTCCTCAGACCGGAGCGGCAGCTGCAGCTCACTCTCCCCTCCACGGTACGATAAAGTGGACAAGTCTCGTTTGGAGCGCTATGCAAAAAATGACAAGATGGATAAAGAGCGGACTTTTGATCCTGAGAGAGTGGAGAGGGAGAGACGCTTAATACGGAAGGAAAAGGGGGAGAAGGACAAAACTGACAAGCTGAAACGAAAAGGAAGAGTTCACTCCCCTAGTTCTCAGTCTTCAGAAACAGACCAGGAAAATGAGCGAGAGCAGAGCCCTGAGAAGCCCAGGAGCTCTAATAAACTGAGCAGAGAAAAAGCAGACAAGGAAGGAATAGCTAAGAACCGCCTCGAACTCATGCCCTGTGTGGTTCTGACGCGAGTGAAAGAGAAGGAGGGGAAGGTCATCGACCACACTCCGCTGGAAAAGCCGAGATCCAGGCTTGATGCCGACACTGGCATTATATTTAAAATATAGTTTTTAATATACAATCAATTTGAAGCCGGGCGCGGTGGCTCACGCTTGTAATCCCAGCACTTAGGGAGGCTGAGACAGGAGAATCGGGAGTTCAAAGCCAGCGTCAGCAATGGCGAGGCACTAAGCAACTCAGTGAGACCCTGTCTCTACATAAAACACAAAATAGGGCTGGGGATGTGGCTCAGTGGTCGAGTGCTTCTGAGTTCAATCCCCAGTACCAAAAAAAAAAAATATATACAATCAATTTGAATGAATTATTGCAGCTTCAATTTTTTAAAATTCTTTTTAAAGATTGACACAATTGAACATATTTGTTGGAGTATGTTGTGATGATTGGGCACATGTAAACAACGTAAATGGTGGGGCTGGGATTGTAGCTCAGCGGTAGAGCGCTTGCCTCGCATGCGTGAGGCCCTGGGTTCGATCCTCAGCACCACGTACAAAGCAATAAAATAAAGACATTGTGTCCATCTCCAACTAAAAAAATATTTTAAAAAAAAAATAAAAAATAAAAAAAAAAATAAAAAAAAAAAACAACGTAAATGGTGAAATGAGGGTAATTACCATTTCAGTCTCCTTAAACATTTATCATTTCTTTGCAGTTTATTTTTAAAGTGAAAAATCTGGTGTGTATTTTATACTCACATGTCAATTCAGCACAGTTTTAAGTGCTCAGAGGTACATGTGGCTAGTGGCTGCTGTGTTGGGAGCATCTACAAGTCATC
This sequence comes from Xerus rutilus, assembly GCA_028644305.1. Taxonomy (NCBI): domain Eukaryota; kingdom Metazoa; phylum Chordata; class Mammalia; order Rodentia; family Sciuridae; genus Xerus; species Xerus rutilus. The sequence continues at coordinate 9,658,782 of CM053400.1, forward strand.
ATGGGACTGGACAGTGTCAGAGGTGCTCAGCAGCAGGACTCCTGATCTCATGTCTGTGGTCTAATGTATAAGTGAAACAAAGGAACTAATGTCATCTTTTTTGTGTCTTGGCAGAGAAGAGCGAAGGGGGTCCTATGACTATAGCCAAGATCGGACATACTACGAGAGTGCTCGTACCCCAGGCACATATCCTGAGGACTCCAGGCGGGACTACGCGGCTCGGGGAAGAGAATTCTACTCAGAATGGGAGACGTACCAGGGGGACTACTATGAGCCGCGCTATTACGATGACCCTCGGGAATACAGGGACTACAGGAACGACCCCTATGACCAAGATATTCGGGAATATAGTTACAGGCAAAGGGAACGAGAGAGAGAACGCGAAAGATTTGAGTCTGAGCGGGACAGAGACCATGAGAGGAGGCCGATAGAGCGGAGCCAGAGTCCAGTGCACTTGCGACGCCCACAGAGCCCTGGCGCCTCTCCCTCCCAGGCAGAGAGGCTGCCCAGTGATTCTGAGAGGAGGCTCTACAGCCGGTCCTCAGACCGGAGCGGCAGCTGCAGCTCACTCTCCCCTCCACGGTACGATAAAGTGGACAAGTCTCGTTTGGAGCGCTATGCAAAAAATGACAAGATGGATAAAGAGCGGACTTTTGATCCTGAGAGAGTGGAGAGGGAGAGACGCTTAATACGGAAGGAAAAGGGGGAGAAGGACAAAACTGACAAGCTGAAACGAAAAGGAAGAGTTCACTCCCCTAGTTCTCAGTCTTCAGAAACAGACCAGGAAAATGAGCGAGAGCAGAGCCCTGAGAAGCCCAGGAGCTCTAATAAACTGAGCAGAGAAAAAGCAGACAAGGAAGGAATAGCTAAGAACCGCCTCGAACTCATGCCCTGTGTGGTTCTGACGCGAGTGAAAGAGAAGGAGGGGAAGGTCATCGACCACACTCCGCTGGAAAAGCCGAGATCCAGGCTTGATGCCGACACTGGCAAGCCTTCCGCCCTGGATCAGAAACTCCAGGTCTCCCAGACTGAGCCTGCAAAATCAGACCTGTCTAAACTGGAATCTGCCAGAGCCAAAGTGCCGAAGGAAAAGGCGCTTTTGAGCCACACTGATGTGGGAGAGAAGGAAGGCGGGCCCAGACCCCGGAGGCACCTCAAGCCAGAGCACACTGCTGACGGGGGGAGTGCTGCGGAGCTGGAGAAGCTGGAAGCCAGGAAAAGGCGCTTTGCAGATCCCAGTTTGAAAGCAGAAAGGCAGAAAACAGAAGTCAAGAAAAGCAGTCCCGAGATGGAAGACGCTCGGGTACTTTTAAAAAAGCAGCCTGACGTATCATCTAGAGAGGTCGTTCTGCTGAGGGAAGGAGAGACTGAAAGAAAGCCTGTGAGAAAAGAAATTCTTAAAAGAGAATCTAAAAAAATCAAGCTAGACAGACTTAATACTGTTCCCAGCCCCAAAGACTGTCAAGAACTTGCCAGTATTTCTGTTGGGTCTGGCTCAAGGCCCAGCTCAGACCTACAGACAAGACTGGGAGAACCAGTAGGTGAATCTGTGGAAAGTCAAGAAATCCAGTCAAAGAAGCCCATTCCCTCAAAGCCACAGCTGAGACAGCTGCAGCTCCTGGAAGATCAAGGACCAGAGCGAGAGGATGTCAGGAAAAACTATTGCAGTCTTCGTGGTGAAACACCTGAACGTAAATCGGGCCAGGAGAAACCACATCCAGTTAATACTGAAGAAAAAATTGGCATTGACATTGATCACACACAGAGTTACCGAAAACAAATGGAGCAGAGTCGTAGAAAACAGCAGATGGAGATGGAAATAGCCAAGTCTGAGAAATTTGGCAGTCCAAAGAAAGATGTAGATGAGTATGAAAGACGTAGCCTTGTTCACGAGGTAGGCAAACCTCCTCAGGACGTCACTGATGACTCGCCTCCCAGCAAAAAGAGAAGGATGGATCATGTTGATTTTGATATCTGCACCAAGAGAGAGCGGAATTATAGAAGTTCACGCCAAATCAGTGAGGATTCTGAAAGGACAGGCTGTTCTCCCAGTGTCCGCCATGGTTCCTTCCATGAGGATGACGATCCCCTAGGCTCTCCTAGGCTGATGTCAGTAAAAGGGTCTCCTAAAGTAGATGAAAAAAGTCTCCCATATTCTAACATAACAGTGAGAGAAGAGTCCTTAAAATTTAATCCTTATGATTCTAGCAGGAGAGAACAGATGGCAGATATGGCCAAACTAAAGCTATCTGTCTTGAATTCTGAAGATGAACTAAACCGTTGGGACTCTCAAATGAAACAAGATGCCAGCAGATTTGATGTGAGCTTCCCAAATAGCATAATCAAGAGAGACAGCCTGCGAAAGAGGTCTGTACGAGATTTGGAACCTGGCGAGGTGCCTTCTGATTCTGATGAAGATGGTGAGCACAAAGCCCACTCCCCTGGAGCCTCTGCACTCTATGAAGGTTCCCGATTGTCTTTTTTATTGAGGGACAGAGAAGACAAACTACGTGAGCGGGATGAAAGACTCTCTAGTTCTCTTGAAAGGAACAAGTTCTATTCTTTTGCATTGGACAAGACAATCACACCAGACACTAAAGCTTTGCTTGAAAGAGCTAAATCCCTCTCTTCATCCCGAGAAGAAAATTGGTCCTTTCTGGACTGGGACTCCCGATTCGCTAACTTTCGAAACAACAAAGATAAAGAAAAGGTGGACTCTGCTCCAAGGCCTATTCCATCCTGGTACATGAAAAAGAAAAAAATCAGGACTGATTCAGAAGGGAAAATAGATGATAAAAAAGATGATCATAAAGAAGAGGAGCAGGAAAGGCAAGAATTATTTGCCTCTCGTTTTTTACACAGCTCAATCTTTGAACAAGATTCCAAGCGCCTGCAGCATCTAGAGAGGAAAGATGAAGAGCCTGACTTCGCCTCTGGCAGGTTATACGGGAGGCAGGCATCTGATGGCACACACAGCGCCAGTGACCCAGTGCAAGAGCCAGTTGTTTTGTTCCATAGCAGATTTATGGAGCTCACACGAATGCAACAGAAGGAAAAAGAAAAAGACCAAAAACCCAAAGAGGTTGAGAAACAGGAAGATGCAGAGAATCAACCCAAGACCCCAGAATCTGCTTCTGAAAATAAAGAGCCAGAACCAAGAACTCCATGTTCAGTCGGGCTTCCTAGTGTCACATCTGCAGCTCCAGAATCAGCAGCATCAGCGCCAGAGAAGACGACCAGTGAGAAAACAGAGGCGCCTTCAGTGACAGAAGAGAAGAGTGGGGAGCCAGCCCCCAACTCAGAAGAAGCAAAACCCGTAGCTGAACTGGCTCCTGTCCCTGTGGAACAACCAGAACAAATAGACTTGCCCCTTGGGGCCAACACCAGTAAAGATGCTGCCATGGCGCCTCTCACAGTTGAAGAGAGTTCACCCGTGGAACAGCTGCCTTATCTGGATACCAAGCCTCCGACTCCTGGGGCCTCATTTTCCCAAGTGGAGAGTAATGTGGATCCAGAACCTGACAGCACCCAGCAACTGTCCAAACTGACCCAGAAGCCTGAGGACACTACTGAGCCGAAAGCAGAAAAGCCAGATGCAGCTGCAAATGTTGAGGCTAATAGAAACCAAAGTGCTGACGTCGTTCCTGAGGTTCAGCCTCAGGCTTCTGAAGATGTAGTGGTTGATCCTCCAGTTGCTGCAAAAGATAAGAAGCCAAACAAAAGTAAGCGTTCCAAGGCTCCCGCTCAGGCAGCGGCAGCCAGCGTGGAGAAGCCTGTCACGAGGAAGAGCGAGAGGATAGACCGGGAAAAACTAAAGCGGGCCAGCTCCCCTCGGGGAGAAGCGCAGAAGCTTTTAGAATTGAAGATGGAGGCGGAGAAGATTACAAGGACTGCTTCTAAAAACTCTGCAGGGGACCCTGAGCACCCTGAGCCAAGTTTGCCTCTCAGTCGCACAAGGCGTCGGAACGTCAGGAGTGTTTATGCGACTATGGGTGACCACGAGAGCCGCTCTCCAGCCAAAGAGCCCGTTGAACAACCGCGAGTGACCAGGAAGCGCCTGGAGCGAGAGCTGCAGGAGGCCGCTGTGGTCCCCACCACGCCTCGCAGGGGAAGGCCTCCGAAGACACGCCGCCGAGCCGAGGAGGAGGAGGAGCACGAGGCCAAGGAGGCCAAGGAACCCGCCGAAACCCCTAGGCCAGCCGAGGGGTGGAGGTCTCCGCGGTCACAGAAGTCAGCGGCCGTGGCCGGCCCCCAGGGGAAGAGGGGGAAGAACGAGCCAAAAGTCGATGCCGAGGCGGCCACTGAGGTGAGTCCCCAGGTGAACGCGAAGGAAAACAACGCCAAGTCCAAGGCTGATAAAGAAGAGGCGGGAACGGAACAGAAACGTGATCGGAAAGAAAGCAACACAGACAGAAATGCACCCGAGCCCCCCCCAGTTGAGGTGGTGGATAAAAAAACAGGCCCTGAAAAAAATTCCAAATCAAAGAGAGGAAGATCTCGAAACTCTAGGTCCGCAGTGGACAGATCTGCACATTTGAAAAACATGGACACGGCCGTCAGCCCTGCTGTGGCTGAGGGAGCTACAGGGCCAGCCGTGGACAGGGAAGCCGGGATTGTCGCAGTCTCCCCCGAGAAAAGCGAGAGTCCCCAGAAGGACAGTAGCTCCTCATCCCAGCTGAAAAATGATCCAGTTGAACCCAACAAGGAACCAGAGAAGGAAGATGTGTCTGCCTCTAAGCTGTCCCCAGAAGCCACTCAGCTGGCCAAGCAGACGGAGCTCGAGCAGGCCGTGGAGCATATCGCAAAGCTCACCGAGACCTCCACTGGTGCTTTCAAGGCAGCAGCCCCAGGTGCACCCGATGGCCCTGCCACAGAGGACAGGGACAAGCCCGCACACCAGGCGAGCGAAACAGAACTGGCTGCAGCCATTGGCTCCATCATCAACGACATTTCTGGGGAGCCAGAAAACTTCCCTGCTCCTCCCCCTTACCCCGCAGAATCTCAGACAGACATACAGCCCCAGACACAGGGGGTGCAGCCCCCAGAGCAAAGCATGGAGCCTGAGACCCATGAGGCCGTGTCTGGCATCCTGGAGACAGAAGCCGCTACAGAGTCTTCAGGGCCACCAGCCAGCAACCCTGACCCCTCAACAAGCCCAGCAGATGCCAAGGAAGCCAGAGGGAACAGCAGTGAGTCCTCCCAGCCAGAGCAGGAAGCCAAAGGGTCAAAAGAAGCAGAAGTTGCTCTTACTCGTAAAGACAAAGGGCGCCAGAAGACAACACGATCTCGGCGCAAACGCAATGCAAACAAGAAGGCAGGCACTGCTGCGGAAGCCCCTGCCCCGGAGCCTGCCCCCGCTCAAAGCCAGAGCCCCGCTGCAGATGAGGGCACAGCGGTACAGCCCCCAGAACCTCCACAGGACGAAAAGCCGAGTGAGAAGCCCCAGTCCCCTCCGCCTCAGGCTTGTGCTTCTGACCCAAGCAAGACTCCACCTCCAGAGAGTCTGTCCCAGGAAAGCAGCATTGAGGAAAAGACTCCAACCAAAGCGCCCCCGCCCCCAGACCTCCCCTCTCCTGCCCAGCCAGCACCCGTGGATGACGAGTCTCAAGCCAGGTTCAAGGTACATTCAATCATTGAAAGTGACCCAGTGACCCCGCCCAGTGACTCGAGCATACCTCCACCCACAATTCCCTGTGTGACTGCAGCAAAGCTCCCACCTCTTGTCACCCCTGGGGGAGTTCCAAACCAGAGTCCCTCTACTAAGGTGACAGAGTGGATCACAAGGCAGGAGGAGCCGCGGGCTCCGTCCACTCCGTCTCCAGCTCTTCCCCCAGACACAAAGGCCTCTGACGTGGACACCAGTTCGAGTACACTGAGGAAGATCCTCATGGATCCCAAATACGTGTCCGCCACAGGCATCACTTCCACGAGTGTCACCACGGCCATTGCAGAGCCTGTGAGTGCTGCCCCTTGCCTTCACGAGGCACCACCCCCTCCAGTTGAATCTAAAAAGCCGCCTTTAGAAGAGAAACCAGCAGCTCCAGTAACAAGCACCCCTGACACACAAGCCCCAGAGGTTCCAGCGGCCACAGACAAGGAAAGGGTAGCCCCAGTCATCGCTCCTAAAATCACATCGGTCATTAGCCGGATGCCCGTCAGCATTGATTTGGAGAATTCGCAAAAGATAACGCTGGCCAAACCTGCTCCTCAGACACTGACCGGCCTGGTGAGTGCTCTGACCGGCCTGGTGAACGTCTCCCTGGTGCCAGTGAATGCCCTGAAAGGCCCTGTGAAGGGCTCGGTGGCCACGCTCAAAGGTCTGGTGAGCACCCCTGCAGGGCCTGTGAATGTCCTGAAGGGGCCTGTGAATGTCCTCACGGGGCCAGTGAACGTCCTCACCACTCCAGTGAACGCCACTGTGGGAACCGTGAACACTGCCACAGGTGCAGTGAATGCCACTGCAGGGGCAGTGACTGTCACCGCGGGGACAGTGACTGCTGCGTCTGGTGGTGCAACTGCTACAACAGGCACAGCGACCGTGGCTGGTGCCGTGATTGCACCATCAGCAAAGAGCAAACAGAGATCGAGCAATAATGAAAACAGCCGATTCCACCCTGGGTCCATGTCTGTGATTGACGACCGTCCGGCAGACACGGGCTCCGGTGCCGGGCTGCGTGTGAACACTTCGGAAGGGGTTGTGCTCCTGAGCTACTCAGGCCAGAAGACTGAAGGCCCACAGCGCATCAGCGCCAAGATTAGCCAGATACCCCCCGCGAGTGCAATGGACATTGAATTTCAGCAGTCGGTGTCAAAGTCCCAGGTCAAACCTGATTCTGTCACCCCATCACAGCCTGCACCCAAAGGCCCTCAGGCTCCCTCAGGCTTTGCCAACGTGGCCACCCACTCCACCCTGGTCCTGACGGCCCAGACATACAACGCCTCCCCTGTGATTTCATCCGTTAAGGCTGACCGCCCGTCACTGGAGAAGCCGGAGCCCATTCACCTCTCTGTGTCCACGCCTGTCACTCAGGGTGGCACGGTGAAGGTTCTCACCCAGGGCATCAACACGCCCCCAGTGCTGGTCCACAACCAGCTGGTCCTTACCCCGAGCATAGTCACCACTAATAAGAAACTTGCTGACCCCGTCACCCTCAAAATAGAGACCAAGGTCCTTCAGCCAGCCAATCTGGGGTCCACTCTGACACCCCACCATCCTCCTGCTTTGCCCAGCAAACTGCCTGCAGAAGTGAACCACATCACCTCAGGGCCCAGCACCCCAACGGATAGAACTGTCTCCCACTTGGCAGCTGCAAAGCCAGACGCACATCCTCCTCGGCCCAGTGGGCCCGCACCGTCCCCATTCCCAAGGACATGCCACCCCAGCAGCACCACCTCCACAGCGCTCTCCACCAACGCCACGGTCATGCTGGCTGCAGGCATTCCAGTGCCTCAGTTCATCTCCAGCATACACCCAGAACAGTCAGTCATCATGCCGCCCCACAGCATCACCCAGACTGTGTCCCTGGGACACTTGTCACAGGGCGAGGTGAGGATGAGCACACCCACGCTGCCTAGCATCACCTACAGCATCCGGCCAGAGACACTCCACTCTCCCCGGGCCCCCCTGCAGCCCCAGCAGATAGAAGTCAGGGCCCCGCAGCGAGCCGGCACCCCACAGCCAGCCACGGCTGGGGTGCCTGCTCTGGCCCCCCAGCACCCTCCTGAGGAGGAAGTGCACTACCACCTTCCCGTGGCTCGAGCTGCGGCCCCCGTGCAGTCAGAGGTGCTGGTCATGCAGTCTGAGTACCGACTGCACCCCTACACAGTGCCCCGCGACGTGAGGATCATGGTGCACCCACATGTGACGGCCGTCAGCGAGCAGCCCAGACCTGCGGAGGGGGTCGTGAAGGTGCCACCAGCCAGCAAGGCCCCTCAGCAGCCGGGGAAAGAGACTGCCAAGACGCCAGAGGCCAAGAGCACACCTGCCCCTGCCCCTCACAGTGAGGCCCGCATTCTCACGGTCACCCCCAGCAACCAACTCCAAGGGCTGCCTCTGACCCCACCTGTGGTGGTGACTCACGGGGTGCAGATTGTACACTCGAGTGGGGAGCTGTTCCAGGAGTACAGATACGGTGACATCCGGACCTACCATGCCCCAGCCCAGCTCACACACACACAGTTTCCTGCTGCTTCCTCCATTGGGCTCCCCTCCCGGACCAAGACTTCCGCCCAGGTGAGGGGCTGGGTGCCTCCCCCATCTCTTGGTCATGTTGCGGGGGGCTCTGTGGCTTTGAAGTGGGGGTGGGTTAGGAGGTCAGCCTTTCAGCCTTTGAGCCAAGCCACTGTCAAGGTGCAGGCAAGCTTGGGCTTAAAGGGGGTTTCCTAAACCTGGGGGTGACCGGATCACATCACACTGGAAGGCTCTGGATGTGGGGAAGGCGCTCTTTGTGGGAGTGGTCGGCGTGGCCTCTGCGCGCAGGGCTGGGGAGGAAGGGAAGCGGTGGCTGGTTAAAGCTGCTCTATGGCCTGAGCTGGAGTTGCCCCCCAGCTGGACTTCTTCCTGTGGCCCATTGGATCTTTTCATTGGGGTCAATGACATGTGGATAGCAGGCTCTGATTCTGTCCCCTCCTTCCTTCCACCTCTAGGGCCCTCCTGAAGGTGAGGCCTTGCAGTCCACGCAGCCCGCGCAGCCCGCGCAGCCTGCCCAGCCGGTGCAGCCCACGCAGCCTGCCCCTCCTGCTCCACCTTGCCAGCCCTCCCCGCTCAGCCAGCCTGGCCAGCCACCAACTAGCAAGATGCCTCAGGTCTCCCAGGAAGCAAAGGGGACCCAGACAGGAGGACTTGAGCAGCCTCGCCTCCAAACTGTCCCTGCCAGCAGGCCACCTGAGCCCCATGCCCAGGTTCAGAGGGCACAGGCGGAAGCCAGCCAGACGGCCTACCCCTCCCCTGCGCCTGTCTCCATGAAGCCTGACCTTCCAGCCCCTCTTGCCTCTCAGGCTGCCCCAAAGCAGCCTTTGTTTGTTCCTACGACCTCAGGCCCCAGCACCCCCCCAGGACTGACTCTGCCGCACACTGAAGCCCAGCCAGCCCCCAAACAGGATTCCTCTCCACACTTGACTGCCCAGAGGCCTGTGGATATGGTCCAGCTTCTGAAGGTAAGCATGGAGGGCCTGCCCTTCCCCTTCCCAGCCTCGGTGCTGGCTCGAATGTCCTGAAGTCCCCCCAGTGATAGACCAGCAAGTGCTGCCGAGGGCTGTGGCCAGCATGGCTGACCCTCCAGCCCTGAGTGTGTCTCTGCTCTGTTCCCTGTGAGCAGAAGTACCCCATCGTGTGGCAAGGCCTGCTGGCCCTCAAGAACGACACGGCTGCCGTGCAGCTCCATTTCGTCTCTGGCAACAACGTCCTGGCCCATCGGTCCCTCCCACTCTCTGAAGGAGGCCCCCCGCTGAGGATCGCCCAGAGGATGCGGCTGGAGGCCTCGCAGCTGGAGGGCGTTGCCCGGAGAATGACGGTGAGACTCCAGGGGCTTGGCGCGCACCTGACCCTGCCCACAGGTGGAAGGGCTCAGGTAGCCCTTGGCAGGCCGTTTCTTGCCACGAGACACAGTAAGGGACACTTCTTCGGGTTTTGGTGTGCTGGGGATGGAACTAGGGCCTCCTGTATGCTAGCCACGGGTCTGTCCCCGAGCTGCTCCGCCCAGCAGTGGTCTTCACGTGAACAATGGAAGAGACTTTGTTTTCTCCTTGAGGGAATAAAACACCTCAACCCAGAAACAGACTTTTTTTCTTTGAACAAATACTAGGGCGAACTTGAGGTAGTCTTGAAGGTGGGGGTTCTCATGGGCATAACACCCACCTTGGGGTGGACAGGGCTGCACTTGACTAAGACCCCTGACCACTGGCCTCTACCCCAGGTGGAGACTGACTACTGTCTGCTGCTGGCTCTGCCCTGTGGTCGTGACCAAGAGGATGTGGTGAGCCAGACGGAGTCCCTTAAGGCTGCCTTCATCACTTACCTACAGGCCAAGCAGGCAGCTGGGATCATCAACGTCCCCAATCCTGGCTCCAATCAGGTCAGTCCGTGCCCTTGCCCACCCCCACACGTGTGTACCAGTGGGGCCAGTCTCGAACAGGTGGGCTGGCCAGTCTGCTGACACGGATTGCCAGTGCCAGCTAGAGGGTGCTGGTGGGCAGAAGGCATTTTTGGATGGAAGTGACAAAGTAGTGTGTTGCCATCCTGAAGAAAAGAGCCAGGGGAGCAGCTGAGAGGATTTTCTTGAGCTGGGTGTAGAGGCCCGGCAGTGGGCGGCGCAAGAGCTTCCTGGCGCTGGTTTCACCTGATGGCTGTGGTCGTGGCTGGGAAGCAGGGCCTGCTGGAATTGTGGTGGGGAGGCGACAGGAGGGCAGAAGGTCCCACTTTCTCTCCTCCCCCTTTTCCAGCCTGCCTATGTGCTACAGATCTTCCCACCCTGCGAGTTCTCCGAGAGCCACCTGTCCCGTCTGGCCCCTGACCTCCTTGCCAGCATCTCCAACATCTCGCCCCACCTCATGATTGTCATTGCCTCTGTGTGAGCTGCGGAATGGCCGTCACCTCAGGGCATTTTCCCAAGGCTCTGCTGCAAAAAATGAACACCAGACAACTCAGCCAGGCGGAGAAGGTGCAGAGGGACAGGCGCCATCCTCCCGCGCCCACGCGCCTGCCCAGCTCCGTGGGACAGACCTCTGGGCGGTGGTGCTGCTACCTTGTATGTTTACAGGACGCTTTTGCCCAGGACAGACCACCGACCGACCGACCGACTCGCAGACACCTTGGGGCTGTTTCTGTCTTCTTTTTAGAGAAAAGGAACAGGGCAGTAGAATTCTTTTTTTTGTTTTTTGTTTTGTTTTTAAGAAACAAGAAAACAGAACTGCCTTTGCACTAAATTAGTGACTTGGACTTCTGCACAGTGAGACAGGCTGTGACGCTCTGGACGTGTGGTGTATGTGACACGCATCGCAGACTCTCCTGCAGGACTCGGAACTTCTGCTGAAACCTTGGGGTCGAGGGACATTTCACTGGGTGTTTTTGCCCCACCCCCTCCCTTCCCGGCTCATCGGACATGTCGCCTTTCTCAGTTCTCCTGCTGCCGCCACCTTTGACTCACCGGGATGCACGGTTTACAGTCAACAAGAGCATACAGAAGGATTTTCTTCTTTGGTGGGATATGCAGAACTCGGATGTGTGTATATATAAATATATAATATATATAAATATATATAATACTGACTTTAAAAAATCAAATTTCCCTGACATACATTTTTTTTAATCTGTGCCAAAAATGTGTTTTCAGAGAAAATCTTATTTTCATACTCAGACTTTGTATCGTCACTCATTTGTATAAGTGCGCTTCGTTACAGCACGGGCCCCGCTCCCGCGATGTGGAAGTGTCACACAGCACCTGTACAAAGACTGGCCAATCCCCTCCTCCTGTGACCCGGGCCTCTCCCCAACTTCCTAACACTTATTAATTTATGAAACTGTTTTTCTCAGCGCAGTTTTGTTTTGTGTGTCCATTGGATTACAAACTTTATTAAAAAATACAAAACACCTCAAGTGTGAACATGATTGTCACTGGGGTGGGAGAGCCAAGGGTCCTTGGCTTATGGGAACAGCTAGCCCTTGCCCTGGCTTTGCTTTTGCCCCCCCACCAATTCTGTAGGGCCTCTTTCCTTTCTGCCAGTTAATGCTCCCCAGCAAGCATATCTGGCACAAAAGCGGTTTTTGTCATCGAATGCTTTCCAGTGCTGTGGTGTAAATTTGTGAAGCTCCAGGGTTCTGAGTAGTTGCTGGACCGGGCAGAAGGCACTTCAGATGCTGATACGGAGAAACTAGCCCCTCCCCAGCCCGGAAGCACCTGAAGCAAAGTCTGCTCTGTGGCCGCTTCCCTCCTCTGGTGGGAGGGGGCAGAGCCTGGCCTGGTGCGTCTCTGTGGGGCTCAGTTAACCCTGTGCCACTTCTAGAGACATGGGCAGGAGGGAGAGGCCAGCGGCCCGCACCACCCTGGCAGCTGTGGAGTTGGGGCAGAAGGTAGGGACAGGGATGTGGGGACTACAAACTTGGGGTCTTCTCACAGTATTAATGGGACTGCAAACAGGCCCGTGGGCTTGTGCAAGAGAGGAGGGTTGTGGCCGTGGGTGGCCAGAGGAAGGATGGGCAGCCCTGCTAGCTGTGCTCCCACTGCTCCTGCCTGTCCCTCCAGGTGGAGGCTCTACTGATTCAGGCAGCAGGTGCACGTTCCCAAAGGATGACACCGGCCTGGCCTCCGTGCTCTGGAAGGACCACCGGTGACGCAAGCGCAGAGCCCCGCGTGTTCCTCTGCCCTCTGCTGCCTCGTCGCGGACACTGAACTTACACAGGTTTTTCAAGGCTGTGGTGTGGACAGGCGCCGCTGAAACTTCAAGGCCCCAAATGATCCCTAGGTAGCGTGGGAGGCACTTCAGATTTTGACACAGGAGGAAACCAGGGGTGGAGGATGTGGGTGTTGGGGTCTGGGGGCAGGCGCTGTGGTCAGGAGAGGAAGGGCCCTTGATTCACTCCAGCTTGGCTCTTCTGCCTGTCCGGCTGAAAGGACCCCAGAGCCAGGCCCAGCAGACACGGTCACGGGATGGGGCAAAGCCGCTGAGGACTCAGGCTGAGCTCTCGGCCGCCTGGGTCTCCACGAGCAGTTGTGGTCCTCCCCACAAGCCCCTTCCTCAGCTGACCAGCCCCCTGGATGAGGGGAGTAGGGTCACAGTGGTGGCTGCTGGGGTCATGGCCCCGTGTGCTGCTCCACCCACTCTGGACAGGGCAGTCGGCTTGGGGATGTACGGACCCGGCTCCGCTCCCCAGGAGCAGCAGCAGGGCTCTTCAGGAGGGCTGGTTCCTGAGTGGTGCAGCCCTCTTGTGGCATCGGCCATGGCTGCCAGCATCTCCCCCCGCCCCCCCCGCCCCCGCCCCACAGGGACCTACAGGCAGCATTAGAAAATAATCAAATTTATTCTCTCTAGGGAACGGGCCACCCTTCTCAGTTCTAGGGTGCCATCCATCCTTAAATAAGCAGTCAAGAGAAGGGCTGCCTGCTCACTCAGCAGGTGGTGGGCATTCGGAGGCTGTGGGTGGGCTCTCTGCCATTGCGGGCTGGCCTTCGGCCCCGTCCCGAGGGCGGAAGACCAGCTCCCCGGCCTGCAGCACCTGCCCGGCGGGCCACGCGCTGCCCGGTCCGTACTGCTGGTAGAAGTCCGCGTCAGTCTGGAACATGACCAGTGCCTGGGCAGTGTGGATCCGAACATGCTGAGCCAGGCTGTTGGCATCCAGGAATTTGTCCCCGCAGGAGTCACAGGCGTAGAGGATGTGGGTGTTGGGGTCTGTGGGGGGGCGGCAGTCAGGGTGGGGCCGGCTCACCAGCGCGCGCCCCAGGGGGCCCCGCTCACCTTCCTCCTGCACCTGCTTCACGGCTTTGCTGATCTCGGCCTTGAGCACCTCCGTCTCATCGGCAGTCACCGCAGCCCCCACGGGCACCACTGTGGACAGAACGGGCAGTCCTGAGGCCAAGGCCACAGACATAGCCCCACAGCTGCCACCCAAGGCGAGCTGGTGACCACCCTCTGCTCCCACAGCCCACACCTGTGAGCTGAGTGACGGCTGTTGCTGCCAGGGCCTCAGTAGCCAGCGTGACCATGTCATCTACGGTGACCACGCTGACCTCGCCACCCTCCTCTGGCTCCAGAATTTTGATGCCAGCCTTGCCCTGGTGCACAGTCTTCACGTGGGAGCGCAGGTTGTCCACCCGGTTGAAGCCGCGGCCACACTTGTCACACAGGTAAGGCTTCTCTCCTGGGGGGAGGCAAGGTTCGCTCCTGCCTTGGTGGAGGGCAGCCGGGGTGGGGGTGGGAGGACCTCCAGGCTTCCGGCTTCCCCTGCAGCCCTGTCTTTTCCAGCAGGAAGTTCTCTGGGGCGGCCACCAGAGCTGACAGATGCCTCCAGTAGCACGTGGCCCACTGGAAGCTCTAAGAGGGTCCACACTTCAACTGAACTGCCTCCAGGGCCACCTGCAGCAAGTGCCGGCAGCCGAGGCTGGGATGGGGGTCCTCCCTTCTCACCCATCCCTCACCTGCAAGGGGGGCGGAGCAGGAAGACGCACAGGTGGGGGGGCACATGCTCACCGGTGTGGATGATGATGTGCTTGGACAGGTCTCCCACGTTGACGAAGGCCTTGCTGCACACACTGCACTTGTGTGGGCGGATGTTGTCGTGGTGGCGGATGTGATTGGCCAGCTGGCTGGACTGGACAAATCTGCAGGGCCAGAGGGAGGGGCTAGATCGACCCGCCCAAGCCAGGCACCAGGGAGTGGGCCTGGGACTGCCTCTGCCCGGTTCCCAACAGAACCCCCTCACTGTGGGCAGCGCCCTGGTGCGGGGGAGAGGGGCACCTCTTGCCGCAGCGCTCGCAGACGTAGGGCTTCTCCCCAGTGTGCTGGCGGACGTGGGCGATGAGGGAGCTGGCTTGGGTGAAGGCCTTGCCGCACATCACGCACTGACAGGGTTTCTCACCTGGGTACGGAGGCGCGGAAGGCATCAGCACCCACTTGGCCCCCGTGCTCCCTCCCTGGCCCGCGCAGCACGGGCTGCTCACCCACCGGTGTGGATGCGGACATGCCGCTGCAGAGCGCCGGGGTCTGCAAACTGTCGCTGGCAGTGGATACACACGTAGGGCTTCTCCCCGCTGTGGATCCGAAGGTGCCGCTTGAGGTTCCCTGTGGTGAGACCCATGGCAGGCCTGGCATGGGGCCCGAGGGGCCCGAGGAGCAGGGCTGTGAGGGCAGCCAGGGCAGCCCGGGCCTACCTGAGGTGGTGAACTGCTTCCCACATTCCCGACACTTGAGAGGCCCATCCGCGATGTGGATCTTCAGGTGGGCCTTCAGGTTCCCCACCTGTGCCCAGGGAGAGTGTCAGAAGGGCCACCCCACAGCACGTGGCCTCCGATCCCCTCCTGCAGGAGGGCCCGCCCCAGCCGTCCTTTCTGATTTCAGCTCCACCCACTCCGTGTGCCCCTGGGCTGCGGCGGAGCGCTCCTGGGTCAGCCCAGGTGCACCGGCACTGGGGCTTCCCTCGGGGCCGCCTGCGCGCCACCGGCAGGGGGCTCCAGTCGCCGCACACCTGGTTGAACTTCTTGTCGCAGTGAGGGCACTTGTGCTCCTTGTCGGTGTCGTGGGTCTCCAGGTGGCGCATCTTGGACGTGGGGTCCGAGAAGGAGCGGCCGCAGTAGTCGCACTGGTAGGGCTTCTCCCCGCTGTGCACCAGCTGGTGGCGCTTGAGGTTGCCCGAGGTGGTGAAGAGCTTGCCGCAGTCCTCGCAGCGGTAGCGCGCCTCGCCCGAGTGCCGCTTCTTGTGCAGGTTCAGCAGGCTGATGAGCCGGTAGCTCTTGCCACACTCCTCGCAGCCGTAGGGCTTCAAGGGGCTGCGGCGGGAGGCACCGTCAGGGGGCGCTGCTCCCGGGCCGGGCGCGGCCGGGGCAGCGGGAGGCCGGGCGGGTACCTGTGCGTCTTCTCGTGGGCCTTGCACGCGGCGGGGTCGGAGAAGGCCTTGCTGCACTCCCGGCACGAGAAGGGCTTCTCGCCCGTGTGGATGCGGATGTGCCGCTTAAAGTTCCCGGTGTGCGTGAACTCCTTCCCACAGTCCTGCGGGCGCAGCGGGAAGGGCGCGTGAGGGGCTGCCGCGGGAGCGCGACGGGGGGCTGGCGCCACCCGCGGCCCGCACCTCGCACTTGTGGATGACGGAGCCGTAGGCCTTAGACTCGGTGCGGTCCCCGTAGGTGCCCGAGCGCAGGCTGCGGGCCTCCGAGCCGAGCTCCTGCCCCGAGTCCGTGCCCGCAGACTCCTCGTTCTCCTCGGGGGCGTCTCCGTTTTCCAGCGGAGGCCTCTCCTCCTTGACCGCTGCGGGCCCCGCACGCTCCTCCTCCGGCTCCTCTTCTCCCTTGCTGGCCGGCTCCACCTCCATCTCTGCAGAGAAGGGCAGCGCTGAGGCGGCGGGTGGGAGAAGAGCCTCCCAGTCAGGCCTCCCTGGCTGGCCCCGGAACCCAGCAGGGGCCCTGGAAACATCTAGGAGTGACGAGGAAACGTCCTGAGCACCTGGGGTCCGTGACCTGTGATCTGCTACTCGAGGATGAGATGTGGGCCCCGGGGAGCCAACACCCCCGCGGGGTGGACAGCGGGCACTGAGCGGGCCCAGGGCTGGCAGGAGCACAGCTCCGAGGCTGCACTGCAGCACTTGTGTGCTAATGGGAGCTGCAGCTCAGGCGACCACGACCAAGACTCAAGAGCAAGGCTGGAGCGAACGCTGCCCGGGCGGGCGGGCTGCGGCAAGCCTGGGCAGCTGCGTGGAGAGTACCTTGCTCTGAGCTCTCCGACAAGGCTGCTTCCGCTTCCGCAGCAGCCATGCCACTTGTAGGGTCTGGCTTGAGCTCCACAGGCAGCGGCTCCCGGGGCGCATCGGCCTTCTCGGTCTGCTCTGCACCTGGGGTGGGAGCGGAGACACCAGAGGCTGGAGTAGGATGCCCTGTCTAAGGGGCTGACAGCTCTCCTGGCCAGGCCCTGGTGGCAGCAGAGGCCCCAAGCTGTCATGCCTCTTCCCTGGCTGGAACAGGCTGCAGAGCAGGCCACGGGTCTGTGGGCAAAGTGGGCTCTGGAAGTGCAGCAGCCTGTGCCACCCACTGCCCCGTCCCAGGCTACTGGCAGGCGACGGGATAGCCCTGACTTCCTGCTGCCCACCATCTCCCGCCAGGTAGCCAGCCGGTCCCCAGATCACAACTCACCGCTGGTGGCGCTCCTGGCCTGGCCGCCCCGCTCCTCTCTGGGCTCCCGTCCTGGGCCTGCAGCTGGACTGCTTCCTGCTTGGTCCAGCCTGCTCAGCGTGGCGGCCACAGCCTTCTCCTCTCTGGCTCTCTTGTCTCCTCCTGGAGATGGAACAGGACAGACCTGCCATTTCCCATTAAGTGACCACCACCTGGGGGGGGCGTGGTCAGGTATCCCAGAACTTGCCGGTCTCCTGGGTCCTCCCTGGGGATACACCTAAACAGTGGCTTGTTCAGGCCGTGTGGTCACTAGACACATCATTCCCTAGGGCGCCAGTGCTATACCCAACTGCCAGCTGGCACAGGGAAGGTAGCAGCAGCAGTTTCTGCTTCTGGGGGTGCACAGACTGATGGTCCTCACGTGGCAGTAAGCATGCTGACCACAGGTCAGTGCTTGGGAGGAGAGGAACAAGGTCCCCTGAAAGTGTAGAGCATCTGGCCCACAGCAGACGGCCAAGGGCTTGAGGATGTCAGGGAGAGAAAGCGGGAGGAGGTGGTTGCAGGAGGTGCGGGCGCAAGCCTCGCGTGCATGGGCAGCCACCCAGGCGCTCCCCATCCTCTGCTGGCAACAAACTGGACGGGGCAGCAGAAGGCCCTTCTCAGACAAAACTGCAGCCAACGCTCACCAGCTCCCCACAGTGGAGGCAGGGCAGATGAGGAAGCTGAGACCCAGGGAGGTGACCCTAAGAGTCTAGAGGCAGGCCCCCACTGAAGGCCAGAGTCTCTGGCTGCCTGTTTCATAGTGAGCTGCCCATACTCTGACCTTCCATGGTCAAGGCCTCTGTACTTTCCCCAGTGCTGGTCGCCGGCTCAGCAAGTGACTTGAGGGCATGGCAGGCTGTGATGACGTCCTGCATCTGGAGGAAGCTGGCCACGGCCAACACATCGTCCACATTCTCGGGGCTCAGGCTCAGCTTGGCTGTGTACATGAACTCCAGCACCTGCCCCAAGCCTGCCAAAGACAGGATAGCCGCTGTCACGGACCCACCTCAAGACTGGACACCAAAAGCCCACCCAACCCCTCCACTCAGTGGCAAGGTCAAGGAGTTTTGAAAAGCTGAGTGGCAAACCTCCATCGCCTTCTCCTGAGCTGGAGAGTGGGCAGCTGCAGTCAGCCCAGCAGACAGCCTCCGAAAAGGATACCCAGAGGGGACCAAGGGTGTGAATGCCACGCTGCACTGAGGACGGAGGTGTGGTGTCCACCTTGCTCGCCCCAGCCCCAGCTCTGCACTTCATTGCTGCGGACTCTCCAGTCCGACTGTGTCAGCACCAGCTTCCTTGGGGCTCTGCCACCAGCTCCACCTGATCTCCAGGCCAGGCTCTTGACCTCTCTGGGTTTCAGTTTCCACATCCATAAAATAGGAGAGCAACACCTCGCCTGTCCTCCTCGCTCTGCTCTGCCATGCCGGGCTGGGATCCCAAACCCAGGACCAATGCCTTCCTCAATGCCTAGGCCTCCCTCCAAGTTCTGCACCCTAGCCCTCCCCGTCACCACTCCCACGCTCCAGGTTAGCACTGTGTCCAGGGGCTCCAGGATGGACTTGGCCGTGGAAAGGGCTGGGAAGGGTGCAGAACTTGGTCCACTCTGTCCCTCCTGACAAGGCTCAGCCCTTGTTCGCTGTCGCCCAGAGCTCACCATGAACCCTTGCTTCCAGTGCTCCCCTATCACCCCACTCCCAGGACACGCAGGCCTCCAAATGGCAGCAGGAACTTGGTACATGACCAGGGCCAAAAACTCATGTGGGAGGCCTGGAGGGCCACCCCATGGCTGCAAGTGCTGCCTGGGAGGGCCTTGCACAGCACGGGGCCAGCCGCCACTCTGGTCCTCGGCAAGCTTGCGTGGCCCCCGCGGGGTACCTGCCGCGTTACTGATGTCCAGGTGCACCACGTCCTTCTGGTCCACAAAGAGCATCTTGAAGTACTCGCTGCAGGCTGCCAGCACCGCCTTATGGGCCTTAAAGTCAACGCCGTCCACTACAAAGGTACAGTCACACAGAAGCCCCAGCTGCCGCTGCTGGTTCAGCTGCTCCAGGACGCGCTGGCCGTGCTGGGGAAAATCCATGGCTGCGGAACGTCAAGGGCCGTCTGTTAGCACCGGGAGAGGTGCCAGCCCCCTCGCCTCCAAACTCCCCGATGACACTTGGGGAGAAGACGGAGAATGAAACCCAGGGAGAAGCGCTTCTACCAAGAGGGAGCTAACTCACCGCTGTGAGTCAAGATAGACACAGGCTCCCCAACTCCTGGTCCACTAAACAGGGGTGTTCCAAACCAGAAAGCATGGAGGGACTGACACCAAACAGCCACCCTGTGTCTTACCAGATAATGATGCTAATGAGTCACAAAAGCAAACAAACCCAAAATACTGCTGTCGTGATTTCAACAAAGACAAGACACAGGTCAGCAGTTTAACATTTTCTACAGAAAGAATATCACCACATAATCTTAGAAAAAGATGGATGTTCAACCGGGCACATTCAGCCTTGAGACCCCTCTACTTTGTGTTTTTCTCATTTTGTCACAGATGGGTGGAATGTCTGGGAAGACAACAAGGTGGCCTCTGCACCACCGACTCTTCAGCTCTGCACTGACAAGGCAGAACTCAGCCCCTCTCCCACCGCACCCACCAGTTCTGGGCAGTGTCCCCCTTTCCCTGCAGAGCTGGGCCTTCCAGCCAGGGCTTGTTCAATCTTTCTGATTCACAGGCTCTGGGAACTAAAGTTGAGGAGTCACCTGCCACCAGAAACCTCTGTGCTGCTGATGTTCCCAGGAGAAACAAGGAACTCAAATCCAGATCCCAAGAGCTGCTGGCCTGGCCAGTTTCTCTGTCAAGGGCCTCACTTAACGCCCGGAAACCTCACAACCATCTCAAGCAAATGAGCTCAGAAAAATTCCCTGGCCTGGAGCCCAATTATCATAAGCTGCACAAACCATGACTAAATAAGTCTCTAAAACCAGCTCTCCTGCTGCCCAGCACTGCTGCAGGGTCCACAAGACCAGCAATTTTCTAGGGAAAACAAGCAGGGCTTCCTTTCTAGAAAGGACCAATTCTGGAAAGTTTAAAAAAAAAAAAAAAAAAAAACAACAAGCACCCACTGTCTGAGCCCATGCTGTATAGCTGAGCAGGGAGGCTGTGGTGCCAGGCCCAGAATCTCAACAGTGGTGATGGTTCCCTATGAGCTGCTCCAAAACCAGGTTTGAAACTCTTAGCAGAAGCCAGGTCTGTCAGAGCTGCCCCTAACTGCTCCTGGGTAGGTGAGGAACCCTGGGGCTCTCTGCAGTGGGTGCGGCAACTCTGGCTGTGCCCATTACCCCAGCCTCATGGGAGAGTCACTGCACTGCAGCCTGGAGCTGCAGGGACCCTGTGTGGCTGGCTGCTGGAATGAGCTGCAATGAAAACCATAGGTCAGTGCTACAGGAGGCCAAGGCCACTCACTCCATGGCGTCTGGAAACCTCAAACATAGGGCTATGTGCTGGCTGTGGCAGGGCACACCTGTAATCCCAGGGACCTGGGAGACTGAGGCAGGAGGATCACATGTTTGAGGGCAGCCTCAGCAACTTAGTGAGACACTGTCTCAAGATAAAAACTAAAAAGGGCTGTAGATGTGGCTCAGTGGTAAAGCACCCCAGGTTCAGTCTCCAGTCAAAAAACAAAACACAAGGCCTGCCACGCAGCAGCTCAGCGGCACAGCACTTGCTGAGCGTGGGTGAGGCCCTGGGTTCAATTCCCAGCACTGCACAAACAACAAAACAGAAGGAGGTGTGTCTCTTGAGCTTGAGGAGTCACCCAACAAATGAGGCAAAACATGGCAGTTGGGAGGGGCCCAGAGCACACCAGCCCAGCCCAAGCGGTGAGTTCCAAGGTGTGGCTGCAAAGACCTGGACACCTCCCTGTCCCTCACATCCACAGTCCCAGGCAGGGACCTGCTTGGGCCCTACCAGCTCTCCCACCAAGGCCTGGGCTGCAGCTCTGAAACATCTTCAGGGAAAAGTCAGAGGCTGCCTGAAGACAAGAGGTGGGTAGCTGGCCTCTATGCTTGCTGAGACCTCCCCAGAGCAAACCAGCTATGGCCACACAGGGCCACACAAGCCAGTCAGGGCAAAGGCTGCTGCAGGCACAGGAGACCTTGTAAAGGCACTTCTCTCTAAGGTCCTCAATCCCTGCAGCAAGCTCCTGCTGGTGACCTGAAGAAAGGCAGGGGAGACTCACAGCTGCACTGGTCCCAAGCTTTGGACATGGTGGAGAACCACTATCCAGTCCCTAGGGTAAGTGTCCTCACTGGAGTCCTGAGGCCAGGAGCCAGAGTGAGTATACAGTAGGCAAGAGGCATATGGAACCAAAGGCAGGAGGCAAGGACAGGCCTGGGCCACGCTGACCTAAGAGTGCCTTCCCTCTACAGTGGAACAGGCGTGTTGACAGACAGGAAATGTGCAGATGTGCGAGTGAGCCCTGGCCTCAGATCCCAGTCACCCTCTCCATCCTTGGGGAGCCCCAAGTAAACCACCTGCCAAACACAGAAAGAGGGAAACAAGGGTCTACATAGGGCAGAATCCTCAACCAGCCTGAGAACTTGCAAGTGAGGCCCAAAGCCAGCCCATCATGCAGGAGGCCTGCTTTAGGAGCTGACCTGAAGACTGAGCTGGCAGGCAGTGTCTCCCAGGCTCCACAGTTCCTGTGGAGCAACAGCAGAACCTCTGTAGAAGAGAGGGGTTGCCAGGCCCCATTGGCTGGGGCCTGAGGAAAGAAGGACCCTTCAGCAGGAAACTGGTCTGCTTTGCCAAGAAGATATACAGAGAAGACTGCTGGCCAACAGGACGAGGGCCTGATGGCTTGTCTGGGACCCCGTGCTGGGAGTCCCTGTGTTCCTACCCTGGAGCTCCTGGGGAGAAGGGGGCAAAGCCCAGCCAAATCGCCCTCCTGGCCTTGGCACACCAGGCGGAGAGCTAGGTATGCCCTTGTTTTCAGAAGAGGAGTAAAGGCTCCCAGGACAGGGTGGCTGGTGGCCTGTCCCTCTAGCTCTCTCCCTCCCTCCTGGTGCACATACGCTGGAGCAACTGTGTGGCCCACACACCACTGCACACTGATGCCAGCCCACCCTTCCACAGCAGCATGCCCACCAGAGGTGGGATCCTCCCCAGACGTAGGTGTCAGGAGGAGAAAGCAAGGCCTCCGATTCCTCCAAGGCTGTTCCAACAGAGATACCTACAAGGAGTTAAAGACAGAAAAGAAAAGAAATGGGTAAAAGGGAAGGAGAAAGATGCACAAGCAGGGAAGGAGGGGCAGGAAGGAGAGGAAGTCAGACAGGGAGAGAAGGCGCAGCAGCCCTGCTCCGAGGCTCGGGGGAGCAGCAGCTCAAACAGATGCCCAGCACATCTTTGGGGAGCCCAGGGTGAGACAGAGCCAAGTCCAAATGGTGTCGCCCACAGAAGCAGCCCTGTGGTCCTCACAACTGAACAGCTCCCTCCCCCAGGCCACACCTGGGAAGGTGAGGTGCTGCTGACCTGGTCCTCCTCCCAGATGGTCTGAGTGGACCAAGCAGCAGCCCACCTCCACAGCCACAGGCCATTCGCGGGGAGGAAACCAGGACGGTCGAGCTTAGAGGGGCAGGGGAAAAGGCAGAGCGGCAAAGATGATGGGCCACGCACGGCACCAAGAGCACCTGTCACCCTGTCCTGATGCGTGCACAAAGGGTCACCTCAAATCAGAGCACAGGAATAGATCAACAGCCAGTCACCCCCACAGCCACCAGGCCTGCTGGCCCTTCCAAGTGATGGTGATCAGACTGCCCCATTAGGAGGCTGCCCCACCAGCCACCCTGAAATGCAGGCCCTTCACTCAAGCACGGGTGTGGAGACCCCACATTCTTCTGCTTGACTGGTGATAAATGTGGGTGCCAGCCAAAACTACTTCTAAAGTTATACTCCATGTATGTATAATGTGTCAAAATATACCCTACTGTCATGTAGATCTAAAAAGAACAAATAAAAAAAAAACCCAGAAAACTATTTTTAAAAATCAAACTGAAACTGTAGCTCATTTGTTGAAAGAATATTTTCTTTTTAGCCAGGAACAGTAGTGCACACCTGTAATCCCAGCAGCTTGGAGGCTGAGATAGGAGGACTGAGTTCAAAGCCAGCCTCAGCAATGGTGAGGTGATAAGCAACTCAGTGACACCTTGTCTCTAAATAAAATACAAAATAGGGCTGGGGACATGGCTTAGTGGTTGAGTGCCCCTGAGTTCAATCCCTGGTATCCCTTACCCCCCAAAATATTTTCTTTTCTTTCTTTTTTTGGAATCAGGGATTGAACTCAGCAGTACTCGACCACTGAGCCACATCCCCAGCCCTATTTTGTGTTTTATGTAGAGACAGGGTCTCACTGAGTTGCTTAGTGCCTCGCCATTGCTGAGGCTGGCTTTGAACTAGCGATTCTCCTGTCTCAGCCTCCCAAAGTGCTAGGATTACAGGCGTATGCCACTGTGCCCGGCTCAAGAATATATTCTTTTTTTTTTTTTAATATTTTTTGTTTAGTTGTAGATGAACACAATATCTTTATTTATTTTATGTGGTGCTGAGGATCGAACCCAGGGCCTCATGTATGCGAGGCAAGCGCTCAACCGCTGAGCCATAGCCCCAGCCCCAAGAATAACTTCTTTTTAAAACAATTTAACTCAGGATTCTTGAAAACTGTGATTCTTTCATTTTTTGAAATACTATTGAACTTAAAAAAAGTAGATTTACAATAAATGTAATGGAAGTAAAAAAAACGTCTAGACTCTCAAAACCTAGAACCATAAAAAATTCAAACAGAACAAGACCCCAGAGCCTTCCATGCCCCATGTCTTCACTTTAGATGCAAAAATGAGTCCCCACACAGCCAGAACAAGAAGCTGTGCTCCATGTGTGTATAGGGTGTCAAAATGCTTTCTGCTAGCATGTATAACCAATTAGAATAAAAAAGAAAGAAAGAAAATGAGCCTCCAAATGATACATGGTTCACCCAGGGACCTAGCCACTCAGACTGATATGACTTTTCGATGGAAAGTCCTGACTACCATCAAGTACCATTCCCCAGTGCAGCCTCCCGTGATGCAGTTTTTATCCCTGACTAATGGGCCAGACCTCAGGGGTCAGAGCTGGGTGCTGATCAGTAGGTTAACTGGACCCAGCCCTGGGGACCTCATGAAGAATTCTCTGGGAAGCACTTGAGGGACACCTCAGTGTGTCATCTCCAGACAGACACATGGACATCCTGTTGATCAGAGATTACAGAGATGGGCAGTTGGGCCCTGACTCTTCCTCCATCCCTGCCAAGGTCCCCACACCTCCTATGGAACTGAGACAGGTCCAGCAAGGACCCTAATCAACAGGGTGTAGTGACTGCACCAGGTCCAGACCTGGACCATAAGGTGCCTGAGGATCCAGCTGCCATGCTATAGGGGAGTCCAAGCACTCCTGCTGGAATCATGAGCATCAGCTCAGAGGAGATCCCGACCTAGAGAGGCCCTGTGACACACCAGAGCTCTGGGGTGGGAGAGGTGCTTTCCTGGACCTCCCAGCCCAGATGCCCACCAAATGCTGTCACATGAATGACATCAACCAGCATCCCGAGACGTAAAACTGCCCAGGAAACCCACAAGACTGTGAGAAAACTAAATCACGGGTGGCTTAAGCCACTAAGTTTGGGAAGTCTGCTGTGCATCAAGGGCAACTGAAACAGTGAAGCGATGGACACAAGGACCCATCAACCAGAGTCCACGGGAGGGCCCTCTGCTGGAGAAGGGCAGCAGGGCTGTTCTGAGGCACTAGCCACGTTCTGTTACTTTGCCTGGATACCCAGATTTATAATTTAAACTCAACATGTACGTTCCATTCACTGTCATGTGCAGACCTTTCGAAATTCAACATGATTTTAATTAAAAAACTGGGGTTCAGTGCCCTACTTGCTCCAGTCATGGCATGGAGCCACACGCAAAGACCAGACGGTCCTGTCAGGGCCCAGCAGCTGCAGGATGGTGAGGTTCAGCACAGCCAGAACAGCCACACCTGGGCGGGGCCTGGGCGGGGCAGGTGCTGCTGCTGGAGCCGCTTCATTTGCCTTCAGGCCCAAATCACCCACAGACTACTGTGTGAGGAAGGTTTCACCTGGGTCATAAAACCCACTCCACTCAGTTCAACAGGTCTCTCCAGTAACAAAATGGAATTTAGAGGGTGTCCTCATGCCAAAAAATATAAGGCCAGGCAGGGAACACTCTGGGCACCTGAAAACTAAGAACACAGCCACTGTGGCTGTTAAGTTCCACGCTGCTGCCTCTAGGAAGCAGCAGGCCCAGAGCTCAGTCTGCAGCCCACCGCAGGCAAGCTCTGACAGTTTCTCCAATAGCAAGTAGCTTATGGGAGGATTTCACAGATTTGTTACAGGAATAAAGAATGTAGATAGCTGGGCACTGTGTAACATGCCCTGAGAAAGGAGGACAGCAAGTTCAAGGTCAGCCTTGGCATACTAGTGAGACTCTAAGCAACTCAGCGAGAACCTGACCCAAAATTAAAAAATAAAATAAAAATAAAAAATAAAAAAGGGCTAGGGGTGTGGCTCAGTGGTAGAGTATCTTTGGGTTCAATTCCCACTCACTTAAAACAAAAAGCACAGCCAGGAAAGGGAAGAGATGACATGTCAATCAAGAGGCCCCTGCTGGGGCTGGGGCTGTGGCTTAGCGGTAGAGCGCTTGCCTCGCATGCGTGAGGCCCTGGGTTCGATCCTCAGCACCACATACAAAGCAATAAAGTAAAGACATTGTGTCCATCCACAACTAAAAGGATATTTAAAAAAAAAAAAAGAGGCCCCTGCTCTCCCATACTAATCTCTCTCCTTTCCTCCTCACTCTAGCAGGGACTCGGGATAGCTTATGAGAATTCAAATATGCCGCCGGGCGCAGTGGTGCACACCTGTAATCCCAGCACTAAGGGAGGCTGAGACAAGAGAATCACGAGTTCAAAGCCAGCCTCAGCAACGGTGAGGCGCTAAGCAACTCAGGGAGACCCTGTCTCTACATAAAACACAAAATAGGGCTGGGGATGTGGCTCAGTGGTCGAGTGCCCCTGAGTTCCATCCCTGGTACCAAAAAAAAGAATTCATATATACCAACACTTGGCACAGTGGTACGTGGCTGTATCCCAGCTACTTGGTAAACTGAGGCAGGAGGATCACAAGTTTGAGGCTAGCCTAGGTGACTTAGCAGGACCCTGTCTCAAAATAAAAAGGGCTAGGGACATAGCTCAGTAGTATGACACCTGTGGGCTCAATCCCCAGTTCCAAAAAAAGAACATAGGTAAAAAGCCGGGTATAGGGCCCAGGACCTGGTGTGCTGTCAACACTCAGCCAACCACTGTCACTAGGGAGCAGAGATGTAGAGTGCAATTTTTTTTTAAGGCCAAAGACCTTATCAGATGATTTCTCCATCCCTTTTATACTGGGTGCCTTAGGTGCAGTCAATAACTGTTTGGTGACTCCACCCTGTTAAGAAGGTGTAATCATAACCCATTATTCCTTCTAAATGCAATCTGGGAAAATCCCAGAGCACAATTAGCAAGAAGAGAGGGAGGGAGAGAGTCCAGGGAGGAGGCACTGAGCAAAGAGCCACTGGAGCTACTTCCTCTGCTGGGAGGCACTGTACATCAAGCGGCTGTTGTGCTAAGCACTCTGCTAAGCCGCAGCCTGCTCCCGAGAGTGCCTGGAGGCC
This sequence comes from Xerus rutilus, assembly GCA_028644305.1. Classification (NCBI taxonomy): domain Eukaryota; kingdom Metazoa; phylum Chordata; class Mammalia; order Rodentia; family Sciuridae; genus Xerus; species Xerus rutilus. The sequence continues at coordinate 9,685,388 of CM053400.1, forward strand.
CCACAGAGCACAGCTCCATCTGGGGTCAAGTGGACAACTTTCAAACATGAAACACTACCCAGATCATTAGCAGCACTCAGCTGCAGGCAGGGTTTCCAAACTGCCACACAGAGGGGCACCATTAGGCCAGGAAACAACTGGTCTACCACAAGAAGATGCTGAGTTTCAGAGTCAACAGCCTCGGGCTCCCACAACAGGCCGCGCCCAGCTCCAGCCTCCACAGGAACACAGCCAAGCCTGTCCAAGTGCCCTGAGGAACCTGAGAGCAGGTGGAGAGGTCACCTTTGGGGTCCCAATGACTTGGCATTCCTAATCTTCTAGAAATATAGAAGGCCTCAACAAACGCAGGCCAAGGAAATGGAAGTTCCAATCCAGCCAGCGACCTTGAAACCTACCCACCCAGGTGACTATCTCTCAGTTTAGGTGTGACCTGGCAGGGAAGCAAATAGCAGCCAACCCAACCTGGAAACCCTGTGGGTTTCCCAGCAAACGCTCTTCTTATATTAAGATCATGTAAGACGTGGGCACATCTGAGCTTTCCTCCCCTCACCCCCAGCCACAAGTGCTGACATCTCAAATGACACTATGCCACCTCATCTTCCTGCCAGCTTAGAAAGCCCAATGTCAGGTGGGGTGCTTATTTCCCCCTCATACCTAGCTGCTCACAGCACCTAACCCAGGACCTTGCTCTCAAGAAGTTACACATGGAGGTGCCCAACAGGCCTGGAAGAGAGCAGACAGCCAGGCCTTTCTGAGTGTGTAGCTCAATGTCAACACGTTCCCTGGACCCTTTGGTGCTTGTTAATCAAGTAAACTAGCGAAATCCACCCTAACAACAACATCCGAGCTCTCAATCACAAGCGCATCCATGGGCACTATGGTTTAGACGTCTGTCCCTCCAACACCCACATGAAATTAAACTGCCGAGGTCAAAGTATAAAGAGGAGAGGTCTTTTAGAGGCCATGAGGGCTCTGCTCTCCCGATGGACCAATGCTGTTACGGCAGGAGTGGGCTCCTGGCAGAAAGGAGGTGGCCCGGCACCCCCTCCTCAGTCTTGCAGCTCCATTTCCTTCCCGTTTTCCATTTCTGCCACAGGAAACTGCAGCCCAGAGGCCCTCACCAGACACTGGCACTTTGACAGTGGAATTACCAGCCTCCAGAATCGTGAGGGTTTTTTTATTTTTGAATTACCCAGTCTGTGGTATCTTATATAGCAACACAAGACAGACCAAGACGACGTGCACCTGAGGAACAATTCCATGCAGCAGGAGGGAGATTGCCCCAGTGCACAGAGGACCAGCGGGGGACAGCGCTGCTCCCAACTGCTGCACTGCCCCTGGGGCTCCTCGGCCACATCAGGAGCAGAACAGAGACGACCAAGCTGCACAAGCACTCAACGAGTGCCCCTCGGTGCTCAGAACTGTGAGCCTAATGAAGAAGATGGGGAAGACACGGGTATGATGCACACGTCAGGTCCTAAGTGTTGTGGAGCAAGCTGAGGAGAGGGGGCATTCTTCCCCCCCCCCTTTGGTACTGGGGGCTGAATCCAGAGGCGCTTTACCCTAAGCCACCTCTCAGCCCTTTTTATTTTTTATTTTGTGATAGGGTCTCCTTAAGTTGCTAAGACTGGCCTTGAACTTGCGGCTCTCCTACCTTGCCTTCTCAGTAGCTGGGGTATAGGTCTGTGCCACCACACCTGGAGAGACATTCTGAAATTTAGTATTTAAGAAAGGGACCAAGAAGCTGGGCACAGTGGTTATTCAGGTGGCCAAGGCATGAGGATAGCGAGCTTGAGGCCAGCCTGGACAACTCTGTGAGACCTTGTTTCAAAGTAAAGTAAAAAGAGCTTGGGATGTCACTCGGTGGCAAAGCACCCCTGAGTTCAATCCCTGGTATAGGAAAGAAAAAAGGAGGGGTGCAAACAGTCCCCCTGTGAAGAGATGGCATTTTTTTTTTTTTAGTTGTAGGCAGACAGAATATCTTTATTTTATTTTTATGTGGTGCTGAGGATCGAACCCAGTGCCTCTCGCGTGCTAGGCGAGCACGCTACCACTGCGCCGTAACCCCAGCCCAAGAGATGGCATTTAAACAAAGGCTTCCATGAAGTGCAGAGTGAGCCGTGACACCACGAAGAGACACGAGGAAGAACCGGAGCAGAGGCCTCGAGGCAGCATGACCACGCGTAGAGGCTGCGGGAGGGCAGAGCCGGGGTGGCACCGGCGGGCTGAGGTCTCCCGGCTCTGAGGGGCACTCTGGATGGTGGAGTTTCTCCTCAGTGCACTGAGAGGCCTTGGGAGAGCTGAGAGTAGAATGGTGGCATTTTCAAAGGGCCACTGTGCAGCAGAAGAGAGACTGAAAGGGGGCCAGGACGGAGATAGGAACACTGCACAGGCCACTGCCGTGTGTGCAGGAGAGGGTGGCACCCTCACCCAGATGGCAAGAGAAGTGCTTGGATCAGGGACGTGTTTTGGCTGAACCAAGATAATTAGCTGACATGGTCAACATGGACTGCGAGAAAAGGGAAGGAGTCACGGATGACGCTAGAAGATCTGGCCTGAGAAGCTGGCAAGGTGAGGAATCCCAGGGGGGAGGTTCCGTGGGAGAAGCTGAGTTCTGCTCAGGCCGGGTCCAGCTGAGTGCGCCTGCAGATGTAGTGAAGGGCGTGGACGCGGGATAAACAAGGGAAAGACCAAGAGACTTGGGATCCAAGGGCGAGCACCTGAGTCCCACTCTAGGACCTGCCCCAGTGACTTCAGGCAAGAGCTTTAGATTGCTCACCCATAAAACAGGTAAACCACAAAACGATGACGACTGTGAGCACGCAGCAAGACACAAAGCAAACAGGAAGTCTGCTCAAGCCTGGAGTAAGTGGAACTGGATACTGCTGCCCTCACACAGGTCTGTGACTGATCGGTAGCGAAGGGGAAGGTGAACTCATAAAGCAAAACGAACCAGAGTACTCGAGTGAAGTTCAGGACTGAGGAGCTGGGGCTTGTCTCCCACGACAACACCCCATCAAGCCTTGTGAAAGCAGCCAGGCAGAAGGCAGCCAAGGCCGGGCCTTACCCTTGGGACCTTCCACCTGGGGAGAAAAACAATCTGATGAGCAGGTGACATGGCACCTGGCTGTGTCTAAAGAGATGTGAGCAAAAGCAAGAAGGACGTGTAGGCAGGGGAGGCATGAGCCACAGAGCAGGAGTGTGACAAAGAATGGTGGGCACATGGGGGAACCAGGGGCAGCAGAGAGAGCAGCCTCAGCACCAAATTCAGCTGTAGGGGCTGCTGGGCCAGGGCACGGGTGTGATGGCCATAACACAGCTAGCTCGTCCTCTGCAGTCGGCAGGCAGAAAGCAGAGGCGGAGATCAGAAGCACACAGCAGGTTGGGAAGCCCCATAGCACTGGACCCTTGGGACAGGAAAAAAAAGTGTCCCACTCCCACCCCACTAGCACTGGGAGGGTCCAGCCACGACCCAGAACCCAGCACACTCTTCCATGGGTCTCTGAGCAGCCTGTAAGAGGGGCCCTCCCACAGAGACCACACAACCCTCAAAGGCCAAGTGCCTTTTCCGGCAGGGGTGCTCAATGCCCTCAGTGACAGTCAGCCCCCTCCTCACAGAAGCTGGGCATGCTGCTCTCTAGGCCACAGCCAGGCCGAGAGTCACAGCTCTGACACACTCGAGACACCCACACCCACATCTCCAGGAGGCACAGGAGCCAGTGGTAACAGACTCCCAGGGTGGGAGTGAGGGGGACTTGTCACTAATGCACTTTTTTGTTTCACCACTTGTAAATACTATTGAAAAATTAAAACTGAGGAAGTTAAGAAAGGAAGAAAAGAGACGGAAATAGAGAATGCCCAGAGTCAGAGATCTAAGTCCTCCATTTCTACCTACCATAAACCCTTCAAGACATTTTCTACAAGACCTGGTGACTAAAAACTTCTCAATAGGAAAAAATTTCTCATAAAGGAAATAGCAAAATGTGGTAATTTGCACAGAGAATGTGTCACTCAGGAAACTATGAGCAGAAATGTCTTAAGGGGACTCCCCTAGAGAGCAGGTGACACCCTCGTTTTCAGTCTCAGATGAAGCCCTGTGACGCTGGGGAGTGTTGGGTCCTTCTCCCAGGAGCCATATGCATGCACACCAGGCTCACAAACCCAGCACCAGCTAAAGCTCAACCTGGCAATCACAGGGAGGGGTGAGTACCTCAGGCAAGAGTGCGCAGACCCCTAGCCTCGACTGCTGTCCTATAAAATGGGGATGATAGGAAGTTTCCTACATGGTAGGGTGGCTACGGGTCATCATCATTAGTACCACCCATGCCAGCAACAGGAATCTGCTACTCTGATCCTTGTCCTCTCTTCTAAATGTGGATGTAAAAATCTCATTGGGAGTCCAGGTGCCCATCTCGGGTGAAGTTTCCACCTGAAATAAAACGAGGAAAAGGCCCAAGGGCTGCTGACTCTCCTGGCTCCACAGTAAGGAACACACAAGGCCTGGGTGCCTGATGCCCGACAGCAGAGGCCACTGCTTTTCCACAAAGGATGCAATGACCTGGAGGAGCAGAGAGGCTTTCACTGAGGAGACAGCATGACAATCCTGAAGAGAGACAGCAGAGCAACTCCAAGGAGGCGCTAGTGCTGTGGCTGATGGCGAATCCAAGCCAGAAGAAAAAAGGAGGTTAAACACAGACTGGAAACGGATGTCAGAGGACTTCAATGTGACACATGCTCTTCCCACATGACTGACTTCCCCTGGATTTGTATCCTCGTTAGGATTAGGTGTCCTTCAAGTGTTAAGATTTAATAAATGTTGAACAAATGATTCATTAGTGAGATTACAGATTACAAAGGCATGCATTTTAAGTATAGTAGGTACCATGTGAATGACAATAAAAATTAGCTATTTACCTGGTACCTAGCAGATTTTTTCCTTTAAAATTCTCCCTACAGCATTAAAAAGACTTCCAACTGTGAATATGAACTATACAGGACATGAATGCCAACTGTGAAACACATGGCAGGCGCCAACACTACATGTTATATGCATCATTCCAAACAGGACTAAACTAAGTAAAGATTTTGTAAAATTTAACTGAGAAGGGCTGGGGATGTTGCTCAGTGGCAGAACATTGGCCTAGCATGTGTGAAGTCTGAGGGTCAATCCCCAGCACCACCACCACAGCAACCGAAACACCGTGATTAGGAAAATCTAAAGTTAAAAGCATATCTTAATTAATCTGGGGATCTCAAAACCTTAAGTCAGACCTAGATAAAAGGCGGTCAAGAACTTGAAGTCTGTTTCCAATGACTTCTAAAACACACAGGGCTCCTCAGATGCACAGGAAGCTACATGATGGCCCTACAGATAAGGCGAGGCTGGGCCTCCACACTCGCCCTGGAACCAACCGTGCTACTGGCTTCCGCTTTTTAAACCCACCACCTGTGAAGCCCAAAGCTGCGGGAAGCCTTGTCGTGGACAACCTGTGACCCAGGCACTCTGTCAGCCTGCCACTTTGAAATGCAAGCCTCTGAAAGAAACTCAGAAACCACCCATGTGCTGCCTGGCTCCTGGTCCCAAAATGGTGAGAGCAAGAGAGAGAGAGATGAGACAGACACCAGACGCCATGCCTGCTCTGAGGCAGACAGGCTCGTCCGCTAAAGGGCTGCTGCACTGAGCAAGGCCCATCGACTATGCTTAGGGTGTGGAAGACTAGTCAGAAACCTAAATGTGCCATCTCGTTCACATTTCCACTCTTCTCAACTTCCTGAACACAAACATCAATGTGGAGAGAATGCCTCTGGCCCGTGCAGTAAGTACAGGACAACAGCTCTGAAACACAAAAGGCTCTTGAAACCCAGGAAGGCCATATCCACACAAAGCTACTCACACCAGGCATGGTGGTGCAGCCTGGAACCCTGGCTATTCAGGAGGCTGAGGCAGGAGGATCTCAAGTTAGAGGCCAACCTGGGCAACTTAGCAATACCCTGTCTCAAAATAAACTAGAAAGGGTTGAGGGTGTAGCTCAGTGGTAGAGTGCTTGTCTGGCATGTGCAAGGCCCTGGGTTCTGTCCCCAGCAAACGGGGAGGGAGGGAGGAAAGGAAGAAAGAGAAAAGAAATCCTAAGTCCTGATAAAAGAATGTGGGTGGAACAGTGTGACTGTGCCCTAAGAAAACACAGCCCTGCTAACAGTGAGCTCCCCATACTGAGCACTCAGAGGAGGCTACTGGCAGGAGAAATCTGCAGGCTCCCACTTCCCAAGGCAGGGGCACGTGCAGAGGACTCTGCCAACTGAGGCCACAAGGGGACAGCTGCAAGAGCTGCTGGCGGACCTGCCTGCAGGATGCGTCACACACACATGCCACCTCGTCAGTGCTTACAGTGCCCCTATGAAGATGGCATTAGCGGGGCTGGGGCTGGGGCTCAGCGGTAGAGTGCTTGCCCAGCATTGTGAGGCACTGAGTTCGGTCCTCAGCACCGCATAACAATAAGTAAATAAAATAGAGGTATTGTGTCCACATACAACCAAAAAAAAGTTTTAAAATGTTTTAAAAGGTGGCTTTAGCACGGTCACCTCACTGTCCAGATGAGCAAACAATGGCTCAGACAGGCTGTCACCTGAACCAGATCCGCATCACACTCTAAAACTGTGTTCTTTCCACTGAAGAACAAAACATTCATGGCTCAACAGATCCTTAGTCAGTCCCCAAAGGGCAAATTCTGTCACAGATAGGTACCTGCCAACCCCTTTCCTTGTACTAATGAGTGTTATGAAATATAAAATCTGATATTTAGAGTTTGCTGCTGCCAAATGAAATACAAAATTAAAACCACAAAACATCTCAATTTCTGGAAGTACTGCACACCAGGGCCGA
>CM053400.1:9692367-9743692 GCA_028644305.1 Xerus rutilus
CCCCCCCCCCCCCCCCCCCCGACAAGGAAGGAGGTCTCACAGGACCTTGGTGGGAGGAAGGGGCACAGAAAACGGCCTCTACCATGTCCTGGCACTGAATGGAGGAGGGGAAAAGCTTCCCCAACAATATGTAACCATTAGCTGGCCCTCAGATGGACTACAGTTCAAATCTACTTTTTTAACAGCCCAAATTCATAAATTATAAAAGATATTCTTCGGGCACATAAAAAGTGATCTCAGAAGGAAAGTATAAGATGCAAGAAGGAAGGAGAACTAATGAAAGTAGTAAATAATAAGTGGATAAATCTAAACAAACACTGAACTAAAGATGTCTTGTAAACCTACAATATGAAAGTGATGCATGGTGCATGCCTGCAATCCTAGTGACTTGGAAGAGGATCACAAGTGCAAGGCCAGCCTCAGCAACTCAATGAGACCCTGTTTTTTGTTTCTGTTTTATTTTGGCACCAGGGGATTTAACTCAAGGGCACTTAACCACTGAACCACATCCTTAGTCCTTTTTTGAATTTTATTTAGAGACAGGGTCTCACTGAGTTGCTTAGTGCCTCGTTTTTGCTGAGGCTGGTTTTGAACCCACAATCCTCCCACCTCAGCCTCCTGAGCCACTGGGATTACAGGCACATGCCACCGCACACAGCCTGAGACTCTGTTTCAAAATAAAAAATACAAAGGACTAGAGATGCAACTCAGTGGTAGAGCACCCCTGGATTCAATCCCTGCACTGGATGGCAGGGCAGGGAGAGAAAAAGAAAGAGGAGCAAGTGATAGAAATTAAAGTGTTCTAAGCCCTTAACTGTTTGAGTGTAAGATGTAAAGACAGTGACTAAAATTAAACTTTGTAAGTCATAAAATTCAAAGGTATACTATGTTCATGGACTGGAAGGCTAAATATCATTGAAAATGATATGTTCATTTCATTTGGTGGTTATCCAAAGTGGTGATAAATTCAGAGCAATTTTAATAAAATATCTCAAAAACACTACAGCATTTGACAAGCATGATCTAAAATGAAGATGAGAGAACAAAGGCTCAAGGACTTACCTGATATTAAGAGTCTCATAAAATTACAGAGATTAAGTCAACCTGGCATAGGCACACAGATAAGAGATAGTAAAAAGCCCATGAAGCCGGGCCCAGTGGTGCGCGCCTGTAATCCCAGTGTGCAGGAGGCTGAAGCAGAAGTATCACGAGTTCAAAATCAGCCTCCATAACTCAGTAAGGCCCTAAGCAACTTAGCGAGACCCTGTCTCTAAACAAAAAATAAAAAGGACTCGGGATGTGGTTCGGTGGTTAAGTGCTCCTAGGTACTAAAAAAAAAAAGGCCAGGCATGGTGGCCCACACCTAACCCCAGCACCTCAGGAGGCTGAGGCAGAAGGATCACTTGCCCCATGACTCAGTTCTACTCCTAGGTGGAGAGGAAAGGTGGGTACATGAGTACAAGATAGCAACAGTCTGTCTCAGGAAGAATGAAAACAACCAAATGTCCACTAACAAGAGAAAGGACAAGTAAATCCTCATACAACAGAACATAATTCATCAGCAAAAATGAAATATAAACATGAAACTGAATTAACCTAAAGAACATATATTAAGCACAAAATCAAAGTTGCTGAAGAAAATACACAAAATTGAACAACACATTGTTTAGCAATACATACACGAGGTAAAACTACTATAAAGAAAGCAAGAAAATGGGGGCTGGGGTTATGGCGCAGTGGTAGCGTGCTCGCCTGGCATGCGTGAGGCACTGGGTTCGATCCTCAGCACCACATAAAAATAAAATAAAGATATTCTGTCCGCCTACAACTAAAAAAAAAGAAAGAAAATGATAAAAGCACAATTCAGAGTGACCTGGGGGTGGGTAGCACATAGACTCTGACAGTCCTGGTGACACTCGTTTTTGTAAGCTGGGTGATGAGGACAGAGGGAGTTCCTTGTATCCTTGTTCTTTATACAGAACATACTCTATTACCCAACATTTAACAAAATCAACTTATAAAATTAAACAACATTATTAATGGGTTTTTTTTTGGTTGTTGTTGTTTTGGTTTGGTACCAGGGATTGAAGTTAGGGGTACTCAACCACTGAGCCACATCCCCAGCCCTATTTTGTGTTTTATGTAGAGACAGGATCTCACTGAATTGCTTAGCGCCTTTCCATTGCTGAGGCTGGCTTTGAACTGGGGATCCTCCTGTCTCAGCCTCGGAGAAAGTACTGGGATTACGGGCATGCGTCCCTGCATCCAGCTCTAAATAATGTTTTGATGCATGAAGGGCAGATGACTTTGTTACAGTAAGCCAGTAAGTCCCTGCCAGGGGCCCCGCAAGGTTGGGGACCACTGAAATGAGAAGGGCTTCACTCTCTAAGCTCTGGCCCTGAACTAGGGAGACAGCTGACATGACTGAACCTGGAGCAATGCCTTCCTTTCAGAACAGGAAAGGGACTCCTCCAGCCACTTCAGTGACAACTCCAGGACAGCAAGTGGTCCAGCTGAGGTGGTGAGAAGAGATTCTGCAGCCAAAGCTTTGGGGACCAGAAGCTAAGCATGATTTGGAATTTGCAATGAACCTAGTAGGCCTGCCTTCTGGTCCACTCCCCTCAGCTAGATACCGCTCAGCCTCTGGCCATGCTGCTGTGTAGACATGAGCCAGCGACTCTTGGGTCTAACCAGGCCTTTTCTTCCCTCCTCCCTCATACGCTCAGGCTCTGAGAACCACGTGTCACCAGTGCTTAACAAGTGTGTCCCAATCCATGTGCCCAAGCTCTGATTTTCCAGGTGTAACCTTTGCTGATGATACTACTGAGGTCAAACTCAACGTGCCATGGACAGCCACAAGGGGCTCCTAGAGTGCCAGGCCACCGGACACACAGCTCACAGACCTGCAGTACCTGGGCTAAACACTGACTCCCCAAACTCTGACTTCAACCATGTGAACACCACGGCCAGCAAGAGATGTAAACCATGACATCCAGGACAGTGTGTCTGTGCATAAAATGTACTTGGAGTGTTCTATTTTCTCTAAGATTGGGGTCCCTCCCTATGTGATACACAATACCCAACAATGAGTCATTAGGCTAAGCCACCCACACAGCACCATCCTCTGGGGAATTCCTGTACTGTGGAGAACAGGCCATCTGGTCCTCTCAGGCGCTCTGCTGGCCCTATGAAGCTCCCCTATGAAGGCTGCCCTTTCAGCATTATGATCAAAAGTTCAAGGCCAGCCTCAGCAACTTCTCAAAGGGATGCCAGCCGACCTGCCAGAAAGGCCTGCAACTGTGTGTACGCGGGCACCAAGCCCAAGCCACTGGCTCCTTACACAGTCTTCCCCATAGAGGCACAATGTGACAGGGGGCCACGGAAGGGCTCAGGAGGAAGGAATAGAGCGTGACTTAGTTTCCATAGTCCGTCCTCTTTTGATTTTGCCACCTTGTGTACGTATTCCTATCAATTCCTGTTCCGTCCTCAACCCTGCGTACACTTTCAGGCTCTGCCAGGGTCTTCTACTAACTCACATGTTAACACAGTTGCCAGTCAGGAAATCAGGATCTCCAAGTGTTTCACTGCGTAACTCCATCAACAATCCCACCCAGTAAAGTCCCCACTTCACAGCCCAGGAAACTGAGACTTAGAGAGGTCAAGCACTTGGCCCAAAAAACATAGATAGTAAGAGTAAGAATCAGATATGAGCCAGGTATGTCTGGCTGAGAAGTTCATGCTTCCAACCACCATCTTACGCTGCAGAGGTTCTTAACTAGGGATGGAAACATCTGGCAAAGTCCATAGACACTTTTGGTTGTCACAGCTGGGAGTGGGGGTTACTCTGGCATCTATAGGTGCAGGCTAGGGATCCAAAGGATGACCCCTGACAACAAAAACTCATCTAGCTGGATACAGTGGCACATGCCTGTAATCCCAGCTGCTGGGGAGGCTAAGGCAGAAGGATCAAAACTTTGAGAACAGCCTTAGCAACTTAGCAAGGCCCTTCTCAAAATAAAATTATAGAAGAACTGGGGGTTATAAGCCAGTGGTAGAGAATTCTCCTGGAATGCATAAGGCCCTGGGTTACACTCCCAGTACCAAAAAAAAGGGGGGAGGGACTCATCTGACTCTAAATGTCAATAATGTCAAGGCTAAGGTACACTGCTCTTTTGAAAAAAGACAAAAAAAGAAACCATCTTCTGACTGAAAATCTGTTTATGTCACAGTTCACCAGGTCTGCTCCCTATACCACAAATAACCCCAAATCCACCAGGTTCTCCTCCCTCTTCAACCAGCAGCTGCCCAGTCCTTCCTCAGCTGCAGTTCTTCCAGCCCCAACTGCAATCCTCTTCTGCCAATTGAGGCTGCCCATTCACCAGCCAACACGGAACACTAACTGAGCTATGTGCCCAGAGATACCCTACCCGGGGAATACCAAGATAAGTAAGACCCTGTCCCTGCACCCAAGGTGTTGGTGGCCTGATGGGGAGACACACAAGGAGACCTACAACTATAACTGAGGCAAGAATACAATAAGAAAGGTCAGTGCAGGACGACAGGATACCACTGAGGGGCTCCACACTCAGTTGGGAAGCCAGGAGGGGAGGCTCTAGACATGCTTCCCAGAAGCCCAGGAACTGGAAGGAATTAGGCAGAAAGAATCTTCCCTTCTCACAGACTCCTCACCAGATCTCTGAGGGTATGGTCTGCGAGGATCCAGCAACTGATGACTTTAATTAGAAAGCCTGGAGACTCCTTACAGAACAGTTCTGGACTCTTCATGTACCACCTGGATAATCACTGCCTCAGGGAAGGACAGTCCCGCGGCTTTCCTTCCTCAGTTCATCCAACCTGGCTTTTCTGGCTCTAAACCATCCTCTCTTTCCAATGGGAGGTAACTGACATCTAAAGTGCCCACTGCACAGCAGCCCCTGTGAATTACCTGCCTGACCCACACAATTCTCAAAACACTTGTTATCCCTATTACAGATGAGCAAACTGAGGCTCAGCAATGCAGAAACTGGCCCTGTGGACATAGAGCCACTGAACAGGGCAGCAGGAATCCACACCAGTGTCCAGAGTCCTCGCTGCCCGTATCTATCTGAAGGCACCTTTACAGTCATCAATTCAAAAATGTGTGTTTCACTAAATCTTCACCACCCACATACAGCTGCCCCCCTCGTCCCAGCCTCCTGTGCATCCTCACACTCCTGACAAGGCCTCCTTGGTATTTCTTGCATTGTACTGTGATTGTCCACATGGCTGGAAGTGTCTTGCTTCTGGGATCTGATGTCACGCACATCCATGTACCTAACACTCAGCAGGGTGTCCGGCACACACCCAGCACAGGGAACCAACAAATAAATGCATAAGCAAGCCTGGGCTCTCTGGGCCCAAGCACCACACGTCTACCCAAAGCCACAGCAGCCTGCCCAGAAAGACAGAGGCCTGTGGAGCATGCCCAGCCCTCCTTAACGTCCGTCAGTCAGTTTTCCCTCCAGCATTGGAACAGGTATGATTGGTTCAGATATCAAAGCTGGTTTACGTTTAGGGACCATATTATACAACGTCTCTTTAAACACTAGTACCTTAAAAAGAATGAGCATGACCCTTGCTCTGTCCCTTTTTGCCAGATGGAGTTCATACATGATGGCAGGAGATGAAGCAGCCAGTTTGGACCATGAAATGGATGCCTGCGTTTGAGCAAGGACAGCCACATGATCAAAGAAACCCTGTTCCCAGACAAACCTCATGGAACAGAGTTGACTTGCTCTACCAGCTCTGAACTGCAGTCTTTCAGACTATTAAAAGGTAAGGAAAAAAATTCTATTTTCTATTTGAATCCCAAATTCACTGTACTTGGGACTGCTTTGTTGGAGCAGTTTACTGATTTCTAGTGCTGGGGATTGGAGCAGTGAGCTACAGCCCCAGCCCTGATGGAGCATTTGAGACAGCACCTAATTAAAAGAAGGTGTGAACACTGCCCAGTAATTAATCCACTTTTATCTTTCTTGATTAAAAGAATAGTAATATCAACAATTTCCCAACCAAACTGTGATAAGGATTTTGTCATTACTAATTTTAAAAAAAAAGCTATCTTTTGGGGGAGGGATACTGGGGACTAAACCCAGGGTGCATAACCACTGAGCTACACCCCCAGCCCTTTTTTATATTTTATTTAAAGACAGGGTCTTGCTAAGTTGCTGAGGCTCACTTTGAACTTGTCATCCTCCTGCCTCAGCCTCCTGAGTTGCTGGGATTACAGGTGCCACCACGCCCAGCAAAAAAGCCGTATGTTGAGCCTAGAGAAGACAAACTCATTCGTGGTTGGTTTTACTCTTGAGTTTTACAGACCATCACAGATTTCCAAATAGTCCAGTCTGCTTTTTTCTGACAATCTGTCTACATTAACTCCAGCTTGGCTCCCTTCCTCCAGCTCACTATCCGAATCAGACACTCAGTGAAAAAATCTGATGAGAAAATGAAGGGTAGCTGCACCTGCTCCCTAAGAACTGCCCTTCCACCCACCCATCAACCACAGGCAAGTGCAGGGTACTTGGCACAGAGTGAGTGCTCAATAAATGTTAAACTGGGGGGCTGGGGTCATGGCGCAGTGGTAGCGTGCTCGCCTAGCACGCGGGAGGCACTGAGTTCGATCCTCAGCACCACATAAAAATAAAATAAAGATATTGAAAAAAAAAAAAAAAAATGTTAAACTGGGCTGCTGACCTGCTGAATGCCAGAAAACATGCTGGACACAAAGATGAATAAGCTCAGTCCCAGTCCCCACACTCTGGAACTCCCGTTTGATGAATGACTGAGCAGGAGGCTGAGAAGCAAAAACCCCCGAGGCTGCTCCCAGTATTACTCTACCATGGCATTCCACTGAGCTGGCCTGGACACTGCACTGCTCATTTCCCACCCTCCCTCTAGGGGCTAGGGGTGAGCGCGTCCCCTTCCCCTCCCCCGACTCTAGGAACCTTAGATGGATGACAGCTGCAGCCATCACCACCAGATGGTTTCACTTGAAGGTTTTATAGGCACCTGATTCCAATGTCTTCTCTCCTTGTTCTCTTCCTATAGCATTGAGCAGTATTGGCATCTACCAGTCAAGAACTAGGGGACAATCCTGACTCTTCCCTGCCTCTAACTCTCTCATCGAAGTAATCGCCAAGTTTTTCAGTTCTACCTCCAAAACCATCTCTCCTCACCTCTGCCTCTAACCTAACTCAAGAACACTCCCATTTCTCACATGCATTAGTCTAGCAGCCTCTTAATGGACTTTCAGGGCCACTTCCTTTGACACATTCTTCAGCATGGCCAGTGATCTTTGTAATCCACAAGGCTGGGTTTTTTGTTTTGTTTGGTACCAGGGATTGAACCATGGGACGCTTTGCCACTGTGCCACATCCCCAGCCCTTTTCTATTTTTCGTTTTGAGACAGGGTCTAAGTTGCAAGGGGGCCTCATAAGTTGCTGAGGCTGGCTTTGAACTTGGCTGCCTTAGTCTCCTTGCAGCTGGGTATTACAGGTGTGCACTATCGCCCCTGGCCACTAGCCTGATTCTTAAATGCCTTCTCATTAACTTCAAAATTAATTATTTACTTATTTTAGGTACTAAGGATTGAACCCAGAGGCGCTTTACACTGAGCTACATCCCGAGCCCCTACAATGTTAAGTCCTTAACTAGGTTTACAAGGTTAAACAGGCTGAGGCAGAGCCTGCTTGCTTAGCCTTGTCTCCCACCGAGAACACTGGCCGCTGCTCCTGCTTCACTCCCCTGAGCATGCTTTAGGTCTGGGTTTTCGGAGGACAGAAGCCTCGCTGGGTTCACCTAGGCTACCAGAGGAGTGAGGTGCCTTTACTGTGTCTTCCCTGAGCAAGGAGGGCTCTTCTTCCGGCGTGGCAGCGTCTCAATGTCTCCCAACTGAGCCTGAGCTCGGGATAACGAAGACACAAACATCAGCAACACGCACTTGTACGGCATTTACTCTGTAACCCCAAGTATTTTAAGCACTTTACACCCACTACTTCGTTTAACCTTTATCTCAATCTTAGGCGGCAGGTTTTATTATGCTCTCTGCTCCAAGGATGAGGAAACCGAGGCAGAGAGCCCAGAGCGCCCAGGAACACAGCTAGGAGCGGGGAACCGGCACCGTCCTGGCCACCGGCCCACGCGGGCGGGCGTCAGTCTGCACCACGGGCTCTACGCCGGGACCCAGCGGGGCTGAACCGCGTCTGCGGAACGAATGAATGAACGGAGCCCTCCTGACAGGGGCAGCGGGGCAGCGGCGGGCCTGGCCCTCCCGCCCCCGCCTGCAGACGAGCGCAGCCAGGCACCTCGCCCCCTCGCGGCCGCAGAACGCCCACCCGCCGCGGCGCGCGGGGTCAAGGGGCGGTGACAGCCCGGAGGCGGGGGCGGAGATGCTACCAGCTGGGGTGTCACCCGGCCCAGGAGGCCACTCGTGCCCCCTCGCCCGGGCGGCTGGTCAGGCCGCCCACTCCCCGCCCGCTCGCCGGGCGGCGCCCCCTCCCAGCTGCCCCACACCTGCTGCCCGCGGTGTCCCCTCAGCCCGGTTCCCGTCCCATTCCACTTCCCTCCCCTCCCCCACACAACCGTCCATGGCGTCCCGCCGCGCCCCATCCTCTACCGCCTCCGCCCCGGCTCCAGGGACTCCCCCGGCCCCCGGCGCTTGATGACCCTCACCTGCCATGTCCCGGACCCCACCGCAGAAGGAGGTGCATCACGGCCGCGAGAAGGCCAGGGACGGCACTTCAGAGCAGACAAAGGGCGCCGCCATGTTAGAGTCGGGCGGAACCGACCTCGCTGGCTTCCCGGCTGCAACTTCCGGCGCATGCGCCACGCTCGCGCTGGATGCGCGACCGAGGACTGACGCATGCGCCTAGCTATGCAAAAGTTCTACGTTACTTCTGCGCTTAGAATTGTCCTCATTATAACCCTGCCTTGGTTTTCCATTCCTACTGTGACAGAACCGGCTTCAGTGTGTCCAGCGCTTGCGGCGCGCCAAGCACTGCGTTGAGCTCTTTATGTGCATTATCACTAAATCCTTATAATAACCATCAAATAGTTTTATGTTTCCTTCTTTTTGAAGAAGGGAAAAGGGAGGCTCACAAAGGGTAAATAAATTGCCTGTAGTCACACAACTTCTAAGTGATGGAGCAGAGATGTGAACCAAGTTGTGACTCCAAAGCTGCAGACCTCGTTATATTTTTCTACCTTTTAAACCACCATTACCCTCTCCCTGTTTACGCAGCTCCAGGATTAGCCTGGGTGCACTTGAGGATGTCCTAAGACAGGCCCGCGTGGCACCTCTGCGGCCTCTATCTCTTTGGTTCCTCAAAGTCATCGACTTCTTCCTTAATTTGTGGGCTTTCTCCCTTTTTTTGGTGCCAGAGGTTGAACTCAGGGGCACTCGACCACTGAGCCACATCCCCAGCCCTATTTTGGGTTTTATGTAGAGACAGGGTCTCACTGAGTTGCTTAGCACCTCGCCGTTGCTGAGGCTGGCTTTGAGCTCGTGATCTTCCTGTCTCAGCCTCCCAAAGTGCTGGGATTACAGGCTTGCGCCCCCACACCGGGCTTAACCTGTGGTAAGAATATTTAACATGAGATCTATCTTATTAACAAACGTTTAAGTGTGCAATGCAGCATAGGCACAATGTTATACAACAGATCTTTAGGATTATATTTGTCTTGTACAATGAGCCTTTATGACCATTGATTAGCAATTCCTTATGTCCCCTTTTCTTCAAACCCTGGCAACCACAATTCTACTATCCAATTCTATTAATCTGACCATTTGTATATACCTCATGGAAGCGGAACCATGCAGTATTTGTCTTCAATGACTGGTTTCTTTCACTTAGTATAATGCCCTCAAAGTTTATCATTGTTGTTGAACGTTAGCTGGGGTTCCTTTTTTAAGGCCAAATACTATTCCATTGTATGCACATACCACATTTTCTTTATCCACTAACTTACTGATGGACATTTAGGTTGTTTCCACATCCTGGCCATTGCAAATAGTGCTGCAATGAACATTGATTGGCACGCTAATATTTCTTTGATATCCTGATTTCAGTTCGGTAGGATAAATACCCAGAAGTAAGATTGCTGGATCATATGGTAGTTCTAATTTTATCTATATATCTACCTATCTATCTACCTATCTATCTATTTATCTATCTATTTACTTATTTATTTATTTATTATTGGTACCAGGAACAGAACCCAGAGGCACTTAACCCCTGAATCACATCCCCAGACCTTTTTACTTTTTATTTAGAGACAGGGTCTCCCTAACTTGCTTAGGGCCTCCCTAGTTTGCTGAGGCTGGCTTTGAACTTGTCATCCTCCTGCCTCAGCCTCCTGAGCTGCTGGGATTACAGGCGTGCACCCCTGCACCTCACTTTATCTATTTATTTTTGCAGTGCTGGGATCAAGCCCAGAGCCTTGTGCCTGCTAAGCAAGCACTCTGCTACTGAGCTACTTCCTCACCCTACTCTCTAATTTATATGGAATTTCCATGTTGGTCACACCATTTTGCATTCCCACCAGCAGTGCTCAGGGGTTCTGGTTTCTTTGCACCCTCCTCCACACTGGCCATTCACCTCTCTTTTAGGGTAAAATAATAGAGTTGGTAAGAACTCTCTTATTTTCCCAATACTGAGTATAGAAATGTGTGTCTGTCCATCTGTGTTAGATGTGGTCCATCAGTACTCAGTATCCATTCTCTCCAGAATCTAAAAGGTTAAATTTTTACTTCTCAGACTTAGTTGGAGTTAGGATCTCACTTATGGATGGGTTCTTCCAGTGAGTGAGAACTGGAAGGTGAAGGTCGTCATAGTCCTGTGCATGAGAGAGAGAACAGTCCCTCCCGTGGAACCCCCTTAACCTTTTTTGGAGGGATGCTGGGGATTGAATCTAGATGTGCTCCACCACTGAGCCACAAACTCAACCCTTTTTATGTGTTTATTTTTAGTTTTGAGACAGAGTTTTGCTAAATTTCCCAAGCTAGCCTTGAACATGTAATCCTCCTGCCTCAGTTTCCTGAGTCACCAGCATTATAGGCACGCACCACTGAACCTAGGCTGTGATATTTGTTCTTCTTCTTCTTTTTTTTTTTTTTGGTACCAGGGATTGAACTTTAGGGCACTTGACCACTGAGCCACATCCCCAGCCCTATTTTGTATTTTATTTAGAGACAGGGTCTCACTGAGTTGCTTAGTGCCTCGCTTTTGCTGAGGCTGGCTTTGAGCTGATTCTCCTGCCTCAGTCTCCTCAATGGCTGGGTTTACAGGCATGTGCCACCTTGCCCAGCTGCAATTGACCATTCTGGTGGGAATGAAAATGAGAAGGGGTGCTTATGACTGCACCGTGACCTTCATAAATGAAAGACGGAGAGTTTACATTCTCAGCTCAACACAGGGCCACAGACCAGGGCTGCTCCTGAGCACTCAAAAAATAAAATAAAATACACACACACACATACATATGCATTAAGTGCCCCTGGGTTCAACCTCCAGTACCAAGGTGGGGGGACTGGAAAGGGGTTATTTGGGTGGATGCTGATGACTGCAGCAGTTTCTCAACTCCCCAAATCTAAAATCCAATGTGAATGCCTTGCCAATGGAAGAAGCCCCTCTTCCCATCTGCTGACCCTAATTTCCATGGGAGTGTGTGGTGGTCTCACCTAAGAATGTTATTTCACAAGGGCAGGTTGATTCCAACCTGCTTCCAAATCTATAAAAATAGATTCCAAGAAATTGGAAATAGTGCTACAATGAACATTGATTGGCATGCTAATATTTCTTTGATATCCTGATTTCAGTTCTGTAGGATAAATACAGAACTGAAATCAGAATCTGTTGCTTCAAGATCTATAAGAATAGATTCCAAGAAACCTCAAGTATCAGCCGAGGCTGATCATAGTTTACAACAAAACAAGCCTTAGGCAATTAAATGAACAGAAACCTAGGGAACAGGTTTCTACTGGATTCTAGAGAAGCTGTGTCAGGGAGGAAAGAACACAATATTTGATTTCGTTGAATTTATCAACATGACATTGAAGGCACATGGCAGAGATTTGGAATTTTGTGCTTTAAATGGAAATCGTGTTTTTGTCATTATAGTTTTGGTACTAGGGATTAAACCCAGGGGCATTTTACCACTGAGCCACATCCCCACTCTTTTTATTTCATCTTTAAATTTATTTATTTATTTTATTTATTTTTTTTTAAATATTTATTTATTTATTTTTTAGTTTTAGGTGGACAGAATATCTTTGTTTTTATGTGGTGCTGAGGATCGAACCCAGTGCCTCATGCGTGCTAGGCGAGCACGCTACCACTGCGCCACAATCCCAGCCCCTCATCTTTAAATTTAGACACAGGGTCTCACTAAATTGCTTAGGGCCTCACTAAGTTGCGAGGCTGGCCTGCGGACTTATGATCTTCCTGCCTCAGGCTGCCAGGCTGCTGGGATTACAGGCATGCGCCACAACACCTGGCTCAAATTGAAATAGTTATAAGAGCTCAACTGGGTGATTGAAATCTGGATTCACCAGTGGCCTTTATCAAATGAAGTTTGATGCCAGAAACTCTTTAGAACGGTGTGAGAGAAAGAACCCCAGCATTGCGCTAGATGGCCGGGACAGGGCAGGCGCCAAGTCCTCCGTGCTGAGCAGACAGAGGACAATTACCAGTTGCCTGGTTCTCACCAGGGGACATTGCTTTATATTACCAGCAGGTGTCCCAATCCCCCCCTTCACCATCCCCTCCACTTCACCACCAGAGTGACATGCCGCGTCTCCAGCCTACCCCTCATCCACCTGCCAGTCTGAAGGTTGCTATCCACATGTGAGCCGCCCTGCGTTTTCCCAGCAACAGAAATTTTTCAAGTGATTGGCCATGTCGTAGACAGAAACTTGAAAAGCTGTAGATGAACCAACACACATCTATTTATACAATTTAGCTTATCAATTCGATGATGCAAATCTTAAAAATCTGAGTTATATAGCTCAAGACGTCTGTGTGAGTGGCACCTAACTTACCAAGCACACTTCTTGCCCTCCACCCACTCATCATGAAATGGTTTTTGTTATTGTTGGTGGTGGTTTTTTGTTTTGTTTGTACTGAGGATGGAATTCAGGGGCACTCAACGACTGAGCCACATCCCCAGCCCTATTTTGTATTTTATTTAGAGACAGGGTCTCACTGAGTTGCTTAGTGCCTCACTTTTTGCTGAGGCTGGCTTTGAACGCACGATCCTCCTGTCTCAGCCTCCAGAGCAGCTGGGATGACAGGCATGCACCACCGTGCCCGGCATGAAATGGTTTTTGTTTCTTTTTTACAGAGCTGGGCATGGATGGAGCCCAGGCCCTCATGCCAAGTAAGTGCTTTACCAGTGAGTTGTACCCCGGGTCCCTTTTTTCTATTGTTTGGTTTTTGGATATGGGATCTCACTATGTTTTCCAGGCTGGACCCAAACTCCTGCCTCAGCCTTCTGAGTAGCTGGGATTACAGGCATGTGCTACTGCACCCAGCATGGCATACACTTTTTAATTCCTTTCCACTTTGAAATACTTGTTAGACACACAAAATTAGAAAAAATAAAACATTTTCTATATGACCATCATACAGACTCAATAGCTTTTATTCTTTGTATCTTTTAGGCAGAAATATTTTTAAGGCAAATTCCAGGCATTGTGACATTCCACTCTGATTTATTTCAGAGTGCAACCATTAAAAAATAATCCTGGTAACTCCACATCATGTACAACTAAAGCAGTCCGGAGACCCCCACCCAGAAGACCCTTGCCATAATTAAGCAGAAACCCCCACCATATTTGTAACATATAAATTCCTCTTCTTGTCAGAAAGTTTTATAACAGAATATCAGCAAAAACTTCTACAAAAAACTCAATGTGGGATAGGACTTCCTATTTCTTATGAGGACTAAGTCACGCTGTCTTGCAAAAACTAAGTTTGGCTGCAGACTTGATGATGTCACTTCTGCTTTGGTTGTAAAACCTCTGACTAATCTAAAAAATGTGAACTCAAGGAAAAAAATACTTTTTTTGTAGACTCCAACAAAAATATAACCTCCAAGCTCTGCCCCCTTGAGTATAAAGTTCCAAGAATTTCCAGACTTGAGGTCCAGAGAATTTTAGGTGATAGCCCCTCTGGACCCTGCAGCCAATAAACCTGTTTCCTGAAAATTCCTCCGGTGTCCAGCATCTTCTGTTTATATCACAACCACAAGAGAGGGATCCCAAATAAAATAAGTTATACTCTATGTATATATAGTCTGCCGAAATACATTCTACTGTCATATGTAACTAAAAAGAACAAATAAAAAATAAAAATAATCCTGCTGGGTGCTGTGGCACACACCTGTAATCCCAGCAGCTCAAGAGGCTGAGGCAGGAGGATTGTGAGTTCAAAGCCAGCCTCAGCAAAAAGTGAGGCACTAAGCAACTCAGTGAGACTCTGTGTCAAAATAAAATATGAAAAAGGGCTGGGGATTTGGCTAAGCACCCCTGGGTTCAATTTGCAGTACCAATAAACAAACAAACAAACAAACATAAATAAATAAGCCTGCTGGGTGCCATGGCTCATGTCTTAATCCCAGCGACTCAGGAGTCTATGGCAGGAAGATTGCAAGTTTGAGGCCAGCCTGGAGTTTGAGGCTAGCCCAGACAACTTAGCAAGACTGTGCCTTGAAATTTAAAAATAAAAATAATAAAAAGGACCGGGAGTGCATTTTCATTGTAGAGATACCTGCACTATTAAAAAAAAAGTATTTTTCAGAATCACTTGCTATCCAGCCAGAATCAAAAATTCCTAATTTTCTCCAAACATCTTTTCGTGATCGCTTGGTTCGAATCAGGATTCACGAAGGGCCTCCCATCAGGGCCACACTGGGTGGTGGTGGTGTTTTTTCAGACCGTCTTTTGAGTCACTTTCGTTCTGACATAACCCCTTTCCTTTGTTTTCTGCTTACCTTGTGGCAGAAATGGGTCACTCATGTCTCAGAACATCCTACACGCTGGACTCCCCAGCTTTGCTTCCTTGTCATCCTTAAGCTGTGCTTTGTCTCCTATTCCCGGTCACTTGACCTGGAAGCCTAAGTTTAGACTCCATCCAGGCTTTTGGGTGAGAGCACAGCCTGGCTCTTGCTGAGGCCTTCTAAAGCATCCCCAGGGGCCCTGGGTGGGGAGCAGGGCAGCCAGGTTTCCCCTTTGGAAAATTCCCCATCAAACTGCCACGTAATGGATTCTTCCTCGGAAGATCCTTGTCTGAGACAATGATTTTGTTAGTGGTGGTAAAAATCCATGCCGTTCCGATACGACCATTCCTTGTGCCTGATCAGCTGGAATTCTGTAAACAAGAATTCCTCCCAGCAACCAGGTCTATGATTACCTGGAAATGTGGTTCATTGAGGAAAAGCAGGACAGAGGTTTTTTTCCCTTTTAAAAAGTAACTTAAGCCAGGGACGTGGTGGCGCACGCCTGTCATCCCAGCATCTGAGGAGGCTGAGACAGGAGAATCGCGAGTTCAAAGCCAGCCTCAGCAACGGGGAGGTGCTAAGCAACTCAGTGAGACCCTGTCTCTACATAAAACACAAAATAGGGCTGGGAGTGTGGCTCAGTGGTCGAGTGCCCCTGAGTTCAATCTCCAGTGCCAAAAAAAAGTAACTTGGTTGTGATTTAATTCACATCCCATACAACATACCATTTATCTATTTATTTATATATTTTTTCAGCACTGGAGATGGAACCCCCAGGGTCTCGCACATGCTAGGCAAGCGCTCTGCCACTGAGCTCCATCCCCAGTCCACAATCCACTCTTTTAAAATGTGCAATTCAGTGACTTTAGACTACTCAGGGTTGTGCAGCCATTATCGCTAATTCCAGAGCATTTTCATCATCCCCAGAAGAAACTCTGTACCCACTAGCTGTCACTGCCTTTCGCTCTCCCCTGACTCCTGGCAACTACTAAGCTACTTCCTGCCGTTATGGATTTACCTATTCTGGGCATTTCACATAAATGGAATCATGCAACATGTGCTCTTTTAAGAAGGGCTTTCTTCTTTCCTTGGTGATGCTGGGGATTGAACCCAGGACCTCGCACTTGTTAGGCAAGCACCTTGACACTGATCTACCTCCCCAGCGCCAGAATAATTTTAGATTTATTGAAAAATTGCAGGTAGTACAGAATGCCTGCTCACTTCACACCCAGTTTCCCCCAAGGTTAATGTCTTCCATGACCGTGGAAACTTTATCAAAACAAGAAAGCAGGGCTGAGGGTGCAGGTTGCAGGTCAGCAGTAGAGGACAGGGTTAGCAGGTGTGAGGCCCCAGGCTTTGATCCCCAGCACAGCAAACAAAATTAGGAAAGCAGCATTGGTACAGTACTAGGATCTGAACTCCAGGCTTTATTCAGATTTCAACAATTTTTCTGCAAACATTTTGTTGTTGTTGTTCTAAGGTGCAATTAGGGCACCTTTGTGTTAAGTTTTCTCGTTCTCTTTGTCTCCTCTAGTCTGCGACAGTTTTCCAGTCTCTTTTGTTTTTTCATGATTTTTAAGAGTCAGAGGAGAACAGTCCAGGTGGCTACAGAATGTTTCTCTGCTTGGATTACTCCGATTCTTTTCTCATGTCTAGGCCAAGGTCATGGGATTGGGAGGAGGATCTAGCAGAGGTGAAACACCCTTCTCATAACAGGGTACCAGAGCTGCGTACTATCACATGTGCACAGCAGTTAAATTTTTTTTTAACTTGTGGTAAAACACATATTGCTAAGTCACATTTTAAGTCATTTAATGCAAAGCAAAAGTATTTGGCTAGAATTTAAGTTTGTTTTAGTTTCTTTGTTATTTGCATAGCATGTTGGTTTTCTGTAGAGGCTGTACCAAATTACCACAGTGCAGTGACTTCAGGTGACACAAATTTATTCTCTGTGGATCAGAAGTCCCACGTGGGCCTCAGTGTGTCTGTAATCGAGGTACTCAACACCCACAAAAGCAAGGTGTGCAGGAAGGCTCCTTTGTGGAGTTGCTAGGGAAGAATCCTTTTCCTTCCTTTGTCCAGCCGCCAGAGGCACCTGTGTTCTTTGGCTCAGGATCCCTTCCTCTGTTGCTGTGATATTATGATATTTATTTTGTTTTTTTGTCCATGGTCCCTGGCTCCAGTACAATAAGGGTGAAGTATTTGGCCTTTTGCCTCTTGTTCCCAAAGCAGCTTCAAATCAATAAAGGCAGAGGTAGCCCTTTGTTAGGAAGCGGGGGTGCTTTCGGCCTCAGGAGCAGCCTCAGGAAGCAAGGTGTCTCTCCTATCTGGTCCTGCTTTTACCTGTTCCTTTTTCTCCCCAAGGCAGGCCATACAAGTTAGAATTTCCCTTCTCTGAGATGGGCCACAGAGACTAAAAACCTACCCTAATCCTCCCCCATCTTTCTGCCTTGGAGATGGCCATAAAAAACATTCTATGAGCCAGGCGCAGTGGTGCATGCCTGTAATCCCAGCACTTTGGGAGGCTGAGACAGGAGGACCGCGAATTCAAAGCCAGCCTCAGCAACGGCGAGGCACTAAGCAACTCAGTGAGATCTTGCCTCTAAGTAAAATATAAAATAGGGCTGGGGATGTGGCTCAGTGGCTGGGTGCCCCTGAGCTCAATCCCCAGTACCAAAAAATAAATAAAAATAAATAATAAAATAAAATAAAATTTAACAATCTGTGTTACTGAGGAATAACCCCAGGGCCTTGAGCATGCTAGGCAAGCACTCTGCCCTGAGCTGTGTCCCCAGCCCACGTAGCTCTCAGACTTCTCCCGGCAGAAGCAGCACCCCCTCCCCGGTGCCCAAGAGGAAGAGGTGCTGGCAGACAGCCCCACCGGGCTCCGTCCTCAGTCCTGCAGCACTAGATGAGACCATTTCTACCCAGGTGTCCATGCTTTAGTCACACTCATGCATTGAAGTCTCCGTAAGAGCCCAAAATAACAGAGAGCCTCTGTTAGCTGAACACTAGAGGCTTCTGGGTGGCACACCCTGAGGGCATGGAAGCTCCTCCTTGCTTCTCATGTGCCTCGCCCTGTTCATCTCCTCACCTGTTTGCTTTGTGATATCCCCTGTAATAAACCGACAAGCATTTCCTGCAGTTCGGGGAGCCACTCCTTTTTGGGAGGGATACTGGAGATTGAACTCAGGGGTATTCACCCACTGAGCCCCATCCCCAGCCCTGTTTTGTGTTTTATTTAGAGACAGAGTCTCACTGAGTTGCTTAGCGCCTCGCTCTTGCTGAGGCTGGCTTTGAACTCGTGATTCTCCTGTCTCAGCCTCCTCAGATGCTGGGATGACAGGCTTGCGCCACTGCATCCAGCTTGGGAAGCCACTCTTGCAAATCAATCAAACCCCAATTTATAGCTGGTGGGTCCAAAGCCCAGGTAAAGCACATGCATGGGGCTGTCCATGCATCTGAACTGAGCAGTCCTGGGGACCCAGCCCTCAGCCTCTGGGATCTGATATGGTCTCCTGGTAGACACTGTTAGAACCGAGTTGAAATAGGGGACACCCTGCTGGCACCCGCTGACACCCGCTGCCCAACTGATTGCTTCCTACACATCTGGTGTCAGGAGCGACCTGCGACAGGGTAGCCTGAGAAACTGAATTGAATTGGTTTCTTGCCCTGTTACACAATCTCCAAAGCCAGCATGTCGCATGGAGTCTTCACCTCCTCCAGCCTCCTCCTTTACGGGTCCTGCTAATCCAGCCAAGAAGGGTTCCGTTCCCAGACTCATGTGATTAAATTGAGCTCAGCCACGGAATCCAGGCTGATCTCCTCAAGTCAAAGTCCACCGCCTCAGTCACATCTGCAGAGTCCCGTTTGCCTTGGAAGGGAACCTATCCTGGGGTCCTGGGGACTGAGACGTGGACATCTCTGGTGGACCGTGATTTTGCCAGGCACAGTTACTTCTTTTTTATGGAAATGATACTGTTTACATTTTTTTTTTAATTTTATTTATTTATTTATTTTTTAGTTGTAGGTGGACAGAATATCTTTATTTTATTTTTATGTGGTGCTGAGGATCGAACCCAGTGCTTCACGTGTGCTAGGCAAGCACGCTACCACTGCGCCACAATCCCAGCCTCTACTGTTTACATTTAATGCAGCTATGTCCACTTACCTTTTTTTTCATATTTAATTTATTTGTTCTATTTAGGCTGACGTGATAACAGTGCAATTTGATTCATTGTACATAGAGGAAAACATTTCACTTCTCTGGTTGTGATATAGAATCACAACATACATGCAGTCATACATAAAGCTAGGACTATGATGACATCATATTCCACCACCTTTACTGTCCCCACCACTTACCTTTTAAAGTACATTTCTCTTTCAGTGAACTCAGTGGTTGGCTTGAGTATTTGTAGCACAGTTTTACCAAAAGCACAGAAATAAACCAACAAAGCAAGGTGGCGAAACAGCCGGATAATGGCAGATTTGGGAAACTGAGGCCTGGCTGAGAAGGTTCCAGAAACCCAGCCCAAGTCAGGAAGCAGCTAGAGTTGGGAAAACACAGTGTCCATTTCATAGGAAGCCTGTCCCCTGGACCTAACAACAATCATGTTGACATAGCCTTGCTGATCAAAGCAAGCCCCTCACTGCCCCAGGCCAGTTCCTGTGGCTCACTCAGCGGATCCGGTCCGGATCTGATAAATATAAAAGATCTGGTGGATCCGGTCCGGATCTGATAAATATAAAAGATCTGGTCCCGGGGTGGAGTGGCTACATCCTGCAAGAGGTAGTGAGAACCGGTCCCCTCCTGCCAGCGCCAAGCAGGCACTGCGGAGTGGTATGGCTCCCTCCGAGGACTCCAGGGACTGGAGAGCCAGTCTCAAAGACACCAGCCTAGAGACCAGCTCTGGTAAGAAGTAGCACAGGGCACCTCAGCCCTTTTCAAAGAGCGGCAAAGGGAGGTGGGCAGGCCAGGTGGGGGTCTGACGGCAGACACCCCATAGTGGAGTGGGGGAGCTTCATATATTTCCTGAATTAACCAACCAACCAGAACTTAAGCGTCCTTCTGAGTCCATGCCGTGGTGAAGAGCGCATAATTAAGAGAAGAGTCGTGTTATTTGTTTACCTGAAAAGTTACTTTTTTAAGAGCACAGATTCAGATGGACTAGCTGTGACCCTTGCTTTGTTGATAATGGATGGATTTGTTCATTCACTCTCTACCACCTAATAGGCTCTGAGCTAGGGAGGTGGGGTACAACAGTTAGAGCAGGGATCCCCAGGCAGATGACATTGGGTGTGGATAGGATTCTCTGAGGCCATGGACAAAATGATGTGGGGAGAAGCCAGGTGTGGCGGTGCACACCTATAATCCCAGTGACTCTGGAGGCTGAAGCAGGGGGATTCCAAGTTAGAGGCCAGCCTCAGCAATTTAGCGAGACCCTGTCTCAAAATAAAAAGGGCTGTAACTCAGTGGTAATGCACCCCCTGGGTTCAATCTCCAGTACCACAAATAAAATAACATTAAAAGGGCTGGGGTATAATAGGTTAGTGGTAGAATGTTTGCCTAGCATGCATGAACCCTTGGGTTCAATTCCCAGTACTACAAAACAAGTTAAAAATAGGACAAGATTATGTGGCGGGGGGTGGGGGTATGCGGAGCACCATGGTGTGCCCCGAGGATCACCAACACCCACGTGAGTTGAGCTTCAGTTTCCTCGCCTGTAAAAGGTGGCCTCAGCCTTCCTCCAGATTGAGGACCCTGCTATTCCCGAGGTGGTCCACGGACCAACAGAATCAGCATCTCCTAGGAGCCTGTTAGGAAGGCAGAATCTCAGCGCCCCCCACTCCCATGAGCTGTACTCTGACAAGGTCCCTGGGCAGCTGATGTGCAGAAAAGGGAAGCAGAAACCCCTGATGTGCTGGACTTGGGGCTCCTGGAAGGTGGATGGTGATGAAAACAGGATCCAAGAGTTAAACTTGGGTCTCAGGCTGGGGTGCAGCAGAGCCACAGGGCACGTGGCCTAGGTGTGTGCACGGCCCTGGGTTCCATCCCTCGCTCCACCAAAAATAAGTAAGAGTAAAAATAAACTCGTTGCTCCCATGCTGAAACCGTATTCTGAACTCCAATTGTCCTGTCACCGTGTATCACTTAAGCCCTACAGAACAGAAGAACAGATGAATCAGGGAGACCATGTCCCTTGCTGTGCCAACACAAACCTTGGTCTTTTCCTTCCTTCTAGGTGGGAAGCTGGCCATCCCCACAGCTCACGTGACTTTCATTATTGACTGTGTTCGTGGGAAACAGCTCTCCCTGGCAGCACCCCCAGTGCCGCCCCAAGTCTCCAGTCCCACCCAGGGACCTGTCACTCTGCCAATGAAGACCTATATTGTGTTCTGTGGGGAAAACTGGCCCCAATCGACTCTGGACATTCCCTTGGGTGGGGGGTGCCTTGCCCAGGCAAAGGGCACCCTGCCACCCTGCAGAGGGGCTGTGAGCCCAGACAGCCCACCCTGCCCCCCAGGGGTTCCTAAAGCCAAGGGAAGCCCCCTGAAGACTGGGCCTGTAAGATCTTCAACCTGGGGGACAGTCAAGGGCTCCCTCAAAGCCCTCTCTTCCTGCGTCTGTGGGCAGATGGATTAACGGGAGGGCTAGGCTGTGGGAAGGGGGGTTGGCATACCAGGTGCCAATGCCCAGGGGCTGCAAGTCCCAGGCCAGCCTCCCTCTCCCTGGATGCACTGAGGGATCATGGAAACAGTCATCTGGTGCATCTGTGCCCTCTGTCCTTCCTGTCCCTGCCAGCCTTTCAGCAGAGGCCGACAGGACACTCCCGCATGGAAAGAGACTAATCGTTCGCCCAGCAGATACTAATGGAGCATCTTCTACGTGCTGGCCCGGACAGGGCCTGGGACAGCATTCTGATTTTCTTGAAGCTTATATTCTTGGGGCAGCGGGTGGGAAGGAGGGTTTAGCAAGCAACCAAATAAATAAAAAAGACGACTTGGAACCGCAGTGAGTGCTAGGCAGGAACTGGAGCAGGTCACTGGGCCGGGCAGGGCTGGGGGAGAGCTTCCCTGATGTGGTGCTTGGGAGAGGATGTTCGGAGCAGCTGACACTTAAAAGGACCATCAGAAAGGTGGGAAGGAGCCGGGTGCGGTGGCTCAAGCCTGTAATCCCAGCACTTAGGGAGGCTGAGACAGGAGAATCGCGAGTTCAAAGCCAGCCTCAGCAACGGCAAGGCGCTAAGCAACTCAGTGAGACCCTGTCTCTACATAAAACACAAAATAGGGCTGGGGATGTGGCTCAGTGGTCGAGTGCCCCTGAGTTCAATCCCCGGTACCAAAAAAAAAAAAAAAAAAAAGAAAGGTGGGAAGGAGCCGGCCCTGTGGGAATCCACCCTCCCCAGGGCACTGGCTGCATCTTGGCCAAAGGCGGACCATTGCCGGGCCAGTCCCCTGAACGACAGGCAGGGCCGGCGTGTGGCTGCTATCATCTTGGCTCAGATGCAGGTGCAGAGGCGGCTGGGAGGGCACAGGCCACTGGACAGGCCATTTGAGGGTGTGGCAGGGAGTTGGGAGGCTTGGGAAAGTGGCCACAGGAAACTCTATCCCAGAAGGCAGCCTGGGGGAGATCTGATCATCCAAACTTGAAAATAGGGGGAACTTGCTTCCCAGAAGGGACAGAGGTGCTCAGAAATGAAGTGGGCAGCTCATTTGAACGAATGGAGAGATGACTTATTGAGTTTCACCCACACTAGGCTCGTACTGCCCTCTAGGGATACAGGAAACAAGGGAGTGTGGTCCCCACAGGGCACTCACGTTCCAGAGCAAGGCAGGGTCACTGATGGTGAAAGTGCCCAGATAAAAGCTGCCGAATGTTCATTTATTTTTTCAGTGACAATTTGACTAGGCTTCTGCAAACCCTGACAATTAACACATATTGACCATTTCTTTTGTGCCCAGGAATTGACATCCTCAATGCAGGTATAAGGGAGCACTGTTTTTGTGCCCATTTCACTGGTTAGGAACCGAGGCACAGAGAGGTTGAGGACTACTCAAGAGAGGTTAAGGACTGTCCCACAGTCTGGGACAGTTGAGCTTAGTCTGGTGACCAAATTCTCATTCCTAACAGTGGGCCTCCTTCAGAAAGGGCCTCTTTTAGGCAGAGGGGACCCTGAGAGACTAGGCATAGCTAGAAAAGAAGGGAAGCAGTTACCAGCTCCCAATAACGATGACAGGAAGTGCTGGGCATGATGGTACACACCTGTGATCCCAGTCACTTGGGAGGTTGAGGCAGGAGGATTGCAAGTTCAAGGTAGCCTCGGAAACGTAGTAGAATCCTGTCCCAAAGTGAGGAATGAGGCTCTGTGGTAGAGAGCCCTGGGTTCAGTTCCCAGCACCATGGTAACAATAATAACAATAAGCCAGGCGTGGTGGCACATGCCTGTAATCCCAGCACTTAGGGAGGCTGAGACAGGAGAATGGCGAGTTCAAAGCCAGCCTCAGCAATGGTGAGGCGCTAAGCAACTCAGTGAGACCCTGTCTCTACATAAAACAAAATAGGGCTGGGGATGTGGCTCAGTGGTCGAGTGCCCTGAGTTCAATCTCCAGTGCCAAAAATAAATAACAATAGCAACTATTATGGTTATATAAGAGGTGTCCCCAAAAAGCTCACGTGTGAGACAATGCAAGAAAGCTTAGAGGTGAAATGATTGGGTTATGAGAGCCTTAACCTAATCAGTGCATTAATCCCCTGACAGGGATTAACTGGGTGGTAGCTGTAGGCAGGTAGAGTGTGGCTGTAGGAGGTAGGTCCCTGGGAGCATGCATGCCTTTGGGGTATATATTTTGTCCTTGTGGAGTTGAGTTCTCTGCTTCCTAGTGCCATATCCTCAGCTGCTGTCTTTTTTTTTTTTTTTTTTTGGTGCCTTTCCTCCACCACACCCCTCTGCCACGGTCTGCCTCACCTTGGGTCCAGAGCAATGGAGCTATCTATGAACTGAGACCTCCGAAACTGTGAACCCCAAAATAAACTTTTCCTTCTCTAAAATTATTCTTCTCAGACCTTTTTGTCACAGCAGTGAAAAAGCTAAAACAATAAAAATAAATAAAATACAATTTAAAAACCTAAGTATAACAGCAAGGGAAACGCATAGATGTCAGGACACAGAGGAAGGTGACCAATTCACTTTGGGAACAGGAGGTCAGGGAGGGCATCCTGCAGGAAGTGACAACTAAACAGATCTGACCAGAAAGTGAGTACACAAAGGGAGGATCCCGTGGGCTTTCGGAAGAAGGATCAGGGCCAGTCAGTCTGACCATTCTTTGATTCATTCACCAAGTATTTATTAGTCACCAGTGTATGCTAGGCTCTGGGCTAGACCCTGGAATGGACCAGTGAATAAGACAGACAAGGCCCAACATGAAGGAGCTTGCCTTCTAGCTGGGACACGGAGAATGCACATCCACAGAGCAGAGATCAAATCAGAGGTCAAAGAGATTAGAAGCCTTTAGATTTTGTTCTGGATGGGAAACAGGAAATCATGAGCAGACAGCACCATGCTCAGCCTCACCTTTGAAAAGAATGTGGGCAGAGGGGCTGGGGTGGTGGCTCAGTGGTAGAGTGCTTGCCTCGCATGCATGCGGCACTGGGTTCGATCCTCAGCACCACATAAAAAAATAAAGATATTTGTGTCCATCTACAACTGAAAAAAAATTAAAAAAAAAAAAAGAATGTGGGCAGAATGTCGGAAGCCCTGGACGCTGAGCAGAGAGGAGCAACTAGAGAGAAGGTGACAGTTATAATCTGGATGGCGGGCGGTACAGCACTTACCTAGTATGCATGGGCCCCTGGGTTCGATCTCCAGCAGTGCAAAAATAATAAGAGTAACCTGGGTGACACATGTTCCATTAGGAAAGCTGATAAAGCTCCCTGCCCACTTCTATCTTGAGGTCAGCCAAAGTCAAGCCTGCAAAGACCCCTAAGGCCCTGGAGGACAGGGAGGCCTGTGGCTGCACATCCAAAATCCACCAGCAGGTGTCGCCCTATCCTCAGACTGGAGGGCACTGCACCCGGGGAAGCACCTGCCAGTCACACCTAGGGTCTGTTTTCAGAAGCCAGGCTTCCTTCTAACCAATGGCTCCTTCCATCCAGAATAACATGTATTCACTCTATGCCAGGCATGGTGACACTTCAGAATTCAGTAGTGGGGGTCTTGGTGAAGATTCAGAGAACCGTTCATTTACCATTCGCTCAGTAAAGGCAGCTGTCACTGTTACTACTGTCCAGAGTATTTTAATTTTACTATTTATTTATTTTGGTACCAAGAATTGAACCCAAGGGCTCTTAACCACTGAGCCCCATCCTCAGCCCTTTTGTTTCATTTTAACTTGAGACAGGGTCTTGCTAAGTTGCTGAGGCTGGCTTTGAAATTATGATCCTTCTGCCTCAGCTTCCTGAGCTACTGGGATGACAGGCATGTGTCACCACACCTGGCTTAATTCTTTTTTTTTTTTCACTTATGTTACTAAGGATTCAACTCAGTCTTGCCAACCACTGGGCTACATCCCAGCCTTATTTATTTATTTATTATTTATTTAGAGACAGGGCCTCACTGAGCTGCTCAGGCTGACTTTGAACTTGCCATCCTCCTGCCTCAGCCTCCTGAGTCTCTGGGATTACAGGCAGGCACCACTGCACCTATGGGCCAGGCAGTTCTTGGTGCAACACCGGTTGACTTCACCGGCTCCAGTCTTGGGACTGGGTATGATTTTCACTGCCATTTACAGATGAGGAAACGGTGGCGCAGAGAAGTTCAATACTTTGCTCGTGGTCACTAACCAGAAAGAGGCAGAGCCCAAGCCCAAGCCTGGAGTGGAAGCAGAGTGTGCTCCAGCGCTGGGTGCACTTGCTCAATGAGTGAGCAAGGAGAATGAACGCTTCCCACAGACCCAGGGCGGGGCCTGGCGTGCACGGGAGCGTTGGTGACTGAATGGGTGAGTGGCCCTCCATGGAGGAGCGAGCAGGAAGATGGGAAAACATGGGGAGACCACGGGTTCAGGAGGGCACACGTGTGTAGGAGAACCCTGGGATGTATGAGGAGGTGGAGCCTCCCCTACTCGTGGTCCCTCTCCTACCGCAGCTCTAGTCAGGGACCGAGGCTGGTGACAGGACAGCCATCAGCATGGAGGTGGGTGACTGCAGCCACTCAGAGAAGGCTTGGAGGGAGGCTGGCCGACAGGCCCAAGGTTAAGGAAATGTAAGATCATTTGGGATGAGCTAGGGACATGTAGAACTCAGTGGCAGAGTGCTTGCCTAGCACGCACGAGGCCCTGGATTCTGTCCCCAGGACTGTCTAAATAACTAAATAATTTTTTGTAATAAGCAAAAAGTCTCTGTGTTGTCTGATTCCCTGGGGGCTGAGCTGCTTGGCTTGCCTTTGAGCCATTTCACAACTCTGTGTATTGTAATAACACACAGGAATGCCACACAGGTGTGTCTACAGATAAGCAGGTTCTGTCCTGCCCTGTAGACAGGGCCCTGGACTCCACACCCCCACCAAGGAAGAAGCTTGTTCACTCCCATTTTCCCTGAGCTACAACTATGTCTGTCCTTGGATTCCCTCTGAACCGGTCGCAACATCTTACTGGTTCCCTCTTTAACTGCGAGGCAGCTAAAATCTGTATATGTGCAGGTGTGTGTATGTGTGTGTGAGAGAGAGAGCGTAGGAGGTGCTGGGGATAGAACCCAGGGCCTTGCACACACCAGGCAAGTGCTCTACCCCTGAGCTCCACCTCAGACCAAGGTTGTAAAATCTTTAGTGAGAATGTCAAATGGTCAGAGGCTCTTTTGGAAAAATAGTCTGGGAGCTGGGCGCGGTGGCGCACGTCTGTAATTCCAGCACTTAGGGAGGCTGAGACAGGAGAATCGCGAGTTCAAAGCCAGCCTCAGCAATGGCGAGGTGCTAAGCAACTCAGTGAGGCCCTGTCTCTACATAAAACACAAAATAGGGCTGGGGATGTGGCTTAGTGGTCGAGTGCCCCTAAGTTCAATCCCTGGTACCAAAAAAAAAAAGAAAGAAAGAAAGAAAGAAAGAAAAAGAAAAGTAGTCCGGGGTTTTCTCAAACAAGCACAGAGCTACCATATGACCCAGCAGCTCTGCTCCTGGACACAGGCCCACGGTCACAGGAAGACACACCCCCACAAAACCCACATGTCAGCATGCACAGCAGCATGAGTCACAAAAGCCCAGCGGTA
Organism: Xerus rutilus; assembly: GCA_028644305.1. Taxonomy (NCBI): domain Eukaryota; kingdom Metazoa; phylum Chordata; class Mammalia; order Rodentia; family Sciuridae; genus Xerus; species Xerus rutilus. The sequence continues at coordinate 9,719,660 of CM053400.1, forward strand.
AGAACAACCCAAGTGACTTTGATGACAAAGGGATGGACAAACCGCGGTGTGTCCACACAGCGTTGAAACAGAGTTGGCTGGACCTCGGATTTTTTTTCCTACCAACCAAAGTTATAGGTACTTACTGATTGGCTCCATCAATCAATAAGTGAAAGACTTCACTGAACCACCAGTGACAGTTTGAGTGCGTGAGTGTGCTATAGGCTGGCCACCATGCCCCTCGGGGCTGTGTTCCCAGTGTCTCACAGCGCCTGGCACGTAGGTGGTCAAGCAACCTGCTCTCTCCTTTCTGGCTCCCTGGGGCCCGCAGCCTGGCTCTGTGCCCTTCAGGGAGCACTCAGAGGACCCCCACCCCTTCCTGTGGCCCTCCAGACTCCCACAAGAGGCCTCAGAGCGTGGGATGGGCCCTTGCTGGCTACAGGCAGAGGGTACCTGGGCGCCGGGCTGAGGGCTGGCCTGGCGGTGCTGACTGTAAACAGCAACCCTCCCCAGAGCCCCTGGCCCGGGCACAGGCCAGCAGTTGCTCCCCAGGACCCTCTCTTGTTTGGTGCCAGAGCCTGGATAAGTGGCACCTTGTCTCGCCCAGAAAGCCACCACCACCTTTCACAAGAGCTCAGCATTTCCTGAGCTTGGGCTAAACCCCAGCTGGCTGGCTCCTCAGAGCCACCCTGGGAGGGCAGTCTGCCACCTTAGAAGTCCCAGGAAGTACAGGCCCCCAGGCCCAGACCCAGTCGCCTAAGAGGGGCAGGGACTTTAAGCTCCAGTCTCCACAGGGCCAAGGACAGTGTGGGTGACTCTGGGGATACTGGGATCAACTCTAAATGAGACCACAGCACTGAGCCTTTCTGGGTGTCCTCAGTGCGTGGCACAGGTGAGCCTCAGTCACCCACTGTGTGCCAAGCACATCACACAGTTGACTCACCACATGTACAAAGCAACCCTGGCAGGAAGAGACCATTGGTGCCATTTTACGGAAGCCCACTGGGGCCAGGGGTCAAGTCACATGCTCTTAACGGCAGGGCTCAGAAGCAGCAGAGTCCAGATCTGCTCCCGGTGGTCTGGCTCCAGGGACTTTGACTGACACCCCCCTCCACACACACTCTTCACTGGGGCTTGTTTGCTATTTATTTTGTTTACTGGGGATTGAACTCAGGGGCACTCGACCACTGAGCCACATCCCCAGCCCTATTTTGTGTTTATGTAGAGACAGGATCTCACTGAGTTGCTTAGCGCCTTGCCGTTGCTGAGGCTGGCTTTGAACTCGCGATTCTCCTGTCTCAGCCTCCCTAAGTGCTGGGATTACAGGCGTGCACCACCACACCCTGCTGTTTGCTTATTTTTTAAGTCCGATAAACATTTTCTTTGTTCCTTTTCCATCCGGATTTGGGAGCCAAAGGGCAGAATAAGGCCCTGTCCAGCATGGGAACAGTGTCCAGGACTGACGAGGGAGCAGGTGGAGGGAGGTGGTGTTTGTGGAGGGTGGGGGCCTGAGATCTTCATTTCACCTCCACCATGAACTTGCTGTGTGACCCTGGGAAAGGCCTACCCCTCTCTGGGCCTAGATCTCCCCATATCATGAGTTTTGGCTGGCTCCCTGAGAGATGGTGCTGGCCAACCAAGTAGGTGGCCTCCGGCTGTGCCCACCTTCCTGCCGAGGATGCACTACTTTCATACCAATTGGGTTCCTTTTGAAGACAAAGTTTGGGAAGGGGGTCTGATTCATATCAGGCCTGAGGCTCCCTGGTCTTTGTGATTGAGCTGGTATCTCTGGAGGGCTTTCTGGAGGAGGAGGGCTTTGACCTTAAAAGAGGGAACATCATCTGTCCTTTTGTTACCGGGCTGGGGCCTTCTGTGAAAGTCAGGCAGCACAGAGACCCCCTTTCCTACCCAAATTCTTACAGAAAGATTTCAGATCTGTCAGTCAGAGTAACAGGCATGAGTTTATTGGAAGGGACAGGAAAAGAGAAAAGGAGACACTCTCCAAAGAGAAAGTGGGTCCACTCAGAGAGGAGAGGGACAGGGTGCCTCTCTGCCCTCACTTTAATGGGGCTCCAGGGAAGTTTCCGGAGAGACCTGCCCGGGTCCACCTCTCCACTTTTGACTGACAGCAAGATGACATCAAACTTTCAAGTCCCCACTGTGCGTGACAACAGCAGGTCACTTTGGTCCAGGCTGATTGGTTCTAATTGGAATCTGTTCTTACAGATTTCATGATTAGGAGGAATTATCTTTATCTCCCTGAGTTCTGGGATCTGGTTTTGCAGGGGTCACAGAGGTCCCCGCTGCAGGGTAACAGGTTGTCCTTATCTTTGGGGCCTGCATTTCTCCTGCAGATAACAGGTAGTTTGTAACACACAGGTAGGAATGTAACATCCCTGTGGACGCAAGCCCCACAGGGCTGCAGGGAAATGGCTTTTCTAAAAAGTGAAAGTGTTGTGGGGGGGTCAGCAAAGAGGCCCCAGCCTATAGAATTATTCCCTAACCTCATGTTCCCACCACTCATGGTCTGCCTGTTCTCTATTACTCTTAGCGTCTGTGGCACCCCCTGACCTAGACTTTCCCACAGGTCTCCAGGACAGAGGGTTACATCTTTTCCACTTCCCCCAAAAGTTCCAAGACAAGGGAGTCCCCTTTCTCTGAAAGAGCTGCGGGATATGGGGGCGTCCGAGCATGGAGAGTGGATTGGTCTGGGCTGACCCAGCAGAGAACTTTCCAGAGCCTCAAAGATTCAAAACCCTGCCATGCCACTTACAAGCTGGGTGACCTTGGGCCAGTTGATTGACCTCTCTGAACCTCCATATCCTTCTCCGTAGGATTATAATTAGTACCTACTTTGCGAGACCGCTGTGGGGATGAGCCGTGCGCCTGGCACACACTAGGCGCTCAATGAATGGGCAGCTATAATTACTCCTCCGGGGCGGGGGCAGCCGGCCTATGTTTAGCCTAGAAAGGGTGGGGGCGCCCGGAGACAAAGCGGCCGGCCGGGCCCAGGGGGAGGAGCCCCCACGTCCCCGCCTTCGCCTGCCGCAGGGTCACCTTGGCTGGAGCTCCGGCCAAGGGCTCCCTGAGACAGGACCAGCCTTGTCCCCAGCGGCAGATCGCCCCTGGCGCAGTCCTGGTGCCCCAGACTGCGATCCCTCCGGGAAGGCGCCCCCTGTCCTACCCCAGCGAGCGTCCCAGCGCCCAGGCCAACTTGACTTTGGGTGCGGGGCGAAGACGCGAAAGACGCGAAGCCAGTTGAGTCTGTCCCATCCCCCAGCCCCGCGCAGATGAATGTCGGGTCTGCAAATAGCTCCGTGGAATCAGTGAGTCACGGAGGCTGGAAATACCGCACCCCTTCTCCCCTCGCGTCCTCTGACCGCAGTGCCTGGTACTCCAGTTACAGTATTGCCTGGAGGTGTGCGGGGCAGGGGTTCCTCAGAGAGCCCTCCAGGCTTCCTGAACCAGTCAGCACCCCACCCTGTCCCCAGGTTCCAGCCCGCTGTGCTCAGGTGCTGTGCGACCTTGGGCCAGTCACTCAGCCTCTGTGGGGCCCAGAGCCTCCATCCTAGAAAAGGGCTTCAAAAATCAGGTGACCTTCTGCAGCCCGTCCAGTTTTGTGTTCCTTCACCTGACGAAGTTCTGGGCGCAGTTCTTGGTACATAGTCACAAACAATAAATGTCTCTTGAATGGAAAAATGAATGGAAAGGGAGGGGCAGGCAGCTGGGGGACAGGGGGTACAGGATTTTCACTGAAATAATCCTGGGATTCCTGCAGGTGGGTTTGGGGAGTGGGGGGGGCGGTTAGGGGGCACCCACATTTCCCGGAGGGTTAAACTTTAACTTGTCTGTATCCTGGGGTTTGCGGGTCTGGCTACTTCCTGCCCAGCCCCAGGTCTGAAGGTTTCAGAGAGTGGACCTGAGGCAGTCTGCGACATTGTGTTTATTGTGTGTACAGGTTACAGCGCCCAGACTCTCCCACGGCCCCCACCCCTGTCTTCTCCCAGGACCCCAGAGTGGCTCCCCACAGTGCAAGGGCTGAGGCTGGGGGCACCACCTACCCGGAGGCCCCCAAAGACTGAGCCATTACCCCCCCCCTCACCTTTTCGTGTGTGGGAGACTGAGCCAAGGTCTTTGGGGGCGGCTGAGGTTCCCCAGGGTGAAGGTTGATGGTCCCCAACTTGAGGACCAGGAGGGAATCTGGACTGAGGATCTTCCAGTGATCGTGGTCCCCAGTGGGATGAAGCGGGGCAGGGCCCAGAGCCCTGCAGGGACGCGAGGGGAGCCGCAGTGCAGAGGTGGGGGCTGCCAGCAGCTGAGACGTCCTGGGTTCAGATCCAACCTTCAGGGACAAAGCCCAACACCCAACAGCTCAGAGACTCGGCTTTTGCATTGATGAAAATGGAAACACTAACTCTGATTTTTTTGTTGTTGTTGTTACTGGGGATTGAACCCAGGAGTGCTCCACCACTGAGCCACATCCCCGCCCTTTTTATTTCCATTTTGAGACAGGGTCTTGCTAAATTGCCCAGGCTGGCCTCGAACTTACGATTTTTCTGCCTCAGCCTCCTGAGTTGCTGGGATTCCAGGTTTCTGCCCCAGTTCCCAGGCTCAATCTGATTTTAGAACGCTCTGAATCCAGCCCCCACCAAGGCTTAATGCCGGGTATTTAAAGGACAATGAGCCGTGTGTGTGCGCGTGTGTGTGCCTAAACACCAACCTCTAGATTCATAGAATAAAAGGGGGAGGGGGCGGTTGTGAGAGGCTGAGTCTGACCTCGCCCTCCCTGCTCTCCCTCCCACCCTGGGGTTCTGTCTGCTGTAGGAACAGCCTCATTTTGGCCCAGCCTCACCTGGAGGCACCAGCAGGTAGGGGACAGCAGGAGTTTCACACAGTTTATCACCAACCAGCTGTATTGGAAAAACCCCATCTGTGCACAGACACAACACGCCCGCGCTCCCTGGCACAGCTGGCTGGCTGGGACACAGGGCAGCGGGCAGCCTGCCATCTGGTTAGGGGCTTGGAGGGTGGCAGAGGGAGGTTTCCGGGATGGCCATCTCCTGGCCTCCCCGGGCCCTCTCCTGCAGCTCCCTCCAGGTGGGCACCTCTGGCGTCTGCTCCCCTTGGCCAAGGCAGTTCCCATCCCCAGACCTCTGCCCCTGCCTTGCAGAGACTCCACAGACCAAAGGATTGGTCTGTCTGTCCTGCAGATGATTTGCCCAGAAACCCTGCCTGTCACCATCCTCTTTCCCCAAAGTGGGTTCCTGGGGACCTCTCTGTCCCTCCCAACCCCTGTACTCTGAATTAAGTAAAGGAGATCATATCTGGAATCTGGGGTGCATGGGTGAGGCAAGGAGGTCCCTGGCCTGCCCTGAGCAGAGGAGGGCCCTGGTTTGGAGGGAACAGCCCGCCTGGGGCTTGGGGCTGTGAGGGCTGAGATGTCCTGTGGGCTGTTGTGGAGGGGCAGGGGGACTTGGCTGGCAGGCCAGCCGGGGGGAGGTGGGCTGGGAGGGCGGTGGAGGAGGCCCTCAGATTTTTATCTCTGTCCGGAAGGTCTGCTGGACGTGCTGTGTGTGCGGGTTACGCCGCGCCCGGATGGTGAGGCTGCCGTCCTCCCGCAGGGCTGAGGTCACTGACGTTGGGTCCACGTCCTCCGGCAGCTGGCACTTGTGAGCAAAGGTGTTCATGACCGTGCCATCTGCCGCCAGCTGGGGAGAGTGACAGGTCAGGGCAGGCTGCTCCCCAGCCCTGTCCACAGGCCCTTCTCCCCTCTCTGATCCCAGCTGGGCCCCGAGTGCCGTCAGGTGTGGAGGGGTGGCCAGGGCAGCCATGCCCACGGCACGGGCTCAGAGGTGCCTGGAGGGACTCTAGTAGTCCCACGAGGGGACGCGGGGCTTGGTGCCAGGGTGGCAGCAGCAAGGACAGAGGCTCGTGCCGGAGGCTAGGGCTCTGGGGTTCCTGAGCAGTGCCCTCTTGGATACCCGGACACGCTGGGCCTGCCCACGAGGACCAGGCCGCTGCCCTCCCCCACACTCAGCCAGCACATAGTGTCCAGAGGAGTCTGGCCGGCTGAGTCACTGTCAGGGTGGCGGGGCTGGCACGTGCTGCCCCTGGCACTGCCAGTGGCCGGAGTTCTTAGGACCAGCTCCACATGCACAGAAAAGCCACGGGGACTGGAGGAGCCTGTGCCCGCCTCTGACAGGCAACTGGCCACCATGGCCTGGGGGTGCTTCCTCGCAGGCCTGCCACACCTTTCTCTGGGGTGAAGGCCCCAGTGTCTCTTGGGAGCTTGGACTCAGGAACCCTGGTGACCCAGTGACCCTGAGGCCTATGGGTGAAGGAATGTGTGGTCTGGCATGTGTGACCCTGAACTGCTGGCCTCTGCCCAGCCTCGGGCCCCGCCGGGGGGTGCCAGGGTGAGCCCTGGGCCTCTGGCTCTGGGTGGAAGAGGGATGGAAGTGTGGCACGTGGGGTCACCCCTCCCTCTGCTGCCAGAACTGCCGCCCTCACCATTACCTTCTATCTCCTGTCCCACCCTTGTGACTCGAGTCCCCTTTGTCCACATCCCTCTCTCCCTCTCCCACTCACCCCCAGGCCACTCGGCTGCCCTGGGCTCCTGAAGACTGAATCTGGCAGTTTTCAGAGGGTGAGGGGATCCCTGACCCCTGAGCTGCAGGGACAAGGTCTCCAGTTTGCCCTGGGTGAGCTTAGGCAAGCAGGGGACACTGGCGAGGGTCTCAGGTCTCAGGATGGGAGGTGGGAGTAGGGGACGCTGAGGGCTGAGCTAGGCAGGGGTGCAGAGAGGAGGCGGGGGAGGCCAGGCTCACCTTCTCAGCCCGCACCTCAATGTGGTTGTTGGAGGTGGTGACAATGATGTCTTCAGGGGAGAAGTCCCTCACGTCCACTGCAAACTCGTAGGCATCTCCAAGGGTCTTGATGTTGCCAGGCCCCCCGGGGCGGGCTGTGGGGAGGCTGCCGTGAGCTGTGCGTGGGCAGGGGTCGTGTGCAGAACCTGCTCTCTTTCTCTTGGGAAGCAGGTGGCTGTCCCAGGTGACCTCCCCCTGGTGGCACTCAGGGCCCCTCCTCACCATCCTCGCCCAGCTTCTGTGGTCGGGCGGGCCTCCCTCAACAGACGGTGTGTGTGCGCGTGTGCACGTGTGTAACAAGGTCTGCAGCTGCCCCACCCAGGCCAGGAGGCTCTGGGGCTGCCTGCCACTCCTCTGTCCCCTCCAGCCCTACAGAGTCCCAGCCAGAACCTCGTCACAGATGCATGGTCACCAAAGCTGTATCTCACCCCAAGGCCACCATTGCTCCTTGGAGGCCCACCTGTGTTCAGGGCCACCTCTGTCCTGGCAGGTGGCAGCCACTGGGATCCCCAACCTGAGCATCTCCCCTCCCCTCAGAGCCCCCAGCACTTGCCTGGGAAGGCCAGGGGCTCAGAGTGGGGTCTCATGAAGCTGCCGAAATCCTCAGAAAACATGCTCAAGGCCTTCTCCATGGGTGGGTCCTGGGCTGGGAGGGCCCGGGAGGCTGAGGAGGAAGAGGAGGAGGACGAGGAGGAGGAAGAGGAGGAGGAGTGGAAACTTCTCTCCGCTCTGAAGGAGGAGGAGGTCCGGTGGCTCATCCACAGGCGGCACCGGCCCTGTCCAGGCGGGCAGGGATGGACAGGACAAGGATGTGGCGCAGGCGTCCAGGGGAGCGTGCTGGGCCCGGACTGCCAGCACTTTATAAGGCCCGACGGTCCCTGGGCTCAGGGCCAGCCCCCTTGTCTACCAGCTAAATTTAGGCCTCTTCATGGCCCAGAGGGGGCTGGAAATCTTCTCCGGAGAACCGAGCTGCTGACAGCCCGACACACGCAGGCCGGAGGGCTGAGCTCACCGCCTGGCATTCCAGGCCTAGCTCCAGCCCCAAGGCCTCCGCACCCACAGGGCAGGGGGTGGACTCTGTGCCCTGGCCACTGGAGTCCTGGGCTGCCCTAGGGCTGTGTAGGTTTGGTGATTCTCCCAGCAGCTTGGGGACTCTCTAGGGACTGTTCTCCCCCCATTAGAGCAAACTCCTTGAGGTCCTTGGATGCAGAGTTCTATTTACAGCCCGTCTCAGGGCAGGCCGACACAGCCCTGGGGGCGGGTAGAGTGTGCAGCTATGGCCCTGCCAGCTCCCACGGGGACCTGGATTCCACGTCCCCCACCCCCTTCTCAGAACATTTAGGGGCCCAGAGAGAAGAAAGCTGGCAGTGCCAGGCAGAGCTGGGGGTTTGGCCCACACTGGGGGTGGAGGTGGATAATTTGGTAATTGTCCCTAAAGATCTAGGGGGTCAGGTTCCCAGCAAGTGCGAGCTTAACCTCCAGCTCCGAGGAGATTCCGGGCTGCAGTCCTTGGATCTGAGTTAGAGGAGAATTCCAGAGAGGTATTCCAATCTTGCCTTCTGGATCCACAGTCCCCACCATGAGTTCTCCAGCAGGGCCCCCCTGGACCCCCACAGCTCACAAGGAAGAGGGAATGTGCCCATTTTATAGACTGAGAAATGGAGCCTTACAGCGAGGAGGACTACACCTTGTGCAAATGAGAGGGTTGGCATCGGAAGGCAGGGAAGTCGGATCCAGACCCTTCCTGAACAAGTGCTCAAGCAACAGACTGGCCCGGAAGACCCAAGAAGCCTAGTCTGTCCACCCCCTGCTCAGAGAGCTGTGACTGAGGGGCTGGGCCAGGAGCTGGAAGCCAGGGGAAGGCCCTTCTGGGCAGCGGGCTGCCTGCTCCGTCCAGGAACAGTCTGGGGCCTCCACTCTCCCCTTCAGTCCCTCCCTGTCCCTCCCAGACTTCCTTCACCCATGGAGGCCCCTGAGTGCTCCAGTCCACCTGAGCCCTGTCCAGGTGCCTATGTCACCTGTCACTGTCATGTGGCATGGCCTTCCTGTGCTCTAAGACTTCTGTGCCATGTCCCCTTCCCCTATCCGCCAGGGCATCTCCCGGGCAGAGTTCACCGGTCTTCCTATGGATAGGGGGTTACTGGAGTGGGGCGGCCTCTCCCTCTGGCTCCCATGAAGCCCAGCCTGGAGCTCCATCCTCAGGATCTCCTGCTGGCCATCACTGGGGCTGCTGGTGTGTGATGTAGGGCAGGGCAGGGCACTGGGGCCAGGGTGGCGCTGCAGCAAGAGGGGTCTGTTGTCCCCGTAGAGATCCCTGCCTGTGTTGGCTCGTCACCTGCCGTGACTGAGGGGGTTCTGGCAGAGCCCAGGGAAGTTACCAGCACTGAGTGGGGCGGGGGAAGGGTAGGGGGCCCAGGAGCTCACTGCCCGCCAGGGCAGCAGGAGCCAAGGCTAAATGCAGACACTCAGTCATGGTGCTGAGGGCCTGAGTCATGGCCCCTGGACGACGGATCCCTTTACCCACCCCGCCCACCAGCCCTCCTCCCTTTCCCCCATCCCTGAGGCGTCATCCACATAAATACTAAATGCTTCAGTGGCCAAGAGGGACCTCAAAAGGTCATTAAGGCCATTCCTCAACTCCAGGCATGCCTCTTCCTGTGGGTCACAGGGATCCAGTCCCTTGAGTCCAGGAGTGTCCCCACTCACCATGGAACTTTTCACAAACACAGCTCCCCAAAGCCAGCTGGGCACAGGCCTATAATCCCAGCCACTCGGGAGGCTGAGGCAGGAGGCTCACAAGTTCAAGGCCAGACTGGGAAACTCAGCAAGACCCTGCATCCAAAGGAAAAGTAGAAGGGCTGGGGATGCAGCTCAGTGGTAAAGTGCTCCTGGGTTCAATCCCTAGTGTTGGGGGCAAAGCGACTCCCCAGGATTCTGATTTGGGGTCTTGGGAAGAGCCGGGAATCTGTTCTCAGCTGGGCCAAGGCCAGTGTTCTGGAACCTGGGGTGGAACACCTACCGCATGTGCTGGGCGCCGTTCTAGGCTGGGCCACTTGGATGTAGGAGGCACAGGCCTTCACAGGCACAGGCCTACACTGTGCCTGGGCCATCTTCATTGGACAGAAGAGGAAACCAAGGCTCCAAGTGGTGAAAGGGTTGGGGGTCAGAGCTGCTCTGGCTTCAAACCTGCTCAGAACCTACTGAGCCATCTGCACATCTGCCGGGCACTTGGAGAAACGGGGGCTGGTGTGGGGGCAGTGGCCTTGGCAGGGACCTTCCCCGAGCACGTGCCCCCTCACTGCCCTCCTCTCAGTTTCCTGGTGCTCGTAGGACCAGGGAGTGAGGGCGTGGGCGTGGGTTGGCTGTGGGGTTGTGGTGGCAGCTGCCTGAGACCAGAGACTGGGGTTTGGGGTGTCAACAGGGCAGTCAGCTATCCTGGGACTGTCGTGGTGGGTAGGTCAGAGGTGAGGGTAGCCCAGTCCATGCAGCGCACAAGCCCCACCCCCTGACAGGCCACAATACTCTAGCTACTATTTGAATGGGCTTGGCCTGGTGCCCAGGGCAGAGACAGCCCCGGGGTCCCAGGATTGAGCGAATCATTGAAGGACTATTGTGATTTCCAGAGCAGTGGCTATGGGGTGCACAGAATCGTCCCATATCTCTTGCCCAAATCTTCTAAGAGTGGCGATAGGTACAAGCCCTCAGCTTTGTGCCCAGACCAGCTCCCAGTAGGGGAAGAGCTGCACAGTCTAGACCTGAGTGCAGCCTCTGCTGTGTGACCTTGGCTGAGTGACTGCACCTCTCTGGCTCTCCATTTATCAACTGCAAAGTGGTGATGATACCCCTGACTCACAAGGGTGTGGGGAGGATGGACTGAGTCACACACAATGAATGCTTGCTCCCTTGTCAACCCCCGGTGCCCGTGCTCCTATCCTCTGGGGAAGTTGAGAGGAGGTCAGTGGCATTTACCCAGAGGCCCTTAGCCAGGGCCAGTGCCCCAAGTGCTATGGGTTTGAAAGGCAATTTTCTGAGACTTCAGGGTCCAGACACGAAGATCAAGTCCAAGTTCCTCACCAGGCTCTGGAGGCCCCTGTCACCCAAGTTCGCTGCCCTTGGGCTCCTCTTGGCCCTGAACAAGACAGGGCCGTCAAGGCAGAACCATGTCTGGGTGAGAGTCGGGTTCTGCGCTGGGCCTCTGAGACCTTGTCTTTTGTTGTTAGAGGGGGTGGTGTTTTGAGAAGGGGTCTTGGGGAATTGCAATGTTGCCCAGGCTGGGCTTGAACTCCTGGACTCGAGCAGTCCTCCTGCCTCAGCCTCCCAAGTAGCTGAAACTACAAGTGTGCCACCACGCCCGGCCTGTCTCTTTGATCTCGGGCAAGAAGGCTCACCTTTCCGCAATGCCATTTCTTTAAAACAGGATGATACTGATGGGCATGGTGGCGCACGCAGCTTGGGAAGCTGAGGCAGAAGGATTGCAAGTTGGAGGCCAGCCTCAGCAATTTAGGGAGGCTTTAAGCAACTTTGTGGTACCCTGTTTCAAAATAAAAAGGGGGGGTACTGGGGATGTGGCTCAGTGGTTAAGTGCCCCTGGGTTCAATCCCAGGTACAAACACACTCACACACAACAGGATGATACTGCCCTCTCACTGGGTTTCCACGACCACCAGCAATCAGTAATTCCATGGAGGACTGAGTCCATGCCTGGCACTCAGCAGGGTGCAGCCATGCTGCCCGCCCCCTGCCGGTGCCCCCTCTCCCCTCTCCTTTTCTGCTTTTTCAAACCCCTTGCATGCTCAGCCCTGAGAACACAGAGCCCTGAGCTCAGCGTCAGTGAAGGACTCTCACTGTTCTGCCAGGAGCACCAGTGTCCCCCTCCCCGGCCCAACCCCCAAGAGCCCCCCAGGAGCTTGCTGTGAGGTCAGCTGCTACTCTCTGCCAGCTCTGGTGTGGAAGGGACACTCCCGCTCCCTCCCCACCCGGCCCCTTGGCAGCTCTGCTCTGCAGGCTCAGTGGACCCAGGCGGTTCTGGTCGGTCTGTCAAGGACATTCTTAATGCCACAGTGCACCTGGGCCAGGCGGGGGAGGGGAGGGTGTTGGTTGGTGGAGTGCACACCTGTCCAGGTGCACTAGACCTGGAAGCAAAGAGGCTCTGTTAGCAGAGGCCGGTCAGGGCTCAAGCAGGACAGCAGGACCAGGACCAACCGACAGGTGAGGGGCTGTTAGAGCAGGGCAGGGTCTTAAGTGGGACCTGCTGGGGCCGGAGCAGGCAAGGCAGGTCGGGGGCAGGAGCCAGCACCTCACTTTGACCTTCAAGGGGTCTCCTTTTGAGTCTGGGGTTTTCCTGTCTCTTGTGGCCTGAGTAGAGGGTCACAGCTGCTCAGGGGTGGGCATGAATCAGAGCCACCGGTGGTGGGGGGTGCTACAGTGAGATAGCGCCACCTCTGAGCAGCAGAAGCAGCCTCGGATCCCAGGAGAGCAGGGGCAGGGCCGGGCAGGGAGAGGAGGCTCTGACCAGGGGTCTGTGCTGGACATGGGGGTGCCTAGGAACCCCCATACTGAGCCTAAGTTACGCCTTCCACCCTCTCCGGGACAGAGCCTCTGTAACAAGAACCCACCAGGACCCATGTCCCCTCCTGGTAAGTGCATGGGTGCGCATACACATGCACACAGGAATGTGGGACCTGCCTTTCCTGTCGGGAGATTGAGTCCTGGAAGAAGCTGGAGGCAGGTGAGGCTGTGGCCGCTCACCAGGGCTGTCTGTCTGCTCATCAGGGACCCCATGGAGGAGTTGGTAGGGCTGCGCGAAGGCTCCTCGGGGAGCCCTGTGACTCTGCAGGAGCTGTGGGGCCCATGTCCCCGCATTCGCCGAGGCATCAGAGGTGAGAGCTGGGTCCCTTCCACTCCCCACAGAAGACCCCTCCGGACATCACCCTGCAGGCCCCAGCCCACCTGAGCCCAGGAGCCACCCTCCTCCCTTCCCTCGGCCCTGGGCACCGCTGCCCAGACTCTCCTGGGTGGCAGGGAGGGCAGGGATGAGGGCTGTAACTGCCACCCCTCCCCGGCTACCCCCTGCCCCTTCTCCACAGGTCCCTCAGTGTGGGTGGGGCGGGAGGGCAGGCAGGTCAGAGGCTCTCTGGTGGGGACAGCAGAACTGCTCGACCTGCCACCCATCCCCGCGGCCCTCATGAGGCAGAGCCGCCTTCCGTTACCCTGGACCCCACCTATACCCTGGCCCCCGGTCCAGAGCTCCAGCACGCCTCCAGGGAGGGGGCCGTCCCTGCTGCCCACCCCTGGCTATGACCCCAATGCCCTGCCCAGGGGGCCTGGAGTGGCTGAAGCGGAGGTTGTTCCGCGTGGGTGAGGACTGGTACTTCCTGGCCACCCTCGGAGTGCTCATGGCCTTGATCAGCTACACCATGAACTTCGCCATCGGGCGCGTGGTCCGAGGTAGCCCCTCCCCGGCACGCACATGCCTTTCTGGACCAGGGGCTTCCATGCACACGCTGGGGTGCCGCGTGGGCTGCCAAGTGCAGCGGGGTTTGGGGAGGGCCCTGGGCGAGGAGGCCTGGGGCCGAACCTGGCTTTGCTCCTGACTCACTGTGTGACCCTGGGGAAGCTCCTGCCCCTCTCTGGGAATCTGGATAGTGAGGGAGGGATACCTCAATACTTCATCTGGATAGTGAGGGAGGGATACCTCAATACTCCCAGGATCCCTTCCTATCTGAGTGCGGGGACCCTCTTCATGCCACCCCTGAACCTCCTCCAGCCTCCCTCTGCTCTCAGCTTGGTCCCTTGGACTACCAGGCATACAGGTTTCTGTCCCTGTCCCTCAGCAGGCCTCCACCTGAGGGGGCATGGGGCAGGAAGGGTCTAAGAACTTTCTTTGGAGAGCCCACTGCCATAAGGAGGACCTGTCACCCGAGGGGCTTCCCACCCTGACTCATTCAGGCCTCACAGGTGTCCTTCAGTCTTTGGTGACCCTGCGAGGGAGGAATCCACACTGGTCCATTTGGCAAATGGGGAAACAAAGGCTCAGAGAGGTTGAGTCACTTGCCCAAGGTCACTCAGCTAGGAAGTAGCAAAACTGGGATGTGGGGACCCAGGTCCTACTCCTGCCACTTCTTGGGGGTCGGCCACTGGGTGGGTGCACGGATCTCCATTTCCTGGTGAGCAAGCATCCCCCGCAGCATCAGGCCCGAGGGCTGCAGAGGCTGTGGGTGGCTCCCTGATACCTGGCTATCCCCAGCACACAAGTGGCTGTACCGCGAGATCGGGGACAGCCACCTGCTCCGGTACCTCTCCTGGACCGTGTACCCCGTGGCCCTCCTCTCCTTCTCCTCCGGCTTCTCCCAGAGCATCACGCCCTTCTCTGGTGGTGAGTCCGTGGGCACCACGCCACTCTCCTGAGTGTCCTGCACAGCAGCCCTCACTGGCCCAAACCTTTTGAAGTCCCACGGGGCTCTGGGGGGCGGGGGAGACAGGATGCCATGGCCCCAGAGAAGCAGCCTGTGCTGCCTGCCGTCACACATGGAGAAGGCCAGACGTGAGCTCTGGGCTCTGCCTGCTCTCCTGGGGTCCTCTGGCCCTGTGGGAGGACTGGCAATGGCAGGCTCCCCTAACAGGCTGGGGCCAAGGCCAGCGCCAAGCAGCTGAGGCAGCCAGCTCCCCCAGGCCTCTGGTGCAGCCTCCAGAGAGTAGGGCTGTCAGGTGCCTCCAGTGGTGGCCTGACATTCCACCCTGGGACCCCCTACCCTGCCACTGAGGTCTGACAGACCTGACTGGAAGAACACAAACAACTCAGGTGTCCTCTCTGACCCTCAGTCTCTTCATCTGCAAAGTGAGGTTGTGAATCCTAGCCACGTGGGTGTATAAGAGTCCGACATGATGGTGACATGAAAACCCTCTGTACAAGGTAGAGGGTTAAGAGTTCTAATCTAGACCCTCTCCCCCTTCCCTCACCCACAAGGTTCTGGAATCCCAGAGCTGAAGACCATCTTGTCGGGTGTGGTCTTGGAGGACTACCTGGATATCAAGAACTTCGGCGCCAAGGTGGTGGGCCTCTCCTGCACCCTGGCCACCGGCAGTACCATCTTCCTGGGCAAAGTGGTATGGGCAGGTGTGGCGCACCCGACCCGGCTTTGGGCCCTATCCCCCACCAAAGCCAGTCAAGGCGGGAAGAGACAAGTCAAGTCCTCAGATGGGGTGGAGTCCTATCAGAAAGGCCCTGGGTTGGAGGGAGGTGTAAGAGGGGCACCTGCTGTGAGGCTCTGTCTGCCCTGGGCCCCACTGGGCGAGGGTCAGCGTCCAGCTCCGCAGGCCCCGCCCCCACGCCTCGCCTTGGCAGGGCCCCTTCGTGCACCTGACTGTGATGATCGCCGCCTACCTGGGACGCGTGCGCGTCAGGACCATCGGGGAGCCGCAGGTGAGGCTGGGGAGGCCCCTGGGAAGAATGGGAGGCCGGCGGGGAGGAGGCTGGCTCGAGCCCAGGACTCCACCCCAGAACCAGAGCAAGCGAAACGAAATGCTGGTGGCGGCGGCGGCAGTGGGCGTGGCCACCGTCTTCGCAGCCCCTTTCAGCGGTGAGACCCTCCCTCACGCCCCTGGCCCTGCAAGCCCTCCCCCACGCGCGCCTGTCCCCACTCGCCTGGCTGATCAGCAGGCTCCTGCCCTCAGTCGGGAGGAGGGTTGGGGCGAATCCTAGTTTCAAGGCACGACCTCCCCAGCAGGTTGGCGGGTGTCCAGTGGCGTCAGGGTTACCTGGGAGGCGTGGGTCTGAAGCCCAGCTCCCGCTGTGTGGCCCTCGCCAGTGGGTTCACCTTTCTGAGCCTGGTTTCCTTAGCAGTAAAATGGGGACCATAGCAGTCCCTACGCGACAGGTGAGGAGAAAGGAGCTGGCTGGTGCTCCCTGGCCAGTGGGGTCCTCTCTACGCAGGGCTCACGCCCTGTCCCCCCCACTCCAGTGTAGAACACAGGTGGCTGTGCTGTCCAGGCTGCAGGAGAACAGATCACAAAAGGGTCAGGGAGAGGGTGACAGGGGCTCCTGAAGCCTGAACTGGCCGGGCTGCTGTGTCCTGAGCTCAGTGTGGCCCCAGGTGTCCTGTTCAGCATCGAGGTCATGTCCTCCCACTTCTCGGTCTGGGATTACTGGAGGGGCTTCTTCGCGGCCACTTGTGGGGCCTTCATGTTCCGCCTGCTGGCCGTCTTCAACAGCGAGCAGGGTGAGCCCAGCGCTGGGGCCCACGGGGCAGTCGGCCTGTCCCCTCCCCTGGCTCTTTTCTCCCTGCCCCTCCTCCGTCCATCCTCCAGCCGTCCCTCTCCCTCTTCCCTGTCCCCTTTTCCTCCTCTTCTGCCTCCTTCCAGGAGGGTGGGAGGGTATTGGGGGGAGGATGTCGGGGAGGCCAGGGAGGCCTGGAGCTGGCTGAGTGAGGCTGGTTGGGGCCTTGAGGGGTGGTTTTGCTTCTGCCTCCACCCTGGCTGTTATTCGGGACCCCTGCTGCCCTCTTTCCCCAGAGACCATCACCTCCCTCTACAAGACCAGCTTCCGCGTGGACGTGCCCTTTGACCTACCGGAGATCTTCTTTTTTGTGGCACTGGGGTGAGCCGGGGCCTTGGTCCCTGAGAGCCAGCTGGGGGCGTCCTCAGGCCCAAGTGGGCAGGGGCCCCGGACTCACCTCCCCCACCCCCAGGGCCATTTGCGGTGTCCTGAGCTGCGCCTACCTCTTCTGCCAGCGGACATTCCTAGGCTTCGTCAAGACCAATCGTTTCACCTCCAAACTGCTGGCCACCAGGTGGGCTCCGGGCTGGGGCTGGGGACCTCTCAGGGAGCCCTCAACTCCTGCCTTACATCCAAAGTCCCAACCCCTAACTGAGCCCTCGTCCTTCCATCAAAACCCCAGCCCCCTCCTTGAGTCATCGCACCACTGCCCCCCACTCCGTCTCTGGCCCACCTCCCTCCCAAACCTATCTCCCCTGCCCTAGGCCAGGACACCTGGCCCACCCTGGCCTGGACTGGCCCTGTCCCATCAGCCCAGGTCCTGCTTCTTCCCTTGGGGCATCTGGCCCACCGCCCTGCTCCCATCCCCCCTCCACCCCAATTCTTGCTTTGGGGTCGGCCCCAGGGTGGTGGGGGTGGCCCCTGCCTGGGGGAGCCCCTTTCCCCTTCTCTGCATGGGGGAGAGGAGGCTGGTGCTGGAGCTGACCCCCTCCACCCAGCAAGCCTCTGTACTCGGCCCTGGCGGCCCTGGTCCTGGCCTCCATCACCTACCCGCCTGGCGTGGGCCGCTTCCTGGCTTCCCGGGTAAGGGACAACAAGCTGGGGGTGGCAGGAGTGGGGGCCCCCGTTTGTGCCCCCTCACATAGTCCCCAGAACACTCGCCAACGGAGATGCTTGTGTGACATTTTATAGATGAGGAAGCTGGCTTAGGGAGGTCAAGGCTGTCCCCAAGGTCCCCAGTTGGAAAGTGGCAGTGTAGGAGCTGGGGTGCAGGGTCGGGCAGTGAGGTGGCTGGCAACATGGGAGCTGCCATCCACCCTGCTGTAGCTGTCCATGAAGGAGCACTTGGATTCCCTGTTTGACAACAACTCCTGGGCACTGATGAGCCGGAACATGTCCCCCCCCTGGCCCGCCGAGCCTGACCCCCAGAACCTGTGGTTCGAATGGCACCACCCACGCTTCACCATCTTCGGGACCCTTGCCTTCTTCCTCGTCATGAAGGTGGGCCTCGGGTGTGCGCAGAGCCAAGACCAGAGCTTACAGGATGGGGCTGCCTGGGGCAGCATGGAGCCCCTTCATCCGGGCTCCCAATCTGATCCCTGCCCACTGTGCCCTGGGCAAGTCGCTTTAGCCGTCTGATCCTCAGTCTTTTTATCTCTAAAATGGGATAGTTACTGTTTCTGCCTCCAAGGGAGGCTGAGAGGGAAGAAAGGAAAGTACCCGGCAAGTGCCAGGCACAGAGTGGCCCCTTTGCAGCACCGTCCCCTGCAGCACTCTCTGATGGCAGGCCCACTGTGGAACGTGCCCGGGTCCCCTCTTCCTCCTTGGGAGCCCTGCTCTGTCCCATCCTTCCTTGCCCCATGCCTGGCTCCGAGGCATCTAATCCTGCCCTCTGCGTCCCCCCAGTTCTGGATGCTGATCCTGGCTACCACCATCCCCATTCCTGCTGGGTACTTCATGCCCATATTCGTCTTTGGTGAGTCTAGGGTTCCAAGGGTCTGAAAGGCCCAGGGGTATTGGCTCCTGGCTCACCTCCTCCCTCCCAGGGTGGTACTGAGGATGGTCCCAGGGACAGAGGGTGGTGGGGCCGGGCCAGCCAGGCTGGCCCTTCTTCACCCTGTCTGTGGCCAGGAGCTGCCATCGGGCGCCTCCTGGGGGAGGCACTGTCCTTGGCCTTCCCGGAGGGCATCGTGGCTGGAGGAGTGGTCAACCCCATCATGCCGGGGGGCTATGCTCTGGCAGGTAAGTGGTCAGAGTCCGGCTTTGGTATAAACCTCCTGGGTCTGGCTGGACCTGGGAATCTGCTGGTGGCTCTTCAGGGCACATGAGTGGCCACTGAGACCCTCAATTTGACCCCTACCCCCACGGAGGCCTGTCACCTCCTGACTCTCTCTTAGTTCTGTCCTGTCCTGGGTGCCACCCCCCCATTTCTCTCCTCTGGCCATGCCCAGGCTCTGAGGCACATCCAGCGGTGGCCAGTGAGGGCCTCCTGGACACCTCCCACCCTGGCCCACAGTTGTGACCATGCCCGCCTTGCCCCTGAGGCTGGCCCTCTGCCTGAGCCACCTGCCCTGGCTCTGCCTCACAGGGGCTGCGGCCTTCTCCGGGGCGGTGACACACACCATTTCCACGGCACTACTGGCCTTCGAGCTGACCGGTCAGATCGTGCATGCGCTGCCTGTGCTGATGGCGGTGCTGGCGGCCAATGCCATCGCCCAGAGCTGCCAGCCTTCCTTCTATGATGGCACCATCATTGTCAAGAAATTGCCCTACCTGCCATGGATTCGGGGCCGCAGCATCGGGTGAGCGGGCTGCCTCAGGCTGGCTGGGACTGGGTGATGGGGGGGCATAAAAAGCACCCCTGCGGCCAGCCCAGGGCATGGGGGTGAGGGGCTGGCACACAGGCCTCTGGTCCTCACTCTCTCCAGGGGCGTGTTTGCTGGATGAAGCTGGAGCTCAGACAGGTGCTGTCTCGCTCCAGGTCCCGCTCCAAGTCCCATGGAGGTGCACCAGAGCTGAGGTTCCCTCTGGTCTCCCTACTCCTGCTCTGTGGTCCTTGCTGGGTCGTTGGGAGTTGGAGGTGGACCTAGAGTGGAAAGGGCTTTGAGGCCCTCACTCAACCAGGGAGGACCCACTCAGCTTCTTCTCAGCCGCGCTCTGAGGCTCAGGGTCTGTGGGTCAAGGTCCAGCTCCCTGCCGGTGCAAGCTGCTAGGTTACTCCAAGCCTTAGCTTCCCCACCTGCAAGATAGGGGTGGCTATTCCAGTGGCTTTCAAATTTTAAAGTGTTTTTTTTCCTTTTTTTCCGCATATAACTTTCCCTCAAATGAAATTCTCCGGGGAGGCTGCTGTATAAAACAGCACAGTGGAGCTGGTCTGGGGGACACAGGGCCCTCAGTGAGATGGTCCCAGGTTCCTGCACACTGTAGGTTCCTGCGAGCCACTCATTCCAGCAACCCCTCAGTCTTCTCCCACACTGAGGATCATGGGTCTTGTCCCCGCTAAGGTCCCCCCGGGTGCCCCTGCCCCATCCTGGGTTCTGATGTCCCCACTCCAAGAACTGAGGGGAGCATCCCTCTGTCTGCAGCTCCCATCCCGTGTCTGTGGAGCACTTCATGAACTGCACTGTCACCATGCTGGCCAAGGACATGCTGCTAGAGGAGGTGGTCAAGGTCGTGACCTCCACAGACGTGGCTGAGTACCCCCTGGTAGAGAGCACAGGTGCCCAGTGGAGGGGCTGGGGTAGGGGCTCCCCTTTGCCTCTAGGGCCTCTGTGGATCAGGACCAGAAAAGGCAACCAGGGTCTTAGATCCCAACATGAATCCAGGCTCTGCAGCTTAGCAGCTGTGTGACCTTGGGCAAGTCCCTTCACCTCTCTGAGCTTCAGTTTCTTTCTCAGTAAAATGGACATAAAAACCATGCATTTGGGGCTGGGATTGTGGCTCAGTGGTAGAGCGCTTGCCTCGCATGTGTGAGGCACTGGGTTCAATCCTCAGCACCACATAAAAATAAATAAAATATACTGTGTCCATCTATAACTAAAAAAAAAATTTAAAAAACCATGCATTTAAGAGAGAGAAAAGGG
Organism: Xerus rutilus; assembly: GCA_028644305.1. Lineage (NCBI taxonomy): Eukaryota > Metazoa > Chordata > Mammalia > Rodentia > Sciuridae > Xerus > Xerus rutilus. Next base: position 9,739,801 of record CM053400.1, read on the forward strand.
GTGCTTGTAAGGCACCCTGTGAGCAGCTCTTGGGACTCATTTCAGGAGCCAGGGACCTGGGAAGGCTGATGGGCCACTGCTAGGGTCTTCCAGAAGCTTCCCTCCGGGCTTCCCTGCAGGGTTCCCTACCCGAGTGCCCTCTACCAACAATGAATGCATGTTTTGTTTTGGTACTGGAGATTGAACTCAGGGGCACTCGACCACTGAGCCACATCCCCAGCCCTATTTTGAGTTTTATGTAGAGACAGGGTCTCACTGAGTTGCTTAGCGCCTCACCGTTGCTGAGGCTGGCTTTGAACTCGTGATCCTCCTGTCTCAGCCTCCCTAAGTGCTGGGATTACAGGCTTGAGCCACCGCGCCCGGCTACGAAAGCATGTTTATAAAGACAAATGAATGGCAGCTCTTGTTAAAAGATACGTAAACTGAATCTCAGGGGAGGAGCAAGCCAGAACAGCCTTTCCTGTTTGGAAGTCTGGTATCTAAGTGAAGATGAGCCCCATCAGGGCTACTACCAGCCCACATGTCCCCTTTGTGTGAGTGAAACAAGGTGCACGTGACATGGCTGGATTTTGGTCCCCACTTGCCCTTTGGGCTGGCAGCTGGTGCAGTGAACAACCTGCACAATCATGTGGGTCACCCCTATGCCACCTCAAGGGGAATAGGGCCACCTATGAGTTTAAGAATTGGGTTACACAAGCTCCATGAACTTCAGTGCCCTTGTCTGGAAAACAGGGATCACTATGGAAGAAGGTTGCTGGAGGTTATCGTCCAAGTATCAGGCACTCCTCCCAAGCCTTTAAGGAAACCCTCAGCAATACCCTCGGGAACATGTCTGAATCCCATTTAAAGATTTTGCACATGGCTGACTGCCAAGAGGCTTCACCTCCTAAACAAAGAACTGGCCTCAAAGACAAAGTTCTCTTCTGCCCAAGTCATAGGAAGCAAGGAGGTCCCAAGCAGACGGGACCAGGCGTTAGGACCGCTGCCCACCCAGGAAGCAGCTGTTTGGCACAGGGAGGAGGGCGTTCATAATTCTAGCTCAAGTTCTTTCCTTGGTGGTGCTGGGGATGGAGCCCAGGCCCCACGCACCCAAGGCAGGTGCTCGATGGCAGAGCTGCACCTCCAGCCCAGCCCTCGAGTTTGTATTTTACTGACAGAAGGTTAAATACTAAGCTGGCTCCTCAAAACCCAGCACCTGCAAACTCCTGTGCTAACAAGGGCTAGAGTGAGGCTGGCCGAGCCCCCAGCACACATGAGGATCACAGAACTTGGCGCCTATCTGAGTTCACGCCTACACTGGCTGTGAAACCTGTGGAAAATGGAGGAGGAAGCCCAGCCCTGCTACCCTCCTGGACCCCTGGCAGCCTTACCCAACCACCTGCAGCTGCCACACCTCTTCGCCAGAAGCTGGGTGACCTTGGCCTTGGGCAGCACAAGAACTCCCCTGTGACTAGAAGCCTCAGTTTCCTCTGTTGTAAAATGGATGATCGGGGTTGTCACAGACCACCAAGGTCTGTACGCCCTCTCAGAGGCATGGGTACACAGCACTGTCCTTGACCTTGGAGGTTCTTGGTACATGTGGGTTCCTTCTCTAACTTGGCTCCCTCTCCACTTGCTAGAGTCTCAGATCCTGGTGGGCATCGTGCGAAGAGCCCCGTTGGTGCAGGCCCTTCAGGCTGAGCCACCATCCTGGGCACCAGGACAACAGGTGGGTCCTCTTGAGGGGTATTGTGATGAGTCAAGGAGGTCGGCAGGGTAGTGAGGGGAGGGGCCAGCTGACCTGCAAGAGAGGTGGCCTGAGAGTGGCAGCCTGGGGAGGGAGGCTGGCCCAGGCCCCCCACTGTGTGTCTTCCATCTCCAGCGGTGTCTCCAGGACATCTTGGCTGGGGGCTGCCCCATGGAGCCAGTGACCCTGCAGCTGTCCCCAGAGACTTCGCTGCACCAGGTACGGGGGAGCATTAGAGAAGGAGGGCAGGCATGGGCTCCAGGGTGGACAGACGGGGAACAGTTGGCAGCCTCTGCCCTGCACTGTGCTGCTGTCTGCTCCCGGGGCCTGTACCTCCTCTGTAGAGTGCACGACGTTCCCGCCTGCCCACCCCTCACTGCCAGGGTTATTGCGATGCAGGAGGGAACCAGGGCACCTGGGAAAGTGTGGCCTCCGGGTGGAGAGAGGGGTTACGTGTCGCGTGAGGCACGGTGAGTTTAGATTTTAGGTCCACCACATGCTCCCTGTGTGATCTCCACTCAGGATAGAGCCTGGTGTGGAGTGGGGCAGGGGAAGAGCAGAGCAGACCAGGAGTTGGGGGGCCCCTGCTGGTAAAGGCCACCTCTCCACCCGAGCCTTGCCCGGCTCCTGGCGTGGACTCTGGCGACTCCTGGTGGTCATGTTAGACATTGCAGGCCAGGTCACTTTTTCCCCAGTCTGCCTGCCCCACAGGACACGTCCTGGCACAGAGTTAGGGAGTAAGTAGTCCAGAGAGGTGCCCCCTGCCCACCAACATTTCCTGCCAACCTCCCCTCCAGACACACCACCTCTTTGAGCTGTTGAACCTTCAGTCTCTCTTCGTGACGTCGCAGGGCAGAGCTGTGGGCTCCGTGTCCTGGGTGGAGGTACCAGGGTCTCAAGGGCAGGGCAATGTGGGGTGGGGGGCACCAATATCCTTCCATTCAAAGTGTGGGGACCTCACAGGACTTTGGTAAGCCCCAAACCTGAGCCAGTGTGGGCACTGGGCCTGGCTACCCCTAACAGCCGGCCTGCTACTCCGGGCTGCAGCTCCACTGGCCCAGGAATCGGCCACCAGGAGAGTCACCATGCCAGAGCCCCACTCAGCCTCCTCCGTGAGCTTCCTCCCCACGCCCCGTTTCCTCTGTTGTAGTTGAAGAAAGCCATTTCCAACTTGACAAATCCTCCAGCCCCGAAGTGAGCCCGCCTGGCGAGAGGAAAGAGGGCACCCAGCTGCCCCATGCCAGAGACCTTCCTCTCCCCCACCACAACCCACCCGCCCCCTCAGCCCAGCTCGACGCCCGGTGGAGCAGGCAGCACTAGAGGAGCCGTGAAGACAGCCCTGCATCCACTATGTCCCATCCTGGGGTCCCACAGCAGCTACTACCTGAAGGACAAATCTCACTCGGGGTGGAGCTGCGGGTGTGAGGGGCCCGAGGGTGCTCAGTGAGCGAGCATGAAGTTCAGGAAGGAAGAGAGCAGCGTACGCTGTCACCAAGGGCTGGCACCTATGCTTTCTGGGGGTTGTCTATTCCCACCCAGAAACCCCTGAGAAAAATAAAAGTGCTCCCAAGCTGCCACCCGCCCCTTCTCGCTGCTCCGGGGGCTGGCATCTGGGCTCACCTGTGCTAGCCCAGAGTGAGCTCTTGAGGCTGCTGGTGATCACCTGGATTTTGCAGGCCTGGGCCCCTGGTGTCCTCCTCGTGCCCCACTCCCCAGAGAGATGTTGGGGGGAGAGGGCCCCCTACCAGGTCCTATGATGCTTGTCCTCATGAATAAACAGGACTCTGCGCAATTACTGTCAAGTTACCTGAGTGTTAGTTCCCTCGGCAGAGCCATAGCTGATAAAGTGAGATCCCCCGATTTTGCTCCTTGGGGAGTCCCTGAGCCTCAGGCATCCTCCATGGGGCCTCTCCCATGGGTGGCAGCAGGTCGACCAGCTGTATGTGTTTTCTGGGGAGCAGGAGCCTTCCCTGCTTCTTCTAGACAGGAGCAAAGACCTGGCCATGTTTATCCAGGGTGAATCCACCACTTTAATGTCACCAGAGAACCTTGAGGGAGATGAGGCGGGTAGGTGGGGACATGGGGACACCAAGGAAGCAGATTCAGGGGGCAAGAACAGACACTCCAGAGACAGCTGAGGGGCGAGCTACCAGTAGAGATCACCCC
>CM053400.1:9744192-9776079 GCA_028644305.1 Xerus rutilus
GTGGCCTCCGTGATGGCAAACTGCTCAGCAACTCCTGGGGGACAGTGAGACCAGGCTTGCTGGGGGCACAGGCATGGCAGGCAGGGCCTCCCAGTCAGAGCGAGCGTGTGAGCTGACCGGCCATGCCTGGGTGACGGAGGACGCCCGCTTAATGCCTTGCCCACCCCATGTCTCTACTCTCCCCGCCCAGATAGTGCCCACCTGGTGGTGACCTCTGTCCCCTCCCTGCCCTCTACTGACCTGCAGCAAAGCGAGCCTCACGCAGCTCGTCTGGGAGGCAGCAGTAATGTTCGTCCTCGGTGGGGGACAGCTCCCAGCGCGACTGCTGGACACTCCAGCCCTTCCACTCAATGAGGTGGGCCACCCGGCCCCGGGCCATGGCTGTGGGCTTGGTGATGTGGTCCTTGATGCTCTGCACCACCCCTGGGTCATTGAAGGCAATAGATGGCTGTCCCACATGAGGCCCAGCTCAGGACCCCAACACCCTGGGCTCACCCCAGGGTGTGGCCCCCCATCCACACATCCATTCAATGCCCCCTGAGCCCGATGCCAGGCACAGCCCAATGGCCTGCACCTGTCCATTCCCCATGCCCATCCCATGCTTCATGCACTGTGTCACACTTGCCTTGTGCCCTCCCAAACTCTGTGACCCCACCTCACATGCCCCACCCGCTCACATGCCCACCCCTCCCCACATCCTGCTCCTGGTGAACACTCGTGCCCACCGAGCGCTTCTTCCTCAGACAGGCCACAGCCTCACTTCCTTTCCGACCCAGGGCCCTCCAACCCCAGCCACCCATGGGACATGGGAGCATCTCTGTGCTCTCAGCTCTGCTGACAGTGAGACTTTTGTGGCTGTGCAGGCAGGGAGGGCTTCCTGGAGGAGTGGCCTGGAGTCTGAAGGCAGGCTGGGATTGGACAGGTGGAGGTGAGGCTGGGACTACTTCAGAGAGGCATGAAGAGTCCAGTGGGATTCCAGCCCCAGTGGGGAGACACGGGGACGACACCAGGACTAGGGCAGCAGAAGGAGGGAGCCCGCCAGGGGCCAGGCTGGGGCTCCGGTGTTCTAACAGCTGTGGGTGCCACAGCAGGAGAGGGACAGATTGGACCTGCTGTTTAGGAAGAGCTTCCTGATGGGATGATCAGGGTTCCAGGGTGAAGACAAGGGCGCCATGGGGGTCATGGTGGAAGGAGGGTCTCTCAGGCACGGAATGAGGGGCAGGGCTGGCAGGATGGCCGCTTGTCTCCATTAACCATGGCTGAGCACAGACCTGGGGGCCCCTGGGGCTCCTGAAGCCACCATGGCGCAGGCCATGAGGAAGGGCAGATGATTCACAAAGCAAACGCAGCCCCGGGGAAGCAGGGAAGGCCCAGTGGAGGAAGACGAGGAGAACTGTGTCCCTGGGTGGTGGGGTGCTGGCAGTCAGGGGTGTGGAGGAGGTGGGGTTCACAGGCTACCAGGAGAAGGTGTTTGGGTGGAGGGCGGGCCCTCTGGGGAGCTGGGAGGGATCTCGTGCAATAGAGGCCTGAGGCATTGGGGGTGGCGCTGGCTGGCACCCATGGCTGTGAGGTGGCCGAGTCCTCCCAGGGCCAATGCAGGACGAGCCAGTGGGGCATATAAAGCCAGCCACTCTGCCTCAAGTGCTGCCAATTCTGTGGGGCGTTTGGTGCGCCCAGCTCCTGGGCTGGCGGGAGACTCTCCCAGAACCACACCCAGGCTGAGCATCTTCTGCAGCCTCAGCCACTTCCCTCCTGAGAGCCATCCCTCAGCCCAGGGGAGGGTCCCATTCCAGCTCCGCGTGATGCAGGTGGCACCGAGGCAGGGAGACCACACCAGACAGACATCCCCCTCTGGCCACCCCTCAGAGGGTCTTCAGAACCCAAGAAGTCAACCTCCGGGTGTGGGAACCCTGTAGTCACCCAGACCCCAGCAGGGAGCCCGGCACTTATAAAACAAAGGGCCACCATCCTCCAGCGCTGCTCAGCTTTGCCTGTAGCCGTTGGTGTCCGAGGTGCAGCATGCAAGCTTCAAGGGCAGCAGGGGGCAGCCGGAACCTACCCACAAGGGACGAGGTGGCCAGGGCTGCCACACTGTAGTTGCTGGGGCAGGCTCTGGAGTCAGACAGGTAGCCATTGGTGGTCTGGAAGCACCTCTGGAGGAAGCAGAGCGGAGTGAGCGGAAGGGCGGACTGCCCCAGGGTGTCCCCACGCTACCAGCGTCACCCAGCCCACCCCAGCCCCTGGTGTGGTGGGCCAGGAAAGGGCAGGTAAAGCCAGGGAGGTCCTACCTCCCACCCCGGGCTGGCAGGATGTGGGCCTAGGCTGGGCACAGCAGGGACAAATGGTGTCCGCTGTGGCTGGCTAAACTGGGGACAGCAAGTGCACTGACCTGCCAAGGATCCCAACAGAAATCCATCTGTTTGTCCTAAAGCAAGAGGAGAAAGAGGGTCAGGCAGGGCCCAGCACACCTTGCCAGCAGATGGCTGAGCCCTGGCTCCCCAGGGAGGTGTGGGTCGGCCTCCGGTGCTCCATGAGGTTGGGTCTGCCCACTCAGGGATCGTGCCCTGGTGTCCCCTGGCAGCAGAGAGAGGAGGAGAGCCACAGTGGCACTGGGAGGAGAGGTGGCAGGGACAGGCAACAGAGCAGCCCCGGGTGTGGATTTCTGTTACATCATTTCTGGCTGGGTGTCTGTGGACTAGTGACTTGACCTTCAGAGCCTTCATTTGTCCTCTCTGGAAGGGTGACAGTCTAAGATTCACCCCTGAGATTGTGGTGAAGTGTAAGTGACAGGGTACTAAGTGCCCAGCACAATGCTCTGCACATAGTAGGTGCTCAAGAAAAAAAAAAGTAGCTGTGTCAACTGAGAGTTCAAGCCACAATCTGTTGGATGGGGTGGAATTATGCACCAGATCTGGGTTCCCTGACAACATCATCCTCATCTACCTGCACTGAGAGGGTGGTGCAGGTTGTGAAGGGGTCACAGGCTGGTAGCAGCCCTGCTGTCTGCAAAGCTGAGTTAATTGGGGTGGGAGAACCTTCAAGGATTGTCTTTTCTGAAGAGGCCTGGCCCAGTCCCTGGATGCCCAGGTCAATCCAGACCCTCACTGGGCTGAATAGCAAACCTCAAGGGCAGGGCCCCAATGCCACAGGGAGAAGCTGAGTTGGGCAGGGAAGGAAGGAGCTTGGAATGGTTTCTGCTCCCTGTGGGGATCTGCAGGGGTCAGTCTAAGAACCAGAGAACAGGCAGGAGGGGAATGAGGTGTGGTCAGTTGGTTACCTTGCCAGTGACATGGTCTGGAGCAATGGTGGCTGGGTGGCTGGAGAGCAGGTCTGGGTTCCGGGGCTCCGTGCCCTGGGGCATGGGGCAGTCTTTGTGGGCACTTGTGAACAGATCTGGAAATAGGAAGGAGACACTTAGAAAAGCTCAGTCCTAGACAGAGCAATAAATAAGGCAGCAGCAAGAAACAAAGGGCAGCTAAGTAGGAAAGGAGGAAGTCAAATTATCTCTGCTTGCAGATGGTGTGATTTTATACAGAGAAGAATCTAAAACCTTCACCAAGAAATGATTGAAATCATAAACAAATTCAGGAAGGCTGCAGGATGCAAAATCCACACATAAAAATTAGTAACTCTTTAAAATACACCAAGCCAGGCACAGTGGCGCACACCTGTAATCCCAGCACTTTGGGAGGCTCAGACAAGAGAATCGCGAGTTCAAAGCCAGCCTCAGGGGCTGGGATTGTGGCTCAGTGGTAGAGCGCTTGCCTCACAAGCATGAGGCACTGGGTTCGATCTTCAGCACCACATAAAAATAAATAAATAAAGTAAAAATATTAAAAAAAAAAAAAAAAGCCAGCCTCAGCAACAGCGAGGCGCTAAGCAACTCAGTGAGACCCTGTCTCTACATAAAACACAAGATAGGGCTGGGGATGTGGCTCAGTGGTCGAGTGCCCCTGAGTTCAATCCCCGGTACTAAAAAAAAAAAAAAAAAAAGAATTCAGTATAAAAGGTAAAAAGCAGTACATGTGTGTGTGTGTGTGTGTGTGTGTGTGTGAACTGTGTGTGTGAACTAGCCTATGCCATAGTATCAATACAATAATAGCGATACATAGTAGCAATATAGTAAGTATGTGTAGCACCCTGGGTTCAATCCACAACACCACACATACACAAAAAAATATTGTTTTTAAAACTTTTGTGTTAAAAACTAAGACACAGGGGGTTGAGGGTGTGACTCAGTGGCAGATTGTGTGCTTAGCATGCTCGGGCCCTGGGTTTTATCCCTAGCTCCATAAACAAAACAAACCTAAGACACAAAGACACTTGAGCCCAGGCCTACAGAGGGTCAGGATCATCTTGTCCCACTAGGGGGTTCTTAGGGATAGGATCAGGCACAGAGCTGCCATTTCCTGGATGGACCTGCCCAAGACAGGTTCCCAGTTAACTCTTCTTTAATAAGTAGGAGTCCACCCGGCTGGGATGTGCAGTGACACAGTACTTGCCTAGCTGAGTGGAGTCCTGGGTTCCGTCCCTAGCACTGCTTAAAAAAGAAGAAAAGAGGGCTGGGGATATAGCTCAGTTGGTAGAGTGCTTGCCTTGTATGCACAAGGCCCTGGGTTCAATCCCCAGCACCACCAAAAAAAAAAAAAAAAAAAGAAAGAAAAAGTAGGAGTACACTCTAAAACAAGGATGTGAGGCTGGGGGTGGAGCTCAGCAATAGAGTGCAAAGTCGGGGCTGGGGCTGTAGCGCAGTGGCAGAGCGCTTGCCTAGCATGCGTGAGGCACTGGGTTCGATCCTCAGCACCACGTATAAATAATAAATGAATAAAATAAAGATCCATCAATATCTAAAAAAATATTTTTTAAAAAAATAGAGTGCAAAGTCCTGGGTTTGATTTCCGCCCCCAAAAGATAAAAAGTCTAGTAAATACAAAAGCTAGTGACATCATCATTTATTATTACTATCAAGTATTATGTGCTACACAGTTACTGTATTGCTACTATGTATCGCTATTATTGTATTGATACTATGGCATAGGCTAGTTCTCTCTCTCTCTCTCTCTCTCTCTCTCACACACACACACACACACACACACACACATGCATGCGCAATGTGTTGGGCTAAGATGGGTGATGTTCTGATATCACAAGGTGATAGGAATTTTTCAGCTCCACTATATTCTGGGACCACCAATATATATGCATCTGCTTTTGATCAAAAGGTCGTGATGCAGCACAGGACAGCTCCTGGGGATTTATGGTGCCGGCTCTGTGTGGCTCTAGCCAATGACCTGCAGGGGCAGGACCCCAGCTCTTTCCTCTGCGACTGGAAATTCCGCCTTACTGACTCTCCAGCGCCCCCTGCAGCATGGCCTGGGACCATGCTCTCCTGCTCCCGCCCTTCACCAGCTGCACCCAGATCCTCACTTCAGGGTCTGCTTCTGAGGAGCTGCCCAAATATCAGTCAGCGGGGCCTGTCCTTCACTGCCGGTGGGACTACAGCGAGTGGCTTCCCCTCCCTGGCCTCTGCGTCCTTGTCTGTGAAGTAGGCAGTCGAGGGAGCCTGTTCTAACAGCATCCAAGACTAGAAACAGAGGTGCCCTGGGGACCCCATGTTTTGAGGACAGCCACCCTCAACAGGGCTGGGGGAGCAGCCTCCTTCTCTGAGGTGCCCACTGCCCCTCCAACTCAGAGGGGGTCCCAGAGCATCACTCAGAGGAGAGATCCCTCTCGATGTCCATAACCCACAGAGATGGGGGCGGGGCGGAGTGGGCAGCGGAGGAGCCAGCAGCCCTCCCTCCCCAGCATGGCCAGGACTGGGAGTTTTTCAAGGGTCAGCAGACAATGAGGAAGCTATCATGTCTGGGTCTTGCTGGAATCCCCTAAGAGGGCTGCTTGCAGTGCAAGGGGACCCCAAGCCAAGAGGCTGGAGGCTGGACACGATGGGAAGATGAGGGAGCTGGTAGGCATAAAGGAGGTCTAACTAGAGCAGACCTGCTATGACAGGGCCCTGTGGTGAGGAAGGCCCCCCAAATGTCCCCTGAAGAAATCACCCATGCGACCTAGAGGACCCCATCCCACCCGATCTCCCACTGCCCCTCCTTTTCCACTCTGGCCACTCTGACCATTCTGCTGATGATCCTTAGCTTTCCTGAGACAGGCTTAGCATGCCGCTGCCTCAGGGCCTTTGCACAGGCTCTCCTCTCCCTCCATCTGGAACTCTCCCCTCAGGTGATCACAGGTCCAGTCTCTCATTCCATTTGGGTCTTTGCTCAAAAGCTATGACTTCAGTAATATCTCCCCCAAAACCATCTTGTCTGACATGATGCCTGCCCTTTCATCCCTGTGGCCTGTCTCGCTCTGCCTTGCACCCAGCACACCATATGTGTGTCCAGCAACCCTTCATACTCTCACCAGAACACAAGCTCTATGAGGCCTGGACTCTGTCCATTTCATTCACCATGATAGCCTCAGCACCTGCCACAGGGTCTGGCACACAGTAGGTACTCAATAAATATTTCTTTTAAGGAAAAAGGCAGGAACATTTGGATGCCTGACACGCAGGGCCTCGACAGCCAGCCCAGGTTAGTCAACAGAGACCATCAGAGTCCCGGGTAAGCCAGACAACCTGGCCCTTCGTCTTTAATCCCTCGTGCCAGACCCCAGCATGTCAGTGGAGGAAGGGATCCCAGAGGGGGTCACAGCAGAGTGTGGCCAGCCCTGGCGGGCAGGGAAAGGTGGGCACAGAAGTGACCCCAGGTGAATGTTTTCATCCACACTGCACTGGCTTAGTATGCGGAAGAGACTACAGGGCCGAGACCAGCTCCAGGGCTGTGAAGGACGGGCAAGGTAGCGAGGCAGGAGCGAGGCTGGCAGAGGCCAGGACTGGGAAAAAGGAAGGCAGGGCAGGGTCATGGCTAACTGCCCTTCACTTCGTGTGACTGAGGCGTAAGGAGGTCAGGGCAGAGAGGACAACACAGGATCCTGTGGGCTGAGCTGGGTGCCTGCACACTGCAGCACCCAGCTCAGCTTGCTCTTTGTCTCCAGTCCTAGCTGTGTGACCCTGAGCTGGTTGTCACCCTCTCTGGGCTTCAGAGTCTCCATGTCTACAAAGACAATGTTCTGGGAGGCAGGAAGTTATCCTTCAATAGGTCATGCACGCCACTGACTGTATATATATATTCCACTACTGGGGATTGAACCCAGGGATGCTCTACCACTGAGCTATATCCCCAGCCCTTTTTATTTTTGTATGTTTTTATTTAGAGACAAGATCTTGCTAAGTTGTCCAGGCTGCCCTTGAACTTATGATCTTCCTGCCTCAGCCTCCCAAGTTGCTGGGATTACAGGTGTGTGCCACCGTGTCCAGCAGACTAGGTCTATTCTTAAAAAAAACAAAACAGGCGAATAGAGCAGAGACTGGCAGAGCTGAGGGCAGAGTTGGCTTAAGTCTTGTTTCTTGAAGTTTTTGCTTGAAGTGCGTGGACATGTTTGTGTGCACACACATGTTACAAGGATTGTCATGGTGGGCACCCTGGGTCAAAATGCATAATCCAAGCTGGGAGCAGTGGCGCACGCCTGTCATCCCAGCACTTTGGGAGGCTGAGACAGGAAGATCACGAGCTCAAAGCCAGCCTCAGCAACGGTGAGGCACTAAGCAACTCAGTGAGATCCTGTCTCTACATAAAACACAAAATAAGGCTGGGGATGTGGCTCAGTGGTCGAGTGCCCCTGAGTTCAATCCCTGGTACCCCCTAAAAAGTGCATAATCTACTTATTTCTGTGAGTCCAGTCAGAAGTTTGAGCGCAGCCACTTGTAAGGGTGCGGAGACTCTGTGGGTTACTGAAAGTTGGGGCCCTGCCAGGCTTCGGACAGGGTGGCCCCAGCTACAGGTTGTCCCTGGGAACTTCGAGAGGTGCTTGGATGTCTCTAGGGCCCCTGGATGTCCCCTGAAGCTGTCTTTAAGTCCTCTAGCTGCACAGCAGGGGTGCGGCTGGCAGAGGGGACCCAGCTCAGAGGAGGTTGGGGGTTGACGCCAGGCCTGGCAGAAACATGACTCAAACAAGGTCATGCCTGTGCCACGGTTGGTGGTGACCTTGGGACGCCTGGTCCCCAGCCCCCCAGCCTGCCCCCATCTCAATTGGGGTGCGAGTGCCTCTGCAAAAGTCACTTTCTCCCCCAGAGGACTTGGGCCCGTGATGTCACGGGCTGGTTGCCATGGAGACGTCAGGTAATGAACCAGCCTAGGGTGAAATCACAGGCTGCTCTTAGCCCAGCTGGGACCAGGCCACGTCACTGCCACTAGCAACTGGAAAAACACAGAGTTTCATGTGGGGTGGGGGCTGGGCACCCCAAGGGACGCTGGCTTCTGCTTTTGTGGCCCCAGGGAGCTTTGGGGGTCATCCCTTTCTTTCTCCCCTGACCTCAAGGTCTGAGGCCCTTTGGGGGACCTGCTTCCTCCCACACCTCCCCCCTGCCACAGAAGCGACAGGCCTCTGGTTGCCACAGCAACATGGAGGGCCATCTTGATCCTTCAAGGAGAGCGGTGTCATCCAGATGTTTCCTCCATGCCTCTGCCCTCAACCAGAGCCCCCCTCTACTTAGCCAGGATGCTTCCTGCCTTCCTACTTGAGGTTCTCAGATTTCCAGTCTAACCACCCAGACGGTTCATCCTGATGTTTAACCTAAACCCCTGTTGCTGCAACGCTCCCGTACTGGCCTTCTCCATTTGTTCCCTGGGTGACTACAGCACAGCCCCAACCCCTCGGGCTCCTTTCTTCTGCCTCAGAGTCACCCAGTGGCCTGTAGCTGGTCTTTGGGGCTCTGTGTCCTAGCCCATCAGTCACTATGGTTGTCAGCTGCTCCCGGAGTCTCCCGGGGCCCTGCACTCTGGGAGGCCACGGGGCAGCCATGCTCAGCCTGCTCTTTCCCAGCAGCCCAGCGAGGCACCAACAGCAACCTGGTCCCAAAGCCCCAGATGCTGCCACTCCCTACTCAGCCACCGACTCCTCCTCTAAGTCCTCAGAGCACCTGTGGCCAAACACACGTGGCAGTGCCTTCAGCCACCGCTGCTGGGTGCGTGTCACCCAGCTGTGACATGCCAGCTCTGAGGAGAAGGCAGTGTCTGAGGCCCTGCTCTCAGGGTCTGTCCCCGGCTTCCATCTCCATTCTCCCTGCTAGCCCCTGGCTGGGCATGAGCTGCCCCGTGCACCCCAGCTTCTCATGGGTGGGGTGAGCATGGGCCAGAGGCTGCAGGTAGCACTCCCTCCACGGCAGCTGCTCCGTCCCCTCCCTTGGTTTCTCCTGGACCATGGGACAGATTCCCAGGAGACCCTTGTCTAGTCCTATCCCAGGCAGGAGCTTGTCCTGGGGTCCTTGGCCTCTGCCTGGTGAGTCACTGCCTGCCCAAGGAGCAGGTCACAGAGCTTGGCCGATGCTAGGTCTCAAGTGGACAGAGTGTCCTCTGCTCCCTGGAACATTTGTTTACAAGCCCCCTGGGCCACAATGATAGCACCATCCTTAGGTTGGTTCACCTCAGAGATCCTCAGGGGGGTCCCTTTCTACCCCCTACCAAGGACTTGCACATGCCCAGCTCCTTCTCACTTTCTCTGCCAGCTGGCAGCAGCCTCCTGGAAATCCCTGCTCCAATGACCTCCTCTGGGCAGCTGGGTCTCCTGTATGAGCTGCCTCCCTCACTAGTGGCCCTAATGGGTCAGGTCTGGCAGCAGGTCACTGTAGATTACAGACCAACTGTGCCAGGCCTTCCCCTGTCACCTCTCATTGAATTTCCATAATTACCCTACAAAGCAGGTACCTCCATGCCCACTTCACAGATGGGGAAACTGAGGCTCAGAGAAGCTAAATCCCTTATGCAATGTCCCCAGATGGCAAGTGGCAGAGCTGGGTTCAAACCTAGGACATTATGAAACTCCCAAGCATGTACCCCAGCCACTAAGCAGGGCAGATCTCCAGGAAGGGGCCCCAGGCCACTTTCCCAAGCCTGTGTGTGTGTGTGTGTGTGTGTGTGTGTGTGTGTGTGTACGCGCACATGTGTCCTGCCTCCTCCGTTAGACTACTCCAAAGCCAAGGCATCAGTTCTGAGCTCCTAAAGGGCAAGGTCCCTTCTGTCCCCTCCCCACAGTGCCCAGTACCAGGCTGCTCACTGGCAATGCTAGGATCATCAAGACAGGGATTGGGGACTATGAGTGTTGCAGGTGGCTCTGCTTGGCCCCCTTGGAGCCTGTGCTCTCTTGGATATAATGGAGTCTGACTTTCCAGAAGAAAATCCTCATTCTCTCATTTCTGCTCTCAGAGGCTCTTAGTGCCCAGTGTATTGGTGACCTCCAGGGTGGGGCCAGGAGGCTGACCAGTTGGTCTGGAGGAGAGGCTGGGACAGGAGGGAGAAGGTTACTGGGCTAGGGGAATGGGGTGGGCAGTTTGCTACTGGCGGTGGCAGCAGAGCCCCAGTCAAACGTGAGCCATTGAGCTATTCCAGAAGGTTGGTTTTAAGCATTGGTCACGCACTGAGTACCTGAATATGGGCAGGGGCGAGGGGGACACAAGAAAGCAAAGAGCAGGGGCTCCCCACTCAGCTCCCAGCCCCTTCCCAGCCCGGGTTCCAATCTGTCTCTCCATGGCCAGGCTGGGTGAACCGAGGTAAGTCTCTGCCCGTCTCTGAGCCCCACTTCCCCGCCCAGGGTGAAGGAGAGCTAACTAGGTCAGGAGAGCAAAGGCTCAGTGTCAGGAGACACTCCCAACAAACGGTGGCTTAAAAATAGATAACGAACACAAAGTAGCTCCTGGAAACAGCGTTTGTTGCCTTAAACTAGTCCCAGTCACTTTTGCCCTGTCCTCAGCACCTCTAGCGCCAACCCTGCTGCTGCTCGGCAAGGCGGGCTGGAGCTGTCTCTGCCGCCCCCTGTCCAGCCAGGAAGGTCTGGGCTGGCTGTGTGCACAGAGGCCACCAAGACGAATTAAAAATGGGCGTCCTAGCTAACACTCACGAGCACCGACCACGTGGCAGGTCCTGGTGTGGGTGTTTTACATGAATTAAGCCACTACATACCCCCAGTAATCCATGAAGACAACCTGCTATTTCCATTCCAGAGATGAGAACACTGAGGTGCGCACACAGGGTAAGTCACTTGCTGGGGTCACAGAGCTAGTGAGTGGCAGGGACTCACTAGCTCAGCAGGCTTGCTCTCCTAGCTGCCCAGCCCTGGATGAAGCAGCCAACAGCTGCCACCGCGTGGCTCTCTCAAGTAGGGCCTGGGCCTGGGCAGCTCCAACTGGGTGCAGACACCAGACGTGCCGTGGCCATCAGTACAAGGTCCATGGTCCCTGGCCTCCACTTCAGGCTCTGCTTCTGACCTTGGCACTCAGTGATGTTTTCTTAGCAACTGGCTCGGGAGCCCACAGGAGCTGGCAGCTCAAAAGGGATAGGACAGGTGCCAGCAAGGGGCCGAGGGACGGCTGGGCAATGCCAAGCCTCAGGACCCAGGCTCTGGAGTCAGTGCCAGGGAGCTGGCTTGGCTGTTTCCTGGCTACCTGACCCTGGGCAAGTCATTCAACCACCTTCTGCCTCAGTTTTTCCTGTTTGTAAAATGGGGATTATGGTAGTGTAGAGCCCAGGTGAGCTGTTTGTTCCTAAAGTTTTCAGACTAGTACCTGGTAAGCTGTAAGCACCCAGTTAATGACAGTTGGAGGGGGTGGGCTCCATTCAGTGGCTTTGGAACGGTGGTCACCCTCTGTCTTTCTAGTTCCCCTTCTCTTTCCAACTTGCCTAGGTGTGTGGAGAGACTCTTAAGTGGCTACGTTCCCTCAGCAGAGGGACAAGGTTAGAATATACAACTAGATCAGGGGTGGCATTTGGGAAGCCCGTGATGCAAAAGGAAGGGGGCAAAAGGTACACGTCAGCCAGTGTGACCTCAAACAACCCTGGCAGAGGGTGCTACGGGAGGAGCATCCAGTGCAGGTCAGGGGACTCAGGCCTCAGCCTCAGCCTGACCTTGACAGGCATCTCTTCCTCCCTGCCTCTGGCCTCTGCTCAGTGGGTCCTCAGCCCACAGATGAGTTCATCTGTGGCTGGGTGTCCATGACACCTGGCACGTGATAGCCAAGTCATGGGAAGAAACACAGTGCTGAGGAAATACTCAGATCCCCACCACCCAGAGCTGGTCCCACTGGAGACAGTCAGATCCCTTGGGGACATCTGGGATGCTGAGAGCCTATGACTCCTAGAGAACCTTCAACTCTGCTCTGACAGCTGCCCTCCCCTCTCTCTGGGCCGCTGGCCTCACAGAACAGGTGCTATGCTGGGTTCCTCGCTGGGGTTCCCTACAGCGCCTGGCACAGTGTAGGTGGCATCAGCGTAGTGAAAGACAACCAAACCCCACACAGCCAGCTGCTCCTTCCTCTCCCCTACTTGTGATCCCACCTTCCAGAGACATCATAAGCCACCTTCCCGAATGCCCTATGAACTGGGGAGCAGAGCCCCTCAGAGTCCAGAGGTTGGAGAAGGGATAGTGTGCTCTTTCCCCCAGATGTTGAGGCTCCCCTTCAGGGCCTACCCAGCCCCTCCCCCAAGCACCTGAGGAAGCCACTGGGGTGACAGGTGGGGGTGGTACACCCCTACAACTTGTGACTGGGGTCAGTGGATGTGGCCTCAGCCTTCAGGGTTTGAGACAAGGCCTAAGGCACCCCACTCCCAGCCCTGCCCCCTGGTCACTGTGAGGGGAAGGGTCTAGGTGAGGGGAGAGCCCCGCCCAGTCCCTTTTGCTGCAACCTTGCTGGGCAGCCTGTTGGGAAGGGAGGCTCCAAGCCCATCCTGCCCCCCTAGCCTCTGTGCATGACCCTGTACTCAAGCACAGGTGGGCCCCCAGTTGAGGGCGGTCACTCTGGATCCCTGGCACCACTCTGTGGAGAGCCAGAGTGTCATGGCAGAGATCAAAGAAAGGCCAAGTGGTTACTAGGAATTTCAACTGTCCTCTGTTCCCTCCTGTCCCCTGTCCAAGGATGGGGGCAGGAACTGAGGGTGGGGGAGGGGGCCTTCTTTATAACCTGTTCTTCTCCATTGACCCTTCCTGCCAATGGCTTCAGGGACAGGGGCATGGGAGGGGAGGAAGGAGCCGGGACGGGATGGGCTAAGAGGGCCTGTGCCTGGGGACAGGGAGGGAGGGTCTGCTAGTCCTGATGCCCTGAAATCTCCAAAGGGGAGTCCGAGGAACCAGAAGCCTCCCTCCCGTCCCAGGCAGCCGCAGGGGGTGTGTGGCCCTGGGAGGAAAGCTGGCGTGGGGACCCTGCTTCTCGCCACCTGCCAGGTGCGAAGTGGGGCCGGGGATGCGGTGACCTGCTCTCCCCGCACCGCCCCCACCCCTCCCAAATCCTGTCGCCTTGGGGGACCGCGTCCCTGGGGTGCGGCTGCCCGGTGAAGGGCGGGCCGGGCCCCGGTTCCTTGGAGTGGCCCAGGCTCCGCGCGGTCCCCACTCCGCCGCCCTGGCCGCCGGCCCTCACCTCGCGACACGCAGGAGCCCATCACGGGGCCTCGGGGCCGGACCGCTGCGCCTCGGCTGCGTCGGGCGGCGGGGCGCTCATGTCTCCGCGGCCTCCGCTCCCGCCGGGTCCCTGCCGCCGCCGCCGCCGCGTCCCGCTCGCCTCGCGCCGCCGCCTCCTGCGCCGCGCCCGCTGCCGCCAGGGCCCGGCGACACGGCGGGGCGCGGGGCGGGGGTGGCGCGGGGGCCCCGCCCCCACCGCGCACCTGCCGCCGCCCGGGCCGGGGACCCGCTGCGGACGGCGGGCGAGGACCTGTGGCCCTCGGGCCCGCCGCGCGCCTGGTGTCCGCCGCTGAAGGTCAGGGGAGGGGCGCGGGCGCTCGGAGGACACAGCATGGATTTGACGACAGTGACCCGGGGCTGCGCACAAGCACGCACGTCCATCCCCGGCCTCTCGCAGAGTGGGACCCTGAGGCTCCCAGAAGTCACGTGCCCTGCCCGAGCCCTCAGCTGCGACGACCTGCGCTCCCCCCCAAGTCCTCGTCTGGGGGTCGCGAGGCCAGGGCGGGGGAGCAGAGGACAGGGAGAGGGCACTGGTGGCCTCGCATCTGGACAAGGGCTCTGGCTGAGAAGGCCGGGCTGCCTGTTCGGGCTTATCTAGGGCAGAGTGCACCGAGGCACAAGTCCCGGTCCGCACCCTAGGTGGCCTCTGTGGGAGCGGCCATAGTAGGACCTGGTCACACGCACCTTCATTCACACTCGCCTACGCAAGAACGCGCCCCACGTGTACGCCACTCCCACTCACACGGCCTTGTATTTGTGCGCACACTTGCACACACATTTACACACACACGTGCACTGGCCCCTGGGGAGGGCGACGGGAGATCCCTTAGCCCATCCACCATCAGCGCCTCAGTGGCTGAGACACCCACTTGCACATACTCCATTGGCTCTATCCTGCACCTACCTGGATGCCAGGCAGGGAGCTGTCTTATGTGTTTCCCAGGCTAGGCAGGCGGGGTCACTGGAGACAGACCCGAAAAAATGGGTAACTTTGGCCGCAGGGCCCTGAGGTGGGACTAGAGTCTCTTGAAGAGTAGGAGCTGGGCTGCCAGGGTCCTGGACAGTTGGGCTGGGGTTGGGGTGGGCACTGACCTCGTTCCTTTCCTCTCTAGGCTGGGTTCCCTCTGCCAGGTAAAGTCTGGGTTCTGTGCCTGGCCTTGATGTTAGCAGATCTGGCTATGAATGAGGGCTCAGCTCACACAAGCTGAGTGTGTTGCTTTATTTACCAGAACCTCAGTTTTTTCATCTGTTAATTGGGGGTTCAAAATCTCACTTCATGCCAGCTGAGGCAGGAGGATCACAAGTTCAAAGCCGGTGAGGCACTAAGCAACTCAGAGAGACCCTACATAAAATACAAAATAGGGCTGGGGATGTGGCTCAGTGGTTGAGTGCCCCTGAGTTCAATCCCCGGTACCACTCCAAAAAATACTCCCTTCATGCTGGGCACAGTGGCCCATGCCTGTAATCCTATCAATGCAAGAGGCTGAGGCAAGAGGATAGCAAGCTGGAGGTCAGCCTCAGCAACTTAGTGAAGCCTTGTCTCAAAATAAAAGATACAAAGGGCTGGGATATTGCTCAGTAGTAGAGCACCCTCATGTTAAATCCTGAGTGCCCCCCACAAAACAACAGAAACAACAACAACAACCTCATTTCATGGGATAGCTTTAAGGGCTAATGAAATAATACTCACAAAATGACTGAGGTAAGTAGATACTTAAGGCTAAAAAAAAATAGCCCTCTGAATCCATAGGTTCTGCATCTTTGTGGATTCAAACAACAGCAAATTGAAAATACTCAAAACCAGCAATTGCATCTGTACTATATATAGATTTTTTCCCCTGTTGTCATTCCCTAATAAATACAGTCTAACAACTATTCACAGAGACTTGTTTTGTCCGAGGTATGGTCAGTGATGTGGAGACGATCTGAGCGCGGGTGCATGGGAGGACACTCACATGCAAATACTACATGTGTTATGTAAGGTACCGGCACATCCTTGGATTTTGGTATCCTCGAGTGACTGGGGAGGACTATAGTACCTCGTCACACTTCCCCACATTCCTTGGAAGCCTGAACTCCTGCATTCAGTGGATATGTGCAAAGCACCTACTATGTGCCAGTGTGAACAAGACAAGCACTCTGTCC
This sequence comes from Xerus rutilus, assembly GCA_028644305.1. Taxonomy (NCBI): domain Eukaryota; kingdom Metazoa; phylum Chordata; class Mammalia; order Rodentia; family Sciuridae; genus Xerus; species Xerus rutilus. The sequence goes on from CM053400.1 coordinate 9,759,892, forward strand.
ATGAGCAAGTGCCCTGTTCAGGCACAGGTGCTTGGAGCCCCCTGCGCTCTGCCCTTCAAGTCTGGCCTCCCCGAGGCAGCTCTGAAGGGACCGTCTTGTCACACCTGGTGCGCACTGCAAGGGGTGTTTCTGCCCTTGTGTGGAGGAGGGAAGACAGCTCTGCCTGTGGCCAGGCTCTGGGTCCCAGGATTGAGGAGGCAGAAGTGTCCTTCTTATTCCGGTTGCGAAGTGACTGGATCTGGCATGGAGAACAGCTCTGACTCACCATGACGCAGGACGCTGGCCACAGCTGCTGATGCCCCAGCTGGCAGTCTGACAGCTCTGGGGCAGAGGGGACAGAGGGAGACCCCTGCAGAGAGGACAGGTACCTCACAGGGGAGGCATTTCCTGAGGTCCCTATTGTGTCCCCTCAGCCTGAGATAAGGACCAGAGGATGAGGTGAGCAGAGACCCTCCCCAGGGTCACTGGCTCACCACCTCCAAGCCCTAGCCAGGGTGGGATGTGCTCCTGGTTGTCCTCCTGCCTACCCCAGTGTCCAGGTTCATGCCCATCAGCTCCATGCTGACTCAGTCCTCTCAAGGATGTCAGAGAGGGGCAGGGGTTTGCCCAAGGTCACACAGCAAATCAATGGCAGAATGGGGACTAGAACCCAGGGCTCCTGCCTGTCTGCACCCTCTCTCATGGAACCAGCCTGAGACTGGGCCACGTGGGGGGCAGGAGCTCTTCGGGCACATTCACATTCACCTTCGCAGTCCTTGGAATTCTGCTGAAGTGGACGAAGTCCAGACAGCTCCAGGATGTATGCTGTCCTCCCAGGGGCGGGCTGTCCTCCCAGCTCAGCCCACGGCCTGTCTGCCCTGTGACTGTCCACTGTCCGCCCGGTGCCCTGTTCGCGCGCTCACTCCTGGGAGAGTGCCAGGCCAAGCCCTTCACACTTCTTCCCATTCTCCTGTTATGGTTTTGGGGTTCCAGGAGAGGCCCCCTCCCGCAGGTGCCCCATGTGCTCCTGTTCACCAGCGGGCACTCACCAGCCCTGAGTCTCTGGCTGCCCTAGGCGCCGGAGCGTGGAGAGGAGCTGCTGCAGCCTGGACCAGAGGAACGTCCACCCCCAGGAGCCCCGGCACCAAATCGGACCAGCGCCTGGGCAGTCCTAGGGATATGTGGGGACACTGTGGGGAACCCTGTGGGTAAATAACCCAGGGTCAGCGTGTGTGGGACTGCATCCCTCTGAGGGTGTCGCTTCTGCCAAGGGCCACGGGGACAGTTTCAAGGCAACCTTGCACCTGGATTTTAAAGGTTTGGTGGGACTTTGGCAGACAGAGATCATGGAGGGCTCCAAACAAAGGTTTGGAGGCAGAGACATTTGGGCACAATCATATATGAGGGACTAGCGAGAAAGGCTGAGGCTGTGGACAGGGGCTGGCCTTCCTGGGTCTCAGGTATCCCCTAGAAAATGCAGAGCTTGACAAGCCAAAGAGCAGCTGGGAGACTGGCAGATCTGGGTTTGGACCCTGTGGCTGGAGCAATCCATAGCAGCTGCTCGGGAGGTGTGTGTTGACAGACTGGCGCAGGCCCCTCATCTGGACAGGGGCCACAGCGAGACTGACTCAACCTTTCATTCACGCAGCAAGTGCTCCCTGAGCTCCGCATGCAGAGTGCTGTCCGGTGCTGAGGCAGCCGTGTGGGTGGGGCAGACAGGTCCCCGCTCCCTGGAGTTTACAGTTCCAGTGGAGGAGGCTGGCATCCGTCCAGTGATGACCAGCGTGCACACAGAGCCACAGCCCTGGAAGTGCCTAGGGAAGAGTCCCTAAGAGCTCAGGAAAGCCCTGACCTTCCTGGGAGGGGAAGCGTCCCGGACAGTGGCAAGGACAGAGCCCACAGCCAAAGGATGAGCAGGACTTGGCCCGGCACAGAGAGGGAAGGGTCCCCAAGCAGAGAACAGCTCAGGCAGTGGCTGGAAGTGGAAGGAAGAAGGAACCTGGGGGTGGGCTGTGGCTGTCACAGAGCCCCAGGAAGCCCCATGATGTCAACCTATCTCTGGGGGTGGGGCCTGCAGGGGTTTCCCAGTGGACTTCTCTGTTTTTCTGGTGGCCTGGTCCTGCCTGGGAGTCCTGGGGCCAGAGTTTTGGTGGTCTTCAGTGACCTCAGGATGTGCCCACTCTGAGCTCCCAGCTCGGACATGAAGCCTGCCGCGAGACTGGCACGTCACATAGTCTCTACCTTTACCCATAGAAGCCAGCTGGACTAGGGGGACAGAAGGAAAGTCAAGAGCCTCCAGGGATCTCCAAGTTTGAAAGAAGAGACAAACATTGTGCTGGGCTCTGGGATCCTGGGGAGAGACCAGTCCCCACCCTGAGGAAGCCTCCAGCCTCGGGAGGAAAGAGGCCCACTAAGTCCAGCCCTAGAAAGCCTGGCCGAAGGCTGGGGATGTGGCTCAGTGGTAAAGAGCTTGCCTAGCAATCAGGAGGCCCTGGGTTCGACCCTCAGCACCAAAACAGTAAAGTTCCCTGGGGGACTGCTTCACAGTGGCTGCTTCCTGACACCCAGAGGGCCTCAGGATCTCTGCAGGCAGGAGGCAGTCCCACTGCTAGGACCTAGATCCAGAGGCCCAGCCGCCCAGCCAAACACCTCAGAACTGTGAGTGTCATGCAGCGGGTGGCCACCATGGGGCAGCCTGAGACAGTGTCATTCTGAGTGACTTTAATTTTCCTTCGTAGGCCACTGACCCAGAAAGTACCACGCTGGCAACTCCAACCCAGCCAAGGCTCAGGGCTGTGCGAGCAGCACCCTGTGCACTGATGCCCAGCTGAGGGCAAGTGACTGAAACCCTGCCGGTGCCCTGGTCACCATGCCCTGAGTTCTAACATGCCCCAGGGCTGTGTCTGCCCCAAGAAGAAGCCCCTTTTCCTTAGCAGCAAGGTGGCCCTGCAAGTCTGCAGTCACCTGGAGGGAGGCCATTTTCTAATGGCCCAAAGCCTCCACATAGGCAGACAGCACCCTGAAACAGTCACCTCCTGGTCCTGCCCCCCACTGCACAAATGTTAGGAGCAGACCTGGGACTGGAACCCCAGAGCCAGTGGACTCCCTGCTCCAATCTGGAGGCTCAGGTGCTAGGGGCTACTTCGGCAGACCTGGCCCTGCCCCTGGGCTTGGGGAGCCTGAGAAAGTCACAGGCTGACCTTGGAACATGCCCACTCTCGGCTTTGGGCTTGGGATTGGGGGCTTCTAGCTGGAGTCAGATGTCAGGTCAGAGTCCTTCCCATCTTGGACTCTTGGGTGATTCCAAGCCCGGTAACCCTGGGCCTAAAGACAGGTGGCAGCTCCCTATTCCTTCCTCTCCATGTTTGCACAGGCCGTGCCCTCCCCCTACCAGTCCACACCACGGGCACCTGTGCTTCGAGTCCCACCCACAGAGCTCACTCACGCCTTCCTTCTCTACATGCAGACCAAAGCCACACCTGCAAGGTGCCTGATGTCCAAACAGTGAGACACAGCTGAGACCAACAGGTACGGTCCATCCGTCTTGAAGACTGAAGCTGGTGTTGGTGAACACTGGTGCGCTGCCTGTTTTTTAAATAAAGTTTTATTTAAACACACCCATGCTCATTGGTTTGCCTGTTGTCTATGGCTGCTCTGCCCCATAACACAGGAGTTGGGGCAGCAATGGTGTGACCGTGAAAGTTGAAAATATTTACTCTCTCCCCTTTCACAGACAAAGTTCGTCAATGCCTGGCTCGGGGTCTGGCAGAGGGACAGGTATTAACAAGCCAGCGGGCTAAATAAATAAACCAAGAAATCATGAGAAGTGCAGGAGGGGGATGATGGGGGCAGGAATGGAGACCTAGGGTGAGACTGATTACTTCTTCTCATCTCCCACCCTTAACACTCTCGGCAGTCCAGTCAGGGCAGGGTGTGGGCAGCACCCAACAGCTGGCCCCTCTGAAGGTCCAGCTGGGCCCAGAGCTCCTCCTGAGTGGCGTTTACGTCAGGCAGGGCCGAGGGTTCTGCTGGAATATGCAGTTTGGGCCTAGGCCCCGTCCTCCTGTCCCTGCCTCCCCTGGCCTCCCGGTGGTCACCAGTCTGTCATCTGCTGGAGGTAGGCAGGAGCAGGAGGTACATTCCTTTCCCAAATGGGACAAGAGCCCATCGTGTTTGATGAGCAGGCCTCCACCTTCCTCCGTGTCTCTACAGGTAGATCTGTCATGGGAAAGCCCCCGGTGGTATTTAGGACGCCGGGTTTCTAGCCCAGGACTCGTGTGGGCAAGTCTGTGCCCACTGGTTCTCGCCGTGTCCATCTGTAACCAAGAGGGTTGAATCAAATGGATCTGTGAGATCTGCCAGCTGCAGGCTGGGGCTCGCCCCACCCCTTCCAGGCCTTGGTTTGTCTCTGTAAAATGGGGAGATGAATGCTGGGCCCTCCCACACTCCTGGGGCTGCTCCCAGCCTCTGGAGATCACAGATGGGAAAGTGCTTTGAGCTCCGTGGAAGAAAAGGAGCCCTATAAACCTAGGGGGTTATTACCCTGGAGATCCCATCAAGCCTGGGCTTGGGGTCGGCCCTGGCAGTGTTTTGTCTGACCAGCAGAGGGCACTATTGGCGGGGGAGCCTGGGCAAGAACCTGAACTGGAATCTCTTTGGTTCCTCTAGGAACACTTTGCCAAGGCCCTGGGTGGGGTCGAGGTGGAGGACCAAACCTATAGCATGGGGTGCGGGGACATAGTTGTGAATGACAGAAACCCAAGGTTCCGTATCAAATGATGCGGGGGGTAGGGAGGATGTGGAGCAAACTGGTCCTAACTCAGTGAGATGGGAGCTAAGGCAGGTGTTAGGTAGGCATAGTGACCCCTTGCCCTGGGAGCCCACAGGAAATTGGGGACAGATGTCTCTCCCGAAGCTCAGGTCAGAGGGCTGGACTGGAAATCCAGAGGGAAACATGAGAAGGTCTGGCCAGTGGGCTCGAGGGCCACACTGCCTGGCTTCAAATATTGGCTCTGTCACCTTGGGCAAGTTAATTCACCTCTCTGGGCTTCAGGTCCCTCACCTGTAAAACAAGAGGAAGGGTAATAGCCCTCACCCCAGAACTGTCTTGAGGACTATAGAGCTGATCCTCGGTAACGCCTTTCAGAGCAGGGCCGACCCTTTAAGCTCCTATGCCGTTATGTCAGTGGTCTAAAGGTTGGTAGTGGAAGCCACCAGGGGCTGGTTGTGCCACTTGGGGAGTGTGGTGAGGACAGGGCTGGGAACGAGGCCACCTAATGATGAGAAAGGGGCACAGGCTGAGAGGTTTGGGGGAGGGGTGGTCCTGGGGTGAGGGAGAGGGTTTGAAGGAGAGGTGGCCGAGCACTGGTGCTGTCCCTGCCCAGCTCTCCTGCAGAGTCGCCCTCCAGCTCCTTTTTTGCTATGTGCCCTGGGGCCTCTTTGAGCCTCAGTCACCTCTACACAATGGGGAAAGAGCCCCTATGGCACAGGGCTTGAGAGCTTCCCTAAGATAGCCCCGCTCTGGAAGGAGCCCCACCATCTTCTGCTGAAATCCCCTTGGTCCACAAAGGGCTGGAGCTGGCTCTGTCCCCACAGCCACTGGGTCTTTTGTTTAGGGAACCAGTCTAAAGGAAACCCCCAAAACAAACAGAGCCCAGCTGGCCTCCCCTGCCCTGCCCAGCCCTGCCCAACCTCCCAGCCCCAGGGCAGCAGGGGAATGAGCACACCTGCAGAGGTGTGGGGGCAGCAAGGCGGGTTGGGGGCACTGGCAGAGGAGCCCCAGGACTCACCTGAGAGGTGAGAGCTCCTTTCTGGAGGCTGGGACAGTGGGCACTGGGGCCCCTGGGGACCTGGCTAAACAAGTGCGTCAGAGTTCTCCCCTATGATCCGGATCCCCTAAGTCTGGTAAGGAGCCTAGGTGTCCCTGGGGGGAAGGTGACCCTCTCAGTGGGGCTTTGAAGCCCGCTAGGAGAACAGAACCAACGTGTGGGGCTGAGGAGGGCAGGAGGAAGCAGGTGCCAGCCACGTCCTGACTGAGGTGGGGAGGACCTCTGCAGACAGGCGTCAGGAGCAGGATGGGGGCAGGAGTGGGGTAGCAAGTCCACTGGATTCAGTGAAGACTAAAAGTTCCCTGGATCCTTCACCTGGGTGGGTGAGGTTCCCTGTGTGCTTTGCCTCCTGACCCTCCCCACCAGCCTAGGGAGTGGGGATTCTTTCTTTCTTTTTTAGTACTGGGGACTGAATTCAGGGGCACTCGACCACTGAGCCACATGCCCAGCCCTATTTTGTGTTTTATGTAGAGACAGGGTCTCACTGAGTTGCTTAGCGCCTCGACGTTGCTGAGGCTGGCTTTGAACTCGCGATTCTCCTGTCTCAGCCTCCCACAGTGCTGGGATTACAGGCATGTGCCACCGCACCCAGCTAGGAGTGGGAATTCTATTATGGACCAAACTGAGGCGCTGGGGCCAAGTGCTAGGATTCCAAATTCCGTCTGCCTAAGTGCATCAGCGTGGCACTCTCCACGGTGGCTCTGCACACTGGGAGGTGGACACAGGCGGCCAGGATGGGGCAGTAGGAGTTTTGCCTGGGGCTGGTGCCTCTGGGGACCTTGAGCTTTGGTGATATTCCTGGGCCTGGCTGGGGCCAGATGGAGGTCAGGGCTGAGCAGAGAAGGGGTGAATCTTCTGATCCTGGAGAGCCGGGGGTGAAGGGCTCGAGGCATGATAATATTGAGCATGGCGAGCAGGGAGATGTGGCTCTGGAGACCGTGGTCACCTCCCTTTCCCCTAGCCCTGGGGGATCCCCGAGGCCAAAGAAGGATGCTTTCTCCCTGTCTCCCCAGTTCTCACTTGGAAACGTCTTCAGTGCTCCAGAAGGCCTTCCTTTGGGGACCCACTTTTCTGGGGACACAACTCTGCAGATCTTGACACACTGATGTGCCGGAGGTCTGGCTGCTCATGTGTCTGGGCAAATGTCCCCATGGCAAGACTCTCACCAGGGTCAGGCCCTGGGTCCCCGACTTTGAGTCAGAGAGACCCATCCAACTTGGAAACAAGTGCCAGACCACCCAGGCTGAAGGGGTGCAATGGGGCATGAGGGTAGGGCAGGGAGGCAGGAACTGGACTCTCAGGGCTCAGACTGCCAGCCCCAGAGGCACCCTGGCAGGGGCTTGTCAGGTGTTTGGCCCATACTGCTGGCTCCCCCTGGATGGGCCTGAGCTTATTTTCAGCTCCGGGACCCTCTCCTTTGATCTCTGCCCTCTCACAGTCAGTTCCCCTCCCTGCAGCTCCTTAACCTTTTCCACCACCATCTGGGACCAGCAGACCCCGAACATCTGGGCTCAGCTGCCCCGCAATCTAATTTGCACCTCGGGACCCTTCCTCCTCTTTTTCTACCTCAGCCCAGGCTGGTGCCTCTTGAGAGAGGGAGGGGGCCACTGAGTGGGACAGGGAGAGAACTGTTAGCTGAGCTGGAGGCTGTGAAGATGCTCGGAGATTTCGGACCAAAAAGGGAGATTCAGCTGTGGCCAAGTGAGTTAACCTCACTGTCTCCACCGCCAGGTGGCAGAGGCTGTGGGTGTGCTGGGCCTGAGCGCTGGGGGAACATTTGCTGCTACTGTTGTTGGAGGGTGGCCTCACATGACCTGTATTCCCCCTCACTTCTCATGAGGGAAACTCAGGCTCAGAGAGGGTGTGGGCCTTGTCCCGGGTCACACAGCACTCTGAGATGGCTGGGCTGGCACCTCCCCAGGGCGGGTCCCTTGGGGCAGGCTCCATTGTGCTCTCCCCAGCAGGAAACCGCTGCGCTCAGCACCCTGGGCAGCGGAGAAGAGGAACAAGTTTGGCTACGTGACTGGCCCTCCCTGGAGGCTGAGCCAGGACCAGTGCCCGGAAAACAACCTGCTGGGGTGGGCAGAGGGTGGAGGCCTCCCTGCTGGAAAAGGGAAGTGGCCCAGGGCTGGCCTTCCCCTGCATGGTGCTGGGAGGAGGCTTCGGGGGCCCTGTGCCCCAAACATGCCTGAAGGGGTGGCTGGCTGGCTGGCTCGCTCGCAGCTTCCCTGACATGTGGCCTCTCTGAGGAGCAGCGGGCATGTGGGTGGGCAGTGAAGCCAGTGGGCACACGTAGCATCTGGGGTGATCCAGGTGTGACACCTGCCACACATTGGCTTAGGTTTCTTGGGATTAGGGTGGGCAGCCAGGTGGGGAGGAGGGCTCAGCCTTGCTCATAGGCTGCTTGGCTCCCAGGGGGCCTGGTACCAGTGGGGCCAAAGCCCAGAGCAGAAAAGCTAAGCCCCTGCCCAGCTGCCCTGCCTCCTGGAGCCATGGCCTGCCTCCACAGCCATGGCCTGTCCTCCAGCCAGGAAACTGGCTGTGAGGACAAGGCCCTGCAGGCCTGGGGAGCCACAGCTAGGCCAGTGACCCCAGCGAGGGTGCTGAATGTCACACCCACCAGGAGTCAAAAGGGAGCCATTGAAGGAGGCCAGGCGGCACAGTGTGGGAGGAATCTGATAAGGCTGCTCAAGGGCCAGACTGGAGGCTGGGAGGCCAGAGGTACGTGGGTGAAGTCCAGACCAGAGAGGAGGCCATACTCAGACACCAGCAAGGGGACTGGAAGCCCAGAAGGGGAAGAAGGTGCAATGGAGGCCCAGAGGGTGAGAGGAAAGAGGAAGAGAAACCAGAGGAGCAGACAGGGTGCAGTCTGGCTGCCTGGGCTCAGGGCCTGGCTCCTCCTCTTCCCAGCTGCGTGCACACGGTGGACTTGACGGTGTGCTCAGCCCCATCATCTCACTCTCTGAACATAAAGCAGAAGTGAGGCTGGAGCTGGCTCAAGACCAAGAGCACCGCTGGCCTCTCCCTGGACACTCCAGCACTGACGCCCTGGGGAGCGGAGGCCTGGAGCCTGGCGCTGGGCACGGGGACTCAGGGAACTGCTACAAGTCTCGGGGCTGGCAGAGGAGGGGCCAGCAAGGAGGCAGGTGTCCTTTGGGGCAGGCGGGGGGGGGGGCGGGGGGGTCTGCGGGCTGGGGTTGGCGGGCGCTGGGCAGAGCCTCAGCTGGGGACCTGGACACCTGTGTTCCCATGGCCTTATCAGTGAATGACTGCACTGTGGCCCGTCGCTGAAGGAAATGAAACTCAGGAAGATGACCAGAAAACACCTGCCCAGGTTACAAGAACTGCCCCAAGCAGCCCCCGCAACCCTGAACCCAGCTGTCACCGTCTCCTGCCGCCAGAGTTGGTGACTTCCCGTCAACTGCCCGCTTTCCAAAAAGGACAAGGGCCACAACATGCACAGCTCCTGACAACCCAGGGCTCCCTGGACTCTCCCAAGACCCTCAGTTCCTGTATCTGTAATGGGGCTCTAGAGTGCCTGCCTCAGAGGACTCAAGAATAAGAGACCCTAAGCCAGACGAGGTGATGCACTCCTATAATCCCAGCCACTGGGGAGGCTGAGGGAAGAGGCTGTTTGAGGCCAGCCTCTGCAACTTAGCGAGACCTTGTCTCAAAATAAAATAAAAAGAGCTGTGGATGTAGCTCAGTGCTTGAGTGCTCCTGGGTTCAATCCCCAGTACTACAGGGGAAAAGAGAGAGAGAGAGAGAGAAAGACCCTGTGTGGGGTGAGCAGCATATATGAAGTCCCTAGAATATCTGGCAGCCAATGGACACTCTGGTCTTACACAGCCCTGGGAGGCAGATACAATCCACCCATCTTGCAGAAGGAGACTGAGGTCGGGGGAGGTGAGAAGGACTTATTCGTGATCACCCTGCAGTTCTAACCCCCAAACTTGTTTTTTCTGCAATGTGGAAAGAAAGGGCTGGGGGGGTGCAGAATCCAGGTGCCCCTCATTTAGCTTGAGGGAGAGGACACCCCAGTCCCTCCTCTCATCTCTCCTGGCCTCTTTTCCCCCCTCTCACCCTGCCAAATGAAGGCCCCGAAGGGGGTCGTGCCAGCACAAGAAGCACCCCTTTCTGACCAGCACCCATCCCGGGGCTGCAGGGACTCTCCGGTCTGGCCTGAGTTCTATCTGTTCTAAGCTGAACAGCCTGCTTCCTGTTCAGCTGCCTTTGGGGAAGGCCGATGGCATTCCCCTTTGGTGGTACCCCATCCTGCCTGCTGCTGTGAAAGGAGAGCTCACAGCCCTTCTCTCCAAGGCAGGGTCCTTTCTGGCCCCAGGTGCCCTGGTGCTCTGCCAGCCTGCCCTGAGGGGAGCCTCAGGCCTTCCCAGAGGGGCTGCTGTGGGCCCAGGGAGGACTCCGTGGGCTGGCTCCCAAGAGGGACTAGAGTCGTCCTCCCTAGCCACACCTTCTGGTGCCCAACCCAGCAGGGCCAGGGCCTGGAACGCAGGCAGAAGCCAGCCAGCCCGTCCAAGCACACCTGGCCAGAGCTGACTTGGGGCTCACAAGCAGGCCATGAAGCCAAGAGCCAGCTCATCGCTTGGGTGTAAACAGAGCCCAGTGGGAAGTTGGCAGGCACCTCCCTGGCCGTCGTCCCCCAGCCCCCTCCCCGGGAACCCCGCCCAGGGGAAGAGGGTGTCACGACTTGTTGGAGGAGTTACCATCCCACACCTGAGCCCACACTGGGCGTGTGCAAGGTGACTGTCGGGGGCCACAGAGAATCTTTGTCTTCCAGACTCACTGCTTCCCTTCTCTCCCTGGCCAGTTCTGGGGAAGCTCCATGGCTTCCAAAGCCCCCATCTCAACTCCCCACGCAGACACCTCCAGGACCATCACCAGCAAAACAGAGCAAGGGCAGGTGGAGCCGGATCAGGCCCTTGCTCCCTGCTGCCACCAGCTGAGAACTGTGTCCCTGGCAAGAAAGGCCTGCAGCCACAGGGTTTCCGGAAGGGGAAAGAAAACAGATCTCTACCAAGCTCTTGGCCCAATGCCCCAGTGTCCTGGCACCTCAGATGGGGAAACTGAGGCTAGACCTCCAGTGTCAGGAGGGCTTGGACCTTCTCTGCCTTGTGTGTCCTGGAACATAGCAATACCTTAGAGTGTAGTTGTGTAATGGACGGATGAGGCTCAGAGAGGGCAAGGGACCTGGCTGAGACCACACAGCAAGAAAAGAGCTCAACTGGGAATCAATCCCAGGCCAGTTTGAATCCTAAACCCAGATCCATCCACTGAGGTGGGGACATCACACACGCACACGAGTGTGCTCCCACCCTTCTGTCCAAGTGCTGCACACACACACACACACACACACACATGTGGGCACCCATTCACACCCCCCGTGAAGCACCAGGCTGCTCACACCGCTCAAGCCCAGTTAATGGGGCCCCCCCGCACCTCCGCAGATATACAGACTTCCTTCTGTGCTGGTCTCACACCCTCCTCTGTCACCACCCCCTCCTCCACGCCTGCAGCAGGCAGGATGGCACATGCCCGCTTCCGCCCCCACAGTCCTTCTGCCCTTTCTGCCTCCCTGGGCCCCAGCGGCCGCACCAGTACTACATTAGACTCTGGAGAAGGTTTGAGACCCACAGAGCATCAATGCCAGAGGCCTCTGGCTGGTCCCCACAGTGGGGACAGAGCCCCAAGAGTGGGCAGCATGCAGCCTGCTCTGGTGGGCTATTGCCCGGGTGGCACTGGGGGCTTGGCTGCCAGTAGGGCCATTACAAGATTTGGGGTCCTGTCCCCTCTGTGTCACATCCAGTCTCAGGGAGCAGCTTAAAGTGCAGGTGGGGTCCAGGACACCAGGAACCCCGAGCCTGCTTCATGTAACCCTGTGTGGGACCCAGCTGGGGTCTCAGCTCCCTGGGCAAAGGGGCAGGGCACTTGCTCTCCAGAGCAGGCTGAACCTGGAATGAATCCCTCCTGTTTCTCTGCTAGCTAGGGCGCCATGAGGCCGAGGTGGTCGGGGTGGCTCAGAGACTCCTGGGAGGCTGTAGATGGCAGGTGCCCAGCTCTGCTCGAGACCCTTCACATGGCTTTTCATTTGATCTCTCAGCAATCCGAGGAGATAGGCACTAATGTATCCTAGGTACCAACATTATTCCTATTCTCTAGGGGGATAAACTGAGCCCCAGAAAGTTAAGGCACTGGCCCCAGGTCCCTGATCCCAGGCATATAGCAGGTGTCCCTGGCATTTATTGAGAGAATGAAGCTGAAGGGGACATGACCTTTACAAGGGCAGGAGCCCAGGATTTGAACCCAGGTCTGGTGTCAGAAGTTCTTGGGCTCCCGGTCCTCAGCTGAGCTTCCTCTGCAGCACTAGGGCCCGTGGATGAGGCAAGACTGGCGTCTGCCCCTCAAGGGCAGCCGGTGTGATGTGGCCACCTTTCCAGAGCTTCCTGCTGCTCCCTTTCCAATGAAGTCTGTGGGAAGCAGATCCTGACAGCCAGGAGCCAGCCTGGCCCTCCCTGCCTGGCCTGGGCGTCATCCTGCCACAGGGAAATGATTTCGGTCAATAATGTCGGACAAGGCCACTCTGTGACCAGGATGTATCAAGACAAAACATGGAGACCACGCTGCAACCATGTCTGAATACAGACAAAAAACCCAACACGCTCCAAACCGCAAATATATTTATTTATTTGTTTGTTTGTTTATTTATTTATTTATTTCTTGGAACTGGGGATTGAACTCGGGGGCACTTGACCACTGAGCCACATCCCCAGCCCTATTTTGTGTTTTATGTAGAGACAGGGTCTCACTGAGTTGCTTAGTGCCTTGCAGTTGCTGAGGCTGGCTTTGAACTCGCGATCCTCCTGTCTCAGCCTCCCTAAGTGCTGGGATTACAGACGTGCACCACCGCGCCCGGCTCCAGATGTCTTTCATCTCGGTTGCATGAGTGACACAGGCTTTAGCATCCATTAATTTCTCTTCCCTTCCAGATAAAAGTCACTAAGATCCCCAATCATGGAATTACCTCCGCTTTGTGACCACCCACCTGAGCGCACAGCCCGGCTTCCTCAGACTCTCCCAGAAGCATGCAGCACGAGCCCCAGTTTTTTTTCAGTCTTTCCTAGGACCCTGGGCTCAGATGCCCCACGGTTTCCCAGGTGCGGATGCTCCTCTGTTCCAACCACCAATAAACCCCACTGTGCTCAGGTAGGTGACTCTGGTGGCCCTTGGCTGGGACCCTGAATGAAGTCTCACAACTGAACAAGACTCAGTTTTTTCAGTCCATGTCATCGATGCATCTGGAGCCATAGCAATGAGTCAGCCCCAAAGTATCAGCCTCCCGGGAGGCATGAGAGGGCCAGAGAGGAGCCTTAATCTCCATCTGTCCCCAGGAGGCCTATTTCCAGCTCCCTGGCTGGAGAAAGAAGGCTCTGCTTACTGGTCTCACAGCACCTGCTAGTGCCTCTGCTGTCCACCCTGCCCCAGCCCTGTGGCAGGACATCGGCACCTGCAGAAGACGGAGGAGGGAATAAACACTCGGACCAGGAGCCCTGGGTCCAGTTCCTGCCTCTGCCACTCATTTGTCGTGTAACCTGCGCCTGAGTTTATCCAATGGGACAATGTGTGGGTGAGGCTGAGGGGAATGCAGGGTTGAAGGGACCCACCTGGGCCACTCGCTCCCTTGCTATAAACCCTTCATGAGCGGGGCAGAAACCTTCTGGCCTCCCCTCTCTACCCTGGCTCCCTGGGTGTTAACCCAGGCTTCAGCTTCTAGAACTGACACAGGGCTGACCTGAGGCTCAGGTGAGCATCTGGGGGATTCCATATGTCCCCAGTCGCTAGACCCCTGGCTGGGCAGGGAGCAGTGTTCCTCGTGAGCATTCCTGAGAGCAGGTTCAGGACTCTGTGTCCTTCCAGCCCTGTTCCTCCTCGCTCCCTGGATCAGGGACCACATCCAAGCCAAACAGGATGGTCAGGACTGAGCCGGAGGTGGCCCAGGTAGGGCCCACAGAGCCTCAGGGTTCCTAGGGAGGAAGCGGTGGCAGTTGAGGAAGACGTCTCTGTAGCTTCATTCAGCTCTAAATCCTGCTGTCTGGTGATGAGGGCTGTGGTATTCTCCTCTCTGCCCCAGGCGGGAGGAAAGGAAGGAAGCAGGAGCTGAGGACCGAGGTGTGAGCCAACGAGGGTGACCTTTCAAAAGAGGACTGGCCTCCAGCCCATCTTTAGGAGGGAACAGAGAATCCAGAAAGCCTGTTGGGTCCTGGTCCCTCCCACCTCACCCTTCAGTCCCCTTCTCCCTGCACTCTCTTCCGATCACCCTTCCAGGCCCTTCTCCCTCTGCCCAGAACTCCCTCCCACCTGCTCCCCCTTTGCCTGGAGATTGCATCCATCAAGCCTCATCTTGAATGTCACTTCCTCCAGCAAGCCTCCTCTGGTTGGATCTTGGATTTACCCATGGCTCTGTCTGCCCCTCCCTCCCAAACCTGACCACACTGGGTTGTGTTCACTGTCTGTGACTTTCCTCCAGGGGAAGCAGCAGCCTGTCTTGTTCACCATTGAATCCCCCACCGCCTGGGATGAGCCTGGCATACAGTGGGTGCCACCTAAATGTCTAATGATGAGTGATCACAGTGTGGAGATGTGAACTTTAGGGGCCAGATCTGAAAGCAAGGGAACTTAAGTTGGAAAGGTTTTGGTGGCAAAGCTCTGAGCAATATTTTGAGATTAGGGTCCCTGAGATAAGTAGAGAGAGGGGTACTTTGGTCTAGGCACAGCCTGGGCAAAGGTAAGGAGATATCAATGGGAAATGATGGCTTTGTGGGGGCTTCCACTTCAAAATAGTGCTGGGATAGGAAATATGGAGCAACATTCCTGCTAAGGGCAACTCAGAACAATGTTTTGAAAAAAATCATCTTCTTAAGACCACTGCAAAGTTAACTAGGTAGAAGCCAGGCACAGTGGTGCATGCCTGTGGTCCCAGCTATTTGAAAGGTTGAGGCAAGAGGATCACTTGAGTCCAGGAATTCAAGACCAGCCAGGGCAACACAGTGAGATCCTATCTCAAAACAAAAACAAAACAAGGTAGCAAAGAATTTTCTAGCAAAGAATTTTTTAGCCAGAATTCAGAAGGCAAGAATCCAGAGGGAAAAGTCCAGTGTGCAAGACCACATTTTCCCTGGAGCATTTGCCAATAGGAAAGAAAAAACTTTGAAACCAACCTGTGGTTTTGATGATCTCATGAGGGGTGAGAAATGGAAGGGTAAAAGGTAAACCCAAGGACCAGGGGTGTGCTCAGGGGTAGAGAGCTTGCTTAACATGCATGAGGCCCAGGTTTAATCCCCAACACCACCAAAAAGAAAAAAGAAAGGAAGAGGAGGAATCCAGCACTCTACATCACCTTTAAATTAAGATGTCCTTAAATCAAGGTGAACCAAAAGAAAACCAAATCCTGAGCCCAGTCACATGGATGATTCAAGAAACACAGTCCTTGAACATGATCTAAAGTGCCTTGGATTAGTAATGAGCCCAGGTGCCTGGTCAACACAAACAAAAACCTTGTCTGAAGGGGTGGTGATAGCATCTGAGGCCTCAAATTATTCTCACAAATTATTTTCAGATGCGGTGAGCAGAGCACAAAGATAACCAGGCATACAAGGAGACAAGACCCCATGAGCAAGAGTCAGCACAAACAAAAGACAACAGAGACTGACCTTGATGAGTTCTGATATAGGAATTATCAGAAATTACAGTCTTCAAATCACAGGCTCACAGATCCTCCTGGTCAAGCTAATCCTAGAATTTATATGGAAATGCAAGGGACCCCTAAAGTGCCAAAAGAATTGGGAAAAGAACAAATTTGAAGGACTCATAGCTCCTGATTCTAAGACTTAACGCAGGGGCTGGGGTTGTGGCTCAGCGGTAGGGTGCTTGCCTAGCATGTGTGAGGCACTGGGCTCAATTCTCAGCACCATATATAAATAAAATAAAGGTCCATTGACAACTAAAAAATATTTTAAAAAAAGACTTAATGCAGGGCTGGGATTGTAGCTCAGCGGTAGAGCGCTTGCCTCGCATGTGTGAGGCCCTGGGTTCGATCCTCAGCACCACGTACAAAGCAATAAAATAAAGACATTGTGTCCATCTACAACTAAAAAAATATTTAAAAAAAAAAAAAAAGACTTAATGCAAAGCTACAGTAATCAAGACTGTGTGGAACTAACCTTGAGACCGACAAATAGACAAAAGAACATAATTGAGGGTTCAGAAATAAACCCACACGTTAGTGCTCAATTGAATTTTGACAAGGGTACTAAGAAAATTCAATGTGAGGGGACCGTTTCCAACAAATTATGCAGGGACAACTGGA